>CM038214.1:192864134-193045761 GCA_021442155.1 Cymbidium sinense
TAAATCCTAAACCTACAACCCTAAACCCTAAATCCTAAACCCTAAAACCCTAAACCCTAAACCCTAAGTCCTAACCCTAAACATACAACCCTAAACCCTAAACTCTAAAACATAAACCCTAAACCCTAAACTCTAAACCCTAAAACCTACAACCCTAAACCCTAAACCCCAAACCTTAAACCCTAAACCCTAAACCCTAAACTCGCCCTAAACCCTAAGCCCTAAGAATGGGCGTAACCTGATGTGAGAAACATCACCATCAACTTGGCTCGCCTAGATCCTGGTGGAGGCGAAGGCAGAGGCCAATGAATATCGTAGTGGTGGGGGATCTAGAGGTGCAGTGGATATGGAGGTGGTGTGGTGGTGGTATGGAGGTAGGAGAGAGCATGGAGGTTATAGTGGTGGTGGTGGAGGGAGAGATCGGGATATGATGGTAGATCTGCTACTGAGAGAGGGGTGGTTCTAATGGGAACTGAGAAAAAGAATAGATCATCTGCCGCTGCTTATGGAACTGTGTCTTTACTAGAGATGGTTCTACTTATCTAGAGTTTTTATTTGCTCTATGGGTGCTCTTTTTATCTATGTCGCCATGTCTTAGAAAACTGGGTGCTACTTGGTGATGAAATTAAAAAGAAGAAATGTTGAATCTAAATTTGTTCTCTATTAAAAAAAACCTTAAACCCTAAATCCTAAACTAAATCTTAAACCTAAACCTAAAACCAAAACCCAAAACCCTAAACCCTAAACCTATAAAAACTAAACCATAAACACTAAAACCATAAACCCTAAACCTAAACTAAACCCAAAACCTAAACCTAAACCTAAAACCCAAAACCCAAAACCCTAAAACCATAAACTAAACCCTAAAACCTAAAACCCTAAAGCCTAAACCCTAAAACCCTAAACCTTAAACCCAAAACCCTAAACTAATCTTAAACCCTAAACCCTAAACTAACCTAAACCTAACTAAACCCTAAACCCTAAACCTTGAATAAAGATGTCATTAGAGTAGATCTAAAGAATGACCTAATCCTAACATAGTTATGGTAAAGAAAAAATGTTCAAGAGACTTTCCTTGACTATTAGAGATTTGAATTCCCTAAACCCTAACCCTATCTCATATTATAATACCATATATTATAGTATAATCTAGCATCATATATTTGAGAATGTAGTGATGTGTATTTGGATGTTATAAGATGTTTTGAAATGTTTTAGTATATTAAGGTATTGTGCCTATAGTCTATTTTAATATAAATCATAAAAGATTGATTTAATAAATTAGATGATGAAATTTGTTAAATTTGAAGGGAATTAGTTGAAGTACCAAAGGTGTGCTACGCACTTGTAGTCTAAAAAAGTAAGATTTTATATTCTAAATAAATATTATATGTTAGCATAGTATAGCATCATATATCTTAATATATTATTCTTCACATTTTAAATTCTTTTAGTATTATACAATCATGCAGTCGAGCATACACTAGCATTTTTTATAAAAAATGTTGATTTAGACTTTAAAATGGCAAAATTTGGCCAAATTCATAATCGGTAGAGCATGGCATCATAATATATTGTTTCAATTTAAAATATGTAAGTGATAATGACTAAAATATATAGTTTTTATTATTTAGACTAATTTTATGATATTTTATCTTAAGAAATCCCTTGTGATGTGATATGCAATATAATATAATATAATATAATATAGTTATAGTGTATTATGATATAGATGCCATAACATAGTGTAGCATCATGCATTATAGCATACTATTGTGTATTACTACTTGTTGTTTAGCATATTTTAGTTTGTTATAGTATGATGTAGTAGAGTTTGTACTAGTATAATTCATAAAAATATTGATTTATAGTGAGATGATGGGATTTGGCCAAATTTAAGGTAAGTTTAGGGAACAACATCATGTATGGTGTGTCATTTAATCAAAAGAATGGAATTTTGTATCCAAAATAAATGTTCATTTTTCAACCATATTTTGCTTTTATATTATCATTTTAAGGTGTAATGTAAGATAATATATTATATGAAAGCATATTAAAATATAATGTACATAATTATATAATCACATATATATATATGAATGTGGTGGTGTGTTATTAAATGTTATTGTACATTTTAGTATGTTTTACTTTTGTTATAATAGGTTGGGTCAAAACTCACAAAAATTTTAATTTGAAGGTTGAGATGGAAGAATTTGGCCAAATTCATGGCACTCACCAAGAAGCATCACCAAAATTATGCTATTTTGTACCATTTCTAATAAAAAAAATAACAATTTTACATCCAAAATGAACATTATTCATATTTTGAGAAAATTTTGTTATTTGTTCCTTTTAAGTGATTCTAATGAGGTGTAATGTTAGACAATATATTATATTATAGCAAATTATAATATAACATCATATTATAATATAATATATAATGTGTTAATTCACACTATAATATGTTTAGCATGATATTGTATAGTTAGTTTGAGCTTGCCATCATAAATCATAAAATGTTGATTACAATGTTAAGATGATGTAATTTGAACAAATACATTATTTTTGAAGTATTAAAGGTGTATAAGAGAAGAAATAAGATTTGATGAGAATTCCATGTCAAGGACATGAAGGGAGATCCGTTAGGGGAACACACATACATTGGACATGACATGTGAGGGGTATATGTCGAACGCGTAGAAGAAACAAATCTGCTGGGGGTAAGGTTTGAATTTGATTTAATAATATGATTTGTGGAAAGAAAATCTACTAGGGATATGAATCTATAATACACTGGGGATTAATATTGAATTGACTTTAATTTGTTTAGTTTCAATTGATAGAGAGGCATATCTATTAGTGATATGGGTTTGAGTCTGCTGGGGATCGGGTATATGAACCTTCCACTAGGGAAGTAGGTTCAGGCTAACCCATGGGATTGGGATTTGAGTTTGATTTCATAGATTCTTTTAGCGATGTATCTGCTAGGAATAAGAGTTTGGTTGGATTTCCTTAATTTAGACTCTGCTAGGCGAGTTGGTTTAATTTGGCTCCACTGGAGAGGTTGGTTTTGAATTTGATTTATTTGTTTGACTTGTTTACATATGATTTGGGACTCCACTGGGGAGAAGGTTATGATTTAACTCCACTCGGGAAAATCATATTAGGTTTTATTTAATTTGAGTTAATGTATGGACCCTATCAGTGTGCGATGAACCAGAAGGGCTATATGACCTAACTCGGGTTTACAAATCCAATAATCTACCCGGTTTTGGTAGTAGCCAACCTTTGGGGTTGCCTATCGATGTGCAATGGCTATGCTAGGAAGAGGCATATCATACTTACATCTTCCAAAGTGAGGAACAATCATTACAGTGACCTATTGGATGCACAACAAATCAAACTTGACCTAGGGCGACTACTAAGTGAATGTCATTGGGAACTTATATCAACTCACAAGTAGTCAAAATTTATTTTATCTTCATTTCATGTGATTTGATATGGTTTGTTTGGTTTAGTTTGATTTCAAATTGAGGGCATATCCACTAGGGATGTGAGCTCAAATTTAATAGATTTAATTTATGGACCATGTCGGTGTGCAATGGATCCACTAAGAAGGGGCTATATCGGACTTGTCCTATCTCAGATTTACAAATCCAAAGGGATAGTCTACTAGATGTGGGGTAGAGCTAGCCAACCAAAGGGGTTGGCTTTTGGTGTCAATGGGTGCTAGGAAGAAGGTAGCATATTTACATCTTCTAAAGTAGGAAACTGTGGGTGACTTGTTGGTAGCACAACAAATCGAACGACTTAGGGGGACTAGAGTGAATGTTGTTGGGGACTTATGTCAACTTAAGAGTAGTCGATTCCTATAGGAGTTTTGACACTACCTAAAGATAGGATGCCTTCTTAGGAAAAGGTACCATATCTTCTAATCCACAACTGAATATATATATTTTGTTTATATCTAATTGTAGACCCTATTAGTGTGCGAGGGGCCATATTGAGAAGGCTAGGCTTGACCTATCTCATTCTAGACCAAGGAGAATCATCCACAGACAAATTCTCTAACCACAGGGTGGTGATTAGGAAAGGAAGCTCAATTCGATAGTAACGGTAGTGTCTAAATGGGATCAAAAGGATGTGATCCAAATATAGTGCCCAGGGGAGGTGTTGCTAGGGCATTATCTAATCCGAAAAGAAAGGTTATAGGTGTAAGATGGCCAACTCTAGTAGACTTACATCTACCATGAGTGGTGTATCCGAAGGTGCAAGAACCAACCAACCTAAGGTGTATCCATCAGCATGAGTGGTGTATCCATGAGTATAGTAAGAACCAACCAACCTAAGGTGCCATCGATGTGCAATGATCAATCTGAAAAGAAAGTGTGTAGGCTTATAACTTTCCAAGTAGAACTGATCATCGGGATAGTCTATTGTCAGTGGGATAGATGATATCTGACCTAAAGAGACTACTAAGCAGGGAGCCTCGAGGAAGGACTAGACCCAAACTTGAAGTAGTTAGGAGGGAAGGAGCCACTAGGGGACCTATCCTAAACCTCAAATATACTCGACCAAAATCAGTGCACGAAGGCTAATCCAAGAAGAAAGTGTAGCAGACTCACATCCTCTTAAACGAAGCCAACATGAGGTAGCTTACCGCTGGGCCTACTAAACTAACAAGGCACTTGTCGTGTGTAGTGAAAGGAAGGAAAGTGTAGCACATCCTCCAAAGCAAGAAGACCATTGGGGTGACACACTAGTAGGGTAGCTAATTCACGACCTAGACTTGGTGAGTGTCATTGGGGCATTATCTTAACTTAGAGTAGCTAAGATAAAAGATATTTATTTTATATGTTTGTATGTAGTTTGTGTTTGTGTTGTGTGATGAAGGTTAGAACACTCGGGTTCCTTACACCTACCTAAACACATCATTAGATTCACAAACAAGAATACTTTCAACTTGGAAGAGATTGAATTCAAAATGGAATTTTCATTGATGATAATTATTTTCAAACATGATTTATTATATTTTTTTAAGTAGAGCCCATTGATTAGAATCATTGGGCGCTGTACCTTATGATTAATAAGTTGATAAGATCCTCTTTGCTAAGCCTTCATTATGGCAGAAGGGCCTTCCCAAGTGGGTTCAAACTTGCCTCCCATCTTACAATGGGCAAACAATCTCCTCGGATCTAAAATAAGCTCTCTACTTGAAAATCTAGGATGGACCAACTTGTTATGAGCTTGAATCATTTTATCTTTTACAACTCGAGGATTTGGCATGCCACGTCTCTCTCCTCAAACCTTCAAGCTCTTCTATCCGTAACTTGGCATTCTACTCTATTATGATCTTGCTACCTACAACTATCCTTAGTGATGAGAGTTAAACTTCTAATGGTAGAGCTTGAACCCATACACTAAGGAGAAAGAGTAGGCGTTGTAGTTTTATATGTGGTGTAGTAGTCTCATATGGCTTCAACTAACTACTCATACCACTGTCGTTTATTATTATCGCGTGTCTTCTTCAATATTTAAATGAGCATTTAATTGAAAGCTTCTACTAAGCCATTTACCCTCAAGTTGATGGTAAAATATCTCCAATCTATTCTGTCTCGAAAAGTTGTTGATCTCTGCTCTTGAATGCAGTACCATTATCAAAGATATAATTCATCGAGGCACTCCAAACCTATATATGATCTAGTTCTTAAAAACTAGAGCACATGCCGAGTTGTGACCTCTCTAAGAGAATCACTTCACCCATTTGGAAAAGTAGTAGTAGCCTAAGATGAACGATGGCCCTTAGAAAGAGGATCAATAGGACCCACTATGTCGGTACCCCCAACACTTGAATGGCCATGAGGCCAATGTAGGATGTAGAATGTTGGGTGGTTGGTGTAGGACCACATTGTGTATTTGACATTGGTGGCATCACTTAGCCATATTCATGGATTGATAATTAGCCTCAACATGGATTAGATGATGGCTGAGGTAGTAGAGTGTGTTTTCCTTCTCTTCATCATTGGCTTGGGCCAACAAAGCACCAAGGTATTCTTCTAATGCAGTAGTGTAAAGTATGAGCAGCTTGCCCAAGATAGGGGCTGGCATCATCGTAATGCTTGATGTCTTCAAAGGCATCATACTTGTCTTCCCACTTGAACTTGGTGTCCTTTTTGATAAGTGCTGAGAATGGATGACATCTTCCTGATAAGTTGGATATAAATCATCTTAGATATGCCAACCACCCTTGGAATGAATTGAGTTGAGTTAAACTTTTATGGGGTAAAATTTCTAATATTGCCTTATACTTCTTTGGATCAATTTAGATTTCCTAGTGTTAGACAACAAATCCAAGAAATTTTGCTATATCTACTCCAAATGCACACTTCTGGGGGTTCATTTTGAGGTTAAATTATGTTAAATATTTAAAAACTACTCTCAAGTCATAGAGATGGTCTTCGGCTTCTCTACTTTTGAGCATAAAATCATTGATATAACACTTGACTTGATGATGAATGAGTTCATGATTTGATTCATAGCCCGTATGTAACCTTGGCATTTTAAGGCTAAAAGGCATGACCTTATAGTAATAGATTTTGTTGGGGTTCTAAAAGTAGCATTTCTTTCATCTTCAAGGGCCATCTTTATTTGGTTATATCCATGAGCCATCCATGAAAGAGAATAATGCATGAGATGAGGCAATGTCCACCATCTGATTCATAGTGGAAATTCATCTTTTCAACATGCCTTATTTAAATCCTAAAATCAACACATATGTGAATTTTCCCATTCTTTTTTCTAGGATGATCTTTGGCTAACCAAGTAGGGTATTTTCTTCTCAATGAAGCCGCATCGATCATTCTTGACTTCATAAATGACTTGTTGTTCTATGTCTAATTGCATGTGTCTAGGAGCTTGCTTGATAGGGTTAGCAGTAGGCTCTATTGTTAGTTTATGGACCATGTCAGAGCAATCAAACATCTCTTCATAACTCCATGCAAAGCCCCTTAAACTCATCAATAACTAACTAGTCATTGGTTTCAATTTCATTCAATAAAGAAATGTATGTCAGTGGATCTTCTTCGTTCTAAGTTGATTTCCTTGAGCTCGATGGTTGACTTGATCTCTTCTTTGAACTCTCGGTGCATCTTTGACTTCAAAATCATTTGGATCATCTAAGTTTCTAAGCACATCTCCTCATATGAGTTAATGTGATTTGAAAAGAACTATTAGATTCCAAATGATTGGTAATGACTTGATCATTGTCATCGTGGACCTTTACATCTTGAGTCGTAGACCTATGCTTTGACCAAGTATGTGGGATGAGCCCTTTCTTTGCTAAATTATGAACACATAGCAAGTACCAATCAAAAGAAAATTCTATTAAATCTTTATATGAATCATCCTCAAGTTCTACATCAACTTCTTGACTTGAGGATGATGCTCCCAAAAAGAACCTTTGAGTCTTCACACTTGTGGATGACTTAGGAGCTTCCTTAACGACCAAGCCCTCAGCTTTTTGAGAGGAAAGTGGGGTCAGAGCTAAAGTTTCCAATTGATTCCCAATTGTTTCACATATAGACTTGGATACACTTATGCTTTTCTTTGGCGGTCTTCATCTATCTCGGCTCAAGTGTCACCTCAAGGGAATCTACTTGAGAAAAGCTAGTGTGCTAACCATATAAGACTCACCCTATGAACTAGATTATAAGTCTATATGAATAGTGGTACTCAGTAGTTGGGACATACCTTTTATTGGGTGGCCAATAAGAGGTTTTCCACCCCTAGGCCTCTAACGGCCTCTTCCTCTGGTGGAGGTCAGTCATCCTACCATATGTTTGAATGGAGTAATAAACTATGGGTGAAATCTAATGTCGCTCCACTTCCTCCTCCAAGTCTATTTGCTCCCCTTTTATTTTCTTTTCATATTCTCTTTTCTTCTATTTTCTTTTTCTCTTTATTTTTCATTTTTTCTTTTTTTTTTATTTTTCTTTGGCCAAGTTATGAGAATAGACTTGTGAATTTTGAGGTAGTAAGCCACATCCTCATATATGACCCATGAGCTGTAAATGGCTTGAGATCTCTTTTAACATGAGATCTCACCTCTCACAAACTTCATACATTAATGTAGAAGGAATGGAACTATGTTGTTCTTATTTATCCATGGTTTCCCAAGCAAAGCATTGAAAGATGTATCGGTATATAATGTGAAACTTGGCTTCTTCCAATCATCTATCTCCAAGGCAACACTATAGAGCCTAAGGCTTGACCTCACTTTTGGAGTGATTCAATTTTCCCATCTTAGACTTAGAAGTCTTCTAGACACTATGACTTTTCTAGACATAAGACACTTAACAATTAGGTAAACACTTAACCTAAATCTAAGGACTTAGAAGGGTTAACCATAGGATTAGGTTATGCCTTAGGGATTAGGATAATCCACCTACCCTACAACCCAAATCCAATCCATGTTCACCTTCTAAAATAAACCTCAAGTTCAATTCAAACATCAAATTAAAATCCAAATACAAACCCAAATTTTTTAACCAAATGATTGACACCCATGATTAAATCCAAACTTGAAACCCTTTTTAAGCCATATGACCTATCCCTTGGACTTAGCTAAATCTTAATCCAAATCAATCCAAAATAAATTGATTTTCTCAAAATCAATTTATATCTTCAATCATCTTCCTAAATATAAATCAAATCTACATTCAAATGATCAAAAATTAAATCAAACTAAATCAAATTAAATCAAAACCCCTAAGCCATGACTATCCATGGACTTAACCAAATCTTAATCCAAATCAAGTCAAACTCAATTGATTTTCTCTAAATCAATCATATTTTAATCATCTTCACAAATTGAAATGAACTATATATATTTAAATCATCAAAACTAAATCAAACCAAATTAAAAATCCAAACCTGGCCACATGACCCAACTCATGGACTTAGCAAACTTCATCATTCCAAAACCCAAATTCAATTGATTTTCTCATGAATCAATCATACCTTCAATCATATTCACAAATATAAATTAATTCTACAATCATTAAGCCAAACCAAAATGAACCCATATCTAACCCAACTTAATCCTTTTGACTTGAAATATTCAAATGAACTAAAACCCATTTGAACCTAAGCCAATTACAATTGAATTCATGTATCAATCCCAAATCCATATATAAACTCAACTAAATCAAACTTAACCAAAAATTAAGCCTAAACTAATTGGTCCACTTGACCCAAAGTGGCCAATTTGATCTATTTGAGCCAAGTTTTAATCCTACCAAAATTGGATTGAACAAAGTCGATCAAAACCTCCCATCATGATTGTTGATCACCCTAGGTTGATCAATTATCACAAATTAGGTCAAACCAAGTCAACTTGGTCATTTGACCAAGTCAACCCCTTAACCAATATGAACCCAAACTAGTTATACTGCAACCTAAGCCAAATTCCTTGAAATTAATGATTCATACCAAATCAAAATCAATATTTGAATATGACTTGACCATCAATTGAGTCAAACCAAACCCAATTGTCCCTCTTCACCCAAGTTGACCCAAATTGACCAAAAATACCAAATTGGGTCAAATTAAAATATAAACCAAATTGATTGTTGAACTTGACCAAAGCCATGATTGGACCCAATTGAACCCAATTGACCTAGATAGCCCATATTGACCTAAAGGTTCAGGTTGGCCAAAATCAAAACCAAATCTAAATTAATTAAAACCAAAGGCTACAATCATCTTCAATTGGTCAACTAAACCCAAACCAACACCCAACCCAAGCTAAATTTGGTCATTAAATTGGTCAACTTAACCCATTTGACCCAAATAAATTCAAATGAGCCAAAATCAAATCTAAGCCAAAAACTAAAAACCAATTGAACCAATACATCCCAAATAATCATATGAACTTGGCCCAACCCTTGGTTTGACCCAATTGACCAATTGGTCAACTTGATCAACCTAACCCAATTTGACATAAATGAGTCAAATTGAGGCAAACCTAACCAAATCAACTCTAATTGACTTGAAATTTGGCTAACCCACTTTGGCTCATTTCAAATCTCCCAAGTCAAATCCAATGCCAAATAATCATTCTACCCTTGGGAAAAGGCATCACATGAGACAAATCACCCATGTAAGTGGTCATTTCATTTCTTGGCCACTTGGTACTCTTCCAATGGTCCACCTAGGAACCTAGGACACTCCAACCTTACCCAGGGGTGATTGGGTGACATGACCCATGGGAGGTGAAATCACCAAGCCCTACCTATTGGAGCATTTGAAACCATAGGACACCCATGATTCCTCCTGGCCACCTCCACACCTTCAACCAACCAAGTCGAGCCAACTCACCTCCTCTACCACCCATGACACTCGAGATAGGATGGCCATTAGAAGCCAAACCTAATCCTACCATCCGATCAAGATGAAGGGGTATACCCCTCATTTCCAATCAAACACACAAAAATCATTCCTCGAGCCCTAACTACCCAAGCAAGCTATGAGCCATTCCCTAAGCTCCCAAGCTCATTCCTCGATCAAGAAAATGCCATTCCCATCCATTTCAAATAGACACTCCCATTTTTACCTAACTTCCCATTTCTCCATCAAACTCAAATTAACTTGCGATTCTTCCTAGGGCTCATCGAGCAAGAATGAATCATCTCCCAAGCTTCCCAACCATCGGAGGGGGACTTCGATCAAAGTTGAGCTCCAAATCGTTGGTTCATGGCCTTTTAAGCGAACATCAAGGAATTGATCTAATTGCTACTCAACAGGGCTTCGCCTCCACTATATGAAGCTTTCTCAATTGTTCGAGCCATCGATCTTGAGCTCATATGCTTCCAATCCATTCTTAGGCAAAATGGGTTGGAGCTTTTTGAAGAAAACTTTCATCTCGTGTCATCTTGACCGCTGATCCTCCGATCGAAGGGTGAAAGGGATACTTTTGAGTTGATTCAAGCTTGGGAGATCAAGTGAGCAATGGCGACGGCTCATTCTCCTCTCACATGATGTTAGATCACGCACCGTCTGTTCTACATGTTTAGAACGGACGATCGCGATTAGATTTGCTAGATCGATTTGATTTGATCCTATTAAGTTGTGGGATTAATCATAGCCGTCTGATCTTAGATCAGATGATGAACGAGAAAGCATGTTCATCACCGCCACGTAGGCACTGAGTCAGATAAGTTTAAGTAGCCAATCCCGAGGTGCCATATGGTGCCAACAGGATTAGGCTTAATTAATCATTTTTAATGGCTGAAATTTCTAAATATCATAAAGAAATAAAAAAATGCAAATAAATACTCATTTTAATGGTATTTTAGAGGAGAATTAATTAAAAATGATCTTAGCTAATTTTGAATAGTAATTTAAGTTTAATTACAAAAATTAATTTAATTAATTACTTGAGCATCTAAATTATATGGTTTAATTTGTGGGATGACACATTGCCTCCCATAATTTTCTTGGGATTTATTGCTCACAATTAGAATTGACTAATTAAACCATAACTACTCTTTTAAGTTAATTAATGATTAATTAATCCCATGAATAACAAATTGGTTAATTAAGTTTATTAATCATTGTTCAATAAGTGAACTAAGGAATGGGGTTGGGACCCCTTTCCTAAGTTCATTTCAAGATGAAATTATTAAGATTTAACTATTTAATTAAATCACTTAATCAAATTGAAATCATAATCACATGGACCTTAATTAATTAAATCATGGGGTAGATCTTTTGGGTGTTTAAAAACCTAAAGAGTTTAATGAAATTATGGTTAGTCCACATGTGTGGGAAAACCATAGAGTAATTAAGTCCTTAACCTAATTAACTATTAATCATGTTCCAATTGCATTAGGCCCCTTTTATTTTCTAGGATCATTGCAAGTTTATTTTCCATGAATATCATGTTAGCTCATAATTATTTAGTTATTTACTTTAAGGTGACATAAGTTAGGGTAATTAATTCATCTAATTAAGAGTTCAACTTAATTAACCCATAAAATCAACTTAATTTCATTTCTATAAATTAAATCAAATCACTAACATGGGAATGGGTTTAAAATAACAAGTGATGATTTCTCTTCTCCTATTTAAATCAAATCAAATATAAAACATAATTAATAAAGAAGCTTTGGTTTGCTTTAAATAATCTAATTTGATTTGATTGTCCTTAAGAACTTGTTTGGTTGAATGAATCACATGCTTATATTTGATTGTCCTCTTTCTAATCATGTTAAATTTGGTATGTCATTTGAATTCATGCATCCATCTTTTCAAAATCAAGTAAAATAAAATGGAATTTGTTTATGTAAGCTTGCATGTGTTTATTTAATTTAATATATGTGTGGCTATTATCACAATTAAATCCAAATGTATTTTTCAAAAGATTATAAATGAATAATAATATGTGTTATGATGTTAGTTATAAATACATAAGAAATGCTTGTGCTTATAGCTTAAGTGTATGAATGTTGAGTTATGTTTCCTCTATTCATGTGTTAATTTATATAAAATTGAATGGTAATGTGTATATAGTCCGGGCATCCCTGGAACACGAGGCTTTAGCTAGCCCCAAGGAGGTTATTTGATTACCTCACTTTCCTAGTTTGTTACTTGGTTGATGAAATCAAAAAGAAAAAATGTTGAATCTAAATTTGTTCTCTATTAAAAAAAATACCAAAAACCCTGAAGCCTAAACTAAAACTTGAACCCTGAACCGAAAAACTAAACCCTAAAAACCCTAAATCTTAAACCCTAAAACCTATAACCCTAAACCCCAAAACCTAAACCCTAAACCATAAACCGTAAACCCTAACAACCTAAATAAAATAAATAAATAAACCTAAACCTATATAAAATAAAATAAAAAATAAAATAAAAACCTAAACTAAAACCTAAACCTAAACCTAAACCTAAACCTAAACCTAAAAAAATAAAATAAAATAAATAAAAACCTAAACTAAACTAAAAATAAAATAAACCTAAAATAAAAACCTAAATAAACTAAAAACTAAATGTAAAATAAAAAATAAAATAAAGAATAAAATAAAATAAAACCTAAACCTAAAAATAAAATAAAATAAACCTAAACCATAAAATAAAAGAACCTAAACCTAAAATAAACAAAATAAAATAAACATAAACTAACAAACTAAACTAAAATAAATAAAACCTAAAACTAAACATAAATTAAACTAAACCTAAACCTTAAACAAAATAAAATAAAAAAACTTAAAATAAACCTAAAATAAAAACATAAAACCTAAACCTAAAAAAATAAATTAAAAACCTAAACTAAACCTAAGAATAAAAAACAAAACCTAAACCGAAAAAAGAAAATAAAAATAAAACTAAACTAAAAAGTAAACATAAACCTAAACCTAAACCTAAAAAATAAACTAAAAAAAAAAAACCTAAACTAAAATAAATAAACCTAAAATAAATAAACTAAACTAAATAAAATAAAATAAACCTAAATAAAGATAAATATGAAATAAACTAAAATAAATTAAAATAATCTAAATAAACTAAATAACCAAAACCTAACCAATTTACTTAATTAAAAAAAAACTCCTACCCTACCACTAACCACTAAAAATCCTAAACCCTAAATATTGGAATCCACTGGCCCACCTGGGCACTGGGCTAACCACCCACTACCACTGAGCCTACTATGCCTAAAACCATACTAGGCCAATCCTGGGCCACTAACCCAGGCTGAGCCTAAAGCCTAAGCTTGAACTGGGCCAGGCCTTGGCCACTGAGCCACACAAACCTCAAAAGAGCACTAAACCCTACCCTACCATAAACCCTGGGCTGGCTGACCCTGACCTGGGCCTAAACCCTAAATTTAAACCCTGATCCCTACCATCCCACAGACCAAACCTAAGCTAAACCAATACCTAAAAAATAAAATAAATAATAACCTGAGCCTAAGATAAAATAAAAAGATATAAAGATAAAATAAACCTAAACTAAACCTAATACCTAAATAAAGTAAACAAATTAAATAAAACTAATAAATAAAATAAACCTAAGAATAAAGTACTAAATAAAATAAAACTAAACGTGAAATAAAATAAAATAAATCTAAAATAAAATAAAATAAAATCTAATTAAAAAAACCAAAACCTAAAAAAAAAAATAAATTAAAATAAAACCTAAAATAAATAAATAATAAAATCTAAATCCTAAACTAAAAAAAAAACCTAAACCTAAAATAAAAAAATAAACAAAATAAAAAAAACCCCTAAACTAAAATAAACTAAACTAAAATAAATAAAATATACACATAAACTTAAACCTAAAGTAAAACTAAATCAAATAAAATAAAATAAAACCTAAACCTACTAAAGATTAAACCTAAAATTAAACCTAAAATAATAACCTAAAACCTAAACTTAAAAAAAAATAAAACCTAAAACTAAAAGAATAAAACCTAAATCAAAAAAATAAAATAAAAATGAAACTTAAATAAAAAATAAACCTAAACCAAATCCAAAACCTAAAAAATAAACTAAAATAAAAAACCTAAACTAAAATAATTAAACCTAAAATAAATAAATAAACTAAATAAAAATAAAAATAAACCTAAATAAAAAATAGTATAAACTAAATAAACATAAACCTACAAGTTTACTTAATTAAAAAAAACCATAAACCCTAAATCCGAAACCTTAAACCCTAAACTTACAATCCTAAACCCTAAACCCTAAACCCTAAAAAATCCTAAACTCTAAACCCTAAACCCTAACACTAAATGCTAAACCCTAAAAGCATTAACCCTAATATCCTAAACCCTAAACCCTAAACCTTTAACACTAACCCTAAACACTGAACCCTAAACCCCAAACCCTAAACCAAAAGCTAAAGTAACTAAATAAATTAAAAAATAAACCTAAACATAAACCTAAACCCTAAGAATGGGAACAGGTGGGAACATCATCATCAATAAGACTGATCTTGATGGGTGAGAAGGGTGCGGTTGTAGTAGTGGTGGGAGATCTAGAGGTGGCCATAAATGTTAAACACTAAACCGTAAACCCTAAAATCCTAAACCTTAAACCTAATCCCTAAAACCTATACCCTAAAGCCTAAACCCTAAATCCTAAACCCTAAACCCTTGACCCAAACCCTATACCTTAAACCCTTAATTAACCCTAAACCCTTAACTAACTCTATACCTTAAACCCTTAAAAGTTAAAAACCTAAACATAAACTAAATAAAACTTAAAATTAAAAAAAAATTAAAAAACCTAAACAAAAATAAAATAAAAATACAAAAAAAAATAAAAACCTAAATTAAAACATAAATCTAAACCTCAAAAGAGAATAAAATAAAAAATAAAAACTAAACTAAAATAAAATAAATAAAAATCTAAACTTAACTAAATAATATAAACCCTAAATAAAATAATAAACCTAAAATAAAAATAAAATAAGCCTAAAATAAAATAAAATATAAACTAAATAAAAACCTAAACCTAAAAGATAAATCTAGAAAAAACCTACAAATATATAAACAATAAAACCTAAACATTAAACTAAAATAAGACCTAAACCTAAAATAAAAATAAAATAAACTTAAACCTAAACTAAAATAAATAAAACCTAAAATAAACTAAATCTAAACTTATACCTAAACCCTAAATAATATAAAATAAACTAAAAATAAACCTAAACCTAAACAAAAAAATAAAACCTAAAAATAATCCTAAAATAAAAATGTAAAACCTAAACCTAAAAAAATAAAATAAACACCTAAACTTAAACCTATAAATAAAAAATAAAACTTAAACCTAAAAAGTAAAATAAAAATGAAAATTAACCTAAACCTAAACCTACACTTAAAAAATAAACTAAAATAAAAAAACCTGAATTAAATAAATTGAACAATAATAACAACAACAACAAGCCATTATCCCACTATGTGGAGTCGGCTACATGAATACTTCATCGTCATTATGTCCTATTATCTGTTAAATTCTCATTCAATTCAAGTATACTAATGTCATTTTATATACATCTTAACGATATCTTTTTAGGTCTACCTCTACCTTTCTTAACATAAAGAATATCTATTGCATCTACTCTCTTAACAGGGTCATTGGATGACCAACACTTTATGTGGCCAAACTATCTAAGGCCACTCTCTCTAATTTTTTCTGACATTGGAGCTACTCCAACATTTTCCCGAACATACACATTTTGCATTATATCTCTAAGCGTAAAGCCACTCATCCACCTGAGCATCCTCATCTCTGCAACACTTAACTTAGTCTCATGCTTCTCTTTTATGGGCCAACATTCTGCACCATAATCATTGTAGGTCTTACCACCATCTTATAAAATTTTCCCTTAAGTTTAAGCATTACTCTTCTATCACATAATATGCCAGATGCATTACTCCACTTCAACCATCCAACTTGAATTCTACTAAAAACATCTACATCTATTTCACCAGCATTTTGAACAATATAGCCTAAAATGTCAGATCTCACTCTTTTAATGACTTGTTCACCTAATGAACACCACCATTATAACTTCTACAACTAAATTTACACTCCAATAATGCTAAACTAAATAAAATAAAATAAATAAAAATAACTAAATAATTTAAATAAACATAAGCTACTTTACTTTTAAGAAATAAAAAACATAAAAATAAAATAAAATAATAAAAAATAATAAAAACATAATCTCCTAAACCCTAAACTCTACTAACTAAACCCTAACCACCAAATCACAAACTCTCTACCACCCTATCCTCCTCAACCCTAAACCTAAACCCTAAACCCAACCCTCCCTCACCACACTAAAACCTAAAAACATAATCCTAAACTAAATAAAACCTAAAATAAAATAACTAATAACCAAAACAAATAAAATAAAATAAAATAAAACCTAAACGTAATAAAATAAAATAAATAAATATTAAACCTATAAACTAAATAAAATAAAATAAACCTAAAAATAAAAAAAAAACCTACAAATATATAAAATTCTAAAACAATAAACCTAAAATAAAATTACTTAAAAATTAAATGAAAACCTAAACCAAAAAAATAAATCTAAAAGTGAAACTAACAAATAAATTAAAATTAAAACCTAAACCCTAAACTAAAAAAATGTAGACTTAAAATAAACGAAATAAAATAAACCTAAACCAAAACTAAAATAAAATAAACAAAAATAAATAAAACCTAAACCTAAACTCTAAACTAAATAAAATAAAATAAACTAAAAATTGACTTAAACCTAAACTAGAAAAATAAAACCTAAAAATAAACCAAAAACCTAAATTTAAAAAAATAAAATATGAACCTAAACCTAAACATAAAAATAAAAAATAAACTTAAAAAAAATAAAATAAAATGACTAAAACCAAAACATAAACATAAACCTAAAAATAGACTAAAATAGAAAACCTAAAATAAAATAAATAAATGAATAAAAAAATAATCCTAAATAAAAGAGAAAAAATAAACTAAATAAACATGGGTTTACTTAATTTTAAAAAAACACCTAAAACCTAAAACCCTAAAACTAATCCTAAACCCTAACCACTAACCTAACCCTAAACCCTAATCCCAACCATAACCACTAAACTAAACCCTAAACCTAAACTAACCCAACCCTAAACCCTAAACCCTAAACTAACCTTAAATCCCTAAACCTAAATAAAATAAAAACTAAATGTAAAATAAAAAATAAATTAAATTAAATTAAAATAAAATAAAAACTAAATAAAACCTAAACATAAAAAATAAACCTACAAATAAAACCTAAACCCTAAACTAGAAAAAACTAAACCTAAAATAAATAAAATAAATTAAACCTAAACCTAAACTAAAATATATTAAACTAAAATAAATAAAAGCTAAATCTAAACCGAAAATAAACTAAACATAAATCCTAAACTAAATAAAATAAAATAAACTAAAAATAAATTTATACCTAAATAAAAAAATAAAACATACAAATGAAACTAAAATGAAATATTAAAACCTAAACAAAAATAAATAAAATAAAAACCTAAACCTAAAATAAAAAATGAAACTTAAAGTTAAAAAATAAAATAAAAATTAAACTAAATATGAAATAAACCTAAACCTAAACCTAAAAAAAACTAAAGTAAAATAAAAAGACTTAACTAAGATAAATAAACCTAAAATAAATAAACTAAACAAAATAAAAATAAAAAATAATCCTAAATTAAAATAAAATAAAATAAACTAAAATAAATAAAAAATAAACTAAATAAACCTAAACCTACCGATTTAGTTAGTTTTTTTTAAAAAAACCCTAAACCCTAAATCCTAAACCCTAAACCTTAAACCCTAAACCCTAAACCTACAACACTAAACCTACAACCCTAAACCCTAAACCCTAAAAAACTCTAATCCCTAAACCCTAAAACCTAAACCTAAAACCCTAAACCCAAAACCCTAAACCCTAAACCCTAATCCCTAAAACCCTAAATCTGAAATCCAAAACCCTAAACACTAAACCCTAAACCTTAACCCTAAACCCTAAACCCTAAACCCAAACCATAAACCTAAACCTAAAGTAACTAAATAAATTAAACAATAAACCTAAACCATAAAACCTAATAAAGCTAAACTTAAACTCTAAGAATAGGTAGAACCATGGGGAACATCACCATCAAGCTGTCTAAATGGTGTGGAGGTGAAGGCGGAGGTGGTGGTTATCGCAGTGGTGGTGGGGGATCTAGAGGTGCTGGTGGATATGGAGGTGGTGGTCAGAGCAGAGGTGGTTATGGTGGCGGGTCGAGCGATGGAGATTATAGCCGTGGTGGTGACGTAAGGAGAGATCAGAGAGATATGATGGTGGATCCCACTACTCGAGAGGTCAGGGTGGTTCTGATGGAACTGGTGAAACTAAAGAATGACCAAATTGATCAACTGCTTATGAAACTATGTATTTATAATAGAAATGGTTCTAGTTATCTAGGGTATTTGATTTGATCTATGCAAGATTAATTTTGATCTATGTTGTCACTTGTGTCATAAAAAACTTTGTGTGCTACTGGATTGATGAAATTGAAAAGAAGAAATGTTGAATCTCAATTTATTCTCTGTTAAAAAAAACCTCCCAAATCCTAAACCCTAAACCATAAACCCTAAACCTACAACCCTAAACTATAAAAGCTTTAAACCCTAAACTAAACCCCAACCCTAAACCCTAAACCTAAACCTAAAAGCATAAACCCTAAAACCTTAAACCCTTAACCCTAAACCCTATACACTAACCCTAAAACACCAAACCCAAACCCCAAATGCCATATAAACCTAAGTAACTAAATAAATTAAAACATAAAGTTAAACCCTAAAACCTAAACCAGAATAGTACCATGACATGAACATCAAGTCAACTGCCGTCTAGATCTTATGGTGGATGCGAACGTGGAGGTGGAGGTTATCGCAGTGGTGGTGGGGGATCTAGAGGTGCTGCTGGATATGGAGGTGGTGGTCAGAGTAGTGGTGTTTATTGAAATGGGAGGAGGGATAGAGGTTACAGCTATGGTGGTGGCGGAGGGAGAGATCAGAGTTATAATAGTGGATCCTGCTACTCGTGAGGCTAGGGTGGTTCTCATGGGAACTGGAGAAACTCAAGAATAGTCGATCCGAACTAGTGCTTGTGGAACTATGTCTTTAAAGTAAAGAAGGTTATAGTTATATAGGGTTCTTGATTTATTCTATGCATGACCATTTTAAATCTATGTCATCACATGTGTCTTAGAAAACTTGGTGTGTTACTTGGTTAATGAAATCAATGTTGAATCTGAATTTATTCTCTATTAAAAAAAACCAAAAACCCTAAATCCTAAACCCTAAAACCCCACCCTAAATCCAAAACCCTAAACCCAAATCCCAAAACCCTAAACCCTAAAAACCTAAAAACCTAAATCTAAAAAATAAAATAAAAATAAAACACAACTAAAAAATATACCATAACCTAAACCTAAACCTAAAAATAAAAAAATAAATAAAATAAAATAAACCGAAATAAATATATAAAATAATTCATAACTCCTAAATTCTGAACTCCTAAAAGTATAAACTTACAAATTCCTAAACTCTTAAATTCCTAAACTCTAAATCCCTAAACCTTAAACCTACTCTAAATCTTAAATCCTAAACCTTAAACCCACAATACTAAACTTAAAACTATAAATCCTAAACCTAATAAAAACTCCTAAACCTAAAAGTATAAATACTAAAACTATAAACCTAAACCTAAACCCTAAACTATAAAACCTTAAACTTAATCCTAAACCCTAAACCTAAGCCTAAACCTAAACCCTAAACCTAAACTATACCTGTAACAAATAAATTAAAAATAATCTAAACCCTAAAACCTAGTAAACCTAAACCTAAACCGAAACCTAAGAATGGGTAGAACCTGATGATAGGAACATCACCATCAACCGTGCCTCAAGTTCTGGAGTGGAGGTGAAGTCGAGGTGGCGCTATTATAGTGGTGGTGGGGGATCTAGAAGTGCTGGTGGATATGGAGGTGGTGGTCTGTGTAGTGGTGGTTATGGAGGTGGCATAAGCGATGGAGGTTACATCCATGATGGTGGCGGAGGGAGAAATCAGTGACATGATGGTGCATCCCGCTACTCGAGAGGTTAGGAAGGTTCTGATGGGAACTGAAGAAACTAAGGAACGACCGATCCAATCTGCTCTTAAGGAACTATGTCTTTTTTATTGAGATGGTTTTAATTATCTAGGGTTTTTTATTTGCTCTATCCATGCTCATTTTTTCTCTATGTTGTCGCTTGTGTCTTAGAAAATCTAGGGTGTTACTTGGGTGATGAAATTGAAAAGAAGAAATGTTGAATCTGAATTTGTTCTCTATTAAGAAAAATACCCAAAACTCTAAACCCTAAAATAAAACTTGAACCCCAAACCTAAAACCTAAACCCTAAACCCTAAATCCTAAACACTAAAAATAAAAAAAAATAATAAAATAAAAACCTAACCCTAAACCCTGAACCCTAAAACTACCACTAAACCCTAAACCCATAACACTAAACCTACAACCCTAAACCCTACAAAACTCTAAACCCAAAACACTAAACCCTTATCCCTAAACCTTAAACACTAAACACCAATCCCAAAACCTGAACCTAAAGTAACCAAATAAATTAAAAAATAAACTTAAACCCTTAAACATAATAAACCTAAACCTAAACCCTAAGAATGGGCATAACCTTGATGGCAGGAACATCAACATAAACCAGGCTCAGTCTAGATCTAGTAGTGGAGGAAAAAGAGGAGGTGACGGTTATCACAGTGGTGGTAGGGGATCTGGAGGTGCTATTAGATATGGAGCTGGTGGTCAAAGTAGTGGTGGTTATGGAGCTAGGAGGAGCGATGAAGGTTATAGTTATGGTGGTGGCAGAGGGAGAGATCAGAGACATGATGCTGGATCTTGCTACTCGAAAGGCCGGGGCGATTCTGATGACCGATCCAATCTGTTGCTTATGGAATTGTGTCTTTACAGTAGAAATGATTCTAGTTATCTAGGGTGTTTGATTTTCTCTATGAGTGCTCATTTTCTATCTATGTCATCTCTTGTGTATTAGAAAACTTGGTATGTTGCTTGGTTGATGAAATCAAAAAAAGAAATAGTGAATATGAATTTATTCTCTATTAAAAAACTAATGAAAAACTTAAATACTAAACTAAAACTTGAAGCTTAAACCTAAAACCTAAACCTTAAACCCTAAACCATAAAAATAAAAAAATAAAAAAATTTAAAAAAAAAACTAAACCTTAAACCTTAAAAAACTCTAAACCATAAACCCTAGAAGCATAAACAATAAAACCCTAAACCCTAAACCCCAAACCCTTAATTTCAACCTAAAGTAACTAAATAAATTAAGTAATAAACCTAAACCCTAAGAATGAGCAGAACCTTGATGGCATGAACATCACCATCAACTAGGCTCAATCTAGATCTCGTGGTGGAGGCGAACGCAAAAGCAACAGTGATCATAGTTGTGGTGGTGATCTGGAGGTGTTGGTGGATATGGAGATGGTGGTCGAGCAGTGGTGCTTATGGAGGTGAGAGGAAAGACGGAGGTTATAGCTGCAGTGATGGCAGAGAGAGAGAGAGAGATTAGGGATATGATGGTGGATCCAGCTAGTTGAGAGGTGATTCGATGGGAACCGAGAAATAAGAATGGTCAATCCGACATACTGCTTAAGGAACTATATCTTTACAGTAAAGAGTGTTCTAGCTATCAAAGGTTTTTGATTTGCTCTATGCGTGCTCATTTTTGAACAATGTCATCATTTGTGCCTTAGAAAACTTGGTGTGTTACTTGGTTGATGAAGTCAAAAAGAAGAAATGTTGAATATAAATTTGTTCTCTATTAAAATAAAAAAAGAAACCTTAAACCCTAAACCATAAACTAAAACATGAACCCTAAACATAAAATATAAACCCTAAACCTTAAACCTTAAAATTAATAAAATAAAAAGTTAAAAAAACACTAACCCTATACCCTAAAACCTACAACCCTAAACACCAAACCCTAAACCCTAAACCCTAAACTTTAAAAATCTAAAACCTTAAACCAAAATCTAAATAAATTAAAAATAAAACAAAAAATTAGAATAAAATAAACCTAAAATAAAATAAAATAAAAATTAAATAAAAACATAAACTTAAAAAAAACAAGCCTAAAAATAAAACCTAAAAAAAATTAAAAAAAAACCTAAACCCTAAACCTAGAATAAAAATAAAATAAATAAAATAAAATGAACCTGAACATAAACAAAAATAAATAAAATTAAAAAAAATTAAACCTAAACCTAAAATAAACTAAATTGAAACCTTAACCTAAACTAAATAAAATAAAATAAACTAAAAGTAAACCTAAAACTAAACTAAAAAGTAAAACTTAAAATAAACCTAAAATAAAAACCAAAAACCAACACCTAAAAAATAAAATAAAAACCTAAACCTAAACTTAAAAATACAAAATAAAACATAAACCTAAAAAATAAAATAAAAAAACACAGCAAAAAGGAAACCTAAACCAAAAAGATAAACTAAAATAAACAACCTAAAATAAAATAAATAAATCTAAAATAAATAAATTAAACTAAACAAACAAAATAAATCTAAATAAAAGTAAAAACTAAAATAAACTCGAATATATACAAAATAAACTAAATAAACCTAAACCTACTGGTTTACATAATTTTTTTAAAAAAAAAACTATACCCTAATTCCTAAATCCTAAACCCTAAACTCTAAACCCTAAAATTGACCCTAAACCCTAAACCCTAAACCCTAATACGCTAAACACTAAACCCTAAATCTTAAATCTTAAACCCTAAAATCTACAACCCTCAACTCTAAACTAACCCAAAACCCTAAACCCTAAACTAACCCTAAACCCTAAGAATGGCCAGAAACATGATGGCAGGAACATAATCATCAATTAGGCTCTGTATAGATCTGGCGGTGGAGGTGAAGGCATACGCGACAGTTGTCACAAGGATGGTGGGGCATATGGTGGTGGTGGTCGGAGCATTAGTGGTTGTCGAGGCAGGAGGAGCGATAAAGGTTAGAGTCGTGGTGGTGATGGTCAGGAATATGATGGTGGATCCCACTACTCGAGAGGTGGGGGGTTCTGATGGAACTAGAGAAATTGAAGAATGGTCGATCTGATATGTTGCGTATGGAACTATCTTTACAGTAGAGACGGTTCTAGTTATCTCAGGTTTTTTATTTGCTCTATGGGTGGTCATTTTTGATCTACGTCATTACTTTTGTCTTAGAAAACTTGAGGTGCTACTTGGTTGATGAAATCAAAAGGAAGAAATGTTGAATCTGAATTTTTTCTCTATTAAAATAAAAAAAAAAATCTTAAACCCTAAACCCTGAACTAAAACTTAAACCCTAAACCTAAGACCAAAACTTTAAACCCTAAACCCTAAACCCTAAACCATAAACCCTAAACCCTAAACTAACCCTAAAGCCTAATCCCTAAACCCAAAACCCTAAAAAGCTAAAAACCTAAACTTAAACTAAATAAAACCTAAGAAAAAATTAACTAAAAAATTGAAACCAAAATAAAATAAAATATATAATAAAATAAATATATAAAATAAAACCTAAACATAAACCAAAACCTAAACCTAAAGCTAAAAAGAAAAAAATTAAAAAATAAAGACTAAATAAAACTAAAATAAATAAAAACCTAAACTAAACTAAAAAAATAAAAAACCTAAATAAAATTAAAACTAAACCAAAAAATAAAATAAAATAAACCTAAAATAAAATAAAATAAAAACTAAATAAAAATCAAAACCTAAAAAATTCAGATTTAGGGTTTAGGGTTTAGGTTTAGGTTTAGGGTTTTATGTATTTTTTTTTTTTTTTTAGGTTTAGGTTTAGGTTTAGGGTTTTATTTCATTTTATTTTTTATCTTATTTATGTTTAGGTTTATTTTTTGATTTTATTTTAGGTTTTATTTAGTATAGGTTTAGGTTTTTAGGTTTTCAGGGTTTATGGCTTAGGTTTTAGGTTTTAGGGTTGTAGGGATTAAGGTTTAGGGTTAGTGTTTTGGGTTTTGGGTTTACAGTTTAGGGTCTAGGGTTTAGGGTTTAGAGTTTTGGGTTTAAGGTTGTTGGCTTTAGGGTTTATGATTTAGGGTTTAGGGTTTACGGGTTACAGCTTTTATGGTTTAGGATTTAGGGTTCAGGGTTTAGGGTTTAGGTTTTAGGATTAGGGTCCAGGTTTTAGTTTAGAGTTTAGGGTTTTTGGTTTTTTTTTAACAGAGAACAAATTCAGAATCAACATTACTTCTTTTCGATTTCATCAACCAAGTACAAACCAGAAAAGTGAGGTAATCAAATGACCTCCTTGGGGCTTGCTAAAGCCTCATGTTCCCAGGATGTCCAGACTATATAACAATTACCATGCAATCTTATATAATTCAACACATGAATAGAGGAAAGTGAACTCAACATTCATACACTTAAGCTATAAGCACATGCATTTCTTATGTATTTATAACCAGCATCATAACACATATTATTATTCATTTATAAGCTTTTGAAAAATACATTTGGATTTAATACTAATATTAACCACGCATATATTAAATGAAATCTATACATGCAAGCTTACATAAAGGAAATCGCTTTTATTTTTCTTGATTTTGAAAAGATGGATGCATGAATTCAAATGACATACCAAATTTAACATGATTGGAAAGAGGACAACCAAATATAAGCATGTGATTCATTCAACCAAACTAGTTCTTAAGGACAATCAAATCAAATAAGATTATTTAAAGCAAACCAAAGCATCTTTATTAATTAAGTTTTGGATTTTATTTGATTTCAAGAGAAGAAGAGAAATCATCACCTGTTGTTTTAAACCCATTCCCACATTAGTGATTTCATTTTACTTTAGGAAATGGAATTAAGTTGATTTTATGGGATAATTAAGTTGAACCCTTAATTAGATGAATTAATTACCCTTGCTAATGTCACCTTAAAGTAATTAACTAAATAATTATGAGCCAACATGATATGCATAGAAAATAAACATGAATGATCGTAGGAAATAAAAGGGGCCTAATACAATTGGCTCAAGATTAATAGTTAATTAGATTAAAAAACTTAATTAATTACACTTATGATTTTCTCACACATGTGAACTAATCATAAGTTCATTAAACTCTTTTAGGTTATTAAATAACTAAAGATCTACCCCATGATTTAATTAATTAAGGTCTCATGTGATTATGATTTCAATTTGCATTAATTAATTAGTTAAATCTTAATTAATTTCATTTTAAGAAAAGGTGAAATGAACTTAGGGAAAGGGGTCCGAACCCTATTCCTTAGTTCACTTAGTTAACAATGATTAATAAAATTAACCAATTTATTATTGTTCATGGGATTAATTAATCATTAATTAACTTAAAAGATTAATTAAGGTTTAATTAGTCAATTTTTCTAATTAAGTGAGCAATAGATCCTAAGAAAATCATAAGAGGTAGAGGTCATCCCATTACATTAACCCATAAAATTTGGGATTAATTGCTCAAGTAATTAAAAAGTAATTAAGTTAATTAATTTTGTAATTAAACTTTACTTATTATTCAAAATTAGTTAAGATCATTTTTAATTAATTCTCCTCTAAAATACCTTTAAAATGAGTATTTATTTGCATTTTTTTATTTCTCTATGATTTTTTTATAATTTTTAGAAGTTTCAGTCATTAAAATTATTAATTAAGCCTAATTAAAGCTTAATATTGTGGGCACCTTGTGGTGCACATACGCGGCGTGCTTTCTACATGGAGTCGTGGGATTGGCTACTTAAAACTTATCCGAGTCAGCATCTACGCGACGGTGGTGGACACACTTTCTCATCCATCGTTAGCCTTATGATCTAAGATCAGATGGTTATAATTAATCCCACTGCTTAATAGAGTTAAATTAAATTGATGTAGCATATCTAATCATTACCATCCGTTCTGATCATGTGGAATGGACAGTGCGTGATTGAACGTCACTCGAGTGGGGGAGAATGGAGTCCGCACCATGCTCAATTGATCCGAGCTTACCCGAGCACGGATCAACTCCAAATGATCCCACACCTTCACGACATCGATCGAAGGGGATCAAATGGTCAAGATCACACGAGATGCAAGCTTTATTCAAAACCAACCCATTTTTACCAAAGGATTGGTTATGGAAGCATACCTTGTCAAAGCTTAAGGCTGGCATCTCAAACAATTGAGGAAGCTTCATCAAGTGGAGAAGAAGCCCTGTCGAGCAGCAATTGGATCAATTCCTCGATGTTCACTAGGAAGGCCACGAATCGATGATTTGGAGCTCCACTTTGATCAAAGTCCCACCTCCGTTTCTTGGGAAGCTTGGGAGATGATTCTTCTTGCTCGATGAGGCCTAGGGAAGGTGTGTGCAAATTTAATATGAGTTTGATGGAGAAATGGGGAAGTTAGGTCAAAAATGGGAGTGTCCTATTTTGGGATAGATGGGGGTGGCATTTTCTGATCAAGGAACGAGCTTGAGAGCTTAGGGAATAGCTCTAATGGCTCGTATTAGGTAGCTAAGGCTCTGAGGAATGATTTTTGTGTGTATTTGAGTGGAAACAAGGGGGTGTATACCACCCCTTCATCTTGATTGGACGGTGGGATCAAGTTTGACTTCCAGTGGTCATCCGACCATCTCAAGGAGTCATGGGTGGGAGGGAATAGGTGAGTTAGCTCAGCTTGGTTAGTTGAAGGTGTGAAAGTGGCTGCCAAGGAGGAATCATGGGTGTCCTATGGGTTTAAAATGCTTAGGGTGAGGTGATTTTACCACCCATGGGTCATGGCCGACCCAACCACCCCTTAGGTCGGGAAAGTGTCCTAGTGGACTATTGGGAGAGTACCAAGTGGCCAAAGAATGGTAATGACCACTTACATGGGTGATTTGTCTCATGTGATGTCCTTGACCTAAGGGTAGAATGATCATTTAGTATTGGATTTCATTTGGGAAGATTTAAAATGAGAAAAAAGTGGGTTAGCCCAAGTTTCAAGTTAATTGGAGTTGATTTGGTTAGGTTTGGCTCAATTTGACTCATTTAGGTCAAATTAGGTTAGTTTGGGTCAAGTTGACCAATTGGTCAAGTTGGGTCAAGTTGACCAATTGGTCAAGTTGGGTCAAGTTGACCAATTGGTCAAATTGGGTCAAACTAAGGGTTGGGTCAAGTTCATATGATCATTTGGGTTGTTTTGGTTCAATTTGTTTTGTTTAGTTTGGCTTAGATTTGATTTTGGCTCATTTGAATTCATTTAGGTCAAATGGTTAAGTTGACCAATTTGACAAAATTAAATTGGTTGGGTGTTGGTTTAGGTTTAGTTGACCAATTGAAGATAATTGTTGGCTTTGGTTACAATTAATTTGGATTTGGTTTTGATTTAGGCCAACTTCAACCTTTAGGTCAATTTAGGCTAAGTAGGTCAATTGGGTCCATTCATAGCTTTGGTCAAGTTCAACAATCAATTTGGAATGAACTTGAGCCATTTGGTTGTAATCAATTTAGTTTATATTTTAATTTGACTCAATTTGGTCTTTTAGGTCAATCTGGGTGAACTTGGGTCAAGAGGGCCAATTGGGTTTGGTTTGACTCAATTGAAGGTCAAGTCATATTCAAATATTTATTTTGATTTGTTATGAATCATTAGTTTCAAGGGATTTGGCATAGGTTGCAATTTGGCTTGTTTGGATTCATATGAGTTAAGGGTTTGACTTGATCAAATGACCAAGTTTACTTGGTTTGACCCCAATTGTGATAATTGATCAACTGTGGTGATCACAATCATGATGGGAGGTTTAGATGGGCTTAGTTCAATCCAATTTGGGTAGGATTAGAACTTGGCTCAAATAGGTTGGCCACTTTGGGTAAGTGGACCAATTTAGTTGGCTTGATTTTGGGTTGAGTTTGACTTAGTTGAGTTTTATATCGATTTAGGATTGATAAATAAATTCAATTGCAATCGGCTTGGGTTCAAATGGGTTTTGGTTCATTTGAACTTTTCAAGTCAAAAGGGCTAAGTTGGGTTTGAGTTGGGTTGATTTTGTTTTGGCATGATGATTGTAGATTTCATTTATATTTTTGAATATGATTGAAGGTATGATTTATTCATGACAAAATCAATTGAATTTTGGTTTTGGAAAGATGGAAGTTGGCTAAGTCCATGGAGTTGGGTCATGTGGCTTAGGTTTGGATTTTGATTTGGTTTGATTTAGTTTTGACGATTTAAATGTATATTTCATTTAAATTTGTGAAGATAATTGAAAATATAATTAATTTGTAAGAAAATCAATTGAGTTTGACTTGATTTGGATTAAGATTTGGTTAAGTCCACGGGATAGGTCATATGGCTTAGGAAGGGTTTTGATTTAATTTGATTTAGTTTGATTTAAATTGGATCATTTTAATGTAGATTTGATTTATATTTAGGAAGATGATTGAAGATATAAATTGGTTATTAGAAAATCAATTGATTTTGGATTGATTTGGATTACGATTTGGCTAAGTTCATGGGATAGGTCATATAGCTTTGGAAGGGTTTCAAGTTTGGATTTGATCACGGGCTTCAATCATTTGGTTTTGAAATTTTGATTTGGATTTGGATTGGAATTTGATGTTTGAATTGAACTTGAGGTTTTGTTTGAGAAGGTGAACATGGAATTGGGTTTGGGTTGTAGAGTATGTGGATTATCCTAATCCCTAAAGAAAAATGTAATCCTATGATTAACCCTTCTAAGTCTTTTGGCTTAGGTTAAGTGTTTACCAAATTGTTTGAAGTTTCTTATGAATAGGGATGAATTAGTGTCTAGAAGACTCATAAGTCTAAGATGGAAAGATTGAATCTGCACTCTAAAAATAAGGTCAATAGGCTTTAGGCTCTATAGTGTTTCCCCTTAGAGATAAATGATTGGAAGACTGAAGCCAATTTTCCCATTATAGACTATGATACATCTTTCAACGCTTTGCTTGAGGGACCGTGGATACATGAGAACAACATAGTTCCATCCTCTCTACATCAATTTATGAAGTTTGTGAGAGGTGGCATTGTCTACTGTGTCAAAGGAGATCTCAAGCCATTTACAGTTCATGAGGTCAACATATATGAAGATGTGGCTTACTACCACCCTCAAAATCAACAAGTCTATTCTCATGAACTTGGCCAAAGTTTAAAAATAAATGAAAAAAAGAAAGAAAAAGAAAGAGGAAAAAAAGAAAAGAGAAAATGAAAAATAAAATATAAGAGAGCAGAAATAGACTTGGTAGAGGAAATGGAACCTGACATTAGATTCCACCCACATTCGTTATTCCATTGAAACATATGGGTAGGATGACCTGACCTCCACCGTAGAGGAAGAGGCCGGTTTAGAGTCGCCAGGGTGGAAAACCTTATTGCCACCCAATAAAAAGATATGTCCTAGCTACCGTGAGTACTCGCTATCCATATATACTTAGAATCTAGTTCATAGGATGAGTCTTATATGGTTAGCACACCAGCCAACTCTTTTCAAGAGTAGATTCCCTTGGAGGTGACACTTGAACTAGGTAGTGATAAAGACCAGTATCCAAAGCAAAGCATTAATGTATCCAAGTTTATATGTAAATAGTTAAGCATTAGTTGGGAACCATAGCTCTAACCCTAATTTTCTCTCAGAAAGCTGAGGGTTTGGTAGTTAAGGAATCCCCTAAGTCATTCAGAAGTCAAGAAGTTGATGTAAAACTTGAGGATGATTAATATAAAAATTTAATAGAATTACCTTTTGATTGATACTTGCCTTGTGTACATAATTTAGCAAAGAAAGGCTTAATGCCACATACTTTGTCAAAGCATAGGTTAGACTACTTTGAAAGAATATGGAAGAACAAATGCAAAAGCTGTCAATCAAAATCGACTAGATTTGTATGGGTCAAATGATGATGACTATTACTAATTAGTCATCACCATTCATTTGGAATCAGATAAGTTATTTTCAAATTACATTAAATCATATGAGGATATGTGCTTAGAAACTTCAGATGATCTAGAATATTTTGACGTCAAAGATGCACCGCCAGAGTTCGAAGAAGAGATCAAGTCAACCATCAATGAGCTCAAGGAAATAAATTTAAGAATTGATGGAGATCTACGCCCGACACACATCAGTTCTTTATTGAATGAAATTGAAACCAATGACTTAGTTAAGCTATTAACTAAATTTAAAGACTTCTTTGCATGGAGTTATGAAAAGATGCCTAGATTGGCTCCTGACGTAGCGGTACATAAACTAGAAATAGAGCTTACTACTAACCCTATCAAATAAGCTCCTAGATTCATGCAATTAAACATAGAATAATAGGTCATTTTCGAAGTCAAGAAACTAATCGATGCTGGCTTCCTTCAAGAAAAAAATACCCTATTAGCCGACATCATCCCAATTAAGAAAAGAATGGCCAAATTCACATATAGCCACTTTTAGGGATTTAAATAATGGATGTCTAAAAGATGAATTTCCACTACCAATTCCAGAACTGATGGTGGACAGTACCTCATCTCATATAGTCTTCTCTTTCATGGATGGCTCATCTAGATATTACCAAATAAAGATGGCCCCTGTTGATAAAAGAAATATTACTTTTAAAACCCTGATCAGAATCTATTGCTATAAGTTCATGCCTTTCAGCCTTAAAAATGCCAATGCTACATACCAGTGGGCTATGACTCGAATCTTTGACAAACTCATTCATCATCAAGTCGGGTGCTATGTCGATGAACTCGTGGTCAAAAGTAGAGAAAAGGAAGACCATCACTTTGGTTTGAGAGTAGTTTTCGAATAGTTAAGATAATTTAACCTCAAAATGAACCCCTTGAAGTGTGCATTCAGAGTAGCTTTAGGGAAATTCCTTAGATTTATTGTCTAACACCAGGGAATCAAAATTGATCCGGAGAAGTTTAATGAGATATTAGAAATGCCACCCCCTAAAATTTTAACTCAACTTAGATCATTCCAAGGGCGATTGGTGTATCTAAGATGCTTTACATCCAACCAATCAGGAAGATTTCAACCATTCTCATCACTTGTCAAAAAGGTTTCCAAGTTTAAGGGGTTGACAAGTGTGAGCATGCCTTTGAAGACATCAAGCATTACCTGATGGCGTCGCCAGTTCTAACAACTCCTATCCCGAGAAAGTCGCTCATACTTTATACTGTTGCTTTAGATGATTGCCTTGGTGCTTTGTTAGCCCATGCTAATAAAAAAGGGAAGGAAAATGCACTCTACTACCTTAGTTGTTGTCTGATCTCTATTGAGGCTAATTATCCAACCATTGAGAAGCATTGCTTATTCTTAATCTTTGCATCCCAAAAGCTACAACACTATATGCTTCCTCATAAATTGAAATTAATCAATTTTATGACATGGATAATGCTAGATGACATGATTCCATAGATGAAAGGACAAGTGCTAGTGGATTTCTTAGCGACACCACTTCCTCTTTCTCCTAGTGATGATCTCCGATGAACAAATCATGAACATAGGATACTAGTATTCACTGGGGTGTACTTTGATGGTGTGGCTTCCACTCAAAGAGGAGAAAAACCATAATATACTATTCAAGAAAAGGTAGGGGTAGGAATAGTTCTCTTAATTACAAACTGCGATGTGATGAGATTTTCATATCACCTACCTAATTTGAAACAAAAGAATATGAGCCTCGATTGTTTCTAGAGTTAGTCATTACTCAAGCATCTAGAAACATCAATATCTGGGATTCTCAAGTTATCAACCAAAATCGGGTCCTATATGGTTATAAAGCCCAAGCTCCATCACTACCATAAGCTACACCATGGAGTTTGGCCCAAATCTCGAGGTTACCATTTATAAGATTCCTGAGGTGATAACACCATAGGTATGCATTAACCAAGCTTTCCAAGGAGTTGGCATATGGAGGATGAGTTCATATCAATAAAGGTCAAAATAGATAAGTCTTATCCCTTATTGATATTGAACTCATCAAAAAGTACTCTCTTGAAGGGGAGTTTCCATTGCCAAGAAGGATGAGGAGTTACATTGGATGAAACCATTCATGGATTACCTAAATAAAGGAAAACTACCTTAAGAGAAGTCTCAAGCCCATCAGATGAAATCGAGAGCACTTTTCTATGCTCTTGTGGATGGCATCTTGTAACGGCAGTCTTTCGATCATATGTGGTTACGTTACTTAGACAAGCACAAAGCCCATATGATCATGATTGAGGTACACTCAAGATTATGTGGAGCCAACAATTTTGGTCCAAAGGAGAAAGCCAAAATTAAGAGACTAGGATACTACTGCCCATCAATGATCAAAGATTGCATGTATACGGCTAGGCGATGCCACCAATGCCAATACATGGTGTGGTCCTTCACCAACCACCCAACATTTTACATCCTACATTGGCCTTATGGGCAATCGAGTGTTGGGGTACCTACATAGTGCATCCATTTGATCCTTGTTCTTCCAAGGCTCATCAGTTCATCTTTACTACTACTAACTATTTTCCAAATGGGAGAAGTTGATTCTGCTCAGAGAGGTCACAGTTCTGCATGTGTTGTAGTTTTTCAAGAACCATATCATATATAGGTTCGCAGTATCTTGACAAATTATATCTGATAATGGTATTGCATTCAAGAGCATAAGTTCAACAACATTGCCCAGAGACATAGCAGAGATTGGAGATATTCTACCATCAACTACCCAAGGGCAAACCGCTTATCAGAAGCCTTCAACAAAACTCTCATCCAAATACTAAAGAAGACACTCGACAATAATAAGTGATAATGGCATGAGCATTTAGTTGAAGCCTTGTGGGCTTACTACACCACATATAGAGCTCCAACTCAGTCTACTCCTTTCTTCATTAGTGTATGGGTCTGAAGCTATTCTACCATTAGAAGTTCAACTCCCATCACTAAGGATGGGTGTGGGTAGAAAGATCATAATAAAGTAGAATGCCAAGTTGTAGTTAGAAGAGCTCAAAGGATTGGAGGAAAGACACTTGCGGGCATGACAAAACCTATTGATGTACGAAGCTAAAATGATTCAAGCTCACAATAAGTTAGTCTGTCCTAGAACTTTTCAAGTAGGAGATTTATTTTAGTCAAGGAGATTGATTGTTGCCCATCGTAAGATGGGAGGCATGTTTGAACCCACTTGGAAGACCATTTTTAGAGAAGGCCTACAAGGAGGATCTTATCGCTTATTAATCATAAGGATATGCCCAATGCTTCCAATCAATGGCTCTACTTAAAAATATTATAAATCATATTTGAAAATAATTATCATCAATGAAAATTTATTATCTAATTCAATCTCTTCCATGTTGAAAGTATTCTTATTTGTGAATTCACCATGATGTGTTTAGAGTAAGTGTAAGGAACCCAAACGACATCCAATCTTTCATTGACACAACACAAATATGAACTACACACAAACATATAAAACAAATACATATCTTTTATCTCAGACTACTCTGAGTTAAGATAATTCCCCCAGTGGCACTCACTCAATAGCTGCTCTAGGTTGGGTTGACGTGTTACCCTACTAGTGTGTCACTCAGGTGGTTTTCTTGCTTTGGAGGTTGTAAGTATGCTACACTTTCCTTCCTTACTTGGCCACTGCACAATGAAGAGCACCTTATTAGTTTGGTAGGCCTTATTGCATGGCTGGTAAGCTACCTCATGTTGGCTTCATTTAAGAAAATGTGAGTTTACTATGCTTTCTTGTTATTAGCCTGCAAATTGTCAGTATATTTGAAGTTTAGGATAAGTCCCTAGCGAAAGTTCCCTTGACTCTTCAAGTCCGTCCTTCCATGGGCAACCCACTTAGTAGTTGCTTTAGGTCGATAGCATCCGTCCTATCTGATGATCGGTAATTCTAAAAGTTGTAAGACTACATTTCTTTCCACAATCATCGCAATCATAATTAGATTAGTTGGGTCTCATTATGTGATTAATACACTACTCATGCCGATGGATACATATTAGGTTGGTTTGTTCTCCCTTAGGATACTACTCATGGTGATGTAAGTTATGCTTTCATCTTTAGTTGGCCACCATCACTTATATAGGCTTTTCAAGTTTAGGATAACGCCTTAGTAGCACCTCTATGAGCACTATATTCGGATCACATCCTTTATACCCCATTTAGACATTGGTTACTAAATACATTTTTTAAGAACCACCCCTATGGATGCAAATTCTCCCTTGGTCTAATAAATCGAGATAGGTTAAGATGACACCCCTTCTCATGTGGTCCCTCACACACCAAGTTCCATGTAAACATATAAATAAAATATATATTCACTTGTTGATTGAGGACACCCCTATGGTATCTTTTCTAGTGCATCTTATCTTAGGGCATTATCAACAAAACTCCTTATAAGATTTGCCTTACTACTCTTGAGTTCATATAAGTCCTAATGACATTCACTCAATAGTCACCCCTAAGTTGGGTTCAATTTATTGTGCAACTAACAAGTCACCCTAGCGGTTGTTCCCTGCTTTAGAAGATGTAAGTCTGCTAAACCCTCTTCAGATGGATAACACCAAAAGGAAACCCCTTAGGTTGGTTAGCTCTACCCCACAGACTATCCCTTTGGAAATAAATTAGGTAGGACAAGTTGATATAGCCCCTTCTATTGGTCCATCACACAACGACATGGTTCATAAATTAAATCTATCAAATTTGATCAAGTCACATCCCAATGATATGCCCTCAATTTGAATAAAACTAATCCAAATAAACCATATTAAATAACATGAAATTAAGATAAAATTAATCAGTATTGAGTTGACATAAGTCCCTAAACATTCACTCAAGATGGTCAAATTTTCATGTATCCAAGGTCACCTTGATTATTCCTCATTTGGAAGATGTGAGTCCATGCCATCTTCTAAAATCGCACACCAAAGGAAACCCCTTAGGTTGGCTAACTCTACCCCATATAGACATCCCTTTGGATTTGTAAACCCAGGTAAGTCAAATATAGCCTTCTGGGGTCTATCACACCGATAGGGTCCATACATTAACTCAAATTAAATTAAACCCATTCTAATTTTCCATGTGAGTAAATCACACCTTCTCTCTAGTGGAGCCCCAAATCATATTTAAACAAGTCAAGAACAAATTAAATTCAAAAAACTAACCTCCCTGGAGCCAAATTAAACCAACTTAGTAGAGTCTAAATCAAAGAAATCTAACCAAACTCTTATCTTGAATACATCCCCAAACAAATATATGAAATAAAACTCAAATCCTAATCCCTCGGATAGCTACGCTTCCTAGTGGAAGGTTCATATACTTATCAATGGTGAGCCCATCTCTAGAGATATGCTTCCACATCATTAAAATAAAATAAATTAAAGTTGATTTGAGCTTAATCCTGATGGATTATAGATTCTTATCCCCGAAATCTTCCTTCCACAAATCATATAATCAAATCAAATTCAAACCTTATCCCCAATAGATTTTCATCTTTTATGGCCTTAACATACATTGTCCAATGCATGTGATCCCTTAGGATCTCCTCCATGCCCTTGAGGAATTCATCAAATATTCTTTCTTCTCTTATGCACACCTTTAATACTTCAACCAAAAGCCTAATAATGTATTTGTTCAAATTACATCATCTTCACAATGTAATCATTATTTATGATTTTTGATGGTCCAAGCTCAAACTAACTATACAATATCATGCTAAACATATTATAGTGTGAATTAACATAATATATTATATTATAATATATGATGTCATATTATAATTTTCAATAATATAATATATTGTCTAACATTACACCTCATTAGAATCCCTTAAAAGGAATAAATAACAAAATTTTCTCAAAATATGAATAATGTTCATTTTGGATGTAAAATTATTATTTTCTATTAGAAATGGTATAAAATAGAATAATTTTTGTGTTGCTTCATGGTGTGTGTCATCAATTTGGAAAAATTCTTCCATCTTAACCTTCAAAGTAACATTTTTGTAAGTTTTGACCCAATGTATTATAACAAAAGTAAAACATACTAAAATGTACAATAACATTTACACCCACCACATTCATATATATGTGAATTCATATTATTTGTACATTATATTTTAATATGCTTTCATATAATATATTATCTTACATTACACCTTAAAATGAATCACTTAAGAAAAAAAATTATAAAATTTGGTTGAAAATGAATGAACATTTATTTTGGATGCAAAATTCCATTCTTTTGATTAAATGACACACCATAGCACACCCCTAATGATGTTCCCTAAAGTTTACCTTAAATTTGGCCAAATCCCATCATCTGAGCCTATAAATATGTATTTTTATGAATTATACCAGTACAAACTCTACTACAACATACTATAACAAACTAAAATATGCTAAACAATAAGTAGTAATACACAATAGTATGCTATAATGCATGATGCTACACTATGTTATGGCATCCTATATAATAATACACTATAACAAATTATATTATATTATATTGATATCACATCACAAGGGATTGCTTAAGATAAAAAATCATAAAATTCATCTAAACAAAAAAATATATATATTTTAGTCGTATCACTTACATATTTTAAATTGAAATAATATATTATGATGCCATACTCTACCTATTATGAATTGGCCAAATTCCACCATTTTAAACTCTAAATCAACATTTTTATAAATAATAATAGTGTAGTTTGCCTCATGATTCTAAAATACTAAAATAATTTAAAATGCATAGAACAATATATTATGATATATGATGTTATACTATGCTACAACATATAATATTTATTTTGAACATAAATCTTACTAGACTATGTATGAAGCACACCTTTGGTACTACAACATAATTCAATTTAAATTTAACAAATTTCATCATCTATTTATTAAATTAATATGTTTATGATTTATATTAGTATAGAATAGTGCACACCATAATATACCAAAATTTCAATACATCTTACAACATCCAAAACACACATCACTACATGCTAAAATATATGCTACATTATACTATAATATATGGTATTATAATGATTTAATTAGGGTTTAGGGTATTTAAACTCTAATAATCAAGGAAAGTTTCTTAAAGATATTTTCTTTAGCTACCATAACTATGGAATACCATTTATATCTATAATGACATCTTATTCAAGGTTTAGGGTTTAAAGTTTATTAGGGTTTATGGTTAGTTTGAGTTTAGGGTTTAGGATTTGGGGTTAATGAGAGTTTAGGTATAGGTTTAGGAATTTAGTTTAGTTTAGGGTTTATTTTTTTAGGTTTAGGGTTTAGTGTTTAGGGTTTAGTCTTTAATGTTAGGGTTTAAGTTTTATGATTTAGGGTTTTTTTAGGGTTTAGGGTAGTTTGGTTTTATTTAGTTAGGGTTTTAGGGTTTAGGGTTTTAGTTTTATTGGTTTTAGGGTTTTAGTTTATTTTAGGGTTTTTAGGTTTATGGTTTTTTAGGTTTATTTTTTAAGGTTACTTTAGGGTTTAGGTTTAGGGTTTTACAATTAAGTAAAGTAATAGATTTAGGTTTATTTATTTTTATTTATTTTATTTATTTTATTTTTTTTATTTATTTAGGTTTTTATTATTTTTATTAGTTTAGTTTGTTTATTTTAGGTTTATTTATTCATTTTAGGTTTTATTTTTGTTTATTTTAGGTTTAGTTTAATTTAGTTGACTTTAATTTTATTTTATATTTTGGTTTAGGTTTTATTTTATTTTGGTTTAGGTTTATTTTACTTTTTTTTTTTAGGTTTAGGTTTTGTTTTTTTTAGTTATATTTTTTTATTTTATTTTTAGTTGAGGTTTAGGTTTATTTTTAGTTTATTTTATTTTATTTTGTTTAGTTTACATTTAGGTTTAGTTTATTTAGGTTTAGTTTATTTTAATTTAGGTTTATTATTTTATTTATTTATTTTATTTTAGGTTTTGTTTTTTTTTTAGTTTGGTTTTATTTTATTATTTATTTTTACATTTATTTTAGGTTTAGTTTATTTATTTTTTAATTTTATTTTAATTTAAATTTTATTTTATTTTATTTTTTTTTAGGTTTTTTATTTTTTTAGTTTAGTTTAGGTTTTTATTTATTTTATTTTTAGTTTTTACTTTATTTTATTTTTAGGTTTAGGTTTATGTTTTAGTTCAAAAATTTATTTTATTTTATATTTTATATTTTATTTAAGTTTAGGTTTTTTTTATTTATTTTAGATTTTATTTTAGTCTAGGTTTTAGGTTTTTTTTGTTTAGTTTAGGGTTTATAAGATTAGTTTAGGTTTTAGGGTTTTTTATTTATTTATTTAGTTTAGGTTTAAGTTTAGATTTTATTTTTTGGTATGGTTTTTATTAGTGTTTATTATGGGTTTTTTAGGTTTATTTAGGGTTTAAGTTTAGGTTTATAGATTTTGTTTTAGTTTTTTAGAGTTTATTTAGGTTTAGTTTAGGGTTTAGGGTTATATTTTTTAATTAGTTCATATTCAATATTTCTTTCAATTTCATAAATTAGGTAGCTAAGTTTTTTTAGACATTTTAAATCAAAACCTAAGATAAGTAGAACCATCTTTATAGAAAGTATTTAGTCGATCAACCATTCTTTTTTTAGTTCCCAGAACCATTAGTAGCGGATCTGCCATCATATTGATCTCTTTCTCCACCACCACAACATTGTATTTATTTCCCACCTCCATTACCACTAGCTAAATCACCTCCATATCCACCACCATGATGATAACCAGCCTTTCACCTCCATGCATCTAGTGAGCTTAGTTGATGGAGATGTTTCTAGGTTATAATTCTTTTAGGTTAGTTGGGTTTAGGTTTGTGGTTTTGGGTTTAAGGTTTAGAGTTTAGGGTTTAATGTTAGGATTAGGTTTATGGTTTTAGATTTTATGGTTAGCTTAATGTTTAGGTTTTAGGTTTAGTCAGTTTAGGGTTTTGGGTAGGGTTTATTTAGAGAAGTTTAGGTTGTAGTTTTATGGTTTAGATTTGGAAGTGTTTAGGGGTTTATTTTTTAAAAAATTAACAAACCATATTTATTTTATAAGTTTATTTTTATATTTGACTTATTTTGTTTTTTATTTAGGTTTATTTTTTATTTATTTTTATTTTAGGTTTTTTAAGTAGTTACTTTTATCTATCATTTAGGTTTATTTTTTAGTGAATTTATTTATATTTTATTTTTATTTTAGGTTTTATTTATATTATTTTTTAGGTTTAGGTTTTATCTATATTTTTTTTTATATTTGTTTTTATTTTAGGTTTATTTTTTAGATTTATTTTTTTAGTTTAGGTTTAGGTTTATTTTGGTTAATTTATTTTATTTCATTTTGGTTAAGGTTTAGGTTTAGGTTTATTTTCTAGTGAGTTTTATTTTATTTATTTTAGGTTTATTTTATTTTGTGTATGTAGTTTTTTTTATTTTTTAGTTTCTTCTAAGTTTTATTTTTTTATTTTACAGTTTTCTTTATAGTTCATTTTTTATGTTTAGGTTTTTATTTTATTTTATTTTAGTTTTGGTTTATTTTTAGTTTTTATTTTATTTATGTTTTTTTAGTTTAGTTCATTTCTTTATTTATTTTATTTTAATTTATTTTAATTTTTTATTTTATTTCATTTTTAAGTTTAGGTTTAGGTTTTGGTTTATTTTATTTTATTTAGGTTTAGGTTTATTTATTTATTTTATATTTTTGTTTTATTTAGTTTAGGTTTTATCTTATTTTATTTTTTTTAGGTTTATTTTTAATTTGTTTTATTTTAGGTTTATTTTATTTTATTTTTTTTATTTAGTTTAAGTTTAGGTTTAAGTTTAATTTATTATTTTATTTTTATTTTTAGGTTTATTTTTTAGTTTAGGTTTTATTTTATTTATTTTTTTTTATTTTAGTTTATTTTTAGTTTTAGTTTATTTTATTTTATTTTAGGTTTATTTTATTTTAATTTTAGGTTTATTTAGGTTTTATTTATTATTTATTTTAGTTTTATTATTTTATTTTAGGTTTAGGTAGTTTTTATTTTATTTTATTTTGTATTTTATTTAGGTTTTTTATTTTATTTTTGTGGTTTAGAGTTTATTTTAGGGTAGAGTTTTAGGATTTGGGTTTTTAGTAGGTTTAGAGTTTAGAGAAGATTTAGGGTTTTTAATGTGTTTAGTGGTTTTTTAGGAGGGTTTAGGGTTTAGGTGGTTTTAGGGTGGGTTTAGGTTTATTTTAGGGTTTTAGGGTTCAAGGTTTATTTGGGTTTGATCTAGGGTTCAGTTTTAGTTTTGGTTTTAGGGTTTTTATTTTTTTTTAGTGAGAACAAATTCACATTTAACATTTCTTCTTTTCAATTTTGTCAACCATGTAACACACCAAGTTTTTTTAAGACATGGCATGACATAGATAAAAATGAGTACGCATAGAGCGAATTAAAAACCCTGTATAACTAGGATCATCTTTACTGTCAAGACATAGTTCCATAAGCAGTAGATCGGATCAGACGTTCATCAGTTTATCTAGTTCCCATCTAATCCACCTCAACCTCTCGAGTGGCAGAATCCAGCATCATATCCTCGATCTCTCCCTCTGTCACCACCATAATTGTAATCTCTGTTGCTCCACCCACCTCCATAACTGCCACTACTCCGACCACCACCTCCATATCCACCAGCACCTCCAGATCCCCACCACTACTAAGATAATCGCCACCTCCGAAGTCTCCCACGAAGATCTTTATTGAGCTTAGTTGATGAGATGTCCCTACCATCAAGGTTTTTCCATTCTTATTTAGGTTTAGGGTTTAGGGTTTTAGGTTTTAGAGTTTTGGTTTATGGTTTAGGTATAGGTTTAGTTTAGGGTTTAGGGTTTAGGGAGTAAAGTTTAGGGTTTTAAAGTTTATGCTTTTAGGGTTTAGGTTTTAGGGTTTAGGGTTTATGGTTAGTTTTAAGAATTAGGATTAGTTTTAAGGTTTAGGGTTTAGGGTTTAGGGTTTATGATTTAGGTTTTAGGGTTTAAGATTTAGGGTTTAGGAATTTTTTTAAATTAAATAAACCGACAGGTTTAGGTTTATTTAGTTTATTTTTTTATTTTATATTTATTTTAGTTTATTTTTTATTTTTTATTTTATTTTTTTTATTTTATTTAGTTTAGTTTATTTATTTTAGATTTATTTTATTTTAGTTTATTTTTAGGTTTAGGTTTAGGTTTTTTTTAGTTTTTTTAGTTTTTACATTTATTTATTTTATTTTTTTTATTTTATTTTTTTTTGGTTTTAGGTTTAAGTTTTATTTTATTTTTTTTTGTTTTATTTTAGGTTTTTCTTTTAGGTTTATTTTTAAGTTTTCTTTTTAATTTAAGTTTTGGTTTATTTTAGTTTATTTTATTTTATTTAGTTTAGGTTTAGGTTAAAGTTTAGTTTATTTTAGGTTTAGGTTTAGGTTTAGGTTTTATTTATTTTACTTTAGGTTTAGGTTTATTATATTTTTATTTTAGTTTTAAGCTTTTTTTAGTTTTTATTTTAGGTTTTATTTTTTTATTTATTTTTAGGTTTATTTTATTTTAGGTTTTATTAAGTTTTTTAATTTTATTTTTTATTTTTTAGGTTTAGTTTTATTTTATTTATTTTATTTTTTTTTAGTTTAATTTTATTTATTTTATTTTTATTTAGTTTTTATTTTATTTTATTTTCTTTTATTTTTAGGTTTGGGTTTAGTTTAGGTTTTACTTTATGTTTTATTGTATTTTATTTTATTTTTATGTTTTTTAGGTTTTAATTTTTTTACATTTTATTTAGTTTTGGATTAGGTTTTTAGCTTTCTAGGATTTAGGGTTTAGGGTTAAAGGTTTGGGGTTTATGGTTTATGGTTTAAGGTTTAAGGTTTTTTTGTGTTTAGTGTTTAAGGTTTAGGGTTTAGGGTTTAGGGTTTAGGGTTTAGGTTTTAGGGTTTAGGGTTTATGGTTTTAGGGTTTAGGGTTTAGGGTTTAGGGTTTTTAGAGTTTAAAGTTTAGGCTATAGGTTTAGGTTTTAGGTTTAGGTTTGTTTTAGTTTATTATTTTTTTAGAGAACAAATTCAAATTCAACATTTCTTCTTTTGATTTTATTAATCAACTAACACACAAGTTTTCTTAGACAGCAAGACATAGATCAAAATGAGCGCATAGAAAATTAAAAACCCTAGATAACTAGATTCATCTCTAATGTAAAGACACAATTTCATAAGTAGTAGATCAGATCGATCATTCTTGAGTTTCTCCAATTCCCATCAAATTGCCTCTAGTGAGATCTACCATCATATCCTGCTCTCCCTCACACCACCATTGTAACCTCTTCAAGATCCCGATCTATAACCACCAATCGCTTTTGACCACCACCTTTGCCTTCACCATATCTTAGATAACCTATGAAGTTCGCCATCAAGGTTATGCCCATTCTGGGTTTAGGTTTAGGTTTAGTTTATTAGGTTTAGGGTTTAGGTTTATTTTTAATTTATTTATTTTAAGTTTAGGTTTATGGTTTAGATTTAGCTAGGTTTAGGGTTTAGGGTTTAGGGTTTATGCTTTAAGGTTTAGGTTTGGGATTTTTTTTAGGTTTGGGGGGTTTAAGTTTGGGTTTTATTTTAGGATTTAGGGTTTATAGTTTTTTTAATTAAGTAAACTAGTAGGTTTAGGTTTATTTAGTTTATTTTTTATTTATTTTAGTTTATTTTATTTTTTATTTTTATTTAGGTTTATTTTTTATTTCTATTTAATTTAGTTTATTTATTTTAGTCTATTTTAGTTTAGGTTTATGCTTATTTTATTATGTTTATTTTATTTTTATTTTATGTTTAGGTTTCTTTTTTTAGTTTAGGGTTTAAGTTTTATTTTTTATTTACTTTTAGGTTTATTTTTTTTGGTTTAGTTTTATTTAGTTTAATTTTATATTCTAGGTTTATTTCATTTTTTATTTTACATTTAGTTATTATTTTATTTAGGTTTCTTATTCTTAGTTTTATTTATTTTTTTAGTTTAGTAAGTTTATTTATTTTATTATAGTTTATTTTATTTTATTTTTAGGTTTAGGTTTAGGTTTTAGTTTATGTTTTTATTTTATTTTATATTTTTATTGTATTTAGGTTTAAGTTTTTTTTATATTTTTTATTTTTCGTTTTTATTTATTTTAGATTTAGGTTTTTATGTTTTTAGGGTTTATGATTTAGGGTTTAGGGTTAGGGTTTAGGGTTTAGGGTTTAGAGTTTAGGCTTTAGGGTTTAGGTTTTAGGGTTATTTAGGGTTTAGGATTTAGGGTTTGGAGTTTAAGGTTTAGGATTTGTTAAGGTTTAGGGTTTATTTTTTGAAAAATTAAGTAACGTGATAGATTTAGGTTTATTTAGTTTATTTTTTATTTATTGTAGTTTATTTTATTATTTATTTTTATAATGAAGTGCCAATACATCTCTAAAGGTAATAGCCTACAAAATCAAAATTGAACCTATTGCTATTCCTACTTTGCAAACTTTTTATGCAAACATTTGCACCAAGAAGATCAAAGTTTGAATTCAACCTTATTGAAGAAGAAAGATGCTATCATGATTACCCAACATTATGCCCAGTTAAAAGGAAGGACATTCAAATCTGCACATATGTTGATTCTAAAGATTTCCTAGCATGTTCAAGATGAATCCACATTACTATTTCAAATTTGACAAAGAAACATAGCCTATTTACATGCAGTCTCGTCATTCAAGGATGGGTCGAATGATGCTAGAGGATGAGAGGTCATGTACACTTATAATTTCCATTAGAATTTACTATTATAAGGTAATTCCTTTCTCTAGTCACCAGGGTTTTAAAAAAAGGAAGACCATCTTTACGATCTGAGTAGTTGTCTTCGATTGGTTATGACACTATAGCTTGAAGTTGAATCTTCTAAAGTATAAAATTAGGATGAGTTTAAGGGAGTTTCTAAGGCTTATAGTCAAGCATAATGGGATAACAATGATTGATCTAAAAGAGATTAAAGTGATATTAGAGATGCATTCTCCAGATTCTACTTAGCAAAGAGACTTCAGTGCGTTGAATATAGATGGTTTAAACTCTTTTTAAAGTTAGTCTATCTCAAAACTTTTCAAATCATGATTCTACTTGATTGTTGAAAGGCCTACCTTTGTGCTTGAGGGATGGAAAGTAGTTTAAACCACTATAATTGGGGAGCCTGGTTCCAATCAAGCTCTATTTAAAGAAATATTATCCTTAAAATAATGTTTGAAAATAATTATTATCAATAAAAATCTTATCTTTACATTCATCAAATCTCTTCATAATTCGTAGCATTATTTTCTTATTTGTGAATTTTCCATGATGTGTTTAGGATAGGTGTAAGAGAACCCAAGTGGCATCCTATCCTTCATCAACACAAACATAAACTACACACAATTCTTTGGTGCTACTAGGGTAGGTGTAAGAAAACCTAAGAGGCATCCTAGCTTGAATAGTACAACTAAGTTAGGTGTAAGAAGAGTGACATCCTTTTCTTGGAGTCACATTTCCCCTATGGCACCATTTCATCCACTCTTTGATGTGTTTAGGGTAGGTGTAATGAACCTAAGTGGTATCTTATCTTTCATCAACCCAACACAAACACAAACTACACACAAACACAAGAACAAATACACATATTTTATCTCAGCTACTTTGATGTGGAATAACCCCACCTCACTCATTAAAGGCTATGTTACCCTCACCCCATTGGCTCTTGTTCAAGAGGATGTAAGTATGCTATGCTTTTCTTTCTGAATTGACTGCTACACACCGATGAGTGCTTTGTTAGCATGGTAGGCCTTACTACATGGTCGGTAAGCTACCCTCATGTTGGCTCTATTTAAGAAGATGTAAATCTGCTATGCCTTCTTCTTAAACTATCCATCATGAACGGACTTTGTTGAGTATATCTAACAAACACACATACACATCTTCTATCTCGAGCTACTTTGATGTGGGATAAACCCTCTGTGGTACTCACTCATTAGATGATCTAGGTTAGGCTGACGTGCTACCCTGCTAGTACATCACCCCAGTGGTCCCTTGTTTAGGAGGATGTAAGTCTACAATGCTTTCCTTCCTGACCTGACCATTGCACATAGACGAGTGCTATGTTAGCATGGTAAGCCTTATGGCGTGGTCATAATTTACCTTCTTATTGGCTTCATTGAAGAGGATATAAGTATACTATATGGTTTTTTCTTGGACTAGCCATTGTGAACTAACTTGGTCGAGTAGAGGATTAGGGTAAGTACCCTAGTGACACCTTTCCTCCTAACTACTTCAAGTTTGGGGTCTAGTCCTTCTTTATGACTCCCTACTTAGTAGTCGCCCTTAGGTCAAGTTTGAATTGATATGCCATTAATGGGTCACCCCAGTGGTTGTTCCTCACTTCAAAAGATGTAAGTCTATACTTTCTTCTTAAGTACAGTTCTTTGCAATGGACCCCAGGTCGGGATAGCTTTTGACGAAGATAGACTATTCCTGCAATCAGTTCCACATTAGGGAGATATAAGTCTACATGCCTCCTTCTTAGACTAATTTTCTCACACCAACGACCACCTTAGGTTGGTTGGTGTTCGCAATGCTAACAATAACCCACCCTGTGGATACACTACTCATGGTAGATGTTAATTTAATATGCTTTGTCCTTAAGTTGGCCACCGTACACCTATAGGCTTTCTTTTTTACAAGGTTCAAGATAATGCTCCCAGTGGAACCTCCCTTGTGGGCACTCTATTTGGATCACGTCCTTTGCAACCTCGTTTAAACACTACCCGGGTTACTACTGGATTGGACAGTCCCCCTTTCCTAGTAATAACCCCTGTGGTTGGAGATTCTTTTCTATGGATGCATAGATTCTTGCTTGGTCTAGTATATCTGAGATAGGTCCATGCTGACATAGACCCTTCTTAGTGTGGTCCCTCACACAATAATAGGATTCACAATAACAAACAAATAATATATATATTTTTTCTTGGGGATTTGGAATTAATGTCCCCAGCGGCACCTTTCCCAAGCATGCATCCTATCTTTAGGGCAGTGTTAGTAAAACTCCCTATAGGAATCGCCTGACTACTCATGAGTTGAGATAAGTTCCCCATGACACTCTCTCAATAGTCGGCCTTAGGTCGGGTTCAATCTATTCTGCCACTAACAGGTTACCTTAGCAATCATCTTGGCTTTGGAAGATGTAAGTCTGCTACTCATTCTTTCCAGCATGATCGTTGCACACCAATGGGTAGCCCTAGGTCTTGTTTGATTTGTTACACATTGAACGGGTCACCCCAGTGGTTGTTCCTTGCTTTGGAGATGTAAGTCTACCATGCTTTTCCCGGCATAGCCGTTACACACTGAAAGACACCCCTTAGGTTGGATAGTCTTACCCTTTGGCCGGTAGACTATCCCTTTGGATCGATATATCTGAGATAAGCCAAGGATGACATAGCCCCTTTTCAATGCAGTCCATTGCACACCGACAAGATCCATCAAATAAAAGTAAAACAATTGAAAATGAACCAAATCAAATTAAAACAAATCAATGAAATTAATAAAATTAATTTTGACTACTTTTGAGTTGACCTAAGTCCCTCAGCGACATTCAATCAGTATTCACCCCTAGGTCGGGTTTAATTTGCTATTGATCCAATAGATCACTCTAGCAGTTGATCCTTGCTTTAGAAGATGTAAGTCTACTATGCTTTCTTCCTAAGTAAAGTCGTTGCACACTAATAGGAAACCCCTTTGGCCGGATAGTCCTACCTTGTTGCTGGTAGACAATCCCTTTGGATTTGTAAATCTAAGATAGGTTAAGGATGACATAGCCCCTTCTCAGTGGGTCCATCGCAAACTAAATTAGAAACCAACCTTCCCAATGGAGTAAAATTAAAACATATCGAACAAACCAAATTTCTTTTCAGCGAGGCAGAAATCAAATTAATCTCCCCAATGGAGCCAAAAAAAATACCATCAAACTCTTATCCCCAGCGGATAGCCTGAACTTGCTTCCCAAGTGGAAGGTTCACATTCCCAATCTCTAATAGATTACAAACTCTTATTCCCACTAGATACACACCCAAACATATCATATTCACAATAAAACTCAAATCCATATCCCCAATGGATAGCTTAAACATGCTTACCTAATGGAAGGTTCACATACTCAATCCTCTGATTCCATCGTCTCTTATGCCCTTGCAGATAGAGCTTCTTTATTCTGATCATCAGGTTATTTTTAGTGTTTGGACTTGGATCCATCATCAGCTCATCATCATGTTGTCTTACACCACATTGATGGGTCCTTTGTTTTTGGATGACTCAATTTCTTAATACCTAAATCTAGATTACTTATTTAATAAATCTAGGTTAGATCTTTGTTAGGTCACCTTGGGACTTATAAAGATTCAATCCTTTTCATTCAAATCAAATTTTCAAACCTCAAACTCAATTTTTTTTCCAAGTCAAACTCAATCAATTTAAACAATCAAATCTTACCAATTTAACTTTCATTTCCATCTAATTCATCAACTCAATTTTTCTTTAAATCAATATAAATTTATAAATATAAAATATTAAATCAAAATCAAATAAATTTCCCTTTAACATGAAATATATCTAAATGCTAAAATCAATGGATTATTTATCAAATCAATTAAATCTTTATATATCAATCATCTAAATCAAATTACAAACCAATACCCAAAATCAAATGTCAATCCATTTATTTTATATAAATTAATTTGACCTACATGAACCCAAAATCCAATTTCAATCCAAATCAAAATTAAGCTAATCCAAACTTCATGTCATGATTTGATCACCTAGGATGATTAATTGGGTCAAACCAAGTCAACTAGCCCATTGACCAAGTCATCCCTTTAGCTTATATGAACCCCTAGCCAAATTACCTAAGCTAAATGAACCTTTGATTCAAATTAACCCAAAATTAACATTTAAACATGACTTGACCTTCAATTGAGTCAAACCTAGCCCAATTGGTCCTCTTGACCCAAGTTGACCCAAATTGAGACAAAGGGTAAAATTAGACTAAACCCAAATAAAATTAAACCAAAGTATACAATCCTTTCATAATAGTCATATGAACTTGACCTAACCTTTGGTTTGACCCAGTTTGAGCAATTAGTCAACCTAACCCATTCTGAGCCAATTTAACCCAAGTTGGTCAAATTGAGCCAAACCTAATCAAATGAACTCCAAATGACATGAAATATGGTCCAACTCGCTTTTGACTCATTTCAAATCTGTCCAAATCAAATTCAATATCAAATGACCACTCTTATAAGGGTATCACATAAGATAAAACACCCATGTAAATGGTCTTTGCATTTCCTTGGCTACACTCATCCATTGGTCCACTTAGGCTCTAAGGACACTGTCCAACCTAACCAAAGAGGTGGTTGGGTCAGCCATGACTTATGGAGAGGTGAATTCAACTCCCCTCCTCCCATTAGAACACTTAGCATGAAGGACCTACACTTCCCTTTGCTAGGACGCCCACTTATCCTTCATAGTAACCACGTCCCATGCCTTGGGAAAACAAATTAAGCCACCTAAGGAGAATCCCAACCACCCCAAGATAAGGACACCCACTTGGAGCCAAAAGTCACCATGAATGAGGTAATTTTCAGCCATTGCAAGGAGACGTGAAATAAAAAGGCAAAAACTCTTCATCACACACTCCTTTCACTATCATAGAGCTCCCAAACCAACTAGCAATGATTCTCACTTAGTTTTTGAATAAAAGGCATCAAAATCAAGTGGATTTTATTAAGGAAGTGGTGGCCATTGGTGGATACATTATTCTGAAGTGAAGCAAGAGCCCAAACCCATTCCAAAGCATCTTCTTGCACTCAAGAGCGCACTCGGATCTTCACCATCATTGAAAATCATCCTCGGTGAGATAATTTTTAAAAATTGTAGTCGGCATTAGGTTCTTTTATATGTGACAGCTTTTAGTCAATTTTAGGAATTTCCTTTAGATTACCCTTACATTTTTTTTATTTTACATTATCCCCATGCATTTGTAGTGATTTTCGACAAAGATAGCTTAATTGTATAAAGTGAAGCTCCTTTCCTTTTATTCATGCATTAATTTATGTAAGTGAGAATGTTATAGGGTATATAGGCTGGACATCCCAAGAATACGAGGCTTTAGTTAACCCTAAGGAGGTCATTTGATTACCTCACTTCCCTAGTTTAGCAAATGCATGTACTTGCTTATGTCTTTTATACATGCATGTGTGTATTTAATTAGAGAATGGTAATCCTTCAATTTTATTAAAAATATATGCATTTGTAATTGTTCAAGTGATTGAATTAATTGATCATGTGATTTGAGCTCTCTTTCTGATGTTCATGCATGTAAATTTATATTTGGCTTAAATGTAGTGGTATATAGTTTAGACGTCCCAGGAATATGAGACTTTAGCTAGCCCCAAGGAGGTCATTTGATTTCCTCGCTTCCCTAGTTAATAATTACACACATCCTATGTATTTTTTAGAATTTAGAGCCTTAAATTAATATGATTAAATAATTCAATTAGATGGGAAATATAAAGCTTCAAATGTGCATACTCACATCAATCATTCAAGTGTTCTAAAATAAATAATATGTGTAGGTATACTTAGGACTTAATCTTATGCATGTTACATGTGATGGAAAGGAATGATTTAGCATGTATCATGTGATAGTATTTCAATTAAATTAATCATAAGGAGCCTTTCACATTGAGTAAAATTATTTAAAGAAAACCTAAACTTAGGATTAATCTAAAATGTGTAATATGCCATTCACTAAAGAGAACTAAATCAAATTAACATGCTTTAGAAAGTGGTTTATGGTAGGGATGAAAGAGGGCAACCTCTTTTCTTCTCTTTACAACACTTAGTTGCTAAGTGTAGGTCATATGAAACAAAAAAACACAAATTAAATCTTGCAAATCAATTGAAGCACTTAAAGTTAAACCACCCTTTAAGTTGAATCTTTTGCACTTAGAAAATCTTTGTTTATGTATTAGGTGCAGATGGATGTTGGGTGTATGTTTATTTTAGGCTACATGGTTGTCATTGAAGATTGTATCATTTTTATTTGTTGAGGATTATGTTTAAGGTGATGCTTTAAAATAAATATAAATGCTCTCTTTACAGGTTGTTTAAGTCCCTAAGCATAATCTAAGTTAGGTAGGTGGATTTGGTTGCCCATGTGCAGGGTGCCAAGTCCAAATTATAAATATTACTGCTTGGGTTGTATGTGTGTTTAGCTAATAACACATGTATACTTAGATTTACTTTTCCTATTTTTAATGTGATTTTGTATTAGGAATTAGGATTAGTGCTATGGGGGGACAATAATGAGCATTGGCTTGAAGGCTTTGTTCTAGGTGGCCATGTGATACCTTTGAAGTGGAGCAAACCAAATCAAAGGAGGAAGATACATGATGACATAAAGATTTGATGACCCCCCATAGCATTTATCATTTATAAATTGCAAATTATTCTTTTATGTACCAGTTGTATAAGGGTAGAGCTCTGTTTCATTTTTCTTATCTGGCTGCCAACCTTGCATGTTATTCTTTTGTGTTAGATATAAAAATTATTTGAATGTTGTGTTTAAAGTGCACAATTAGAATGACATGCTTTTCTTAATTTCCTTATATGTTTGATGTTTGAATGTGTGGCCCTGAATGCGATTAGTCTCTTAGAAAATAAATTAACCATTCTACCCAACTACAACTCATAACTAAAATTTTAAATAATTATTAACCTCACATAAAGCCTAAGACGTAAATTAAGATAATTAAAAGATTTAGCCCTAGCTAAATGTTGAATCAACATGCATATCATATTGTTTCACTCTTGAAAATAAAGGATTTCCATCCTTACACGATAGGGGAATGCTTAACCTATGAGGGCATCTTTTATGTTGGAAAACACCCCCCTCTTATTGATTTAGACAACAACCTTATTTCATCATGCATGTAGGCATCAAAAACCCAAAGCATTTGTATAAATGAAGTGTTAAAATAAATAAAATTTGAAAAGATTTTGCACTAGACTAAGTCATATGCTCATAGAACTCATGCTCTAGTCTTCTAGGGAGTGGCTATTTCTTTCGGGCTATAAGCACAAATCCTCACCTCTTAGGCATCTCCATAATCTTGTGTTTGAGGATTCTAGTCAAGCCAATGTCAACTTTAACAAAATTGATCTTGTCTTTTTCAAAATTACAAAGCCCAATTATAGGATAGGTTGAAATGCTCACTAGGTTTCATAGTATCAGAGCATTCCCTACTCATTTCCTTTGTCTTTGATAATTAGTCTTCTCCTTGAGTTTTTCCACTTGATTTTCCAATATAACTAATCTTTTGATAGTCTAGCCTTAAAATCTTTGGAGAGTTTAATTGCTACTTTAATTGAGAGTATTCTTAGGGATTCACATCCCTTAGAAAGTAATTAGCTATGGAAAATCTTTAGGAACTTAATGAACTCAACTTAATATAAACCCTACTTTACTTTTCTATGCAAAGTTGATCTTTACATTCAAGATCATGCCTTAGAGTCTTTATTGTGATTAGTCCATTTAAGGGTGATGATTTCTATCTTTTGAGATAGTGCATCTTTTCTTAATGTTGTACCGATCATTTCAATAAGTACCCCTAAGATCTGTGGTGTCCCATATCAAAATATACACCACACACACCAAGTTTTCTAAGACACAAATGATGACATAGATAAAAAATGAGCACGCAAAGAGAAAATCAAAAATCATAGAAAACTAGAACCATCTATGCTATAAAGATATTGTTCTATAAGCACTAGATCAGATTGGTCATCCTTCAGTTACTTCAGTTCCCGTCAGAATCACCATAACCTCTCGAGTAGCAGGATCCACCATCATATCCTTAATCTCTCCCTCTGCCACCACTAGGATTGTAACCTTTGTCATTCCTCCCACTTCCATAACCACCATAACTCCAACCACGACCTCCATATCCACCAACACCTCTAAATCCCCCACCACCACTATGATAATCGCCGCCTCTGCCTTCGCCTCCACCTCTAGGTCTAGACTGAGCCTTATTGAAGGTGATGTTCCTATCATCAAGGTTCTACCCATTCTTAACATTTAGGTTTAGGTATAGGTTTATTAGGTTTTAGCTTTTATGTTAATTTTTTTGTTTATTTAGTTACTTTAAGTTTAGGTATAGGGTTTGGGGTTTAGGGTTTAGGGCCAGGGTTTAGGGTTCTTAGTTTTATGCTATTATGGTTTAGGGTTTAGGGTTAGGGTTTAGGGTTTAGGGCTTAGGGTTTTATGTTTAGGCTTTATTGTTTAGGGTTAGTTTAGGGTTTAAGCTTTAGGGTTTAGGGTTTAGGGTTTAGGGTTTTAGGGTTTAGGGTTTAGAGTTTAGGGTTTAGGGTTTGGGTTTAGGGTTTGGGTTTAGGGATTTATTTTTTAGAATTCAATTCATAAAAGGGCAAAGCTCTAAAATTCTATTGCTCTCTATAAGAAAGAGAGCTAAACCCCATCTAAGTAAATTAGAAAAAACAAAAGAGTAATATAATTGTTAAAAGCATAAGAGAAAATACACATAAGACTAAATAAATCTAAAAATAGTAAAAGGATGAGTCAATAGTAGTTCATGATTCCTTTGAGAAATCAAGATAAGCAAACACTTCGGTTGACTGAGTAACAACCATTCCCTCTGTAAAGTTCAAACCTGTAAAAGAGATTTGCAAAACACTACAAAGGCAAAAGTCATAGCTAAAAAGGATAAGGACAAAGAGTGGAAAATGGAGAGTTGAGAAGAGAAGGCTCACTTTGGATCATCTCAAGGAAACAATACATATATGAGCATCCAAACTTCATAAAGAAGGGTTACAATCATATGTAATGCTACCAACTAGAGAGAAGAGGTGAGTAACATCAAATCCATCATAGCCAAATACAGATGCAACATCCAAGCCTGTGGTCTGGAGATTTCGGATCTTGAACCATTAAACAAAATAGCAACAACAACTAGTAGCCAAACCACAAAAAAAACCATAATAGAATAATCATAAAAACCTAGAGAGAGGCTAGAACAAAGTCATAACATAAACAACAGCCATTATCCAAATATCCATCCAAGCTCCAAACTAGGGAAAACTAGAACTAGCTATCAGCAAGCACCAAACCCATGCCAATTAATAAAGAAACAGCTAAAAAAAACCAAGATAGGAGCCCTCAAGCAAAAGTCCCAACAAGTAGTAGCCACCAAGCCAAACTAGGGTGAGCGACCATAAATGACTAAACATGTCATAATGAAACCATCAATTGAAGGAAGCATAAGTCAACTAGTGCAAATCACAAAAAGACAAAACAACCATAAAAATGGGACCAAAGGTACCAACCAACCAAAATTCCAAACTAAAAGGATAATTAAAGTTTCCACCAACACAATAAAATGCTCCATCAAATTATCCAAGAAGAAGGAAAAGACCAACTAGAAAAAAAATTAACCAACCAAGATTCCAAGGATAATTAAAAGTCCTCCAACCAAACTAGCTATGTAAAATAGCCATAAGGTAACCACCAGAGAACAACCCATCATAAGTAACCAACAAGGAAGCATCCCTAGCAGCCAAGGAAAAGTAGAAAACCAACAAAGTACCACACAATAGTGGTCCAAAAGAAGAACAACCACCATAGAAAGGCAATAGTAGCGGTCAGTCCAAAAAAAACTTCCCAAAGAATAAAGACTAATCTGAAGCATAGTAACAACATAAAACTTGCTATAAATAATGTGAGAATAACCAAACACAAAACTAAAGCAAAAGAAGGATCCAATGATAAACAACAAAAAACTAAAAGGAAACCCCCAAAAAAGTAGCTAGGAAACTCTCCAAAAGAATGCCCATAAAGGCAACAACCAATAGTAGTTCTCACTAGGAAGGCCACCCATTCAACCATGAAAAACTAACAAAAAGTAATTCGAGTTCAAGAGGAGAGCCAACCAACCAAGCAAAATAGAATAAATCCAGGTAGAAACCATCTCATCCACAACCGAGTAACAAGGCGGGAGACAAGACTAGTCTGAAAAAACTAAGCCAACCCAAGTTGAAAGATAGAACCACCTAATAGTAACCACCAAGCCAACCAGAGGTCAAAACATAACCTACAAAAAGAAAAAGAAAATAAGTTTAATGTTTTTGGTTTAGGTTTTTTAGAGTTTTGGCTTTAAGGTTTAGCATTAGAATTTAGGGCTTAAGGTTTAGGCTTTTGTGTTTAGCCTTTAGGGTTTAGGGTTTAAGCTTTAGTATTTATGTTTTAGGGTATATGGTTTTGAGAGTTTAGGGTTTTGAGGGTTTAGGGTTTAGGGTTTATGGTTATATGGTTATATGGTTTAAGGTTTAGGATTTAGAATTTAGGATTTGGGGTTTAGGGTTTATGGTTTTTTAGGATTTAGGGTTTATGGTTTAAGGTTTAAGATTTTTAGGGGTTAGAGTTCAGGATTTATGGTTTAGGGTTGAGGGTTTAGGATTGTAGGTTTTAGGGTTTAGGGTTTAGGGTTTTGGGTTTAGAGTTTAGGGTTTTAGGGTTTAGGGCTTAGGGTTTAGGGTTGTAGGTTGTAAGTTTAGGGTTTAGGGTTTAAGATTTAGGGTTTCATGATTAGCGAAGAACCCAAGCCTATGAATGAGTGCCACATGGGGCTTCTCACCACTCTAGATAAAAAATATGTGTTTGTTATGTTTATGTTTATTTAGAGGAATAATCTAGTACGTTTAGGTTAATTTAATTTATTTAGTTAATTTTTTATTTATTTTAGTTTATTTTATTTTTATTTAATTTAGATTATTTATTTTAGGTTTATTTATTTTAGTTTAGGTTTTCATTTAGTTTATTTTAGGTTTATGTTTCTTTTTTAGTTTAGTTTTATTTTTATTTTATTTTTTTAAGTTTAGGTTTTATATTTATTTATATGTCTAAGTTTAAGTTTTTATTTTCTTTTTTTAGGTTTAAGTTTTAGGTTTTATTTTAGGTTTATTTTAGTTTAATTTTTATTTTAGGTTTAGGTTTATTTTAGTTTATTTTATTTAGTTTAGGATTAGGTTTAGGTTTTATTTATTTTAGTTTTATTTATTTTAGTTTAGTTTATTTAAGTTTAGGTTTAGGTTTATTTTACTTTTATTTTATGTTTTGATTTTTGTTTATTTAGGTTTGTTTTTTTTATTTTACTTTTAGGTTTATTTTTTAGGTTTAGGTTTTATTTAGTTTTATTTTATTTTAGGTTTTATTTTATTTTAGATTTAGTTTTATATTTTTTTGGTTTTATTTTTAGTTTAGTTTAGGTTTTATTTATTTTATTTTTCTTTTATTTTATTTTATTTTTATTTTATTTTATTTTTTTTTAGGTTTAAGTTTAGGTTTAGTTTAATTTAATTTATTATTTATTATTTTTTAGGCAAGTTTTATTTATTTTTTATTTTGGTTTTATTTAGTTTAAGTTTAGGAGTTTAGCTTTTTAAGTTTTAGGTAGGGTTTAGAGTTTAGGGTTTAGGGTTTAGAGTTTAGGGTTTATGGTTTAGGGTTTGGGTTTAGGTTTTAGGGTTTAGGGTTTAGGGTTTAGGGTTTAGGGTTTAGATTTTAGGGTTTAGGGTTCAGTTTTAGTTTAGGGTTTGGGATTTAGGTTTTAGTTTAGGGTTTTTGGTTTTTTTTTAACAGAGAACAAATTCAAATTCAACATTTCTTCTTTTCGATTTCATCAACCAAGTAACACACGAAGTTTTCTAAGACACAAGCAATGACATAAATTAAAAATGAGCATGCATAAAGCAAATCAAAAGCCTTAGATAATTATAACTTTCTCTACCGTAAAGACATAGTTCCATAAGCAGCAGATCCGATCGACCGTTCTTCAATTTCTCCAATTCCCATTAGAACCACCTCGGCCTCCCGAGTAGCGGGATCCACCATCATATCCCCGATATCTCCCTCCGCTACCACCACGACTGTAACCTTCGTCGCTCCTTCCACTTTCATAACCAGCACTGCTCCAACCACCACCTCCATATCCATGAGCACCTCCAGATCCCCCACCACCACTATGATAATCGCTACCTCGGCTTTTCCTCCACTAGATGTTGAGTTTATGAAGTTCTTTTCATAAGGTTCTACCCATTAGTTTAGGTTTAAGGTTTTGGGCTTAAGTTTTTAATTTATTTTGGTTAGTTTAGGTTTAGTTTAGGGTTTGTGGTTTAGGGTTTAGGGTTTAGGATTAGGGTTTAGAGTTTAGGGTTTAGGATTTTAGGGTTTATGCATTTCGGGTTTAAGGTTTAGGATTAGGGTTTAAGGTTTAGGGTTTAGGGTTTTTTATGGTTTATGGTTTAGGGTTTAGAGTTTAAGGTTGTAGGTTTGGGGTTTAGGGTTTAAGGTTTAGGATTTAGGTTTATGGTTTTTTTAAAACTAAATAGCAGTTTTATTTAGTTTATTTAGTTTATTTTATGTTTATTTTAGTTTATTTGATTTTTTTTATTTCTATTTAGGTGTACTTTTTTTATTTTTTAATTTACTTTATTTATTTTAGGTTTAATATTTTGTTTTGGTTTTATTTTAATTTATTTTTTAGGTTTAGGTTTATTTTTTAGTTGAGTTTTATTTTTATTTTATTTTTTAAGATTAGGTTTTATTTTTTATTTTTTGGTGTAGGTTTAGGTTTTTATATTTTTTTTAGGTTTTGATTTTATTTTTATTTTTAGGTTTTATTTTTTAGTTTAGGTTTAGGTTTATTTTTAGTATATTTTATGATCTGCTCAGGTGATTTTAGTAGAACATAAACCTAAACCTAAACCTAAACTCTGAGCAGATCATAAAATACCTGTAAGACCCTAAGTTCTAAAAAAAATTCTTGCAAGAAACTTAAGCAGAGATAAGCTAAGAGAAAAGATGAAAAGAAAGGTAAAAATAGAGAGAGAGAAAAGTAACAAAAACCACAGATAAGGCTCAGGCTCAGTCATAGTCAACTAAAGGAGCAAAAAAAAGTATCCAAACTCAAAAGAAGGGTTATAGTCATAAATAATGCTACTAAAATAAAATGAAAACATCAACCATCACAACCAAAACTTACCGCTATGGAGCTAACCCTTAACCAATAATCAAAAAAGTTCTAATACACCATCAATCACCAAATTTTGTTGCTCCAACTAAACCACTAAAACCTACAACTTACAACCCTAAACCTAAACTCAAACCCCAAAAAAAAACAAAACAAAAAACAAAAAAAACCAAAAAATAAACCAAAAATGAAAAAAAACCCCTCCTGTCCTCTAATGATTCTTGAATCCTTTTCATTCTCTTTCTCATCATTTATGAGCTAGTTTTCAAATTTCGGTTTGGCTTTCAAATCTTTGGCCCTTGGCTGATCCATGTTTGATTCTTAAGTGGTACCATTTGCCATGGCGTTAGTTTCTATGAATACTTGGGGAAAACCAAATGCTATAGCTACTCTAGCTCGGGCTTCCAATTCTTTGGGTATAGCTAAACCTTTTGCCTCTAAATCCTTCAAAGATGCTTTATCTGGTAAGGATTCTTCAACTTCTTCTGATATTTCTTTAAACTGGTTCATGACCTTCAAAGGTGTTACGGCTATTATGTGCTTTGATTTGGATATTGAATAACTAGCTGAGCTTTCTACAATCATTGCAAAACTCATGGACATGATGTCTCAGAATGTTTTGTTACTCATCCACATCTTTGAAAGAAAGTGGTTAAAGATCCTAAGGTTGCTGGCAAAATTGGAGATTTAAAAAGTGATAAAAGAAAACTACTTTAAATGAAAAGGATAATGGTGTTGTGAACAATATTGTTGATGTTTCTAATGTTGTTCCTAATGTTTCTAATGTTGTTCCCAATGTAAGTGGTAGTGATAAGCTTGTTAAAAATGCTTATGAAACTATTTTGGAGTAATCGGGTTTATATTATTTTTTTATTCTTGAAAATTTGTAAGTGGATGATTTTCATGTTTTAGTTTAGATTCTAAAGAGATTTATGTTGCTAAAATCTTATAGAAAATGGTTTTTATTTCACCTCAAAATTTTTAAAGAGAAAATATTATTTTATCTTCTTTGAATTTGGGCAAGAATGATGGTATGGTGCTTTTTGATAAAGTGCAGCTAAGTGTTTGTTTGCTTAATAAATTTAATTTTTGCCATTCTTTAACTATTCTAGATGGTACTTTGCTTAGTAATAATTCTCATTTAATGGATAAAGAGGATTTGTCTTCTTGTCAAATGGGAATTTCACCTAAATCTATTATTAATAATGATGATAAATATGTTTCTAATGATGAATCAATGGAGAATGAGATCGATTTTCAAACTATTTTTGTGAAAAGGAAAAAATAGTTTAAAATTATCCTCCTAAAGTTTCTAGATCTACTCGATCTTCTTCATCTTCTTTGCCTAATAAAAATAATGTTTAACTTTCTTATTTGGAATGTGAGGGGCATTAGTACTCTTTGTTAGGAATAGAATTAGGAATCTTTGTAAAATTTATAATGTTGGTTTCTTGGTTATTCTTGAACCTCTTATTTTTTCTTTTAAAATAATGCATGTGACCAGGATGATTGGTTTTAGCAACTTTTATTTTGTGTAATAATAAGATTTGGTTATTTTGGAATAATTCTCTTACTATTTATGTTTTTAATGATTATCATCAAGTTATTATTGTGGATATTTCATTTGGTGATTATCATGCTTTTGGCTCTTTTGTTTATGTTGCTTGTAACAAGTTAGAGAGGATAATTCTTTGGGATCAATTATCTAGTTTTTCTTCTATTGTTAATGATTCTTGGATTGTTGGTGAGGATTTCAATATGGTCCTTTCTTTGAATGAAAGGAAAGGGGGTTCTTTGTCAAATTTACATTCAATAAAAGATTTTGCAAATATGATTTTGGATTGTAATCTTCATGATGTTGGTTTCATTGGTTCTCAATTTACTTGGAATAATCATAGATTGTGGCAATGGTTGGATCATTCCTTATTTAATAATTATTGGTTACGTTGGCCATTAACTTTGGTGGAGCATCTTAGTAGAACTCTCTTGGATCATGCTCCTCTTTTGATTTCTATTAAATGTTGTTCATAACAATAATATCATTAAAATTTTTTTGTTTTCAAAATATGTGGCTACAAAAAAAAAAGTTTTCTTGATGTTATTGCTTATAATTGGTGTGATCCTCTTTCTCCGATGATTCTACATTTGGTATGATGAGGTTTTGGATTAAGCTTAAAAGGCTTAAGCATAATATCACTGGAGCGAAACTATTTTAAAATCTTTTGATAATATCAAGAATATGGAACAAAGGTGAAATATTTGGAAGAACTTATTATTGATTCTCCTTTTGTTATAATCTTGTTGAAGCTAAAAATAATTTAATTAAGTTTCAAAATATGAAGGATACTTATTGGAGACAAAAACCTGCCTCTAAGCATCTTTATGAGGGGGAAAGAAACACTGAATATTTTTTTTCCTTTGTAATGAAAAGAAGAGTTCTTGGTCGCATTCATAAAATCAAGAACTTTGATGGTGCTTGGCTTACCAAAAAAGAGGATATATTTTCTTCTGCTCTTAATTATTTTAAAGATCTTTTAAATAAAAAGTGTCAACTTGAACATTAATCCAATCCTCTATCATCCCTTATATTATGTCTATAGAGGATAATGAGTGCTTACTCTCCCGATGAGAAAATTTTTAATATTCATAATGGTATGAATGTTGATTCTTGCAGGATGGTTACACTACTTTATTCTTTCAAAAAGCTTGGTTTATTATTAAAGCTAATCTTGTTAATGCTACTAAGGATTTTTTTCAGAATTCTATTCCTAAATATTTTACTAGCACTTGTATTGTTCATATTCTAAGAATTATAATCGACTTTTGGAATGGCTTTAGACCTATTAGTCTTTGTACTTTTTTCAATAAATTGATTTCTAAAATTTTGACTAATAAACTTAGTAAGTTTTTTCCTAAGATTATATCTCCTAATCAAACTGGCTTTATGAAAGGAAGAACTATTTTGGATAACATCTTTCTTGCTCAAGAATTGATTCATGATTTGAATGTTAAAACTAGAGGTGACAATTTACTTTTAAGCTTGACATCATAAAAGCTTATGATAACATTTCTTGGGATTTTCTTAATAGCATTTTATTTTTATTTGGTTTTTTAATCATTTTGTTTCTTTGGTTAACAATATAATTAGAAATGTTTGGTTTTCATTAGTTATCAATGGTGAAAACTTTGGTTTCTTTAATTCCTCTCAAGGTATAAGACAAGGTGACCCTCTTTCTGTCACTTTTTTATTATTGTGATTGAATATTTGTCTTGTTGGCTTAATCTTTTTTTAGAAGAATTCTAGTATGTATTTCAGGAATCTTAGTGGTTTGGCTATCTCTCATTTAAGCTTTGTTGATGATTTCATAATATTTTGTAATGGCTCATTACATTATGTTAAAATGCTTAAGGGTTTTATAAATAAATTTGAAAAGGAAAGTGGCCTTTTGATTAGTACTCATAAAAGTTGTTTTAACACTTCTACTTCTACCTCTATTAATTGAATTAATAAAATAATGGATATCACTAGTTTTTCTCATCAAAATCTTTATGTTAAATATTAGGCTCCCCTTTATATTATGGTCATAAGAGATCCCATCTCTTTAATGAGGTAATTCATAATATTCAAAATATAATTTCTACCCTTGAATTTCATTTTTATCATTTGGTGCTAGATTAACTGTTCTTAAAAGTACTCTTTATTCTCTTCCTTTTATCTATTGCTTAATATTGTTCCTAATTCCCTTATCCAGTTGATTGAAAGACTTTTTAATAAGTTTTTTTGGGGTTCTAGGAATTAAAGGCTTCATTGGACTTCTTGGTCCAATATGTGTGGTACTATTTATGAAGGTGGCCTTGGGTGCAATATTTGATGGACTCCACCAATGTTTTTTCTTATAAACTTTGGTGGAATTTTCAAAAAATGGAAGTCTTTGGGCTAAATTCATGAAATTTAAATATTTCAAAGGTAAGCATCGTTTGATTTGCAATTATAAACATGGTGATTCTATTGTTTGGAAATGGCTCTATGATATTAAATGGAAAGTGGAACCTCTCATTTTTTGGGGTATTTATAATGGGTCTTCCTTCTTTTGGCAAGATAACTAGATGGGGGACTTTTTCATTGATTCTTTGCTTATACCTATTGTACTTCTTCTTTGAAAGTTAGTCATTTTATTTATAATGGGGAATGGAATTTCTCTCTTTTAAATGAGTTGATTTCTGATTTCATTAGTAATAACATCATTAATATTTTTATTGATGGTAATTTTTTGGATCAAATTCTTTTAAAATTTCTATAATAATAGAATTTTCTTTTAAAGATACTTGGCATTATGTTAAAGTTAAAAACTCCACTTCTCTTGTTTTCCTTAAAATTTGGAATAATATTATTCCTACTTCTTACTCTATTCTTATGTGGAGAATTTTAAGGGATTATATTATTATTGACTCTTTACTTTGGGACAAAGATTTTTATATACCTTCCAAATGCATGTTTTGTTTCCATATTAAGAATGTTAATCTTTTTTTATTAATGGTGCCATTGCCTCTAAAGTTTGGGGTTGGTATAAGGATTTATTTAACTTAAGTTGTTTTAATGGAAATTTAACATTAATGCAACTTCTGGATTCTTATTTTCTTAATAATTTTAAATGTCATATCAAAATTATGGTGGCTGTTACTTTGATTTGATTTATTTAGCTTAACAAAAATTATGCTAAACATCTTGATGTGCCTATGAACCATAAAAGGATTATTGCTAGGACTAAGGAAAAGATTTTTTCTTTACATAAGGCTGCTCTTCTCAATGGTACTAATTTTAGATGGTGTAAGGTTGTTGCCTCTAAATTGGGTATCCATTTTCCATATTGTGACTCATCTCCTAAATATAAAATTATTCATTGGATTAAGCCTCCTAATTATTGTATTAAAATTAATACTAATGGCTCTATTGCACATAATAAGTCAGGTTGTGGTGGCATTTTTAGAAACAATCATGGGAATATTATCTTGGTATTTTCCACTCCTCTTTCTATTAAATCAATTATTTTTGTTGAATTGATGGCTATTTTTTTGCTCTTAAGATTTATTTAGAGAAAAATTTTTAGACTATTTGGTTGGAATCTTATGCTAAGATGGTTGTTGCTATGATCAATTCTAGCCATAAGGGTAATCTTTGGGCTTTTCTATTTAATTACAAATATTAAAGCTATTATCTCTAAACTTTCTTTTAAAATTACACATATTTTAAGAGAAGGTAACTGTTGTACTGAGTTTTTAGCTAGTTTGGGTGCGATCTCTCGGTTTACTTTGTTTACCAATGATAATATTCTAAATTTAAGAGGTTTGTCTAATTTAGATAAATCAGTTTGCCATATATTAGTTTCTTTTATATTTTGTTATTTTTTCTTTATTTGATTTTCCTTTTGCTAGTTTGGCCTAGTTGTTTTGTTGGCCTTTGTCCAGACTTGGGTGGGCGGGCCTTATCTCATACTTTGTGTATTTCTTTGGCTTTGTTTGGATTTTCTTTGGTGGTTGGCTTCCTTTTGGCTTTGTTGGGATTTGGTGCTTATGGCTTTTGCCATTTATTTTTTCTATGTTGCTTCCCTTTAGTTTCTTTGAGCTAGTTGGGTTTGTTTAGGTTTTGGCTCTGAATTTTTCTTCCCTTTATGGTTTTGGTGGCTCTACTACAGTTTGGTTTGGTTGATCCTTTGTGGCTTTTCTTTCTCTTTTGGTTTTGGTGGCTCTGCTACTGCTTGGTTTGGATGGTGGCTGCTATGGTCCTTTTGGCTAGTGGCTGCATTGGTGGGTTGTTTATTATGGTTGTTGTCTTACCCTTGGTCTGGCAGGTTGTTTGCAGCTATTTTTTCTTTTAGGGTTTAAGGTTTAGGGTTTAGGGTTTATGGTTTAGAGTTTAGGGTTTAGGGTTTTTTAGGGTTTAGGGTTTAGGGTTTAGGTTAGTTTAGGGTTTATTTGGTTTTTTTTTTATTTTTATTTTTTATTTTTATTTTTTTTTAAGTAAAATTGGTAGGTTTAGGTTTATTTAGTATATTTTTTTGTTTATTTTAGTTTATTTTATTTTTATTTTATTTAGTTTATTTTTATTTTATTTAGCTTAGTTTATTTATTTTAGTTTAGGTTTTTTATTTTAGTTTATTTTTTTAGGTTTAGGTTTTTTTGGTTTATTTTATTTTTAGTTTAGTTTTATTTTATTTTATTTTAGGTTTAGGTTTTATTTTTTTATTTTTAGGTTTAGGTTTAGGTTTTATTTTATTTTTTTAGGTTTAGGTTTTAGGTTTTATTTTTGGTTTATTTTAGATTTTATTTTAGTTTAGGTTTAGGTTTATTTTTAGCTTATTTTATTTTATACAGTTTGGGTTCAAGTTTAGGTTTACTTTATTTTAGGTTTATGTTTACGTTTATTTTTTTAGTTTTTTTTTTTATTATTTTTAGGTTTAGGTTTAGCCTTTTATTTTACTTTTGATTTACTTTTAAATTTCATTTTAAAGTTTAAGCTTAGGTTTATTTTTAGTTTATTTTATTTTATTTAGTTTTGGTTTAGGTTTGGGTTTAGTTTATTTTAGGTTTATGTTTAGGTTAAAATTTATTTTAGTTTAGGTTTGGATTTTTTATTTTTTATTTTAGGTTTAGGTTTTTTTAGTTTAGGGTTTAAGTTTTATTTTATTTTTATTTTTAGGTTTTTTTAGGTTTATTGTTTTGGTTTAGATTTTTATTTTATTTTATTTTTGGTTTATTTTATTTTTATTTTAGGTTTAGTTTTTTACTTTATTTTGGTTTTTATTTTAGATTTTTATTTTAGATTTTTATTTATGTTTTTTATTTTATTTATGTTTAATTTTTTTTTATTTTAGACTATTTTATTTTTATTTTTTTTTATTTTTTTTTATTTATTTTTTATTTTAATTATTTTATTTATTTTTATTTAGGTTTATTTAGTTTATTTAATTTTGGGTTTAGGGTTTAGGGTTTAGTTTAGGTTTAGGGTTTAGGGTTTAGGGGTTTAGTATTTAGGTTTTAGTGTTTAGGGTTTTTTTAGGGTTTAGAGTTTGGTTTAGGGTTTTTTTTAAGAGAACAAATTCAAATTCAACATTTCTTCTTTTGATTTCCTCAACCAAGTAACACCAAGCTTTCTAAGACACCTGGCGATTACATAGATCAAAATGAGCATGCATAGAGCAAATCAAAAACCCTAGATAACTAGAACCATCTCTATTGTAAAGACATAGTTCCATAAGTAGCAGATTGAATCGGCCGTTCTTTAGTTTCTCCAGTTCCCATGACCACCCAACCTCTCTCGGTATCCACCATCATATCCACGATCTCTCTCTCACCACCACCGGTTGTAACCTCTCGCTCCTCCCACTTCACCACCATGTTCACCACCTCCATATCCACCCGGCACCTCCGGATCCCACACCACCTGCGACAACCACCGCTCCACCTTTGCCTCCATCGTTAGATCTAGATTGAACACAGTTGATGGTGATGTTCATGTAATCAAGGTTCTACCATTCTTAAGGTTTAGGTTTAAGTTTAGGTTTAAAAACTTAGGGTTTAGATTTATTTTTTAATTTATTTAGTTACTTTACATTTATGTTTAGGGTTTAGGGTTTCAGGTTTAGGGTTTAGGGTTTAGGGTTTAGGGTTTAGGGTTTAGGCTTTAGGTTTTTTTAGGGTTTAGGGTTTAGGGTTTATGATTTGCCTTCAAAAGGCTCCAAATTGTCCAAGAAGAAGGAAAAGAAACAAAGAAAAAAATCAACCAACCAAGATTCCAAAGACTACTAAAGTCCTCCAACCAAAAAAAGCTAAGTAAAATAGTCATAAGGAAACCACCAGAATAGCCCATCATAAGTAACCAACAAATGAAGCATCCCTAGCTAAGGAAAAGTAGAAAACCAAAAACACCACATGAGGTCCAAAGAAGCATACCACCATAGAAAGAAACAAGCTAGCAGACTGAAAACAAAACTTCCCAATAAGACTAACCGATAAAAGCATAATAATAACATAAAACATCTAATGCACCAGTAGAGGCTAATCCTGAAGAATAAGCAAACACCAAAAGGCAAAGAAGGATCCATCAACAAACAACAAGAATTGGGAGGCAACCCCAAAAAAGTAGCCAAAAATTCTCAAAAGAAGGCCCATAAGGGCAACAACCAATAATATTCCCATTAGGCCACCCATCCAACCATGAAAACTAGCAAAAAGTAATCAGTTCAAGAGGGGCCAAAACCAAGTAGTCTGAAAACTTAATAAAGCAGGCGAAACCATCTCATCCACCGACTAGAGTAACATAGGAGAAGAAGCCATCCAAGATAAAAAAAACCAACCAAGGTTGAAAAGATAGCAACCACTATGTAGTAACCACTAGGCCAACAGCAAGAGATCAAAAACATTACCCAGCTTAGGCCAAAAAGTGAAAATAAGTTTAAGGATTGGGGTTTAGGGTTTATGGTTTATGGTTAGGGTATAGGGTTTAGGGTTTAGGGTTTAGTGTTTAGGCTTTAGAGTTTAGGTTTTTGAGGTTTAGGGTTTAAGGTTTAGGGTTATGGGGTTTAGGGTTTAGGGTTGTTTAGGGTTTAGGTTTAGGGTTTAGGGTTTAGTGTTAGTTTAGGCTTTAAGGTTTATGGTTTATGTTAGTTTAGGGTTTTGGGTTTAGGATTTATGTTTTATGGTTTAGGGTTTAGATTTTAGGGTTTAGGGTTTTTTTTTTAAAATTAAGTAAACTTGTCAGTTTAGGTTTATTTAATTTATTTTTTATTTATATTAGTTTATTTTATTTTATATTTATTTAGGTTTATTTTTATTTTTATTTAGTTTAGTTTATTTATTTTAGTTTAGTTTTTTTTTAGTTTTTTTTTTAGGTTTAGGTTTAGGTTTATGTTTATTTTTTAGCTTAGTTTTATTTTTATTTTATTTTTTAGGTTTATGGTTTATTTTTTTTTTTTAGGTTTAAGCTTAGGTTTTTATTTTATTTTGTTAGGTTTAAGTTTTAGGTTTTTATTTTAGGTTTATTTTTTGGTTTAATTTTAAAGTTTAGGTTTATTTTAGTTTATTTTATTTTATTTAGTTTAGGGTTTAGGTTTAGCTTATTTTAGGTTTAGGTTAAGATTTTATTTATTTTAGTTTAGTTTATTTTAGTTTAGGTTTAGTTTTATTTTATTTTGTTTATTTTAGGTTTAGGTTTTTTTTTTAGTTTAGGGTTTAGGTTTTATTTATTTATTTATTTATTTTTAGGTTTATTTTTTAGGTTGAGGTTTTTATTTAGTTTTTATTTTATTTTATTTTAGGTTAATTTTATTTTTATTTAGTTTTATTTTATTTAATTTTTAGTTTTAGGTTTATTTTATTTTTTTAGTTTAGTTTAGGTTTTATTCATAATATTTTAGTTTAGTTTTATTTTTTATTTTATTTTATTTTAGGTTTAGGTTTAGATTTTAGTTTAGGTTTTTATTTTATTTTATTTTAATTATTTTATTTAAGTTTCAGTTTATTTATTTTATAAGTTTTATTTAGTATAGGTTTAGCTTTTTAGGTTTTTAGGGTTTAGGGTTTTGAGTTTAGGGTTGTAGGTTAGAGGATTCAGGGTTTAGGGTTTAGGGTTTAAGCTTTAGTTTTTAGGGTTTTAGGGTTTAGGGTTTAAGGTTAGTTTTTAAAAAAAAAAGTTTTGGGTTAGGGTTATTTTTATTTTTTTTTATTATTTTTTATTTTCTTAATATTAAGTAAACTAGTAGGTTTAGGTTTATTTAGTTTATTATTTTGTTTGTTTTAATTATTTTTATTTTTTTATTTTATTTAGGTTTATTTCTATTTTATTTAGTTTTAGTTTATTTATTTTAGGTTTATTTATTTTAGTTTATTTATTTTAGTTTAGGTTTGGTATTTTATTTCTTTTTTAGGTTTAGGTTTAGGTTTAGGTTGAGGTTTTCTTTTTTAGGTTTAGTTTTATTTATTTTATTTTTATTTAGTTTTTAATTTTTATTTAATTTTCTTTTTGGGTTTAGGTTTAGGTTTTAGTTTAAATTTTTATTTTATTTTATTTTTTTATTTTATTTAGGTTCAAGTTTTTTATTTATTTTATTTTTAGTTTTATTTAATTTAGGTTTAGGTTTGTAGCTTTTTAGGGTTTAGGATTTAGGGTTTAGGATTAGTTAAGGGTTTCAGGTTTATGGTTTAGGGTTTGGAGTTTAGGGTTTATGGTTTAGGGTTTATGGTTTACAGTTTAAGGTTTAAGTTTAGGGTTTAGGGTTTAGGGTTTTAAGGTTTAGGGTTTAGGGATTAGGGTTTAGAGTTTAGGTTTTAGGTTTAGGGTTCAGGTTTTAGTTTAGGGTTTGGAATTTTTGGTTTTTTAATAGAGAACAAATTCATATTAAATAATACTTCTTTTCGATTTCATCAACCAAGTAACCTGCCAAGTTTTCTAAGCCATAAAAAAAGAGCACGCATAGAGCAAATCAAAAACCCTAGATAACTAGAATCATCTTTAATATAAAGACACAATTCCATAAGTAGTAGATCAGATTGGTCGTTCTTTAGTTTCTCCAGTTCCCATCAAAACCACCCCAGCCACTCTAGTAGCGGGATCCACTATCATATCCCCGATCTCTCCCTCTGCCACCACAGCTGCTATAACCTCTGTCACTCTTTCTGCCTCCATAACCACCCACTCACCACCACCTCCATATCCACACACCTAGATCCCCACCACCCGTGATAATCGTCCTCTCCTTCACCTCCACCACCATATCTGACCGACCCTAGTTGATGATGTTCCATATCAGGTTCCCCATTCTTAGGTTATAGGTATAGCAGGTTTATTAAGTTATAGTGTTTAGGTTTATTTTTAAATTTATTTAGTTACTTTAGGTTTAGGTTTAGGGTTTAGGTTTAGGTTTATTAGGTTTTAGGGATTAGGTTTATTTTTAAGTTATTTAGTTACTTTAGGTTTATGTTTAGGGTTTGAGGTTTATGTTTAGGTTTAGGGATTAGGGATTTAGGGTTTAGGGTTTTAGGATTTATACTTTAGGTTAGGTTTAGGGTTAGGTTTATGGTTTATGGTTTATGGTTTAGTGTTTTTCTTTAAGGTTTAGAGTTTTAGTAGGGTTTAGGTTTAGATTTAGGGTTTAAACTTTGGGTTAAGGGTTTAGGGTTGAGTTTAGGTTTAGAGTTTAGGGTTTAAGGTTTAGGGTTTAGGATTGTTTAGGTAAGGTTTAGTTTTAGGTTTAGGGTTTAGGTTTAGGGTTTAAGTTTAGAGGTTTAGGGTTTAGGGCTTAAGGTTTAGGGTTTAAAGTTTATGAGTTTTCAAGTTTTAGGGTTAGTTTAGGGTTTAGGATTTAAGGTTTAAGGTTTAGGGTTTAAGGTTTACAGCTTAAGGTTTAGGATTTTTTAGGGTTTAGGGTTTAGGTTTGGGGTTTAGGGTTTATGGTTGTAGGTTTAGGGTTTAGGGTTTAGAGTTTAGGGTTTAGGGTTTAGGATTTAGGGTTTTGGGTTATTAGGGTTTAGGGTTTAGGGTCTTTTTTAATTAAGTAAATTGATAGGTTTTGGTGTTCTTACTTTATTTAGTTTATTTATTACTTATTTTAGTTTTTTTATTTATTTTAATTTTATTTAGGTTTATTTTTATTTTCATTTAATTTAGTTTATTTATTTTAGGTTTATTTATTTTAGTGTAGGTTTTTATTATATTAGTTTATTTTTTAGCTTTAGGCAATAGGTTTAGGTATATTTTTTAGTTTAGTTTTTTTTTAGATTTAATTTTTATTTTTTATTATTAGGTTTAGGTTTAGGTTTTTATTTTATGTTTTTAGGTTTAGGTTTTAGGTTATTATTTTATGTTTATTTTTAGGTTTTATATTTTAGTTTATGCTTAGGTTTTTTTTTTAGTTTAGTTTATTTTATTTAGTTTAAGTTTAGGTTAGGTTTAGTTTATTTTAGGTTTAGGTTTAGGTTTTCTTTATTTTATTTTAGATTATTTTAGTTTAGGTTTAAGTTTATTTTATTTTGCTTATTTTAGTTTTATTTTATGTTTAGGTTTTTTTTAGTTTAGGGTTTAGGTGTTATTTTTTTATTTATTTTTAGGTTTATTTTTTAGGTTTAAATTTTTATTTAGTTTTAATTTTATTTTATCTTAGGATTATTTTATTTTTATTTTAGGTTCAGTTTTATTTTATTTAAGTTTTTTTATTTTTAGGTGTCTTTTATTTTCTCTGTTTAGTTTAGGTTTTATTTATTTTATTTTATTTAGTTTTTATTTTTTATTTTATTTTTAGGTTTTTGATTAGGTTTTAGTTTAGGCTTTTATTTTATTTTATTTTTTATTTAGGTTTAAGTTTTAGGGTTTATGGTTTAAGGTTTTAAGGTTTAGGGTTTAGGGTTTTATGTTTAGGGTTTAGGGTTTGGGGTTTAGGGTTTACCTTTTATGTTTAGGGTTTAGGTTTTAGTTTAAGGTTTAGGGCTGAGGGTTTAAAGTTTTGAGTTTAAGGTTTTTTTTAACAGAGTTTAGGGTTTGTTTAGGGTTTAGGGTTTAGGGTTTAGGATTTAGGGTTTATGGTTTAGGGTTTAAGGTTTTAGGGTTTAGGGTTTAGTGTTTAGGGTTGTAGGTTTAAGGTTTAGGGTTATGGTTTTTTTTAGGGTTTATGGTTTAGGTTTAGGTTTTTATTTTTAGGTTTTGGGTTTATTTTTTAGGTTCAATTTTATTTAATTTTTATTTTATGTTTTTTTTTATTTTAGGTTTAGTTTTCATTTTATTAATGTTTTTATTTTAAGTTTAGTTTTGGTTCTTATTTATTTTATTTTAGTTTATTTTTTTTATTTTGTTATTTTTTTTGGTTTAAGTTTAGGTTTAGGTTTTAATTTTATTTTATTTTATTTTATTTTATAATTTTATTTTGGTTTAGCTTTTTTTAATTATTTTATTTTTAGGTTTGATTTTGTTTAGGTTTAGACTTTAGCTTTTTAGGGTTTAAGGTTTAAGGTTAGTTTAGGGTTTAGAGTTTAGGGTTTGGTGTTTAGGGTTTAGGCTTTAGGATTTAGGGTTAAGGATTTGGGTTTAGGATTTAGGGTTTAGGGTTGTTTATGGTTTAGGATTTATTTTTTAGGGAAAGTTAGAATTTTATTATCATAAATGGAAAAGATATAATGTCCTTAAAAGGGATGAAGCTCTAAAATTCTCTTTGAGCAACAAGAAACCTAAAGAGCTAAACCCTATCTAAGTACATTATAAAAAGAAGCACAACCAAGAAAAATAAATACAAACATGAGGTCCAAAAGATGCAAAACCATAGAAGGCAATAATAAATTCAGACTACCCAAAATCAACTTCCATAATAAAGACCAAGTAAAAGCATAATAATAATAAAAGGAAAACAAAGCACTTAACAAAGGCTAATCATAGAATAATCAAATACAAAACTAAGGCAAAGAAGGATCAATAACAAATAATAAGCAAACTGGAAACCCCAAAAAAAGCACAAAAATCTACAAAAGAGGCCAAAAGGGAACAACCCATTAACCACAGGAAGGATCCAACCATGAAAACCCAAAAAAAGTAATTGAGTTCAGAGGCTAATAAACCAACAATAGAAAAATAAAACTAGAGTAAACCATCTCATCCACCGACAATGTAACAAGGTAAAAGATAAAACCACCCTAAAAAAACTAAAGCCAACCTAGGTTGAAATGATAGGAACCAAGTAGCAACCAAAACCAACAAAATCCACCCATCAACCAAAATAAAACCAGGTAAAATTTAAATAGGTTTAGGGGTGATAAAAAACAAGTTTAAAGTTTAAAGTTTAAAGATTTAAAATATTTAAACTTTAAATTTTGAAGGAAAGGATTTTAAATTTTAATTTAGAGGAGATTTAGGTTTAGAATTTAAAGAAAGTTTTCACCAAAATTTAAATTTAAATTAAAATTTAATTATAATTTTATTAGAATTTAAATTTTATCTTAAGTAAAATAAATTTTTTTTAATTTATTTTTAGTTATTTTATTTTTTTTAGTTTAGGGTTTATATTTTATTTTTTATTTAGTTTAGCTTATTTATTTTATGTTTACTTATTTTTTAGTTTAAGTTTTATTTTAGTTTATTTTTTTAGGTTTTTTTGTTTAGGTTTATGTTTTTTTTTTAGAGATTTATTTTATTTAATTTTTTTGGTTTAGGTTTTTTTTAAGGTTAGGTTAGGTTTTTTATTATTTTTTAGGTTTAGGATTTAGGTTTAGGTTTTATTTTTTTTTATTTTAGGTTTATTTTTTAGGTTTTATTTTTAATTTAGGTTTAATTTTATTTTTTTATTTATCATAATTAGTTTATGGTTTAGGTTTATTTATTTTAGGTTAAGGTTTAAGTTTTATTTATTTTAGTTTAGTTTATTTTAGTTTAGGTTTAGGTTAATTTTATTTTATTTATTTTATGTTTAGGTTTTATTTTCTATTTATTTTCAAGTCTTATTTTTATGTTTCTTTTTCACGTTTAGGCTTTTACTTAGTTTTTATTTTATTTTAATTTAATTTATTTTATTTTATTTTAGGTTTATTTTATTTTTATTTTACATAGAGTTTTTATTTTATTTAGGTTTTTTATTTTTAGGTTTACTTTATTTTTTTAATTTAGTTTAGGTTTTTATTTATCCTATTTTGGTTTAGTTTTTATTTTTTAATTTATTTTAATTTTAGGTTTAGGTTATTTAGGTTTTTTAGTTTAGGTTTAAGGTTAGTTTTTTTTAATTTTAGTTTTAATTTTATTTATTTTATTTTTTAAATTAAGTAAACTAGTAGGTTTATTTATTTATTTTATTTATTATTTATTTTAGTTTATTATATTTTTTTTATTTAGGTTTATTTTATTTTATTTAGTTTAGATTATTTATGTTAGGTTTATTTATTTTTTTGTTTAGGTTTTTTATTTAGTTTATTTTAAAATTTTGGTTTAAGTTTAGGTTTATTTTTTAGTTTAGTTTTATTTTTATTTTATTTTTTAGGTTTAGGTTTTATTTTTTATCTTTAGATTTAGATTTAGGTTTTAATTTTATTTTTTTAGGTTTAGAGTTTAAATTTTAATATTAAGTTTATTTTTTAGCATTATTTTTTAATTGAGGTTTAGATTTATGTTTAGTTTATTTTAGGTTTTATTTATTTTAGTTTTGTTTATGATAGTTTAGGTTTAGGTTTAGGTTTTTTTTAATTTAGGGTTTTTTATTTTTTATGTTTTATTTATTTTTTTTTTATTTTAGGTTTATTTTATTTAGTTTATTTTAGGTTTATATTATTTTTTATTTTAGGTTTAGTTTTATTTTATTTAGGTTTATTTTTTAGTTTAGTTTAGGTTTTTTATTTTATTATTTTAGTTTAGTTTTTTACATTTTATTTTAGTTTAGTTTAGGTTTTTATTTATATTATTTTAGCTTTGTTTTTACATTTTATTTTATTTTCTTTTTAGATTTAAGTTTAGGTTTTTATTTTATTTTATTTTGGTTTAGGTTTATTTATTTATTTTATTTTTAGGTTCTCTTTAGTTTAGGTTTTGGTCTTAGCTTTTCAGGGTTAAGGGTTAGTTTATGGTTTTGGGTTTAGGATTTAAGGTTTGGCATTTGGGGTTTAGCATTTAGGATTTTGGGTTTAAAGTTTAGGGTTTAGGGTTTAGGGTTTAGGGTTTTAGGGTTTAGGGTTTAGGTTTAGGTTTTTTAGGTTTAGGTTAGTTTTAGTTTAGGGTTTAGGGTTTTAGTTTTTTTTAATAGAGAACAAATTTATTTGACATTTCTTCTTTTTTGAATTCATCAACCAAGTAACACCAACTTTTCTAAGACACAAGTGACAACATAGGTAAAAAATGAGCAGCATAGAGCAAATTAAAACCCTTGACTAGAACCGTCTCTACTATGAAGACATAGTTCCATAAGCAGAAGATCGAATCGATCAGTATTTAGTTTCTCCAGTTCCTATTAGAACCACCCCGGCCTCTCGAGTAGCGGGATCCACCATCATATCCCGATCTCTCCCTCTCACCACCATGGCTGTAACCTCCATCGCTCCTCTCCCCTCCATAACAACCACTACTCCAACGACCACATCCATATCCACCAGCTCCACTAGATCCCCCACCACCACTATAATAATTATCACCTCTACCTTCCTCCATGATTTAGGAGCTGGTTGATGGTGATGTTCCAGCCATCATGATTCAGTCCACTCTTAGGGGTTAGGTTTATGTTTATTTGGTTTTAGGGTTTAGGTATATATTTTTTAATTTATTTAGTTACTTTAGGTTTAGGTTTAAGGTTTAAGATTTAGGGTTTAGGGTTTAGGGTTTAGCTTGGGCTAGGCTTTAGGTTTAGGGTTTTTAGGTTTTATGCTTTTTTTAGGGTTTAGGGTTAGGATTGTTTAGGTTTGGATTAGATTTAGGGTTTAGTTTAGTGTTGAGCTTTAGGTTTGTTTTAAGTTTAGTTTAGTTTAGGGTTTAGGTTTAGGGTTTAGGTTTATATTTAGGTTTAATGTTTAGTTTAGGTTTAGAGTTTAGTTTAAGGTTTAGTTTAGGGTTTAAGTTTATGATTTAGGAGTTGTTTAAGGTTTAGGGTTTAAGGTTTAGTTTAAGTTTAGAGTTTATAATTTAGGTTTAGGGTTTAAGTTTAGGGTTTAGGGTTTAGGGTTTAGGTTTAAGTTTAAGTTAGGGTTTAAGTTTAGGTTTAGGGTTTAGGATTTAAGTTTATAGTTTAGGTTTGTTTAGTTTAGGGTTTAATGTTTAGGGTTTAGTGTTGTAGGTTTAGGGTTTAGGGTTGTAGGTTTAGAGGTTTAGTGTTTAGGGTTTAGGGTTGTAGGCTTAGGGTTTATGGTTTAGAGTTTAGGGTTTAGGGTTTATGATTTAGGGTTTAGGGTTTAGGGTTTAGGGTTTTTGTTAAAAAAAATTAAGTAAATGGTTTAGGTTTATTTAGTTTATTTTTTTATTTATTTTAGTTTATTTTATTTTTAATTTTTATTTAGGTTTATTTTTTATTTTTAGTTTAGTTTATTTTTTAGTTTATTTTTTAGCTTATTTTTTAAGTTTAGGCTTAGGTTTAGGTTTATTTTTTAGTTTAGTTTTATTTTTACTTTATTTTTTAGGTGTAGGTTTTATTTTTAATTATTAGGTTTAGGTTTAGGTTTTTACTTTATTTTTTTTAGGTTCAGGTTTTAGGTTGTTATTTTAGGTTTATTTTTACATTTTTTTAGTTTAGGCTTAGGTTTATTTTTTGTTTATTTTATTTTATTTAACATAGGTTTAGGTTTAGGTTTAGTTTATTTTAGGTTTAGGTTTAGGTTTTATTTATTTTAGTTTAGCTTCTTTTAGTTTAGGTTTAGGTTTATTTTATTTGGTTTATTTTATTTTTATTTTAGGTTTTGGGTTTTTTTAGTTTAGGGTTTAGGTGTTATTTTTTATTTATTTTGAGGTTTATTTTTAGGTTTAAGTTTTTATTTAGTTTATATTTTATTTTATCTTATGTTTATTTTATTTTTATTTTAGGTTTAGTTTTTATTTTATTTAGGTTTTTTATTTTTAGGTTTATTTAATTTTTTTAGTTTAGTTTTGGTTTTATTTATTTTATTTTAGTTTAGTTTTCATATTCTATTTTATTTTATTTTTAAGTTTAGGTTTAGGTTAAGGTTTAGGTTTAGGTTTAGGTATTTATTTTATTTTATTTTTTAATTTAGGTTTAGGTTTTAGGGTTTATGGTTTAGGGTTTTAGGGTTTAGGGTTTAGGATTTAAGGTTTAGTGTTTAGGGTTTAGGGTTTAGGGTTTAGGGTTTAGTGTTTAGGTTTTAGGTTTAGGGTTTAGGTTTTAGTTTATGGCTTAGGGTTAAAGGTTTAGGTTTAAGGTTTTTTTAAGAGAGTTTAGGGTTTAGGGTTTAGGGTTTAGGTTTTAGAGTTTTAGGTTTTAGGGTTTAAGGTTTAGGGTTTAGGGTTTAGGGTTTAGGGTTGTTTTTTTGGGAAAGTTAGAATTTTATTAACATAAAAGAAAAATAGACAATGTCCTTAAAGCTTTAAAATTCTCTTGCTCTCGAGCTACAAGAAACTAAAGAGCTAAACCCCATCTAAGTACATTAGAAAAAAAATAAAGAGAAAATTCAACAACTAAAATCATAAGAGAAAAGACATAGAGTAAGACTAAAATAAATCTAAAATCAATAAAGGATGAGTCGTAGTAGTTCATGATTCCTTTGAGAAAGCAAGATAAGCAAGATCCACAACAACAACTTGGCAGTAGTAACAACCATTCCCTTTGTAAAGTTCCAACTATAAAAGAAATCAAAACACTTCAAAGGCAAAGTCATAGCTAAAAGAATAAGCATAAAGAGAGGAAAGGAGAGGCGAGAACGAGAAGGCTTAGCTCAGTTAGGGTCATCTCAAGGGCAACAATACATATGAGCATCAAACTTCATGAAGAAGGGTTACAATCATATGTAATGCTACCAACCAGAAGAGGTTTGTAACATCAAAGCCATCATAGCCGACATACACGATACAAGCAAACATACAATAGTCCTCAAAGTTCGGATCTTACACCATTAAATAAAGAGCAACCGGCCAGCAACCAGCTAGTAGCCAAACCACCAGGGAAAACCAAAACCAGCCATCAGCAAGCACCAGACCAATGCCAATTAATAGAGAAACAACCAACAAAACCAAGATAGCCTCAAGCCAATGTCCCAACAAGTAGCAGTCACCAAGCAAAACTAGGGTGAGCAACCACAAATGACTAAACAGCTCAGAAATGAAACCATCAACTGAAGGAAACATATGTTGTAGCCAGTGCAAATCACTAGAAGACAAAACATCCACACAAAGGGGCCAAAGATAGCCACCAACCACCAGAAACTAAAAAGTTCAATCCAAAAGGATCAACAAAGGTTCGACAAGCACATCAAAAGGCTTCAGCAAATTGTCCAAGAAGAAGGAAAAGACCAACAAGGAAAAACCAACCAACCAAGATTCCAAGGACAATGAAAACTCCTCCAACCAAACCAGTTAAGTAAAAAAGCGACCATAAGGTAACCATAAGAGAATAACCCATCATAAGTAAAAGGAAACATTCCCATCAACCAAGGAAATGCAGAAAACCAACAAAGCATCACACAACAGTGGACCAAAAGAAGCATAGCCACCAGAGAAAGGCAACAATAGTATAGCGGAGCGAGAAAACAAAACTTCCCATCAACAAGACTAACAACAAGAAGCATAATAACAACACAAAATGTGTTGCAAACCACATAGAGGCTAATCCGGAGAATAACCAAACACAAAACCAAGAAAGAATAATAGTTTAGGGTTAGGGTTTTATTTAATTAAAAGTAAAAAGTAGGTTTAGGTTTATTTAGTTTATTTTTTATTTTATTTTTATTTAGTTTAGTTTATTTATTTTAGTTTAGGTTTTTTATTTTAGTTTATTTTTAGCTTTAGGTTTAAGTTTAGGTATATTTTTATGTTTAGTTTTATTTTTATTTTATTTTTTTAGGTTATGGTTTTATTTTAATTTTAGGTTTATGTTTAGGTTTTTTTTAGGTTTAGGTTTAGGTTTTATTTTTAATTTTGAATTTTATTTTTAGTTTAGGTTTTATTTTTTTTAGCTTTAGGTTTTTATTTATTTTATTTTAGGTTTTATTTAGTTTAGGTTTAGATTTTTTAGGTTTTAGGGTTTAGGGTTTAGGTTTTGGTGTTTAGGGTTTAGGGTTTAGGGTTTTAGGGTTTACGGTTTTAGGTTTAGGGTTAGTTTTAGCATTTAGGGTTTAGGGTTAGGGATTTTTTATTTTATTTTTTTCTATTCTTTTATTATTTTAAATTAATTAAACTCATAGAATTAGGTTTATTTAGTTTATTTTTTTATTTTAATTTAATTTATTTTTTTTTTTTATTTAGGTTTATTTTATTTTTATTTAGTTTAGTTTATTTATTTTAAGTTTATTTATTTTAGTTTAAGTTTTTTTTTAGAATATTTTTTAGGTTTAAGTTTATTTTTTAGGTTAATCTTATTTTATTTTACTTTTTTAGGTTAAGGCCTTATCTTTTTTACTTTTAGGTTTAAGTTTATGTTTTCTATTATATTTTTTTAGGTTTAGGTTTTAGGTTTTTAATATCGGTTTATTTTAAGGTTTTATTTTTTTAGTTTAGGTTTATTTTTAGTTGATTTAATTTTATTTAGTTTAGGTTTAGGTTTAGGTTTAGTTTATTTTAGGTTTGGGTTTAGGTTTTATTTATTTTAGTTTATGTTTATGTTATTTTATTTTTATATTAGGATTAGGTTTTATTTTTTTATTTATTTTTAGGTTTTGTTTTTAGGTTTATTTTTTAAGTTTAGGTTTTTATTTAGTTTTTATTTTGATTTATTTTAGGTTTTTTTTTTTTATTTAGGTTTTATTTTTTTAGTTTAGTTTAAGTATTTATTTATTTTATTTTAGTTTAGTTTTATTTTTTTATTTTCATCTCTTTTAGGTTTTTAGGTTTAGGTATTTATTTTATTTTATTTATTTTAGGTTTTCTTATTTATTTTATTTTTTAGGTTTTATTTAGTTTAGGTTTTAGGTTTTAGCTTTTTGGGGTTTATGGTTTAAGGTTTAGGGTTTTTTTAGGGTGCGGGGTTTAGGGTTTAGGGTTTTTAGTTTATGATTTAGGGTTTAGGATTTTAGGGTTTAGGGTGTAGTGTTTAGGGTTTAAGGTTTAGGTTTTGGGGTTTAGGACTTAGAGTTTAGGATTTTAGTGTTTAGGGTTTAGGGTTTAGGGTTTAGGGTTTTTAGGGTTTATGGTCTAGGGTTTAGGGTTTAGGTTTTAGGTTTAGGGTTCAGGTTTCAGTTTAGGGTTTAACATTTTGGTTTATTTTTTTTAATAGAGAATAAATTTAGATTCATCATTTCTTCTTTTTGATTTCATCAACCAAGTAACACACAAGTTTTAAGACATAAATGACATAGATAAAATGAGCATGCATAGAGTAAATCAAAACCCTAGATAATTAGAACCGTCTCTCTAAAGACAGTTCCATAAGTAGCAGTCGATGTTCTTTAGTTTCTCCAGTTCCCATCAGAACCAACTCATCCTCTCGAGTTGCGAGATCAACTATCATGTCCTCGATCTCTTACTCTGCCACAACCAAGGTTGTAACCTACGTCGTTCCTCCCACCTCAATAACCACCACTACTCTAACCACCACCTCCATATCCCAGCACCTATCCCACCACCACTGTGATAATCGAGCCTCTTAGCCTCATCCACGGATCTAGAGCGGTTGGATGATGTTCTATCGTCAAGGTTATGCCCATTCTTATGGTTTTGGTTTAGGTTTAGGTTTATTAGGTTGTAGGTTTTAGGCTTATTTTTTAGTTTGTTTAGCTACTTTTGGTTTAGGTTTAGGGTTTGGGATTTAGGGTTTGGGGTTTAGGGTTTATGGTTTAGAGTTAGGGCTTAGGGCTTAGGGTTTAGGGTTACGATTTAGATTTTTTTTTTTGGGAAAGATAGAATTTTATTACCATAAAAGGAAGAGATATTATGTCCTTAAAAGGGGTAAAGCTCTAAAATTCTACTATTCTTAGAGCTACAAGAAACCTAAAGAGCTAGACTCCCATCTAATTACATTAGAAAATAGAAGAAAACATAACAGAAAATAGAATACCTAAAAATCATAATAGAAAATGACATAAAGTAAGACTAAAATAAATCTTGAAATTAGTAAAAGGTTGAGTCAGCAATAGTTCATGATTCCTTTGAGAAAGCAAGATAAGCAAGATCCACAACAACAATGCTTGGCTTGATTGAGTAATGCCATTCCCCTTGTAATGTTCCAACTTGTAAAAGAAATCTGCAAAACACTACAAAGGCAAAAGTCATAGCTAAAAAGGATAAGAATAAAGAGAGGAAAAGGAGAGAGCTGAGAAAGAGTAGGCTCAGGCTCAGTTAGGATCATCTCAAGGGACAATAATATATATGAGCATCCAAACTTCATAAAGAAGGGTTACAATCATATGTAATGATACCAACCAGAGAGAAGAGGTGAGTAGCATCAAAATATAGCATCATATAGCAAACATCTAATACGTCTTGAACACCATTAAACAAACAATCAAAAATACCACCAAACAAAAAACTAGTAAAAAATCATAATAAGCTAGAGAGAGTAGAATAAAGTCAAAACATAAACAACAACCATTATCAAATAAGAAAAGTAAAATAAAACCAGCGATAAAACATCAATCAAAGAAACACCAACAAACTAAGAGTAAACCAAAGTCTTCAGTAGAGCCAAATAGTGAACGAGTAAACACCGAAATGAAACCATCAACTAGAACAGTTAGGATGTGAGAGAGGTTTAGAGTAATTAGTAGAATTAGGCTAGTTTAAGGTTGTAAAATAAGTTTAGGGTTTAGGGTTTAGGGTTTAAGGTTTAGGGTTTAGGTTTTAGGTTAGGGTTTATAGTTTAGGGTTTAGTTTAAGTTTAGGGTTTAGGGTTTTGAGGTTTAGGGTTTAGGGTTTAGGGTTTAGTTTAGTTTAGGGTTTTAGTTTAGGTTTAGGTTTAGGTTTAGTTAGTTTAGAGTTTAGGGTTTAGTTTATTAGGGTTTAGGGTTTTTAGGGTTTAGGGTTTAGGGTTTAGGGTATAGGTTTAATTTAAGTTTAGGGGTGTTTTTTTCAAATTAAGTAAACTGGAAGGTATAGGTTTACTTAGTTTATTTAGTTTAATTTTTTTATTTATTTTAGTTTACTTTATTATTTCTTTTTATTTAGGATTTTTTTATTTAGTTTAGTTTATTTATTTTAGTTTAGGTTTAGGTCTATGTTTACTTTTAAGTTTAGTTTTACTTTTATTTTATTTTTTTAGGTTTAGGTTTAATTTTTTATTATTAGGTTTAGGTTTAGGTTTTTATTTTATTTTTTTAGGTTTAAGTTTTAGGTTTTTATTTTGGGTTTTATTTTTCTAGTTTTGTTTAGGTTTATTTTTAGTTTATTTAATTTTATTTAGTTTAGGGTTTAGGTTTAGTTTATTTTAGGTTAAGGTTTAGGTTTCATTTAGTTTAGTTTAGGTTTAGGCTTATTATTATTTTTTATTTAAGTTTAGGTTTATTTTTAGTTTAGGGTTTAGGTCTAATTTTTATTTATCTTTAGGTTTATTTTTTGGTTTTTATTTAGTTTTTATTTTATTTTATTTTACGTTTATCTTATTTTTTTATTTTTATTTTACCTTTTATTTTTTATTTTATATTGGTTTTTTATTTTCAGGTTTATTTTATTTTTAGTTTACTTTAGATTTTAATTTATTTTAATTTAGTTTAGTTTTATTTTTTATTTGATTTTATGTTTAGGTTTAGGTTTAAGTTTTAGTTTAGGTTTTATTTTATTTTATTTTTTATTTTATTTAGGTTTAAGTTTTTTATTTATTTTATTTTTAGGTTTTATTTAGTTTAGGTTAAGATTTTAGGTTTTTTTAGGATTTAGGGTTTAGGTTTAGGGTTTAGGGTTTAGGGTTTAGGGTTTAGGGTTGTAGGTTTTATGATTTAAGGTTTAGGGTTTAGGGTTTATGGTTTAGGGTTTAGGGTTTTATAGTTTAGGGTTTAGGGTTTAGGGTTAGTTTTAGGGTTTAGGTTTAGGTTTAGTGTTTTTCTAGTTTTATTTTTATTTTTTAATTTATTTTTTATTTTTTAAAAAATTAAGTAAACTCTTAGGTTTAGGTTTATTTAGTTTATTTAGTTTTTTTATTTGTTTTAGTTTATTTATTTTTTTATTTTTATTTAGGTTTATTTTTATTTTTTACTTAGTTTAGTTTATTTATTTTAGTTTAAGTTTTTTATTTTAGTTTATTTTTTAGGTTTAGGTTTAGGTTTTAGTTTAGTTTTATTTTTATTTTATTTTGTAGGTTTAGGTTTTATTTTTTTTTTTTAGGTTTAGGTTTAGGTTTTTATTTTATTTTTCTAGGTTTAGGTTTTAGGTATTTATTTTAGGTTTATTTTAAGGTTTTATTTTTTTAGTTTAGGTTTAGGTTTATTTTTAGCTTATTTTATTTTATTTTGTTTAGGTTTAGGTTTAGGGTTAGTTTATTTTAGGTTTAGGTTTAGTTTTAATTTATTTTATCTTATTTTATTTTAGTCTAGGTTTAGGTTTATTTTATTTTTATTTTAAGTTTAAGTTTTTTTTTAGTTTAGGGTTTAAGTTTTATTTATTACTTATTTTTTGGTTTATTTTTAGGTTTAGGTTTTTATTTAGCTTTTATTTTATTTTCTTTTTATTTTATGTTTAGTTTTTATTTTAATTTGGTCTTTTTTTTAGTTTAGTTTAAATTTTTATTTATTTTATTTTAGTTTAGTTTTTATTTTCATTTTATTTTATTTTATTTTATTTTAAGGTTTAGGTTTAGGTTTTAGTTTTGGTTTAGGTTTTAGTTTAAGTTTTTAATTTAGTTTATTTATTTTAATTTATTTTGGTTTAGATTTGTTTTTTTATTTTTTATTTAGGTTTTATTTAGTTTAGGTTTAGGTGTTTAGCTTTTTAGGGTTTAGGGTTTAGGGAAAATTTAGGGTTTAGGGTTTAGGGTTTAGGGTTTAAGGTTTGGGGTTTAGGGTTTATAGTTTCGAGTTTAGGTTTAAGGGTTTAGGGTTTAGGTTTTATGATTTATGGTTTAGAGTTTAGGTTTTGGGTTTAGGGTTTAGGGTTTAGGGTTTAAGGTTTAGGTTTTAGGCTTAAGGTTCAAATTTTAATTTAGGGTTTATGATTTTTTTGGTTTTTTTAAGGGAGAATAAATTCAGATTCTACATTTCTTTTCGATTACATCAACCAAGTAACACATTAAGGTTCATAAGACATAAGAGATAACATAGACCAAAATTTAGCACACATAAAACAAATAAGAACCCCTAGATTACTCAAATAGTCTCTACTGTAAAGACAATTCCATAAGAAGGAGATCGGATCAGTCGTTCTTCATTTCTCCAATTCCCATCAGAACCACCCGAGCCTCTCAAGTAGTGGGATCCACCATCATATCCTCGATCTCTCCCTCCACCACCATGATGGCTGTAACCTCCGTCGGTCCTCCCACCTCCATAAGCACCACTGTTCTGACCACCACCTCCATATCCGGCACCTCGGATCCCCACCACCTTGTGATAATAGCCACCTTCTGCTTTGCCTCCATCACTAGATCTAGACTTAGCCTAGTTGACAATGATGTTCTTGTCATCAAGGTTCTTCCTATTCTTAGGGTTTAGGTTTATGTTTAGGTTTATTAGGTTTTAGGGTTTAGGTTTATTTTTAATTTATTTAATTACTTTAGGTTTAGGTTTATGGTTTGAGGTTCAGGGTTTAGGGTTTGCGGTTAGGGTATAGGGTTTAGTGTTTAGGGTTTTAGATTTTATTCTTTTACACTTTAGGGTTTACGGTTAAGGTTTAAGGTTTAGGATTTAGTGTTTATGCTTTAGGGTTTAGCATTTTTCGGGTTTAGGGTTTAAGGTTTAGAGTTTAGAGTTTTAGGGTTTAGGGTTTAAGGTTTAGGGTTTGGGTTTGACATTTAGGGTTTTATGATTTTAGGTTGTTTAGGGTTTAGGGTTTAGGGTTTAGGATTTAGAGTATAGGGTTTTTTTTGTGTGTGTGCGGGGTGGAGGAGAAGTTAAAATTTTATTACCATAGAAGGAAAGAAAATACAATGTCCTTAAAAGCAATAAAGATCTAAAATTCTACTCCTCTCAGAGCTATAAGAAACCTAAAGAGCTAAACTCCCATCAAAGTACATTAGAAAAGAAAACAAAACAAAAGAAAAACTATAGCTAAAAAGCATAAGAAAATACAGATTAAGACTAAAACAAATCCAAAAATAGTAAAAGAATGAGTCAAATAGTTCATGATTTCTTTGAGAAAGCAAGATAAGCAAGATCCACAACAACACTTGGGTTGGTAGTAATGACCATTCCCTCTATAAATTTCCAACTTATAAAAGTAATCTACAACACACTACAATGGAAAAAGTCATAGCTAAAAAGGATAAGGATAAAGAGAGAAAAAGGAGAGACCTCAGAAAGAGAATGCTCTGGCTCAGTTAGTATCATCTCAAAGGGCAACAATACATATGAGCATCCAAACTTCATAAATAAGGGTTACAATCATATGTAATGCTACCAACCACAGAGATGTGAGTAACATCAAAGCCATTATAGCATACTTGATACAAGAAACATCTAAGATACAGTCCATAGAGTTCAGATTTAACAAATATCAACTGGCTAGCAACCAACTAGCAGCCAAACCACCAAACAAAAAACACAACAGACAAATCATAATAACCTAGAGAGAGGCTAGAATGAAGTCAAAACACCAACACAACCATAATCTAAATACCCATCCAAGCTCCAAACCATGGAAAACTTAGAACTAGTAGAAAGCAACCACCAGACCTATGTCAATTAACAGAGAAATAGCCAAGAAAACCAAGATAGGATCCCTCAAGCCAAAGTCCCAACAAGTAGCACTCTCAAAGCCAAACCAGGGTGAGCAACCACAAATGACTAAACAGCTCAAAAATGAAACCATCAACTAAAGGAAACATAAGCTGGAGCAAATGCAAATCAATAGAAGACAAAACAGTCACACAAAAGTGGGCCAAAGGAGGCCACCAACCACCAGAAACTAAAAAGTCCAATCCAAAAAGTTCAACAAAGGTTCGATCGACAAAATGAAAGGCTCTAGCAAATTGTCCAAGAATAAGGAAAAGATCAATAAGGAAAAAAATCAACCAACCAAGATTTTGAGGACAACTAAAAGTCCTCCAACCAAACCAACTACATAAATCAGACATAAGGCAACCACCAGAGAACAACCCACAATAAGTAACCAACAAAGGATGCATCCCCAGAAGCTAAGAAAAAGCATGAAACTAACAAAGCAGCATACAATAGAGGTCCAAAAGAAGCACACCAACCATAGTAAGGCAATAATAGAAGCTAGCCAGGATTTGCCAAAAAACTAAACTTTCCTAGTAATAAAGACTAACCCAACAAGAAGCATAATAATAACACAAAATGTGCTGCAAATAATGCACCGATTAGAGGCTAACCTCAGGAGAATTACCAAATGCAAAACCAAGGCAAAAGAAAGATCAAGTAATACATAATAAGGAACTGGGAGGCAAACCCAAAAAAGTTGCCAGGAAATTCTACAATAGAAGGTTTAAAAGGCAATAACCAATAGAAGTTCCCACTAGGAAGGCCACCCACCAAACCTTGAAAAACTAGCAAAATGTAATTTGAGTTCAAGAGGAGAGCCAACAAGCCAACTAGTGCAAAAAATAGAATAAAGCTAGAGCAAAAACCATCTCATCCACCAAAACCAAAGTAACAAGGCAGAGAAGACAACAACCACCAGGCTAAAAAAACCAAGCCAACCCAGGCTAGAAAGACAGGAACCACCAGGTAGCAACCACCAAGACAACCTAAAAATTAAATGTAAAAAACATAACCCAACTCTGGCCAAAAAGTGAAAATAACTTTAGGGTTTAGAATTTAGGGTTTAGGTTTTAAGTTTTGAGGGTTTAGGCTTTGGGTTTAGGGTTCAGGGTTGTAGGGTTTAGGGTTTAGGGTTGTAGGGGGTTAAAGACTTAGGGTTAGTTTAAGGTTTATGGTTTAGCGTTTAGGTTAGTTTAGGGTTTAGGGTTTATGGATTTTTTTATGTTTAGGGTTTAGGGTTTAGGGTATTAGGGTTTAGGATTTAAGATTTAAAATTTCTTTTATGATTTAGGGTTTAGGGTTTAAGGTTTACTTTAGGTTTAGGGAATTTTTTTTAAAAAAAAATTAAGTAAACTAGTAGGTTTAGGTTTATTTTGTTGATTTTTTATTTATTTTAATTTACTTTATTTCTTATTTTTATTTAAATATATTTTTAAGTTTTATTTAGTTTAGTTTATTTATTTTATGTTTATTTATTTTATTTTAGTTTATTTATAGGTTTAGGTTTAGGTTTAGGTTTATTTTTTAGTTTAGTTTTATTTTAATTTTATTTTTTTAGGTTTATGTTTTATTTTTTAGTTTTTGTTTTAAGTTTTAGGTTTTTTTTTGGTTTAGGTTCTCTATTTTTTTATTTTAGGTTTATTTTTAGATTTAATTTTTTAGTTTAGGTTTACGTTTATTTTTAGCTTATTTTATTTTATTTAGTTTAGGGTTTAGTTTAGTTTATTTTAGGTTTAGGGTTAGGTTTTATTTATTTTAGTTTAGTTTATTTTCATTTAGGTTTAGGTTTTTTTTTAGTTTAGGGTTTAGGTTTTATTTTTATTTATTTTTAGGTTTATTTTTTAGGTTTAGGTTTTTACTTAGTTTTTATTTTAGGTTTATTTTATTTTCATTTTACGTTTAGTTTTTATTTTATTTAGGATTTTTTATTTTTAAGGTTTATTATATTTCTTAGTTTAGTTTGGGTTTTTATTTATTTTATTTTATTTTAGTTTTAGTTTATTTATTTTATTTTATTTTTAGGTTTAGGTTTAGGTTTAGACTTTAATTTAGCTTATCTATTTATTTTTTATGTAGGTTTAGAATTTTTATTTATTTTATTTTTAGGTTTTATTTATTTTAGGTTTAGGTTTTAAGTTTTTAGGTTTAGGGTTTAGGGTTTAGGGTTTAGGTTTAGGGTTTGGGGTTTAGGGTTTAGGGTTTTAGATTTTAGGGATTAGGGGTAAGGTTTTAGGGTTTTAGGGTTTAGTTTTAGGGTTTTGGGTTTAGGGTTTTGGGTTTTAGGGCTTAGGGTTTAGGGTTTAGTTTTTAGGGTTAGAGGTTTACGGTTTAAGGTTTAGGGATTAAGGGTTTTTTTTTAATTAAGTAAATTGGTAGGTTTAGGTTTATTTAGTTTATATAGTTTATTTTTTATTTATTTTAGTTTATTTTATTTTTTTTATTTTTATTTAGGTTTATTTTTATTTTTATTTAGTTTAGTTTATTTATTTTAGGTTTACTTATTTTTCTTTAGGTTTTTTATTTTAGTTTATCCTTTAGGTTTAGGTTTAGGTTTAGGTTTATTTTTTATTTTAGTTTTGTTTTTTTATTTTAGATTTTATTTTTTATTTTTAGATTTAGGTTTAGGTTTTTATTTTATTTTTTAACTATATTTTATTTTTATTTAGGTTTAACTTTTATTTAATTTTGATTTTTTATTTTTAAGTTTATTTCATTTTTTAATTTAGTTTAGGTTTTTATTTATTTTATTTTAGTTTAGTTTTTATTTTTTATTATATTTTTTTTTTTGTTTAAGTTTAGATTTATGTTGGTTTAAGTTTAGGTTTTTGTTTAGGTTATTATTTTATTTTATTTTTTAATTTTATTTAAATTTGGGTTTTTGTATTTATTTTTTTAGGTTTTATTTGGTTTAGGTTTAGGTTTTTAGGTTTTTAGGATTTAGCATTTAGGATTTTTGGTTTAGGGTTTTGTGTTTGGGGTTTAGGGTTTATGGTTTAAGGTTGTAAGTTTTTGGATTTAGGGTTTTAGGCATTAAGGTTTAGGATTTAGGGTTTAGGGTTTAGGATTTTTAGCATTTTGGGTTTAGGGTTTAGGGTTTAGGGTTTAGGTTTTAGGGTTAGGGTTTATGTTTTTGTTTAGGGTTTAGGGTTTAGGGTTTAGGTTTTAGGTTAAGGGTTTATGTTTTAGTTTAAAGTTTAGGGTTTATGGTTTTCTTTTAACAAAGAACAAATTCATATTCAACATTTCTTCTTTTCGATTTCATCAACCAAGTAGCACGCTTTCTAAAATAATAAAAAATACATATATAAAAACTCTAACTAGAATCATCTCTTTCCATAAGTAGTAGATTAGATTGGCCATTCTTTAATTTTTCTAGTTCCCATCAGAACCAACCCCACCTCTAAAGCAGTAGGATCCACCATCAAGTCTCTAATCTCTCTGTCTGCTAGCACCATAGATGTATCCTCTGTTGCTCCTCCCGCATCCATGATCGCCACCTTCGTGTCCACTAGCACCTCCAGATCCCCCACCACCACCGATAATCGCCTCCTTCTTTGCCTCCAATCAGATCTATCTGCACGGTTGATGGTGATGTTCACGTCAGGTTTTGCCCATTCTTAGGTTTGGTTTGATTTAGGTTTATTAGCTTTTAGGGTTTAGGTTTATTTTTTATATTTATTTAGTAACTTTAGGTTTATGTTTATGGTTTAAGGTTTTGGGTTAGGGTTTAGAGATTAGAGTTTTTGGTTTATGGTTTAAGGTTTATGATTTAGGGTTTTCGGTTTTAGGTTTTAGGGTTTAGGGTTTTTGGGTTCAGCATTTAGAGTTAGGGTTTAGGGTTTAGGGCTTAGGTTTATGGTTTAAGGTTTACTGTTTAAGATTTAGGGTTTAGGGATTTTGGGTTAGCTTAGGGTTTAGGGTTAATTTAAGGTTTAGGGTTTAGGATTTAGGGTTTTAGGGCTTAGTGTTTAGGGTTTAGGTTTATTTAGGTTTAGGTTTAGGTTTAGTTTTAGGGTTTAGGTTATTTAAGGTTTAGTTTAGTTTAGGGTTTAAGTTTAGGGTTTAGGGTTAGGTTTAGAGTTTTAATTTGGTTTAAGGTTAGAGTTTTGGGTTTAAGGTTTAGTTTTAGGGTTTAGGGTTTATTTAGGGTTTAGGTTTTTTAGATTGGTTTAGGGTTTAAGGTTTTTAGGGTTTAAGGTTTAAATTTATAGTTTAGGTTTAGGGTTTAGGTTTAAGGTTTAATATTTTAGGGTTTAGGTTTAGTGTTTAGGTTTAGTTAGTTTAGGTCTAGGTTATAGGTTTAGTTTTAGGGTTTAGTTTGTTTAGGTTTTTTTAGGGTTTAGAATTTAGGGTTTAAGGTTTTTAAGGTTTAGGGTTTACGGTTTAGGGTTTATTGAGTTTTTTTATTGGTTTCATTCTTTAATTAAGTAAACCGATAGGTTTAGGTTTATTTAGTTTATTTTTATTTATTTTAGTTTGTTTTATTTTTATTTTGTTTAGTTTATTTATATTAGGTTTATTTATTTGAGTTTAGTTTTATTTTTATTTTATTTTTTAAGTTTCGGTTTTATTTTTTTATTTTTAGGTTTAGGTTTCAATTTTTATTTTATTTTTTTAGGTTTAGGTTTTAAGATTTTATTTTAGGTTTATTTTTGGTTTTATTTTTTAGTTTAGGTTTAAGTTTAGGTTTACTTTATTTTTAACTAATTTTTTTTTCGTTTAGATTTGTTGTAGGTTTAGGTTTAGTTTATTTTATGTTTAGGTTTAGGTTTATTTATTTTAGTTTAGGTTAAGGTTTAATTTATTTTAACTTAAGGTTTAGGTTTTTTTTTTAGTTTAGGGTTTAGGTTTATTTTATATTTATTTTTAAGTATGATTTTAAGGTTTATTTTTATGTTTAGTTTTATTTAGTTTTTATTTTAATTATTTTAGGTTTATTTTATTTTATTATACATTTAGTTTTATTTTATTTAAGTTTTTATTCTTGGGTTTATTTTAATTTTTAGTTTAGTTTAGGTTTTATATATTTTAGTTTTATTTTTATTATTTTTTTTATTTTATTTTATTTTAGGTTTAGGTTTTCATTTAGGTTTTATTTTATTTTATTTTATTTAGGTTTAAAGTTTAGGGTTTATTTTATCTATAGTTTTTATTTAGTTTAGGTTTCAATTTCTAGGTTTTAGGGTTTAAGGTTAGTTTAGGGTTTATGGTTTAGGGTTTAGGGTTTGGGGTTTAGAGTTTAGGGTTTGAGGTTTAGGGTTTAGGGTTTAGGGTTATAAGTTTTAGGATTTAGGGTTTAGGGTTTAGGGTTTATGGTCTTGAATTTAGTGTTTTGGATTTAGGGTTTAGGATTTAGGATTTAGGTTTTAGGCTTAGGGTTTATGTTTTAGTTTAGTGTTTAGGGTTTAAGGTTGATGGTTTTTTTTTAATAGAGAACAAATTTAGATTAAACATTTCTTCTTTTTGATTTCATTATTCAAGTAGCACGCCAAGTTTTCTAAGACGCAAGTGATAACATAGATAAAAAATGAGCAAGCATTGAGCAAATCAAAAAACCTAAATAACAAAAACCATCTTTACTATGCAGACATAGTTCTATAACCAGTAGATCGGATCGGTCATTCTCTAGTTTCTCTAGTTCCCATCAGAATCACCCCCGCCTCTTGAGTAGCGGGATCCGCCATCATATCCCTGATCTCTCCCTCCATCACCACCATGTTTGTAACTTCCATCGCTCGTCCCTCCTCCATAAATGCCACCTCCATATCAACCAGCACCTTTAGATCCCCCACCACCACTACGATAATCACCGCATATGCCTTGCCTCCACGACCAGATCTAGCCTGAGCCTAGTTCACGATGATGTTCCTACCATCGAAGTTATGCCCATTCATAGGGTTTAGGTTTATGTTTTAGTTTATTAACTTTTAGGGTTTAGGTTTATTTTTTATTTATTTAGTTACTTTAGGTTTAGGATTACATTTAGGGTTCAGAGTTAGGGTTTAACGATTTGGGGTTTATGATTTTAGGTTTAAGGTTTAGGGTTTAGGGTTTAGGGTTTTAGGTTTTAGTGTTTTAAGGTTTAGGGTTTAGGGTTAGGGTTTAGGGTTTAGGGTTTGAGGTTTAGTGTTTAGGATTTAGCATTTAGGGTTTAAGGTTAGCTTAGGGTTTAGGGTTAGTTTAAGGTTTAGAGTTTAGGATTTAGGGTTTTAAGGTTTAGTGTTTAGTTTAGGGTTTAGGTTTAGGAGTTTAGGTTTAGGTTTAGGAGTTTGTTTTAGTGTTTAGGGTTGTTTAGGTTTATAGTTTAAGGTTTATAGTTTTAGTTTAGGGTTTTATTTTAGTTTACTTAGGTTTAGGAGTGGTTTTAAGATTTAATGTTTAGGAGTTTAGGTTTAGGATTTAGGGTTTAAGGTTTAGGTTTAAGTTTAGGGTTTTAATTTAGCATTTACATTTTAGGTTTAGTTTTATAGGTTAGGAGTTTAGGATTTAGTTAGTTTAGGGTTTAGAGTTTAGGTTTAAGTTTAAGTTAGTTTAGTTTAGGTTTAGGTTTAGGGTTTGTTTTTTTAGGTTTAGGATTAAGGTTTAGGGTTAGGTTGTTTTAGTTTTGATTTTAGGTTTTAGGGTTTAGGTTTATGGATTTTAGGTTTGGTTTAGGGTTTAATGTTTAGGGTTCAGGTTTAGGTTAAACATTTAGGGTTTAGGTTTAAGTTTAGGGTTTAAGGTTTAGGATTTAGGGTTTAGGTTTAGAATTTTTTTAGAGTTTTTTTTTAGTTTAATTTTAATTTATTATTTCTTAAATTAAGTAAGCAGTAGGTTTAGGTTTATTTAGTTTATTTTTTATTTATTTTAGTTTATTTTATTTTTTATATTTAATTAGGTTTATTTTTATTTTATTTAGTTTAGGTTATTTATATTAGGTTTATTTATTTTAGTTTTGTTTTAATTTATTTTATTTTTAGGTTTAGATTTAATTTTTCTTTTAGATTTAGCTTTTAGTTTTATTTATTTTTTAAGTTTAGGTTTTAGGTTTTTTATTTTAGGTTTATTTTTTAGGTTTTATTTTTATTTTAGGTTTAAGTTTAGGTTTAGTTTATTTTAGTTTATTTTTTTTAGTTTAGATTTAGGTTTAGGTTTAGTTTATTTTAGGTTTGGTTTTATTTATTTTAGTTTAGGTTTAGGTTTATATTATTTTTATTTTAGGTTTAAGTCTTTTTTTTAGTTTAGGGCTTACATTTTATTTTTTATTTCTTTTTAAGTTTTAGATTAACTTTTATTTTTAGGTTTATGTTCCTATTTTATTTTATTTTAGGTTTATTTTATTTTAATTATACATTTTGCTTTTATTTTATTTAGGTTTTTTATTCTTAAGTTTTTTTTTTGGTTTAGTTTAGGTTTTATTTATTTTATTTTAGTTTATTTTTATTAGTTTATTTTTTTATTTTTTATTTAGGTTTAGGTTTTAGTTAAGGTTTTTATTTTATTTTATTTTTTTATTAGATTTAGGTTTAGGGTTTAGCATTTATTTTATTGTTAGGTTTTATTTGATTTAGGTTTTAGTTTTTAGGTTTTTAGGGTTTAGAGTAAGGTTTAGGGTTAGTTTGTGGTTTAGGGTTTAGGGTTTAAGGATTGGGGTTTAGGGTTTAGTGTTTAGGGTTGCAGGTTTTAGGATTTCGGGTTTAGGGTATACAGTTTACGGTTTACAATTTTAGGGTTTAAGATTTAGGGTTTAGGGTTTAGAGTTTTTTTATAGGGTTTAGGGTTTACCATTTTTAGGGTTTATGGTTTAGGGTTTAGGGTTCAGGGTTTAGGTTTTAGGTTTAGGGTTTAAGTTATGGTTTATGGTTTAGAGTTTAGCATTTAGGATTTATTGGTTTTTCTTAACAGAGAACAAATTCAAATTTAACATTTATTCTTTTTTATTTCATCAAGGAAGTAGCACACCAAGTTTTATAAGACACAAGCGGTGACGTAGATCAAAATGAGCTTGCATAGAGCAAATAACAACCCTAGATAACTAGAAGTTACAGAAGGTTCCATAAAGTAGTAGGATCGGTTCTTGATTCCCAGTTCTCATCAACCACCCTCGATTAGCGGGATCCACCATCATATCCCTAATCTCTCCTCTCCACCACCATGGCTATGACTCATTTCGTAGCCTCCATAACTTCCACTTTAATATCAACCAGCACCTCCAGATCCCCCACAACCACTACGATAACCGCCGCCTCCCCCTTCGCCTCCATGGCTAGATCTAGGTTGTGCCTGGTTGACGGTGATGTTCTTGTCATAAAGGTTCTACCCACTCTTAGGGTTTAGGTTTAGGTTTATTAGCTTTTGGGGTTTAGCTTTATTTTTTTAGTTACTTTAGGTTTAGGTTTATGGTTTATGGTTAAGGTTTAGGGATTGGTATTTAGGGTTTAGGGTTTTTTAGTTTAAGGTTTTTTAAGTTTAGGGTTAGGGTTTACGGTTTATGGTTTAGGGTTCCAGGTTTAGTGTTTATGCTTTAGGGTTTAGGGTTAGCTTAGTGTTTACGGTTAGTTTATGGTTTAGGGCTTAGGGTTTAGGGTTTGGGTTTTGACTTTAGGCTTTAGGGTTGTTTAAGGTTTAGGTTTAAGGTTTAAGGTTTATGGTTTAGGGTTTAGAGCTTAGGGTTTAGGGATATGATTAGGGTTTAGGGTTTAGTTTCTTGGATTTAGGGTTTAGGGTTATTAGGTTTCAATTTTTTATTTTATTTTTTTTAGGTTTAGGTTTAGGTTTTATTTTAGGTTTATTTTAGTTTTATATTTTAGTTTAGGTTTAGGTTTAGGTTTAGTTTATTTTTAGTTTATATTATTTTATTTATTTTAAGTTTAGGTTTAGATTTAGTTTATTTTAGGTTTATGTTTAAGTTTATTAATTTTAGTGGATTTTTAGTTTAGGTTTATTTTATTTTGTTTATTTTATTTTTATTTTAGGTTTAGGTTTTTTTTAGTTTATGGTTTAGGTTTTATTTTTTTATTTATTTTTAGGTTTATTTTTTAGGTTTAAGTCTTTATTTAGTTTTTATTTTATTTTATTTTAGGTTTATTTTATTTTTATTTTAGATTTATTTTTTATTTTATTTAGTTTTTTTATTTTTTAGGTTTATTTTCTTATTTAGTTTAGTTTATTTTTAGGTTTAGGATTATGTTTGGGTTTTTATTTTATTTTATTATTTTATTTTATTTAGGTTTAGTTTATTTTATTTATTTTAATTTTAAGTTTTATTTAGTTTAGGTTTATGTTTTTAGGTTTTTAAGATTTAGGGTTTAGGGTTTAGGGATTAGGCTTTAGAGTTTTATGTTAGTTTAGGGTTTAGGGTTTGAGGTTTAAGGTTTAGGGTTTAGGGTTGTAGGGTTTAGGGTTTAGGGTTTAGGGTTTTAAGGTTTTAGGGTTTATGGTTTAGTGTTTTAGGGTTTAAGGTTTAGCTTTTATATTTTATTATTTAGATTTAGGGTTTTAGGGTTTAGTTTATTTTAAGGTTTAGTGTTTTTATTTAAGATTTTAGGTTTAAGGTTTAGTTTAGGGTTTAGGGTTTTGGGAAAATATGAAATTTTTATTCAAATAGGGTTAGGTTTAGGATAAACTCAAAATATTTTAGGTTTGATTTATCTAGTAGCAAAATAAAAGAGAGAACAGATACAAAATGATTAACAAAGATAGGATGGATAGATTTGGTTTAGGATGAGAGAATGCATTATAGAGAGGAGAGAGAGAAATGCATCTACAAAAATGTAGAAAGATAAAACTAGAATAGTTAAAACAATCAGGTGTTAAGAACATAAACTAAGTTTAGAGAAGTGTGTGAGAGAAGGCTTAGTTTGGGGTAGATTTAGATATGTGCATCCAAACTTTAGTGGAAGGGTTACATCACAACATCTTTAGGTGAAATCATTAGAGTCATTTACAAAGTGGAAAGATAGGGTTTGTTGAAAGTCTTATGAGCTTTAGTAGTGAAACCTAAACAAAGCCATATATCTAAAGAAAAGGAAACAACAAAGAGCATGGGAGAGATCATGCGGATAAATATAATCAATATAGTCAATAGCATGAGAATCCTACACATATGAAAATGAACCATCTCTTTAGATCCACCTTTTAAATGCAGCCAAGAGTATAATTAGGGAAAACCCACCACAAGAAAACAATAGAAAAGGCCTAGAGGATAATAATATTCAAATTGAAAAAACAAAAATCTGTAAGAAAATCAATTAGCATGTAAATCACCATCCCAAACATATGAGACATATATGAAACTTTCAGGTTTAGATATTGCCCATAAAATTACCCATTCGAATAAGCAATGCGGATGTTAACCCTTGTTAATAATCATTTCAAGTTAACAAACAATAAATGTAAGCGAGAAACCCAAAATACAATAAGAAATGTAGTCTAACAGATGGTAATCAATAATTAGGTGGAGAAAAGTAATAAGGCACCACCACAAACAACACCAAATAAAGACAATAGACAAATTTATTATTAGCATAAAACTCGATAATCCTAGATAACCAAGAGTAAATTTATAGGCGAAAACCACTCATTAGTAGATAGTGCATAAGTTAAGAAGAAGTAGGTAATAGCATAATCAGATGCATAATTCTAACTAAACCAAGATGGAATTAAATAGACCACAAACATCAAGTGATGGGGGGGAAACAACAAAATAATAGAAAAAACAACTCAGGAGGTTTCTTGAACATAAGAGAAAATCAAACAACCAACAATTAAAATAGCAAAACAATTATTACCATAAGATAATCCGGAAAAGTAGTGGTACATCATACATGAAAGGGGTTCAATGGAAGCCATTGAAATTTAGATAAGAGCAGGATAGCCAACATCATCATAAAGTTGGAAAGAAAACAAAAGTAATTAATTACAAAGAGATAATAATAATAAGGGTATTTTGTTTTTATATAGGTTAGGTGATGTTAGAGCAATGGAAAAATAACCCCAGCGACCTAACATAAGAATTATTAGTTAAAATAGCAAAACAATTATGATTATAAGATTTAGTAAAATAGTGGTCCAACATATATAAAGGTTCAAGGAGAGCCATCATTGAAATCCTTCAAGACAAAGAAAACAAAGTTAAGGATCATCGGTAAAATAAGTTTAGGAAATCAGTAATTAATTCAAAAGTATAATAACAAGGGTATTGCTTTTTTATTGTGGAGGTGAGTGCATAAGAGGATCACATCACTAATAAAGAGAAAAAAAACTATTAGTTTGAAGTTTAATATAGCAATTAAACAATGAGACTAGTCATGATTTAGGAAAAAGAGACAAAACACATCCTCTAAGAGAATTTTTCTTTTACATCTAGATAGAAATAATATTCATCCCATGAAAATATTTAAGCATTAGGTGAAATGTTCTTAATAATGCATCCTTAAAGGACTTAACTTTGATTTAGGATGATTTTTATCCACAATTATGCAAATTTGATGCCCTAGATGTAAGTTGGATAAGCTCATTTAGTGGCTCCTTTGAGAGCAAAGGAAAATCACATTATAAAGTCAAAGACAAACAATTGATTTGTTAATCAAAATTGATTAGGATTAGGGGAAGGGAAAGATTTTAGAGAGGTTTAGGATAAGTTTTAGGATGGTTTAGGGATTTGGTTTTTGAGTTTAGGTTTAGTTTAGGTTTAGGTTTAGTTTAAGTTTAGGTCTAGTTTAGGTTTAGGTTTAGGTTTAGTTTAGTTTAGTTTAGTTTCGTTTAGTTTAGGTTTAGTTTAGTTTAGGTTTAGTTTAGGTTTAGTTTAGTTTAGTTTAGTTTAGTTTAGGGTTTAGGGTTTATGGTTAAGGATTTAAGGTATAGGGTTTAGGTTAGTTTAGGGTTTATGGTTTAAGTTAGTTTAGGGTTTAAGATTTATGTTAGTTTAGGGTTTAGAGTTTAGGGTTTAGTGTTTAGGGATTAGGGTTTAGGGTTTAGGGTTTAGGTAGAATCCACATGTTTTGAAATCTAAGGGAGAGTTTTTAATCTATTAGAATTATTTTTTTAATAAACCAAAATGGAGCATGATCATAGGTTATAAATGATCTATAGTAATAGGCCATTGAGTTATCCAATGAGTATTAGAATCTGGTCCATTCTTTGAAGTTTAGGTTTTGCCAAGTTTAATTAGAACCCAAAACCAATATTATAAATTACTATCAGGATCATATTGGAAAATTCTTCCATGGAATGAATATTAGAGCAACCACCATTTATTAAGAGAACAAAATTTATCACCACCAACAAACCAAGGTTTATTGATAGTATTAGTAGTTATCCCAAAGAAGATTTTATTTTACAAGATCATTAGAACCCAAAACTAATTAAGAGATTTGAGCATTGACAACTTATGAAAATCATCAAGAATAGAACGTTTAAAATTATTAAAACTAAATCTTATTACTAACATTTATTTGTTGAAAGTCATTCTAGCAACATGGTTAATTTTATTAGCATGAATAAGTGGCTCAAGAATAATAAGTAAGAAAATATTATGGATCTAAAAAATATTTTACTACGGTTACAAATAGAGAGTAGATCTCACATTACTAAAAAATTAAACATAGAAAAGGGGAGGGGCGATAAGAGTTGTGAAAAGAGAGAGGGGTAGCTAGTGTTTCTTAGTAATTTGGGAGAAGAATTTTAACTTTCTTTTTCTATTTCGAATATAAAGTTTGGAAGCCATTTTCTTTGCCCTATGAATCATCATTCGAAAAGGATTTATCAACGTTATTTAGGAGAAATCTCACGATGAGAAGTGAATTCTCTTTCTTCAAGACACTAAAATTTATTAAAGAAAAATAAGCTTAGAATAACAAGGAGGGAGTTGAAAGTGATTTATTAAGAGGCAAGTGAACACCAAACCCTTCCTCATCATTAGCAAATTATTTGATAAAAGCAAAACTTTTTGAGAAGCTAAATCATTCTAAATTTGAATATGGAATCGTTTATCAACCATTATCATGAGTATTAAAAGCCATATTCACCATTGAATTAGAATGATGCATAGTATAAAATTTCTCTTTTTATAGCATTAAAATTTTATCTATCAAAGCCAACAAGGATGCAAGGATCGAATCAGAGGAAACATAATACTCATTCAAAAGTTTAGAAAAGCTATTATTGTTTACATTAGAAGCCTTCAAATGTTTTGAAGAAGTGAAAGGTAAACCAACCTTATTTTGAACATTCAAAGAATCCTTTTTTTTTAAGTAGTTTTTTGATATTTAATGGTTTAGGGTTAGGAGAGTTTCATTAATAGGGATTTTCTTTTTAGGTGAGGATGAAGAATGAAATATTCTATGTTATGGATTTAGTGAGAACCAAAGATAGGAAATTTTCAAATTCAATTTTGCATGTAACCAAAATGTTTAGATCCAACTAATTTTTTTGGGGTGTTTTTGGTAATGTCCAATTCATCAAGGATTTAGGATGGATGAGAATTTAGTTAGTTCAATTTGTAATGACCAACAAAATAAAGCATAACAAAAAGGACTTGATTGTTAAAAATGGATTTATATTAGAGAGAAATTTAATTTTAATTAGAGTAGGGTTTAGGTTTTAGGGTTTAGGTTTAGGGTTTAGGTTTAGGGTTTAGGGTTTTAGGTTTTAGGTTTAGGTTTTTAAAATTTGTAGGTTAAAATAGGGTTTAAAGTTTAGGGTTTAGGTTTAATTTAGGTTTAGATTTTAAGTATAGTTTATGATTTAGGTTTAGGATTGGGTTTAGGTTTAGGGTTTAGGTTTTAGGGTTTTAGGTTTAGTTTGTTTAGGTTTAGTTTTTATTTAGGTTAGTAGGGTGATTTAGGGTTTAGGTTTAGGAGTAGGTTTAGTTTAGTTAGGGTATGGTTTAGGGTTTAGGATTTAGGATTTAGGGTTTAGGTTTTAGGCTTTAGGGTATAGGGTTTTTAGGGTTTAGGGTTAAGGTTTAGGATATATGGTTTAAGGTTTTTTTTTTTTTGAATTCAGTAAATTGGTTAGTTTAGGTTTATTTAGTTTACTTAGTTTATTGTTTAATTATTTAGTTTATTTTATTTCTTATTTTTATTTAGGTTTATTTTATTTTTTTATTTAGTTTAGTTTACTTATTTTTTGTTTAGGTTTTATTTTTGTTTATTTTTTAGGTTTAGGTTTAGGTTTGTTTTTATTTTTTATTTTAGTTTTATTTTTTATTTTATTTTTTAGATTTTATTTTTTAGTTTAGATTTAGGTTTAGGTTTTTATTTTATTTTTTAAGTTTATTTTATTTTTATTCTAGTTTAGTTTTATTTTATTTTTTGGATTTTATTTTAGGTTTATTTTATTTTTTTTAGTTTAGTTTAGGTTTTTTAGTTATTTTATTTTAGTTTAGTTTTTATTTTTTATTTTATTTTATTTTAGGATTATGTTTAGGTTAGGTTTAGGTTTAGGTTTAGGTTTTATTTAGGTTTTATTTTCTTTTATTTTTTAATTTTATTTAGGTTTAGGTATTTTTATTTATTTTATTTTTATGTTTTATTTAGTTTAGGTTTAGGACTTTAGGTTTTTATGTTTTTAGGGTTTAGGGTTTGGGGTTTAGTGTTTAGGGTTGGTGGTTTATATATTTAGGGTTTAAAGTTTAGTGTTTAGGGTTTTAGGCTTTAATGTTTAGGGTTTAGTGTTTAGGATTTTAAGGTTTAGGGTATAAGATTTAGTGTTTAGGGTTTAGGTTTTAGGTTTAGGATCTATGTTTTAGTTTAGGGTTTAGGGTTTATGGTTTAGGGTTTAGGTTTTAGGTTAAGGGTTTATGTTTTAGTTTAGGTTTATTTTTTAGAGAACAAATTATTCAACATTTTTTGGTTTTCAATTTTTAGTAGCACCAATTTTTAAGAGTGATGACATAGATAAAAATGAGCACACATAGATCAAATAAAAACTCTATAACTAGAACGTTTTTTAGATTTCCATAAGTAGTAGTTTATTCTTTAGTTTTTTTTAATCTCTATGGGATTTTTATCATTTATCCACCACCACCATGGTTGTAACCTTTTTATTTTAACCATCTCTTTAATTTATTTTTTCTTTAGTTTTCTCCTTCACATCAAAACCGCATTTAGTTATCCGCCATCATATCTGATTTATGGTTGTAACTCACTCCTCCCACCTTTATTTTATCACCTCTTTATTTTTTATTTTATTTACCTCCAATTAGGTGAGCTTGGTTTATGTTTCAAGGTTACCCATTCTTAGTTTAGGATTTATGTTTATTAGTTTAGGGTTTAGGTTTATTTTTTTTATTTATTTGGTTTAATTTTATGTTTAGGTTTTAGGGTTTAGGATTACAATTTAGGAATGTAGGTTTAGGGTTAGGTTTTATAGTTTTGGGTTTAGGTTAGGTTTAGTTTAGTGTTAGGTTTATTTAGGGTTTAGTGTTTAGGATTTAGGTTTAGGGTTTAGGTTGGTTTAGGGTTAGTTTAGTAGCATTTAGGATTTAGGTTTAGCATTTAGTGTTTAGGTTTAGGGTTTAGAGTTTTAGGTTTAGGTTATTGGTTTAGGTTTAGGGTTTTAGGTTTAGGGTTTAGAGGTTTAGGGTTTAGGTTTAGGGTTTAGGTAGGTTTAGGGTTTATTTTTAGTTTATTTTATTATTTAGTTTAGGGTTTTATTTAGGTTTTAGGTTTAGGGTTTAGATTTAGGTTTAGGTTTGGGTTTTATTTTCTTAGGGTTTAAGTTTTAGGGTTTTAGGTTTAGGGTTTAGGGTTTATTTTTTTAGGGTTTGGATTGGTTTAGGTTTGATTAATTTTAGGTTTATTAGTTTAAGTTAGGGGTTTAGTTTAGGGTTTAGGGTTTAGGGTTTAAGGTTTATCTTTTAGGTTAGGGTTTTAGTGTTTGATTAGGTTTGTAGTTTAGGTTTTAGTATAGGGTTTTTTTTTATATTGATTTTTTTAAAATTAAGTAAGGGTTTAGATTTATTTAGTTTATTTAGTTTATTTTACTTTTTTTATTTTTTATTTAGTTTGTATTAGGTTTATTTATTTTAGTTTAGTTTATTTTTATTTAATTTTTTATTTTTTAGGTTTAGGTTTTAATTTTATTTTATTTTTTTTGAGGTTTTAGGTTTTATTTTAGTGTATTTTTAGGTTTATTTTTTTAGTTTAGGTTTAGGTTTTGTTTAGTTCATTTTAGTTTAATTTTTAATTTAGTTTAAGTTTAGGTTTAGGTTTAGGTTTTATTTTCTTACATTTAGGTTTAGATCTAGGCTGAGCTTGGTTGACGGTGATGTTCTTGCCATCAAGGTCCTACCCATTCTTAGGGTTTATGTTTTCATTTATGTTTATTAGCTTTTAATGTTTAGGTTTATTTTTTTATTTATTTAGATACTGCAATTTTATGTTTAGGTTTTAGGGTTTAGGATTACAATTTAGGGTTTAGGATCTGTTTTAGGTTTATGGTTTTGGGTTTAAAAGGGTTTATCATTTAGTGTTAGGTTTTGGGTAGGGTTTAGGTTTAGGTTTAGGTATAGTGCTTAGGATTTAGGGTTTAGGGTTTAGGGCTAGCTTAGGGTTTAGGGTTAGTTTAAGTTTCAACGTTTAGGATTTAGGGTTTTAGCATTTAGTGTTTAGGGTTTAGGATTTTTTGGTTTTGTTTAGGCATTTAATTTATGGTAGGGTTTAGGTTTGTTTAAGTTTATGGTTTAAGGTTTATTTAGACATAAGTTTAAGTTTAAGGTTTAAGGATGGTAGGGTTTAGGATATGGGTTTATGGTTTAAGGTTTATGGTGTAGGGTTTATGGTTGTAGGGTTTAGGGTTTAGGTTTTAGGTTTTAGGGTTTTAGGGTGTATGGTTTAGGGTTTAGGTTTTTAGGGTTTTGGTTTTTAGGGTTTAAGGTTTAGGGTTTAAGATTTAACATTTAGGGTTTAGGGATTACGGTTTAGGGTTTCGCATTAATTTCAGGTTTATGGTTCAAGGTTTAAAGTTTAGGGGTTAGGGTTTAAGGTTTATGGTTTTTTAGGGTTTAGGGTTTAGTGTTTGGTTTAGGGGGAACCCCATGTAGAATTTATTGCCACAAAAGAGGGTTACAATGTACTTAAAGGGATAAACTCCATAATTATTGCTCAAAGAGCCTGAATAGGAGTAAATCCCCAATCTAAGAAGTACAACCAAAAGCAAAAGAAAACAATAAAGCAATCAAAAGATAAAAATTGATTAACATAATAAGCAATGGAAGATTAGCCATACTCTGCAGATGGGAGAATGCATGACACTGAGTAAACCTACAAGAGGACAAGAGAGAAGCACCAGAATAAATAAGAAAGAAGTTAAATGATTAAGGTATCTGACATAAACAAAGCATAATCGAGAATGATAGTAAGAATTATGATAGAGAAGGCTCTCATCACACCAAGTTGGGAGAGGCAAATATGAGCATCCATACTTTGGCAGAAGAGTTACATCACAAGGGCTACTGCCAAACCAAAAGAGAGTGAAATCATCCATAATAGCCAACAAACTTGCATAGCATCCATTTGATAAAAGTCTTGATATCCTTAGTACACAAATATAATCAAAACCATATATAGGATAAAGAGTATCAAGAATGAGAAAGGGGTTCCCATCCTAGAAATAAGACCGATATAAGACACCATGTCAATGAATTTACCGTCGTAGTTCATACATTAAAGCTCACTATAAGTCCCCATTCAGATAGCATGATAAGGTTTGAATATGAAGAAGTTAAGATCATCTTAACAGATCCGCATTAGTCTAACAAAGCTAGGCAAAAGATAAGAGAACGAAAGTAAAATGGTTTTCGGAAAAACAAGTAACAACAACAAAATCAACACCAGTTGCAGGATGAATTAAAAGGCGCAAGAAACCGGAGAAAGTCGTACCCACCCAATTGACCATTATAGAAGTTAGATGAGTGGAAAGAAAAGTATCGTAAAAATAAGGTAGAGCAGCTCCCCCAAAACATTCTAGTAAGAGATAATCGAGGAAAAAATTTAGTAACAGTTGCTTAGTACCGAAAATAATCATAAAAGCAATGATAATAATACAAGGGTGAGCAATAACCCAACTATCGATAAAAGATAAAATAGTGATTAAGACATAAAGCAAGAAGAGTACTCATGATTAGCATGTTCTCATCATAAGAGAGGAAATAATAAGAAAGATCAGATGAGGATATTAGCGACAAAATAAGACAAAAAAGTAAACAAAGAGCACTTCGAACATGGGAAACAAATCGAAATAATAGCAAGAAAGAAAAGCAAAACCCAACTGGTTCTAGGATAGAAAATAGTAGGAATGAGCAGAAAGTAGTAGGGAGGGATAAATAATGAGCTCCCACCACAAGCCAATCAGAAGACATTAGCGACGGCAGGTTGCTTAGTAGATACATTAATCCAATTCTATCAAAGATAATGATAGTAATAACCAGGAGGTTAGCCAATAACCCAGTTATGCATATAAGATAAACCATTGAATAAGTTCAAGCAGAACAGAATAATGATCTTCAAGATTTGCATGTTCCCATCGTGCATGAGAGGAAACCAACAAAGAGGAAGACCAACAATAGCCTAGATGTTAGCAGCAAAGGCAGAAAGAAAAATAAAGAAAACTTCGAGGTACCCAAAATTCAAAACCAACAATGGAGGCATTATTTGATTTTACACCATTAAGAAGAGCAATCTTTAAGAAAAAGATATAAAATAGACAATGAATGAGTTCAAGTAATTCCCACGAGTAACAGAAAACAACCTCAAAAAAAGATTGAAAATCCATTAAGTAACTCTAAATCGAGCATGGGAAACAAATAACAGAAGATTGTAGCCTCAAGGGTCCATATCAGCCAACAACTCAGAAAGGAGATATCAACAAGTTGACCTAGGAAAAGCCATTAAGAGTACGGTGCATAAAATGAATCCCATACTAAAGAAGAATTCGACTATAACAAACACTAGATGTAAGAGCAACGACATGTGTGATCAAAATAGTAATCACAAACGAGGAAAATCGAGAATCAAAATGATCCATAAATCACAAAGACAATAATTTGGAAATAGGTCCCAAAAAACCCATGACTAGCATTGAAAGGAATAACAAGGCCTTTCCAGATCAAAAATACAATCAGCTGGGCAGAATGAGGTAAACAAAGTAAAACCAAAAGAGAGGCAAACATGAAAACCCATTCTGAGGGAGCAAGAGAAGACCCAACAAAAACAAATTCTCTTCAGACAAAAGAGAAAGAGATTCCCCAATCTCAAACATCCTGTAAAGGATCTTAATAAAAATAATATGAAGACACTCCATCCAGTCAAAAAATAAATAGTCAAAAGAAATAATAGAATGCCAGATTCCCCAGCAAAGTAAAAGAAGCATAAAGATAACCAAGTAATATCAAAGTTTTTACAATAATAAGTCCATTAAAAGGGTAAGGAGGTCAAGATAGCACAATAAGGAAACCTACAAAAAACACCAAATGCTAAAAGCAGAGAGCCTCCAAATAAAGGAGAAGCTATTAAAACACCAAATCATGACACAGAGATCAAGAGAGCAAGTAATATACATGTGGAGCATCCACAAAAAGGAACAGAAAGTCATAAAATAAAGAGGCATACAAATAATACGAATGGACGTATACATCAAAAGGTTAGATTAAGTTCAGATAAGGAAACCTTGTCCAAGTTAACCACCCATGCAAGTGTTTGGGTAAGGTGAGTTGATCAAAGAAGATGATACCATTGGATCTAGCACCCGATAAGGTAGTCGGCCTGAAACATTTCCTTCACATGACATGAGTGATGTTAAAATTCATTGGGAAAGAAGAGCTCTAGTTTGCTTGAGGGAGGTAGTACAATTGATGCTCATCTTGGTGGAAGTCAAAGATCAATCAATAGAGCATCCACCTCAATCCAAATATTGAGCCGACCATTTTGGAGGCAAATCTCAAGAGCTTTGTAGACTACCATAAGCTCGAAAATGGGCGAGGAAATAAGGGGATAAGCAAAAAACACATAGTACTATACCTTAGAGTTCTTGAAAATGCACCACAACGAGCCATTATGAGAGGCGAGCCATCAATATTAATTTTAATAATATGGTCAAGAGGTTTTCCAATAGACAATCTTGTCATTTTGATGATGGGTTGCTGGAAGGTTAAAGCCCAATTGTGCCACAAATTTACAACCTTTGAATTGTCTAATGAATGAGATTGGCTTTAAACAAGTCACAAATTTTGTTTTTAGTTCTAGCAATAATCCTCATGGTTCATAGGGATCCCACGCATCATTACGGTCCATCCATATGAACTAGATAAGAGTGATAGCAATGATGACTTTAATGTGACATTTAATATTATTATTAAAATAGACTTCAAGAAGTAGATATAAAGTAAGAGAGCCATTGAAATTGACAGTGTTAAAGAGATCATCATACCAAATCCAAAGTTTAGAAGCAATGGCCCCATTAACAAAATATGATTAACATTCTCAATATGGAAACAACATTGACATTTAGAGGGTAAATGGAACCCTTTACCCCACAACAAGGAATCAATAGGGATAAAATTTTTTAGAATACGACAATAATAGAATAAGAAGTAGGGATATTGTTATTCCAAAGTTTGGAGAACACATAGGAGGAATCATGACTATCTTTAATGTGGAGCCACACATTTTTGAGGTTGAAATCACCATTATGTGAGAGCTTAAAGAGAATCTTGATTGTTTGGAGTGATAGGAATAGTAGTAACCATATTCAAGAAAGTAAAAGGGATAAAACAAGCTTACTATTGTTCCACTTATTGTTATGCGAAAGAGTTTACTCTAATAGCGGAGTGGAATGGGTGGAGAGTAAGTCATCAATGGATCCACATCCACTCAGTTATCTTGCCAAAAGAAAGAAGCGCGAGTTAATGCCCCAAAAAATTAAGGATTGCATCCCATTTGGAGAACAAAGTCTTTTCCACAGGAGAATCACCGGTTTAAAGGGACAAATGAGGGTGCTTACCACGGCAATATTTAGATCATGAAATTAGCCCAAAGACTATGATTACTCTAAAATTCCACGAGTTTATAGGAAAAGGCATTGATATCTTTATGGATTTACAACCAAGACCACCTTAGTCAAAGTGCCACAACTTTTAAACCAAGAGGTCAGTGCATTCTTTTAGAGAATTGGAGCCCCAAAAATTTGTTTAGGAGAGGCTCAATTACTGATGATAGAAATGGTCGCATAATGGTTTGGATGAGATATAAAGGCATGGAATTAAGAGTGCTCTTAATCAAGGTAAGCCTACCACCAAAAGAGAGTAAAAGAAATTCCCAAACCAAAATTTTATTAGATATTTTCTAAATAAGGTCATCAAAAAGATGATCTTTTCTGGCCTTTAAAAAGCAGAGCCCCGAGATAATTAATGAGAAGTTAATTTTGCTAAAAATTAGTAATTCTAGAGATTTGATTTAGTCTATTGGTAGAATCTTAGAGGGAATAAAACAACATTTCCATTAAGAAGAGACCACTAACTTTGCCAAAATCATTTAAGAGATTCTTAATAGTTTTAACACGTTGAAGAGAGGCATTGTAGAAGATTAGTGATACAACTTTTTATAAGTCGGATAAAATTATCAGAGAAACCAAATAAATGTAAGATTTGAAAGAGGAAATCCCGAGAGGTTGTCAAAGGCTTTAGAGATGTCCAATTTAGAGGATATTACCTCTTATGGAAGAAACAAAATGTCATGAACTAGCTCTTGGCGAGAAGAATATTATCGAGATGACTCTATTTTAATGAAGGAAGTTTAGTTAGGGAGATGATTTTAGGAGGCTAATCCTATTATTAAATTTAGCAATAAGTTTTGGAAAAGGTGCAAAGACTAATAGGTCTAAAATTGCCCCAAGATTCAGGATTTTGGTTTTGGGAATAAGGACAATAGAAGTACTTGAAAAATATCTAGGAATAGAGCTTCCATCAAAGAAATCAATAACAGCATCAACAAGATTAGATTTAATAAAAGGCCAATAATGCTGAAAGAAATGAGTCGTATAGCCATCAGGGCTAGCAACAGAATCAGTGTTCATGCTATTGAGAGTACTACTAATCTCCGCTTCTGAGGGACGCATAGTGAGCAAATGGTTGTCCTCATTGCTTATCATAGAAGAGATTAGATGGGTGTTGGAGGGGGTTTCTAATGAAGGATTAGAATTTAATAAATTTTGAAAGTGATGTATGACAGATTCCTTAATTTCATTATTATCAATTATCCAGCCATCATTAGAGTTCTTAATTTTTTTAATCGAGTTTAAAGCTTTCCGTTTATTGCTAATAGCATGGAAATACCTTGTGTTTCTAGCCATCACAATATGCTGATTTTGATGCTAATAGGTTTCCTCCATATTTTGTTAATTAATCAAGCTATCTTTGGCAATGCTGAACTCATCAAGCTTCTTGGGATGACCTCTTCAAGAGAACAAACCACTTGTTCCATAGCTTTACGATTGGTAAAAAGATTTATAAATATATGCTTGTTCCACTAATTGAATTTTGTTTAAGCCTCTTGAGCTTAAGCCAAAGCTGAATCATGCCTTTACGAATTATCCAGGGTGAGGAGCCATCCAATTAGTGAAAACAACATTAGTGAAATCATGTTGGGTCCACATATTTTGGAATCTAAAAGGTGAGAGTAGAAGGGTTAAAGGGGGGAGTTTTGATAGAGATTAAAAGAGGAGCATAATCAGACAAAGTTTTGCTTAAATGCTCAATAGAGGTAAGAGGTCATTGATTGATCCAAATAGAATTAAAGAGGGTTCTTTCAAGATGCTGCCAAAGTCTAGAGTTATGCCATGTGTCGGACCACGAAACTAATGTCAATCAGTTGCAATCTAGGATCATATTAGAGAAGTCTTCCATGGAATGGAGGTTAGGAGAACATCCTCCCCTCCTTTCCAAAGAAGCAATGATAGTGTTGAAATCACCCCCAAACAACCAAGGAAGGTTAAGCGAGAGGAAGGTTTTAATGATTCAGGATGTTTTCGGCTCTATTACAAGAAGCATAGATAAAGGAACCAAAAGTCAAAACTCACCTAATGAGATTTTGACATTAACCAATTGATCAAGATCATCAATGATGGAAATGGTGATGGAATTATTCTAAAAACACCAAATTTTATTATTAAGATTAAAGAGGAAATTTTGAAATCCTAGCGTTCTAGCACCTTGGGCAATCTTGGAAGAGTTAATGAAAGGCTCAATAATAATAAGAAATTTGATGTTATGAGCACGCGGCGAGGCTCCTAACATGGTTTGAGACGAGGAGTCCCATAACCCTGAATAATACAAATTAGAAAATTAATCATAATAAAAATTCCAAAAAAGAAAAGGTAAAAAAAGGAAATGGAAAAGAAAGAGGAGGACATAATCTTATGAGGTGTTAGAGAAGAACGTGTGGTTCTAGTGAAGTTATTATTAGTCATTTTGGCTTTATAAGATTTTTTTTTAATAGTTTGGAAGGTCTATCGGATCCAAAGTATCTCCATCAGAAAGGGATTGGTTTTTGTATCCAGAATAAGAGCAGTATCAGTCAATGTTTTAGTAGTGATGATTTCTTCTTCTTTAGTATCAGAGTTAGAATGAGAAATTTGGATTGCCTGAGTATCACTCTGTAGAGAAATTGAAGGGGAGGTTCTCGCACCATTAATAGTACAAATATCTTGTTTAGGTTTGTTTGTTTAGGGTTGTAGGTTTAGGGTTTAGGGATTTTTTTTATATTGATTTTTTTCTTAAATTAAGTTAGCCGATAGGTTTAGATTTATTTAGTTTATTTAATTTATCTTTTATTTATTTTAGTTTATTTTACTTTTTATTTTTATTTTTGTTTATTTTTATTAGGTTTATTTATTTTAGTTTAGTTTTTTTTTATTAATTTTTTAGGTTAAGGTTTTATTTTTTTATTTTTAGGTTTAGGTTTTAATTTTAATTTTATTATTTTAGGTTGTGGTTTTAGGTTTTTATTTTAGGTATATTTTTAGGTTTTATTTTTTAGTTCAAGTTTAGGTTTAGGTTTAGATTATTTTTAGTTTAATTAGAACCCTTAAAACTAATATTATCCAAATTACTATCAAGGATCATATTGGAAAATTCTTCCATGGAATGAATATTAGGAGAGCAACCACCATTTCAATCAGAAGAGAACAAAATATTGTTGAAATCACCACCAATAAACCAAGGTTTATTGACAGTGGTGGAAACATTAGTCAAGTTATCCCAAAGAAGATTTCTATTAGATCTCTAACAAGATCATAAACAAAAGAGCCCATAACATAGTAACCACAATAAGAGATTTGAGCATTGACAACTTGATGAAAATCTTCAAGAATAGAAACATCTATAAAGTTATTCCAAAAACTCCAACTCTTATTACTAACATTTGAGAAAATTTGTTGAAACTAATCATTCTAGTAACATGGTTAATTTTATTAGCATGAATAAGTGGCTCAAGAATAATAAGTAAGAAAATATTATGGATACGACAAAGATTTCTAATATGGTTACGAATAGAGAGAGTCCCAATCTCATTGAAACTAAAAATTGAACATAAAAAAAGAAAAGGGGAGGGGCAATTAAAGTTAATTGAGAGAAGAGAGACACAGACTCTAGTGTTTCTTAATAATGGGAAAAATTTTAATTTTTTCTATTTCGATTATAATGTTTGGAAGCCATTTTCTTTTCCCTTTGAATCATCATCCAAAAGGATTTAGCAACAGTAGATTTAGAGAAATCTCTGAGAAGTGAATTCTTCCAAGACACTAAAATTTATTAAAGAAAAATAAGCTTCAGGAATAACAAGGCAGGGAGTAGAAAGTGATTTACTAAGAAGGCAAGTGGGAACACCAAACACTTCCTCATCATTAGCCAAATTATTTGATAAAAGAAAAACTTTTTCAAAAGCTAAATCATTCTAAATTTGGAATATGTAATCAAGTTTATCAACCTGATTATCATGAGGTATTAAATCCATATTCACCATTGAATTAGAATGATAGAATTTCCTCTTTATGTTCATTAAAGCTTCATTTTTATCTATCAAAGCCAACAAGGATGCAAGGATTCGGAGGAAACATAATCCTCATTCAAAAGTTTATAAAAAGCTATTATTGTTCACATTAGAAGCCTTCAATTGCTTAGAAGAAGTGAAAGGTAAACCAACCTTATTTGGAACATTCAAAGAATCCCTTTTTTAAAGTAGTTTTTTGATATTTAACAGTGGTTGGCCGAGGGTTAGGAACAAAAGTTTCATTAATAGGGATTTTCCTTTTTAGGTGAGGATGAAGAATGAAATATTCAAAATTATCGCGCCCATGGATTTTGTAGTGAGAACCAAAGATAGGTAAATTTTCAAATTCAATTCTTTGCATGTAACCATAATGTTTAGATCCCAACTACAATTTTTTTGGGGTGTTTCTTAGTAATGTCCAATTCATCAAGGATTCTAGCCACTGATGGATGAGATTTTGTAGCCATTGCCTAATCAATTTGTAATGACCAACAAAATAAAGAACAAAAGAAATTGATTAAATGGATTTATAGGGAGACAAATCCAAATCATAATGATTATGATTTAGGGTTTAGGTTTAGGTTTAGTTTAGGGTTTAGGGTTAGGGTTTATGGTTTAAGTTTAGGGTTTAATATTTAATTTAGGGTTTTAGTTTAGTTATTTAGTTTAGGGTTTAGGTTTAGAGTTTATGGTTTTAGGGTTTAGGGTTTACTATTTAGGTTTTAAATTTTAAAGATTTTGGTTTATGATTTAGGGTTTAGTTAGAGTTAGTTTAGGTTTAGGTTTTAGGTTTAGGTTTTAGGGTTTAGGGTTTAGGGTTTTAACATTTAGGGTTTAGGGTAGTTTAGTTTAGTTTAGGTTTAGGTTTAGGGTTTAGTTTTAGGAGGGGTTTAGTAGTTAGGGTTTATTTAGGTTTTAGGCTTTAGGTATAGGTTTTAGGGTTTAGGTTAGTTTAGGATATATGGTTTAAGTTTTTTTTTCTTTTTTATTTTTTTTATTTTAAATTCAATAAATTGGTTAGTTTAGGTTTATTTAGTTTACTTAGTTTATTTTTTATTTATTTTAGTTTATTTTATTTCTTATTTTTATTTAAGTTTATTTTTATTTTTATTTAGTTTAGTTAATTTAATTTTGTTTAGGTTTTTTTTAAGGTTTAGGTTTAGGTTTATTTTTTTATTTTTGTTTTATTTTTTATATTTTTTTAGATTTTATTTTTTATTTTTAGATTTAGGTTTAGTTTTTTATTTTGTTTTTTAAGTTTATTTTATTTTTATTCTAGGTTTAGTTTTTATTTTATTTTGGATTTTTATTTTAAGTTTTATTTTATTTTTTTAGTTTAGTTTAGGTTTTTATTTAATTTATTTTAGTTTAGTTTTTATTTCTTATTTTATTTTATTTTTAGGATTATGTTTAGGTTGAGGTTTAGGTTTAGGTTTAGGTATTCGTTTAGGTTTTATGTTCTTTTATTTTTTAATTTTATTTAGGTTTATGTATTTTTATTTATTTTATTTTTATGTTTTATTTAGTTTAGGTTTAGGTCTTTAGGTTTTTAAGTTTTTAGGATTTTGGGTTCAGGGTTTAGGGTTTAGGGTTTGGGGTTTAAGATTTAGGGTTAGATGTTTCTATATTTAGGGTTTAAAGTTTAGGGTTTAGGGTTTTAGGCTTTAATGTTTAAGGTTTAGGGTTTAGGATTTTAAGGTTTAGGGTATAAGATTTAGTGTTTAGGGTTTAGGTTTTAGGTTTAGGATTTTTGTTTTAGTTTAGGGTTTAGGGTGTATTGTTTAGGGTTTTCGGTTTAGGTTTTAGATTAAGGCTTTATGTTTTAGTTTAGGGTTTAGGGTTTTTAATAGAGAACAAATTCAGATTCAACATTTATGGTTATCAATTTTTTCAACCAAGTAGCACACCAATTTTTCTAAGACACAAGTGATGATAAAAAAATTCATAGATGAAATAAAAAAAATAGAGGCTCTATTACAAAGATAGTTCCATAAGCGGTAGGATTGACCATTCTTTTGTTTTTTTTTTAGAACCACCCCTTTAGTGTAGTGGGATCCATCATCATATCACGATCTCTCCATCCACGACCACCATGGTTGTAACCTCTTTGCTCCTCCCACCTCATAATCGCTCTCTAGACCAGTTCCATTATGGATTGGTCATTTTAGTTTTCTCCTTCTCATCAAAACCACCCCCGCATCTCGAGTAAAGGTATCCGCCATCATATCCATGATCTCTCCCTCCACCACCACCATGGTTGTAACTTCCATCCTCCACCTCCCTTTACCATTTTATTTCTAGATACCACCACCACTATAATAATCACTACCTCCAACTTCACCTCCAATGCGGATCTAGGCAGGTTGGTTTTGATGTTCTTGCATCCATTCTTAGGTTTATTTTTTCATTTATTTATTAGCTTTAGGGTTTAGGTTTATTTTTTTATTTTTTAGATATTTTATTTTAGGTTTTAGGTTTAGATTACAATTTAGAATAGGGGTTTAGGGTTTAGGTTTATGGTTTTGGTTTAGAATTTTAGGGGTTTAATTTAGTATTAAGGTTTAGGTTTAGGGTTAAGGTTTAGGTTTAGTGTTTAGGTTTATTTAGGGTTTAGGGCTAGGGTTAGGTTAGTTTAAGTTTCAACATTTAGGATTAGTTTAGGGATTTAGGTTTAGGATTATTAAGTTTAAGTTTAGGGTTTTAAGGAGTTTAAGGTTTTAGAGTTTAAGGTTTAAGTTTGAGTTTAGAAGCAAGTTTAAGGGTTTAGTTTATATTTTAGATTATAGTTTAAGATGTGAGTTTAGGTTTTATAGTTTATATTGAGTTTAATTTAGGTTTACAGTCTAGGTTTTAGGTTTTATGGTTTTAGGGTTTTAGGGTGTATTGTTTAGGGTTTAAGATTTTAGGGTTTTGAGTTTAGGGTTTAGGGTTTATGGTTTAACATTTAGGGTTTAGCGATTAAGGTTTAGGGTTTTGGGTTAATTTCAGGTTTATGGTTCAAGGTTTAAAGTTTAGGTGTTAGGGTTTAGGGTTTAGGGTTTAGGGTTTAAGGTTTATGGCTTTTTAGGGTTATGGTTTTAGTGTTTAGGATTAGGTTTGTAGGTTTAGGGTTGTAGGTATAGGGTTTGAGTTTTTTTTATATTGATTTTTTTCTTAAATTAAGTAAGCCGGTAGGTTTAGATTTATTTAGTTTATTTAGTTTATTTTACTTTTTATTTTTATTTTAGTTTATTTTATTAGGTTTATTTATTTTAGTTTAGTTTTATTTTTATTTAATTTTTTAGGTTAAGGTTTTATTTTTTTATTTTTAGGTTTAGGTTTTAATTATTATTTTATTTTTTTAGGTTGAGGTTTTAGGTTTTTATTTTAGGTAGATTTTTAGGTTTTATTTTTTAGTTTAGGTTTAGGTTTAGGTTTAGTTCATTTTTAGTTTAATTAATTCAATTTAGTTTAAGTTTAGGTTTAGGTTTAGGTTTTATTTTCTTACATTTAGGTTTAAGATTTTATTTAGTTTTTATTTTATTTTAGGTTTTTTTAAGGTTTACTTTTTATTTTATTTTGTTTTTTTAAGTTTTGTTTAGATTTTTATTTATTTTATTTTAGTTCTATTTTTAATTTTTTATTTTATTTTAAGGTTTAGGTTTTAGCCTTTAATTTTTGGTTTATTTTAGGGTTTTATTTTACAGTTCAAGTTTAGTTTTATTTTTAGTTTATTTTATTTGATTTAGTTTAGGATTTAGGATAAATTTATTTTAGGTTTCGGTTTAGGTTTTATTTATTTTTGTTTAGTTTATTATAGTTTAGGTTTAGGTTTTTTTTTTGGTTTTTTTTTGGTTTATGTTTTTTTTTAGTTTAAGGTTTAGGTTTTTTATTTTTATTTATTTTAGGTTTATTTTTTTATTTAGGTTTTTATTTAGTTTATATTTTATTTTATTTTTTTTGTTTATTTTATTTTTAGTTATTTTTAAGTTTATTTTTTAGGTTTTGATTTTTATTTAGTTTTTATTTTATTTAATTTTACGTTAATTTTGGTTTAAATTTTATTTTAGTTTTTATTTTATTTAGGATTTTTATATTTAGGTTTATTTTATATTTTAGTTTAGTTTAAGTTTTTAATTATTTTATTTTAGTTTAGTTTTTATTTTTTTATTTTCTTTTATTCTTAGGTTTATATTTAGGTTTAGGTTTAAGTTTAGTTTTAGGTTTTAGTTTGGGTTTATATTTTATTAAATTTTATTTTATTTTGGTTCAGATTTATTTATTTATTTTATTTTTAGGTTTAATTTAGTTTAAAATTAGGTTTTTAGGTTTTTAGGGTTTAGGGATTAGGGTTTAGGGTTTAGGGTTTATGGTTTGGTGTTTAAGGTTGTAAGTTTTAGGGTTTAGGGTTTACGATTAAGAGTTTAGGGTTTAGGGTTTTATTATTTAGTGTTTAAGTTTTAGGGTTAGGGTTTAGGGTTTAAGGTTTAGGATTTTAGGGTTTAGGGTTGTAGATTTAGGGTTTAGTGTTGTAGATTTAGGATTTATGGTTTAGGGTTTAGGGCAATTGATTATAATTTTTTTAATTTTAATTTTTTTAATTTTTATGGTTTAGTGTTTTCTATTTAGGGTTTAAGGTTTAGGTTTTAGGTTTGGGGTGCATGTTTTTGTTTAGGGTTTACTATTTTTAGTTTTTTTTAATAGAGAATAAATTCATATTCAACATTTCTTTTTTTCGATTTCATCAACCAAGTAATAACACACTAAGTTTTTTAAGACACAAGCGATGACATACATAAAAAATGAGGACGCATAGAGCAAATAAAAAATTCTAGATAACTAGAACCATCTCTTGTAAAGACCACAGTTCCATATCGTGATTTAGATCGGTCGTTCTTTTGTTTCTCTAGTTCCCATCGAACCACCCGAGTGGCAGGATCCACCATCATTACCCACAGTCTCCCTCCATCACCACCCATGGCATCTCCATCTCTCCAGCCTCCATAACCACCACTACTCTGACCACCACCTCGATATCCACTAGCACCTCTATATCTCCCACCACCACTACAATAACCGCCCCTTTGCCTCCACCTCTAGATCTAGGCTGAGCTTGGTTGACAGTGATGTTGAAGTCGTCAAGGTTATGTCCACTCTTAGGGTTTAGGTTTCGATTTAGGTTTATTATTTTTTAGGCTTTAGGTTTATTTTTAATTTATTTTGTTACTTTAGGATTTTGTTTGGGGTTTATGGTTTAGGGTTTAGGGTTTAGGGTTAGGGTTTAGGGCATAGGGTTTAGGGTTTAGGGTTTAGTGTTTAGGTTTATTTTATAATTTATTTAGTTACTTTAGGTTTAGGTTTAGGCTTAGGTTAAGTGTTCAGGGTTTAGGGTTTAGGGTTTAAGGTTTAGGGTTTATGGTTTATATCTGGTTTTAAGGTTTAACTTTTAGGGTTTAGAATTTAGGAGTTAGGAGCTTAGGGTTTAGATTTAAGATTTAAGAGTTTAGGTTTAGGTTTTAGAGAGGTTTAGTTTTAGGGTTTAGGAGTTTAGGAGTTTTAGGCTTAGGTTTAAGGTTTAGGAGTTTAGGTTTAGGTTTTAAGGTTTAGGTTAAGTTTAGGTTAGTTTGTTAAGTTTTAGTTAGGGTTTAGATTTTGATTTAGGGTTTAGGGTTTAGGGTTTATGGTTTTGGTTTTGGGGTTTAGGGTTTAGTTTTTTAGGGTTTTAGAGTTTAGGATTTAGTGTTTAGGGTTTAAGGTTTAGGGTTTAGGGTTTAGGGTTTAGGTTTTAGCTTTAGGATTCAGGTTTTAGTTTAGGGTTTAGGGTTTGGGTTATGGTTTTAATTTAAGGTTAAGATTAAGTGAGAAATTAATCCTAATTTTATGGGTTAATTTTATGGGATCACCTCTACCTCCCATGATTTTCTTGGGATTTATTGCTCACTTAATTAAGAAAATTGACTAATTAAGCCCTAATTACTCTTTTTAGTTAATTAATGATTAATTAATTCCATGAATAGTAATGAATTGTTTAATTTAGTTTATTAATCATTGCTCAATAGTAGGGAAATCCCAAGTAGAGGGTATTTTATTGCCACAAAAAGAGGGTTACAAGGTCCTTAAAGGGGATAAACTCAGCTACTACCAAAGAGCTACAATCAGCGTAAGTAAATCCCTATCTAAGTACATTTAAAGAAAAGAAGACATTAAAGCAATCAAAAGATACAATTAGATTAACATTAAAAGCCAAAGGAAGATTAGGGCCAATGCTCTGCAGGATGTGAGAATGCATGACACAATTGAGCAAACCTACAAGAGGACAAGATAGAAGCCCCTACAAAAATATAAACGAAAAGAAATTAGAGCAGTTAAGATAATATAGACATAATGATAACTGGAAATAGCATAATCTGAGAATGATAGTAAAGAATTGTGATAGAGAAGGCTTAGGCTCAGTCACACCAAGTTGGGGTAGATGCAAATATGCGCATCCAAACTTCAGCGAAAGGGTTACATCACAAGAGCTACTACCAAATCAAAAGGGAGTGAAATCATCACAGCCATCATAGCCAACAAACCTATGAGAAGATAACAGCCAGTTGTTGAAAGTCTTATAGGCTTTATTACCTACAAACCTAAACAAAACTATATATATAATAGAGAGGAAATTCTGAAGAGAAAGATAAGGGTTATCAGAAAATTATCATCAATATGAGGATACTTATACATATGAAATAGGACATAAAACCATCCACAAGAAAACGAGGTAACTAGCTTGAAATCAGCAAACAAGGTGAGCCTAAAAGTAACACCATCCCAAACATATGATATATATATGAATCTTTAATTTGACTAGAAGTAAAGTCCAGAAAATGAGCCCAATCAGCATAATGAATGCAGATGTGAACAATCCCTTATTAATATCCATATCAGAAGTTGGCAAAAAGCATTTGTAAATCAAGGCAGCATAACCCAATACCAAAAATAGCACCAAATAAAGATAGTGAACTTCACTCCGATGACATCTTTGGACAAAAATTAGATAATCCAGATCAGCAAACAACCAAGACAGCAAGATAGCAAAAGGCACCAGCTGTCCATAGTACCACCCATTCAGAATAGACATTGCATTCCAAGGAGATAGCAGCACAAGCCTAATTGAACCTAGATGGGAATAGAAATAATAGCAGTTAATGTAGATCACAGCTATCAAGAAATGAGAGCAGTGCAGAGACAAAGGGCAATTAGAAAGCCAACAAAATAGTTAGTGCAACATTGGAACCCACCAGAGGATAAATCAAAATGACGATTCAAGTTAGGGTCCTCATTAGAATCTAGAAAAAACAAGACAGCAGATAACCAAGATAAAAAAATGCCAAGACAGCAGTAGCCAAGACAGCCACAGCTAAGATAGCAAGGGACAGCAAGATGGCCATAGATCCTCTCAATCAGAGTAGACAATGCAATATTTAGTAACCAAGTAGATAGAGCATAGAAACATGGATCAAAAAAGCAACAGCCCAGACACTAATGACCAAAACAATCGTAACAAGTGAAACAACTGTGAACTTTGGACCCTAAAGTCCTACAACCAACAAAGATAAAGCCAACATTAGAATCCTGAGAAACAAGGATAGAAAATATTGAAGACAATAAATAGCCAAGATAATGAAAATCAGCTAGCTGGCCTAAGAACCACCCATTCAGAATAAACAGTGCAATAGATACAAGTTTAACTGAAAGAAGAAGGAGAAAAGAGTAGCAGATAAAGTAGCCCATAGAATTCAAATGATAACCATATAATAAACCAATAAGGAGATTCAAATCAATATCCACCAAGAAGTCAACAACTTCAATAGAGGCTTGCTGAACAAAATAAACCAAAACCCCAAAAATAGCATGTAGAGTATTAATTATTTCGACAACCAGACGATTACCAAGCCAAAAGTACACCCATTCAGTAAATAGAGCATATGTAAAATCAAATAATCAAGCAGATAATCACGAGTTACGTTTGAGCAGAGGGGATAAAATAGCGGCGGGAGAGAATTAGCATTTGGTTAACGACAAAAATAGTCGGAGAAATAAAAGGCAAGAAATAGATAATAACCAGAGACAAGGGTAGAAATAAAACAAAAAATTACACCCACCATATAAAATTCCAATAAAAATAGAGATGTAAAGTAGCCGAGAAAGGGTTCAAAAGATAATCGATAGTAAAACCTTCTAGATAAAGATGATCAATCTAGACTAAACCCACAACCACATTAAGACAAGCGAGAAGCCATAGAGGAAGTCCAAACCTGGAAGGAATTAATAAAATTGAATAAGAAATTGCAAAATCTCTCTTGGCAGATTGGGAATATGAGGTTGGGCAAAACAATCAGCAAGATAACACCAATAGCACCCTGCTGAACCAGATAAACAACCCCAGTAGTAGCTTGCTAGATAAAAGACTCAATGATCCAGACCATCCAACAACAAATAATAACAAGTTGGCCATAAAACCAACCATTCAAATTATACAATGCATAAGTTAAATCTCAGATAGTTAAGAAAGAGGTATGGCCAAGACTAGTTGAACTAGTATATATAAAATAGTAGCTGGTGAAAACAACAGCATCCTAGGTTTTAACAGCACAAACATTCAGAAAAATAAGAGATAAGAAACAGTCAAGCAAAAAAATAAAAGCCATCTTGCAGTCTACAACCTTAATAGTGGCCAACTGGACAAAATAAAACAAAACCTAGAAGATGAATCGATCTGCCAACATCCGGAGGATAAGTACCAACAAAATTTGGATCGCAAAATTTTAATTGAGCCAAAAGGTAAAAAACAATAGACTAATTGATCAGCAGCAACCTGGATGAGAACAGCAAAGACAGTCAGAAGAACACCAGGCAAAAAATAGCCAACAAACACAAGGTTAGCCAGCAGCACAATGAATCCAGAAATCCAACAACCATATGTTAAAACAACACTATAATTATTGTAACCATAGGATAAGCCAATAAAAAGGAGTAGGGCAGCAGATTTACCATAAGGGTTCAAAAGGTTATTATCAATGAAATACTTTAGACAAATTAGGCTAGCAGCAGAACTACCCTCCTCAGAAAAATCAGACTGAAAGGAATTCATTAAACAATGCCAAACCTACAGAGAACCATTAATAATAATAAAGGTATTGCATTTTCTTTCCTTACAAGTATGTAATATGGGGTTAGCATATAAATTCAGTAAATACATTAAACCAACTCAAGATCGACCTGGACAAGACCCAAAGCCCAATATAACCTTTAACATAAATGTAGCATCTAGAAATAGCAAGACCCCAAACAAGGTTAGGATAACTAAACCAACTGAGATGCCATAACAAAGGACGACAAGGAGTAATATGATGATGCATCAAAATTCAAAGCAGCACATTACGGTAAAATAGTAGAGGTAGTAAGCTCCCAATTAAAGCTAAGACAATTAGACCAACATCACGTGCCATAGAGATCAACAAGTAAACAACTAGGGATATCAGGTTGATGCATCAGCAAAGACCAAAGAAATAACAACAGTAAATAGAAAATGATCATGCAATAAAAGAGGTGAATCCAATAGGTTAGATTAATTTCTGAGATAAGGAAACCCGAATTATAACTTAACCAAGCCATGCAAATGTTTAGGAAGGGTTTGTTGATCAAAGAATTTTATTCCATCTAATCCTTTTAGATTGGCGGATAATCGGCATGCTCATTACCCTCATGCCATACATGAGTGAATTTAAAGTAAAGTTGGGCAAGGAGAGTTCTAGTTTTCTTAAGGAGGTAGTACAATCCAGAATTGTAGGGTTTAAGATTTTAGGGTTTAGGGTTTAGGGTTATGAGTTTTAGGATTTAGTGTATTTAGAATCTGGTGGTTTAGGAGTTTAGGGTTTAGGGTTTAGGAGTTTAGGAGTTTAGGATTTAGGTTAACAAGGTTTAGGTTGATTTAGGGTTTATTTAGGTTTAAGGTTTAGACTTTAAAGTTTAGTTTAAGTTTTAGGATTACAATTATAGGGTTAGTTTAAAGAAACTAAGGAATAAGTTTAAGTTTAGTTTAGGGTTTATAGTTTTAGAGTTTATGATGTTAGGAGTTTTAGGGTTAGAGTTTAAGTTTAGGTTTAAGTTTTAGGTTTTAGGGTTTATTTAACATTTAGATTAAGGTTTAAAGTTTAGGTTTATAGTTTTAGATTTAAGTTTAGTCAGGTTTTAGGTTTGAGTTTAGAGTTTAAGTTTTATAGTTAGAGTTTAAGGTTTAGGGTTTAGGTTTAGTGAGGCTTTTAAGGTTTAGAGTTTAGTTTAGGGTTTTATCATTTAGGATATAGGAGTTTTGAGGTTTATAGTTTAGAGTTTATTATTTAGGTTTAAGTTTAGTTTCAAGTTTTAGTTTAGGGTTTAGGTTTAGTTTAGGGTTTAGGTTAAGTTATGGTTTAAGTTGTTCTCTTAAGGTTTATAGGTTTAGGTTTAGGCTTTAGGCTTTAGGGTTTAGGGTTTAGGGTTTATGGTTTAAAGTTTTAGGGTTTAGGGTTTAGGGTTGTAGATTTATGGTTTAGGGTTTAGGGTTTAAGGTTAAGGTTTTTTTATTTTTTTATTATTTATTTATTTTTAGGGTTTAGTGTTTTTGATTTAGGGTTTAGTGTTAAGGTTTTAATTTTAGGGTTCTGGTTTTAGTTTAGGGTTTAGGGTTTTCAATTTTTTTAAGAGAGAACAAATTCATATTGAAAATTTCTTCTTTTCGATTTCATCAACCAAGTGGTAACACATCAAGTTTTTAAAGGCACAAGTGATGGCATAGATAAAAAATGAGGGCCTTAGCAAATAAAAACTTTAGATAAATCTGACTATCTCTTTTGTAAAGACATAGTTCCATAAATAGCAGATCGGATCAGCCATTCTTTAGTTTCTCCAGTTTCCATCAAAACCACCCTAGCCTCTCGAGTAGTAGGATCCACCATCATAACCCCGATCTCTCCCTCCGTCACCACCATGATAGTAACCTTCATCGCTCCTTCCGCCTCTAAAACCACCACTACCCTGACCACCACCTCCATATCCACCACCTCAGATCCCCTTCCTGCTTGTAATAGTCTTTGTCTTTTACCTCCTCAGTCTGACACGGTTGGTGATGTTCCAATTGTCAAGGTTCTATTCATTCTTAGGGTTTAGGTTTAGTTTTAGGTTTATTATGTTTTAGGTTTTACTTTTATTTTTTAATTTATTTAGTTACTTTAAGATTAGGTTTAAAGTTTAGGGTTTACGGTTTAAGGTTTTGGGTTTGGGCTTAGGGTTTGGGGTTTAGGTTTTAGGTTTATTTTTTAATTTATTTAATTACTTTAGGTTTAGGTTTAGGGTTTGGGGTTTAAGGTTTAGGTGTAGGGTTTAGGGTTACGGTTAGGATTTATGGTTTGGGTTTTAGGGTACAAGGTTTAGGGTTTAGGGTTTTGGGTTTAGGAGTTAGTTTAGAGTTAGGTTAAACCTTAGTTTATAGTTTCTGATTTAGGATTGAGTTTAGATTTAGGTTTAAATTTAGTTTAGGAGTTTAAGTTTAGAGATTTTAGTTTAAGTTTTAGTTTAAGGTTTGAGTTTAAGGTTTAAGTTTAAGTTTATAGTTTAGGTTTAGGATTTTAGGGTTTAAGTTTTAGGGTTTAGGGTTTAGGGTTTATAGGGTTTAGAGTTTAGGGTTTAGGATTTAAGTTTTAGGTGTAGTGTTAAGGTTTTAGTTAAGTGTTTAGGGTTTAAGGTTTTTAGATTTTAGGGTTTATGGTTTAAGGTTAGCATAGGGTTGAGGGTTAGTTTAGGATTTAGGCTATATGATTTAGTGTTTTAGGGTTTAGGGTTTAGAGTTTAGGGTTTAGGGTTTAAGTTTAGGGTTTAGGAGTTTAGGGTGTGGGTTCGGGTTTAGGGTTATAGGTTTAGGGTTGTATGTTTAGACTCAAGGTTTAAGGTTAATTTTAGGGTTTAGAACTTGGGTTTAGAGTTTAGGATATAGGAGTTCTGATTTCACGATTTAAGGTTTTGGTCTTGTAAAATTAGTAGGTAAATGGTAGGTTTACATTTTTCTTTAGTTTTTTTAGTTTATTTTTTATTTATTTTATTTTACTTTATCTTTTATTTCTATTTATGTTTGTTTTTTATTTTAATTTAGTTTATTTTAGGTTTATTTATTTTAGTTCAGGTTTTTTATTTTAGTTTGCTTTTTAGGTTTAGGTTTTATTTTTTATTTTTAGGTTTAGGTTTAGGATTTTATTTTATTGTTTTTGGTTTTGGTTTTAGGTTTTTATTTTATGTTAATTTTTAGGTTTTATTTGTTCATTTTGATTTAGGTTTATTTTTGGTTTTTTTATTTTATTTACTTTAGTGTTCAGGTTAAGTTTATTTTAGGTTTAAGTTTAGATTTTATTTATTTTAGTTTAGGTTTAGGTTTATTTTATTTTGTTTACTTTAGGTTTAGGTTTTATTTTTTTTAGTTTAAGGTTTAGGTTTTATTTTTCATTTATTTTTTAGGTTTATTTTTTAGGTTTAGGTTTTTACTTCATTTTATTTTAGGTTTATTTTCTTTTTATTTTTCGTTTAGTTATTTTATTTAGGATATTTAATTTTAGGTTTATTTTATTTTTAGTTTAGTTTAGGTATTTATTTATTTTATTTTAGTTAAGTTTTTATTTTATATTTTATTTTATTTTTAGGTTTAGGTTTAGGTTTACATTTTGGTTTTAGTTTTGGTTTTTGTTTTTTTAATTTTTTTATTTTATTTAGGTTTAGGTTTTTAAGTTTTTAGTGTTTAGTGTTTAAGGTTTAGGGTTTAGGGGTTTTTTTTTCTTTTTGGGAAACCCCATATAGGGGGAATTTTATAGCCACAAAAAAAGGATTACAAGGTCCTTAAAGGGAATAAACTCGAACTACTCAAGAGCTACAATCGACTAAGTGAATCCTCTATCTAAGTACATCAAAACCAAAGAAAAGAGATAAAAAGCAAAAGATACAAATTGATTAACATATATAAGCAAATGAAGGATAAGGGTCAATGTTCTATAGGATGAGAGAGAGCATGACACAATGGAGTAACAGAGAAAAAAAAGGAAAAGCACAATATAGATTGGTAAAGTCTTGATATCTCTACACAAGGTTTAGGCTTTGGGATTTAGGGTTTAGGGTTTAAGGTTATAGGTTTTAGGGTTTAAGGTTTAGGATTTATGATTTAGGGTTTAGCATTTTAGGGTTTAGGGTTTTGATTTTAGGGTTTAGAGTTTAGGGTTTAGGGTTTAGGGTATTTGGGTTTAGGTTTTAGGGTTTAGAATTAATTTTATGGTTTAACATTTAGGGTTAGATTTTTTAATTTTTTTAATTTTTTATATTTATTTTATGTGTTTAGTGTTTATGGTTTAGGGTTTTAAGATTTAGGGCTTAGGGTTGAGGGTTTTGAATTTTTTTAGGATTTAGGGTTCAGGGTTTTTTAGGTTTTAGGATTTATGGTGGGGTTTAGGGTTGTAGGTTTAGGGTTTAGGATTTAGAGTTAGTTTTATTATTTAGGGTTTTGGGTTTAGGATTTATGGTTTAGGGCTAAGGGTTTTTTTTTTGAAAAGTAAGTAAACTAGTAGCTTTAGGTTTATTTAGTTTACAATTAAAATTAAATAAACTAGTAGGTTTAGGTTTTTTTCTTTATTTAGTCTATTTTATTTTTATTTTTATTTAAGTTTATTTTTTATTTTTATTTAATTTAGTTTATTTAATTTATGTTTATTTATTTTAGTTTAGGCTTTTTATTTTAGTTTACTTTTTATGTTTAAGTTTAGGTTTAGGTTTATTTTTGAGTTGAGTTATATTTTAATTTTAATTTTTAGGTTTAAGTTTTTAGGTTTTTAAGGTTTAGGGTTTTTAGTGTTTAGGGTTTAGGATTTAGTGTTTAGGGTGTAAGGTTTAGGGTTATAGGTTTAGTGTTATATATTTAAGGTTTAGGGTTTAGGGTTAGTTTTAGGGTTTATGGTTTAGGCGTTTGAGTTTACGATTTTGGGTTTAGGATTTAGGGTTTAAGGTTTTTTTAATTAAGTAAACTGATAGGTTTAGGTTGATTTAGTTTACTTTGTTTATTTTTTATCTATTTTAGTTTATTTTATTTTTTTATTTAGGCTTATCTCTTATTTTTATTTAGTTTAATTTAGTTATTTTAGGTTTATTTATTTTAGTTTATTTTTTAGGATTAGGTTTATTTTTTTATTAAGTTTAATTTTTTTTTTTGAGGTTTTTAGGGTTTAGGATTTAGGGTTTAGGGTTTTAGGATTTAGGGTATTAGTGTTTTGAGTTTAAGGTTAGGGTTTAGGATTTAGGGTTTAATGTTTAAGCTTTAGGGTTTAGGTTTTTTAGGGTTTAGGGTTTAGGGTTTAAGGTTTAGGTTTTATAATTTGATGCAATTACTTATTTAGGAAGTATTGAATGATTTCAATATAATTGATAATTGATACCATCCAATGTATTTTTTTTTAAAAGTGTAGGGTTGTATGTTTAGGGCTGTAGGTTTATGGTTTAGGGTTTAGGGTTTAGGGTTTATGGTTAGGGTTTAGGTTTTAAGTTTAAGGTTCAAGTTTTAGTTTAGGGTTTAGGGTTTAATGTTTTTTAGGGTTTAGGGTTGTAGGTTTAGTGTTGTAGGTTTTGGGTTAGTTTTAGGTTTAAGTTTTCATTTAGTTTTTATTTAATTTCATTTTAGGTTTATTTTATTTTTATTTTATGTTTAGCTTTTATTATATTTTAGTTTTTTATTCTTAGGTTTATTTTATTTTATTTAGTTTAAGTTATTATTTACTTTAATTTAGTTTATTTTCTTTTTTTTAGGTTTAGGTTTTTGTTTACATTTTTATTTTAGTTTATTTTATTTTATTTTATTTAGATTTACATTTTATATTTATTTTATTTTTAAGTTTTACTTAGTTTAGATTTATGTTTTTAAGTTTTTAGGTTTTTGAGTTTAGGGTTTAGGGTTTTGGGTTTTAGGGTTTGGGGTTTTAGGGTTTAGGGTTTCGAGTTACAGTTTAGGGTTTAGGGTTTAGGGTTTAGGGTTTAGTGTTTAGGCTTAAGGGTTTAGGGTTTTTAGGGTTTATGGTTTAGTGTTTATGTTAAAGGTTATCTTAGGACTTAGGGTTTAGGGTTTTTTAGGGTTTAGGGTATTTTAAAGTTTAAGGTTTAGGGTTGTGGGTTTAGTTTTGTAGGTTTAAGGTTAGTTTTACATTTAGGTTTTTATCTAGTTTTATTTTATTTTATTTTAATTTTACATTTAGTTTTTATTTTATTTAGGTTTTTTATTCTTAGGTATATTTTATTTTTTAGTTTAGTTTAGGTTATTATTTTTTATTTTAGTTTATTTTTATGATTTTATTTTATTTTATTTTATTTTTAGGTTTAAGTTTAGGTTTTCATTTGCATTTCTATTTTATTTTTTTATTATTTTATTTAGGTTTAGGTTTTATTTATTTATTTTATTTTTAGGTTTAACTTAGTTTAGGATTAAGTTTTTATGTTTTTAGGGTTTTGAGTTTAGGTTTAAGAGTTTAAGGTTTAGGGTTTTGGGTTTTAGGGTTTGGGGTTTTTAGGTTTAGGGTTTTGAGTTAGGGTTTAGTGTTTAGGCTTTTAAGGTTTAGTGTTTAGGCCTTACAATTTAGGGTTTTTAGGGTTTAGGGTTTAGGGTTTTTTAGGGTTTAGGGTTTAGGGCTTTTTAGGGTTTAGGATTTAGGGTTTAGGCTTTAGGGTTTGGGGTAGTAGGTTAGGGTTTATGGTTAGTTTTTGTGTTTAGGGTTTAGGGTTTACGGTTACCTATGTATGAAGTATTGAATGATTTTAATATAATTAATAATTGATACCATCTAATGTACTTTTTTAAAAGTATAGGGTTGTATGTTTATGGTTTAGGGTTTAGGTTTTATGTTTAGGGTTAAGGGTTTAAGGTATTTTAGGTTTAGGGTTTAGGGTTGTAGGTTTAGGGTTATAGGTTTAGTGTTGTAAGTTTAGTGTTAGTTTTAGGTTTATGTTTTATTTAGTTTTTATTATATTATATTTTATTTTATTTTAGGTTTATTTTGTTTTATTTTAGGTTTAGTTTATTTTTACTTTACATTTTGTTTTTATTTTATTTAGGTTTTTTATTCTTAGGTTTATTTTATTTTATTTACTTTAGTTTAGGTTATTAATTATTTTTTTTTAGTTTATTTTTATTAGTTTATTTTATTATTTTTTAGGTTTAGGTTTAGGTTTTAGTTTACATTTTTTTTATTTAGGTTTAAGTTTTTGTATTTATTTTATTTTTAGGTTTTACTTAATTTATGTGTAAGTTTTTAGGTTTTTAGGGTTCAGGGTTTAGGGTTTTTGGTTTTTGGTTTTAGGGTTTTAGTATTTAGGGTTTAGGGTTAAGGTTTAGGGTTTAGAGTTTAGTATTTAGGGTTTAGGGTTTAGGGTTTTTAGGGTTTAGGGTTTAGGGTTTGAAGCACTTACCTATTTATGAAGTATTGAATGATTTTAATATAATTGATAATTGATACCATCCAATGTACTTTATTTCTTAAGTATAGGGTTGTAGTTTTATGGTTTAGGTTTTAAGGTTTATGGTTTAGGGTTTAGGGTTTAGGGTTTAGGATTTAAGGTTTAGGATTTACGGGTTTAGGTTTTAGGTTTAGGGTTTAGGTTTTAGTTTAGGGTTTAGGATTTTTTAGGGTTTAGGGTTTAGGGTTGTAGGTTTAGTATTGTAGGTTTACGTTTTTATTTAGTTTTTATTTTATTTTATGTTAATTTTTATTTTACATTTAGTTTTTATTTTATTTAAGTTTTTTTATTCTTAGGTTTATTTTATATTTTAATTTAGTTTATGATATTTTTTATTTTATTTTTCTTTTATTTTATTTATTTATTGTATATTTATTTTATGTTTAGGTTTTAGGTTTACATTTTAATTTAATTTTATTTTATTTTATTTAGGTTAAGGTTTTTTTATTTATGTTATTTTTAAGCCTTATTTAGTTTAGGTGTATGTTTTTAGGTTTTTAGGGTTAAGGGTTTAGGCTTTTAGTGCTTAGGGTTTAGGCTTTAGGGTTTAGGGTTTTTAGGGAGTAGGGTTTAGTGTTTAGGGTTTAGGATTTATGGTATTTTTTTAATTAAGTAAACCCATAAGTTTAGGTTTATTTAGCTTATTTTTTATTTATTTTAGTTTATTTTATTTTTAATTCTTTTTAGAATAATTTTTTTTATTTGGTTTAATTTATTTTTTTTAGTTTAGGTTTTTTATTTTAGTTTACTTTTTTAGGTTGAGGTTTAAGTTTATATTTTTTCTTAGTTTAATTTTATTTTTATTTTAATTTTTAGGTTTATGTTTTATTTTTTATTTTTAGGTTTATGTTTAGGTTTTTATTTTATTTTATTAGGTTTAGGTTTTAGGTTTTTATTTTAGGTTTATTTTTTGGTTTTATTTTTTAATTTAGGATTATTTTTAGTTTATTTATTTTATTTAGTTTAGGGTTTAGGTTTAGTTTATTCTAGGTTTAGGTTTAGGTTCTATTTATTTTAGTTTAGTTTATTTTATTATAAGTTTAGATATCTTTTATTTTGTTTATTTTTGGTTGAGGCTTTTTTTAGTTTAGGGATTATGTATTATTTTTTATTTATGTTTAGGTTTTATTTTTAGGTTTATTCTTTAGGTTTGGGTGTTTTTAGTTTTTATTTTATTTTATTTTTATTTTACATTTAGTTTTTATTTTCCTTAGGTTTTTTATTTTTAGGTTTATTATATTTTTTTTGGTTGAGTTTAGTTTTTATTTTTTTATTTTATTTTTTTTTAGGTTTAGGTTTTAATTTAGGTTTTTATTTTATTTTATTTATTGTATTTTATTTAGGTTTCGGTTTTCTTATTTATTTTACTTTTAGGTTTTATTTAGTTTAGGTTTAGGTTTTTAGGTTTTTAGGGTTTATGGTTTAGGGTTTAGGGTTTGGGGTTTAAGGTTTAGAGTTTAGTGTTATAGGTTTTAGGATTTAGTGTTTAGGATTTGGGTTGAGGGTTTATGGTTTAGGGTTTTAAGGTTTAAAGTTTAGTGTTTAGGGTTTAGGGTTTAGGGTTGTTGGCAAAGTGTTTAGAGTTTAGGGTTTAGGGTTAGGGTTTAGTTTTATTTTTTATTTTTATTTTTCAAGTTTCAATTTTATTTTTCATTTTTAGGTTTAGGTTTAAGCTTTTATGTTATTTTCTTAGGTTTATACTTTAGGCTTTTCTTTTAAGTTTCTTTTTAGATTATATTTTTTAGTTTAGGTTTAGGTTTATTTTTAGTTTATTATTTCATTTAGTTTAGGGTTTAGGGTTTAGTGTTTAAGCTTTAGGGTTTATCATTTTTGGGGTTTAGGGTTTAGGGTTTTCTTAGGGTTTTGGCTTTACGGTTTACGATTTTTTAGGGTTTAGGGTTTAAGGTTAGTTTTGGGGTTTAGGGTTTAGGGTTTAGGGTTTATTGTTTAAGATTTAGGGTTTAGGGTTTAGGGTTTTTTTTAATTAACTAAATCAATAGGTTTAGGTTTATTTTTATTTATTTTAGTTTATTTTATTTTTTATTTTTATTTAGTTTAGTCAATTTATTTTAGGTTTATTTATTTTAGTTTATGTTTTTTATTTTAGTTTATTTTTTAGGTTTAGGTTTAGGTTATATATATTTATTCAGTTTAGTTTTAGTTTTATTTTGAATTTTTTAGGTACATGTTTTATTTTTTATTTTTAAGTATAGGTTTAGGTTTTTATTTTATTTTTTTGGTTTAAGTTTTAGGTTTTTATTTTAGGTTTAGTTTTAGGTATTATTTTTTAGTTTAGGTTTATTTTTAGTTTTTTTTTTTATTTTAGGTTTTATTTTTTTTAGTTTAGTTTATTTTAGTTTTGGTTTAAGTTTATTTTATTTTATTTATTTTAGGTTTAGGTTTTTTTGGTTTATTTTTTATGTTTAGTTTTTTTATTAAGTTTTTATTTTATATTTTTTAGGTTTATTTTGTTTTTATTTTACATTTAGATTTTATTCTACTTAGGTTTTTTATTTTTCAGTTTATTTTAGTTTTAGTTTAGTTTAGGTTTTTTTTTATTTTATTTTTATTTAGTTTTTATTTTTTTATTTTGTTTTATTTAAGGTTTCTATTTAGGTTTAGGTTTTAGATTTGGTTTTTTATTTTATTATATTCTATTTAGGTTTAGATGTTTTTATTTATTTTATTTTTATGTCTTAATTAATTTAGATTTAGGTTTTTAGGTTTTTAGGATTTAGGGTATAGGGCATTGGATTTAGGGTTTAGGGTTTGGGGTTTAGTGTTTAGGGTTTAGTTTTGTAGGTTTTAGGGTTTAGTGTTTAGGGTTAGGGTTCTACAATTTATGGTTTAGGGTTTAGGGTTTAGGGTTTAAGGTTTTAAGGTTTTAGTGTTTAGGGTTTAGGGCTTAGGGTTGTAGGTTTAGAGTTTAAAGTTTAGGGTTTAAGGTTAGTTTTAGGGTTTAAGATTTAAGGTTAGGTTTTTTTTTGTTTTTTTTAAATTAAGTAAATTGGTAAGTTTAGGTTTATTTAGTTTATTTTTTATTTTGATTTATGTCTAATTTTATTTTTATTTAATTTAGTTTATTTATTTTATGTTAATTTATTTTAGTTTATGTTTTTTATTTTAGATTATTTTTTACGTTTATGTTTAGGTTAAGGTTTACTTTTTATTTTATTTTATTTTTTATGTTTTGGGTTTATTATTTATTTTTAGGTTTAGTTTTAGATTTTTATTTTATTATTTTAGGTTTAGGTTTTAGATTTGTCTTTTAGGTTTTATTTTTTAGTTTACGTTTAGGTTTATTTTTAGTTTAGGTTTAGGAATTATTTATGTTAGTTTAGTTTATTTTAGTTTAAGTTTAGGTTTATTTAGTTTATTTTATTTTATTTTGGTTCAATATTTAGCTTTATTTTTTAGATTTTATTTAGTTTTATTTTTTTATTTTAATTTTATTTTTTTATTTTATTTTATTTTTTATTTTTAATTTATTTTATTTTACTAATTTATTTATTTTATTTTTTTAGGTTTATTTAAGTTTTATTTTATTTATTTTTTTCTTTTTTAGGTTAGGGTTTAGGGTTTTTTTATTTTATTTTTAGGGATTAGGGTTTAGTAGTTTTAGGATTTTAGGGTTTAAGTTTTAGGGTTTAGTTTTAGGGTTTTAGGGATTTAGGATTTAGGCTTGGGTTTTAGTTTACAAAGGTTTGGGTTTAGGGTTTTAGTTAGGAGGTTTAGGTTTAGGTTTAGGTTTTAGTTTTGATTTAGTTTATAGTTTAAGATTTTTTTTAGAGAATAAATTCAAATTAAATATTTCATCTTTATTTTATTTAGTTTATTTTTTATTTATTTTAATTTATTTTATTTTTTATTTTTAATTATGTTTATTTTTTATTTAGTTTAGTTTACTTATTTTAAGTTTATTTATTTTTTTTTAGGATTTTTATTTTTGTTTATTTTTTAGGTTTAGATTTAAGTTTAACTTTAGGTTTATTTTTTGGTTGAGTTTTATTTTATTTTTTTCTTAAGTTTAAGATTTATTTTTTTTAATTTTAGGTTTAAGTTTAGATTTTTATTTAATTTTTTTAGGTTTAGGTTTTAGGTTTTTATTTTAGGTTTATTTTTTAGGTTATATTTTTTAGTTTAGGTTTAGGTTTATTTTTAGTTTATTTTATTTTATTTTGTTTGGGTTTAGGTTTAGTTTATTTTAGGTTTAGGTTTTATTTATTTTAATTTAGTTTCATCTATTTTAGGTTTAGGTTTATTTTATTTTGTTTATTTTAGTTTTAGGATTCTTTTATAGTTTAGGGTTTATATTTTATTTTTTATTTACTTTTAGGTTTTATTTTTAGGGTTTAGGGTTTAGGGTTTTAGGGTTTAGGGTTTTCGGGTTTAGGGTTTTAGGGTTTAGGGTTTAGGGTTAAGGATTTAGGGTTAATCCTTTAAGGGGTTTTTAAAAATAATTAAGTAAACTGATAAGTTTAAGTTTATTTAGTTTATTTTTATTTGTTTTAGTTTATTTTATTTTTTTATTTAGGTTTATTTTTTTTACTTAGTTTTATTTAGTTATTTTAGTTTTATTTATTTTAGTTTAGGTTTTTTATTTTAGTTTCATTTTTAAGTTTTAGTTTTTTAGTTGACTTTTTTTTAGTTTATTTTTTTAGTTTTTGGGATTTAGGGTTTAGGGTTTTAGGGTTTAGGGATTTAGTGTTTATGATTTAGGTTTAGGGTTTAGGGTTTAGGGTTTAGAGTTTAGCGTTTATAATTTGAACCACTTACATATTTAGGAAGTATTGAATGATTTTAATATATTTGATAATTGATACCATCCAATGTTTTTTATTTAAGGTATAGGGTTGTAGGTTTAGGGATTAGGGTTTAGGGTTTAGGTTTTAGGTTTAGGGTTCAGGTTTTAGTTTAGGGTTTAGGGTTTAGGGATTTTTAGTGTGTAGGGTTTAGGGCTATAGGTTTAGTGTTGTAAGTTTAGGGTTAGTTTTGATGTTCAGGTTTTTATTCTATTTTATTTTAGGTTTTTTTTACATTTTGCTTTTATTTTATTTAGGTTTTTTATTCTTAGGTTTATTTTATTTTTTAGTTTAGTTTAGGATATTATTTATTTTATTTTATTTTATTTGTATTAATTTATTTTATTTTATTTTTAGGTTTAAGTTGATGTTTTAGTTTACATTTTTATTTCATTTTTTTATTTTATTTTATTTATATTTAAGTTTTATTTATTTATTTTATTTTTTAAGTTTTACTTAGTTTAGGATTAAGTTTTTAAGTTTTTAGGGTTTAGGATTTACGGTTTAGGGTTCAGGGTTTTAAGGTTTAGGGTTTTAGGGTTTCAGGTTTAGGTTTAGGGTTTAAGGTTTATTATTTAGGCTTTAGGGTTTAGGGTTTTAGGGTTTAGGGTTTAGGGTTTATAATTTCAAGAACTAACTTATTTAAGAAGTATTGAATGATTTCAATATCATTGATAATTGATACCATCCAAGGTATTTTATTTTTTAAAGTATAGGGTTGTAGGTTTAGGATTTAGGGTTTAGGGTTTATGGTTTATGGTTTAGGATTTAGGTTTTAGGTTTAGGGTTCAGGGTTTTAGCAGGGTTTAGGTTTAGGGTTTTCTAGGGTTTAGGGTTTGGGGTTGTAGCTTTAGGGTTGTATGTTTAGTGTTGAAGGTTTAGTGTTAGTTTTAGGTTTAGGTTTTTATTTAGTTTTTATTATATTTTATTTTAGGTTTATTTATTTTTATTTTACATTTAGTTTTATTTTATTTAGGCTTTATTCTTAGGTTTATTTTATTTTTTGTACTTTGAATATTTATTTTTATTTTAGTTTATTTTATTAGTTTATTTTATTTTATTTTTAGGTTTAGGTTTAGTTTACATTTTATTTCATATTTTTTTTTATTTACTTAGGTTTAGGTTTTAATTTATTTTAGGTTTTACTTAGTTTAGGTTTAAGTTTTTAGGTTTTTAGGGTTTAGTGTTTAGGTTTTAGGGTTTAGGGCTTAGGGTTTTAGGGTTTAGAGTTTTAGGGTTTAGGATTTAGGGTTTAGGGTTAGGGTTAGGGTTAGGGTTTAAGGTTTAGCGTTTAGTATTTAGCCTTTGGGGTTTTGGGTTTTTAGGGTTTAGAGCTTAGGGTTTAGGGTTTAGGGTTAGATTAGGGTTTTGGGTTTTGTTTAGGGTTTTTTAGGGTTTAGGGTTTATGGTTGTAGGTTTAGGGTTAGTTTTTGGGTTTAGGGTTTAGGGTTTAGCATTTAGTATTTAGGGTTTAGGGTTTAGGGGTTTTTTAATTTAATTTAGTTTATTTAATTTATGTTTATTTATTTTAGTTTAGGCTTTTTATTTTAGTTTACTTTTTATGTTTAAGTTTAGGTTTACATTTTTTTTTAGTTGAGTTATATTTTTATTTTAATTTTTAGGTTTATGTTTTTCGGTTTTTAAGGTTTAGGGTTTTTAATGTTTAGGATTTAGGGGTTAGTGTTTAGGGTTTAAGGTTTAGGGTTATAAGTTTAGTTCTATATATTTAAGGTTTAAGGTTTAGGGTTAGTTTTAGGGTTTATGGTTTAGGTGTTTGAGTTTACGATTTTGGGTTTAGGATTTAGGGTTTAAGGTTTTTTTAATTAAGTAAACTGATAGGTTTAGGTTGATTTAGTTTACTTTGTTAATTTTTTATTTATTTTAGTTTTTTTTTATTTAGGCTTATTTCTTATTTTAATTTAGTTTAATTTAGTTGTTTTAGGTTTATTTATTTTAGTTTATTTTTTAGGATTAGGTTAATTTTTTTTTATTAAGTTTATTTTTTATATTTTTTGAGGTTTTTAGGGTTTAGGATTTAGGGTTTAGGGTTTTAGGCTTAAGGGTATTGGTGTTTTTAGTTCAGGGTTAGGGTTTAGGGTCTAGGGTTTAGTGTTTAGGCTTTAAGGTTTAGATTTTTAGGGTTTAAGGTTTAGGGTTTATAATTTGATGCAATTACTTATTTAGGAAGTATTGAATGGTTTCAATATAATTGATAATTTATACCATCCAATGTATTTTTTTTTAAAAGTGTAGGGTTGTATGTTTAGGGTTGTAGGTTTATGGTTTAGGGTTTAGGATTTAGGGTTTAAGGTTAGGGTTTAAAGTTTAGGCTTTAGGGTTTAGGTTTTAAGTTTAAGGTTCAAGTTTTAGTTTAGGGTTTAGGGTTTAAAGTTTTTTTTTCTGGTTTATTGTAAGGTTTAGTGTTGTTGTAGGTTTTGGGTTAGTTTTAGGTATAAGTTTTCATTTAGTTTTTATTTTATTTTATTTTAGGTTTATTTTATTTTTATTTTATGTTTAGCTTTTATTTTATTTTAGTTTTTTATTCTTATGTTTATTTTATTTTATTATTTTAGTTTAAGTTATTATTTACTTTAATTTAGTTTATTTTCTTTTTTTATTAGGTTTAGGTTTTAGTTTACATTTTTATTTTAGTTTATTTTTTTATTTTATTTAGGTTTACATTTTATATTTATTTTATTTTTAAGTTTTACTTAGTTTAGATTTATGTTTTTAAGTTTTTAGGTTTTCTAGTTTAGGGTTTCGGGTTTTGGGTTTTAGGTTTTGGGGTTTTAGGGTTTAGGGTTTTGAGTTTTTTTTTTTTTTTGGGAAACCCATGATCTGAGGTATTTTACAAAAAAGGGTTATGGTCCTTAAGGGATAGACTCGAAAATCTTGCTCAAGAGCTAATCGACCTAAGGGTAAATCCCCATCTAAGTACATCAAGCAAAAGAAAACATTAAAGTAATCAAAGATACAAGATGATTAACATAATAGGCTAAAGAAATATAAAATCTCGATGGTTGTAAGAGTGCTTGGTAATATGGAGCAAGATTAAAAGAGAGAAACACCCGCAAAGTTATAATGAGAGAGTGATTAGAACAGTTAAGGTAATAAAGACAAAAAGATAGAAGGAAACAATATAATATGAGTATGATAATAAGGAAATGTGATAGAGTTTAGGCTAAATGGTTTAGGGTTTTTAGGGTTTATGGTTTAGAGTTTATGTTTAAGGTTATCTTAGGATTTAGGGTTTAGGGTTTTTTAGGGTTTAAGGTTTTTTAGGGTTTAGGGTTTAGGGTTTAAGGTTTATGGTTTGGTTTGCTTGTTAAGGGTTCAAGTTTTAGTTTAGGGTTTGGGAGTTTAAGGTTTAGGGTCATGCAGTAGTTTGTAGGTTTAAGGTTAGTTTTACATTTAGGTTTTTATTTAGTTTTTATTTTAATTTATTTCACATTTATTTTATTTTAATTTTACATTTAATTTTTATTTTATTTAGGTTTTTATATTCTTAGGTTTATTTTATTTTTTTAGTTTAGTTTAGGTTATTATTTATTTTATTTTAGTTTATTTTTATTAGTTTATTTTATTTTATTTTTAGGTTTAAGTTTAGGTTTCATTTGCATTTCTATCTATTTTATTATCTTATTTAGGTTTAGGTTTTATTTATTTATTTTATTTTTAGGTTTAACTTAGTTTAGGATTAAGTTTATATGTTTTGTGGGTCCCAGTAAGCTTTAAGAGTTTAAGGGGGTTTTAGGGTTTGGGGTTTAGGTTTAGGGAGAGTGAGTGTGTAGGGTTTTGGGTAGTGTTTAGGCCCCATAATTTAGGGTTTTAGGTAAGGTTAGCTTATGGTTTAGGGCTCAGTGGTTTTAGTGGTTTAGTGGGTTTAGGGCTCAGGGGCAGGTGGGTTTATGGTTAGTTTGGCCTAGGGTTTGGGTGTCAAACCCTTTAGGATTTAGGGCCTGGGGTTTAGGGTTTAGGGCCTAGGGTATAATTTGATGCCCACCCATGCAGTATACTGAACGATCTTTAACATAATTAACTGACACCATCCAATGTACTTTAAAGTATAGGTGTAGGTTTATGATTTAGGGTTTAGGGTTTAGGGTTTAGGTTTTAGGCCTAGGGTTGGCCTAAGCCATTTTAGGCTAGGGCCTAGGGTCAGGTCAGGTTTAGTGTGTAGTGTCAGTAGTAGGTTTAAGTTTTATTTAGTTTTATTATTATATTATTTTATTTTAGGTTATTTTGTTTATTTTAGGTTTAGTTTATTTTACTTTACATTTAGTTTTATTTTATTTAGATTTTTATTCTTAGGTTTATTTTATTTTACTTTAGTAGGTTATTAATTATTTTTAAATTATTATTTATTTTTTTTAGGTTTAGGTTTTAGTTTACCTTTTATTTTATATTTAGGTTTTTTTGTATTTATTTTATTTTTTTATTAATTTATGCAAGTTTAGGTTTTAGGGTTTAGTGGTTTTGGTTTGGTTTTAGGGTTGTATTTAGGGTAGGGTTTAGGTTTAGTATTTAGGGTTTAGGGTTTAGGGTTTTTTAGGGTTTAGGTTTGAAGCACTAGGGAAGCTACTGAACGATTCAAGTTGATTACACCGACACCATCTCAGTATCTTTATCTTTGGGCCTGGCCCAAGAGTCCAGGTTGGCTGGGCTCAGTGGCTCAGTGGCCCAGTGGCCTGTGGCCTAGGACTCAAGGCCTAGGGCTCAGGCCTAGGCTCTAGGCCTAGTGGCTTAGCCTTAGGCTTCAGTATTTGATTTTTAGGGTTTTAGTAGGGCTCAGGCCCATTAGCTCAGTTATTTAGCTGCTTTATGATTTTTTTTTTACACTAGCTCTCTTTATCTTTATCTAGGTTTTATTCTAGGCCTATCTTATTTAATTAGTTTATGACTTTATCTTATTTTAGCCTATCTTTTATTATTTTATTCTCATCTTTTATGTTTAGGCTTTATTTTAATATATCTAATTAATCTTTATTTTTTTATTTAGGTTATTTTATTTATGTTATTTTTAAGTCTCATTTAGTTTAGGTGTATGTTTTGTTTTAGGGTTTAGGGTCATGCTTTAGTTTAGGGTTTAGCTTTAGAGTGTGGGTTTAGGCTTTTAGGGTTTAGGGTTTAGTGGATTTAGGATTTGCATTTAGGGTTTAGGGTTTATTGTATTTTTTTAATTAAGTAAACCCAAAGTTTATTTAGTTTATTTTATTTATTTTAATTTATTTTATTTTAAATTTTTTTTAGAATTATTTTTATTTTATTTAGATTAATTTTTTTTTTTAGTTTTGGTTATTTGTGCTTAATTTAGTTTTATTTTTCTTAGTTTAGTTATTTATTTTATTTAGGTTTAGGTTTTATTTTTTATTTTTAGGTTTATGTTTAGGTTTTATTTTATTTTTAGTTTAGGTTTATTTTATTTTAGGTTTATTTTTTGGTTTTATTTTTAGTTTAGGTTATTTTAGTTTATTTTTATTTTATTTAGTTTGGGTTAGGTTTAGTTTATTTTTTTTAGGTTAATTTATTTTAGTTTTAGTTTATTTTATTATAAGTTTAGATATCTTTATTTTGTTTATTTTAGGTTTATTTTTTTTTGTTTTATTTATGTATTATTTTTATTTATCTTTTAGGTTTTATTTTAGGTTTATTCTAGGTTTGGGTGTTTTATTTTATTTATTTATTTTTATTTTTATTTTAATGCTTAGTTTTTATTTTTATTTTATTTTCCTTAGTTTTTTATTTTAGGTTTATTATATTTTAGTTGAGTTTAGTTTTATTTTTTTTATTTTATTTTTTAGGTTTAGGTTTTAGTTTAGGTTTTATTTTATTTCATTTGTATTTTATTTAGGTTTAGGTTTTTATTTATTTCACTTTTAGGTTTTATTTAGTTTAGGTTTAGGTTTTTAGGTTTTTAGGGTTTATGGTTTATGGTTTAGGGTTTGGGGTTTAGGGTTTTTTTTTAATTTTTTTTTTTAAAGGAAGCCCCATGTAGGGGTATTTTATTGCACAAAAGGAGGGTTACAAAGTTCTTAAAGGGGATAAACTCCAGAACTACTACTCAAAGAGCTACAATCAGCCTAAAGAGTAAATCTCCTATCTAAGTACATGCAAAAGCAAAGGAAAACCTTAAGGCAATCAAAAGATACAAGTAGATAAACATAATAAGCCAAAGAAAGGTTAGGGCCATTGCTCTGAAGAACTTGAGATTGCATGACAATAAGCAAACTTGCAAGAGAATCACAGAAAATAGGACAAGAAAGAAGTCCAAATAACAATAAGAAAGAGATTAGAACAATTAAGATAATCTGCATAAAAGGATGAATGAAAACAACATAAATCTGAGAATGATAAGAGAATGAGATAGGAAGGCTCTCCACACCAAGTTGATGCAAATATGCACATCCAAACTTCAGAGAAGGGTTACATCACAAGATCTACTACCAAACCAAAAGAGAGTGAATCTCACAACCATCATAGCCAACAAACTGAGAAGATAACATTGTTGAAAGTCTTGTGGGCTTTATTACAGACCTAAACAAAACTATAAAGAATATAAAGAGAAATTTGTTAAGGGCGATAAATGAGTGATCCCATAAAAATGATCCTCCATATAGCCACTACATGAACTTATATATATGAAATAAGATAGAAACCATCCATATGAAAACAAGAGAAGAGGTATCACAAATCGCTAAGCAAGTCAATGAGTCTATAAGTTACACCATCCCAATTATATGATATATAAATGAATCTGACGTAAGTACAAAACTTGAGGTAGATAAAGTCAAAATGAGTCCAATCAAAATAAAGAATGTAGATTGGAACAAGCCTATTAGTATCCATATCAATAGTTAGAAAAATAATTGTAGGAAGAAAAGAAACCAAAAAAGCAAAGAAAATACCCAATAAGGATAATCAACAAGATATAAAGAAGTAACTAAAGACTGAGAATGATCAACAAAAATGAAGGTATAAAGATAAGATAGAGTGCTGATAGTACCACCTTAATAAAGAGATTGTATTCCAAGAGTAAGCAAAGACAAACCAAATAGATAAAAAAGAAATAGATCCAAAAATAAAAAAAACATGACAAAGAGACCAAGACCAAAAATAGCCAAAAAAATTGAAGAGCCAAAACCAAGACAAGAAGGGACATCATAGAGATTGCATTCCAAGAGATCACCAAATAGGATCCACAAGTAGAGAATCCAAAAAAAAACATGATAAGATAAACCAAGAGAAAAAAATAGAAAAGACAACAAGAAAGACAGGATAAAGATAGATTGCATTCAAGAGAAGCAATAAATAAAGAAACTCAAGAGTAAAAGAAACAAAAATAAACAATACCCTGATAGAAATATAAAGAAATCAGAAAACAACCCAACAACAAAATAGTTAGTGTGATGAAGAAACAACAAGAATCGTAATATCCCAATCAAGATAAACAATGCAAGGTAACAAACCTAACTGAATCGAGAGGAATAGAGACAACAATAGGTGATGAAGAACATAACTAATTGATGAAAAAAGTGATGAGAATAAACAGCCACAGAGCCAACAAATAAGAGGTTATTACAATAAATGGAACCCAAACAACAAAATTAAAATTGGATTCAAATGAGTATCATCATTAATCCAAAGAAAAAAACAACAAGTATCCAAGGCAAAACCAGCCAGCAAGAATATAGATAACAATATTCAGATAGATAAGAGTTGGCCATAAAGCCACACAATCGAGTAAAATAAACAACCAAGTAGATATAGCATAATAATAGGTATCTTGAATAGCAATCGATAAGAAACACCAAAATCTCTAATAAGAATGTCGAAAATTTGATAGAAAAAAGTCCCAACAAAGGATTGCCAACATAGAGTCCAAAACCAAGACAAAGAAAATCCAAGACAAGAAACAACCAAGACAACAAGAACGAGTTTGCATAAAGCCACTCATCCAAGATAAATATTACAATAAAAGTTTAATAAGAAGATGGAGAAAGCAAGAATAAAGTAAAACAATGAATTAAGATGATAGACATATAAAAACCATTAAGGGGTTCAAAGCAAAATCCACCCAACAATCAACAACTTAAAGGGGAGTTGAGCAAACTGACCAAAGCCCCAAGACAAGATGGAGTATTAATCCAGCCAACCAACAACAAAGATTACAACAAGTTGCCAAGAGTCCACCCAAAAGCAAAGAACCAAGAAATCGATGGATAATCGTGGATCTCAAAGAAAGAATGAAAATTTTAAAACTCCAAACCTATCGAATGGGACATAAGTCCGTAAAAGAGATAACCAAGAGTCAAGTTCCAATTCACCAACAACTAAGAAAGGGGATACCAACAAGTTGACCATAGGAAAAGCCATTAAGAGTAGAGAGTTCATAAAAATGAGCCCAAAATAAAATAGAGAATTCCCATGACAAATAGAACTGATGAAGAGATTAAGATGTGTGATCAAAAATACCCCAAATTGATAATAAAACCAATAGGGGAAAATCGAGAATCATAAAAATAGCCATAAGTCATAAGATATAACTGAAATAGGTCCCAAAAAATAAGACCTTCCGTGATCGTAAAAAAATAGACTTGCAAAAGAGAGAGAAACAAAGTAGAAATAAAAGAGACAAACATGAAAGCAATAGTAAGGGAAATAGCCAAAGAAAAGAATTATCCAAGATACATCAAAAAAGTTTGAGTTCGAGATAAGGAAACCCAATTATCCAAGTTAACCAGCCCACGCAAGTGTTTGGGTAAGGTGAGTTGATCAAAGAAAATGATACCATCGATCTAGCACCGATTGGCAAGGTAGTCAAGACAAGCATTTCCTTCATGCATGATGTTAAAATTGTTTGGAAAGAAGAGCTCTAGTTTGCTTGAGGAGGTAGTTCAAGCACGCTATTTTGGTGGAAGTCAAAAGATCGCCAGAAGAGCATCCACCTCAATCCAAATATTGAGCCGCCATTTTGGAGGCAAATCAAGCTTTGTGAACCGCCATAAGCTCAAGAAATGGGATAGTGCGGAAGTAATGGGATAAGCAAAAGCACATAGTACTATACCCTTAGAGTTGAAAATGCCACCACAGAGCACAATTTAGCCATAATTGAGTGGTCAGAGGTTTTTTCCAATAAACAATCTTGTCATTTGGACAATAAGGTTGGTCGTAGAATAAAACCCGCCACAAATTTACAAATTTTGAATTGTCTGTAATGAATAAGATTGGCTTTAAACAAGTCAAATTTTGTTTTAGTTCTAGCATAATCCTCACATGGTTCATAGGGATCCCACGATGTTGCATCATTTCGATCCATCCATATGAACCAGATAAGAGTGTGATGACTTTAATGTGACCGAATAATATTATCAAAATAGACTTCAAGAAGTTGATATAAAGTAAGAGAGCCAAAATTGATGTTAAAAAGATCATCATACCAAATCCAAAGTTTTGAAAGCAATGGCCCCATTAACAAAAAACATGATTAACATTCTCAATATGGAAAACATTAACATTTAGAGGGTAAATAAAACCTTTTCCCACAACAAGGAATCAACAGGATAAAATTTTTCAATATGCCAAGTAAGAATGAATAAGAAGTAGGATATTGTTATTCCAAAGTTTGAGAACACATAGGAATCATGAGTATCTTTAATGTGGAGCCACACATTTTGAGGTTGAAATCACCATTATGTGAGAGCTTAAAGAGAATCTGTCTTGATTGATTGGAGTGATAGGAATAGTAAACCATATTCAACAAAGTAAAAGGGATAAAATCAGCAAGCTTACTATTGTTCCACTTGTTGTTATGCCGAAAGAGTTTACTCTAATGCAATGGAATGGGTGGAGAGTAAGTCATCAATGGATCCACATCCACCCCTTATCTTGCCAAAAGAAAGAAGTACCGAGTTAATGCCCCAAAAAATTAAGGATGATCCCATTTGACGTAGAAAAGTCTTTTCCACAGTGAGAATCACCCATTTAAAGGGACAAATGAGGGGTGTTTACCCGCAATATTTAGTCATGAAATTAGCCCAAAGACTATGATTACTCCTAAAATTCCACCAAAGTTTATAGGAAAAGGCATTGATAGCTTCTTTATGGATTTACAACCAAGACCACCTTCAAAAGTGCCACAACTTTAAAACCAAGAGGTCCAAAGGCATTTTTTAGAAGAGGTATTGAGCCCCAAAAAATTATTTAGAGACGCTCAATTCGCTGATGATAGAAATGACAATGGTTTGATGAGATATAAAGGCATGGAATTAAGAGTGCTCTTAATCAAGGTCTACCACCAAAAGAGAGAGTAAATGAAATTCCCAAACTAAAATTTTATTAGATATTTTGAATAAGGTCATCAAAAAGATGAGATCTTTTCTGGCCTTTAAAAAAGCGGAGCCCCGAGATAATTAATGGGAAGTTGATTGCTTAAAATTAGTAAAGATTTGATTTAGTCTATTGGTAAGAATCTTAGCTGAGAGAATAAAATAACATTTTCTTTCATTAAGTCATTTAAGAGATTCTTAATAGTTTTAACATGTTGAAGAGAGCTAGAATTATAAAATCATGAAAGCAAAGATGAGAAAAGGGAAACCACCATGACTTTTTAAAACCATGTTAGGTTTTTTTAATGAAAAGATCATTGAGGCTCCTCAAAGATATTCAACAACAATGATAAAAGAGAAGGAGAAAGAGGGTCACCTTGACGCAAACCATGGCTCGAAGTAAAGAAACCAAGGGACTCACCATTTATGATAACAAAACCATGTTAGTGATACAACTTTTATAAGCCGATAAAATTATCGAGAAACCAAACAAATGTAAGATTTGAAAGAGAAATCCCATGAGGTTGTCAAAGGCTTTAGAGATGTCTAGTTTGAAGAGAATATTACCTCCTGAAGAAACATCAATGTCATGAACCACTCTTGGCAGAAGAATATTATCGATATGGCTCTATTTTAAGCCGCTAGTTAGGGGAGATGCAAAAGGGCTAATCCTATTATTAATTAATTTAGCAATGAGTTTTGAAAAAGGTGCAAAGACTAATAGGTCTAAAATCTCCCCAAGATTCAAGATTGTTGGTTTTGGGAATAAGGATAATAGAAGTACTGAAAATATCTAGGAATAGGCTGCCATCAAAGAAATCAATACAGCATCAACAAGATTAGATTTAATAAAAGGCCAACAATGCTGAAAGAAATGAGTCATAAAACCATCGCCAACAACAATCGGTTCATGCAATTGAGAGTACTAATCTCTCGCCAGGGACATAGTGAGCAAATGGTTATCCTCATTGCTAATCAGAAGGGATTAGATGGGTGTTGGAGGGGTTTCTAATGAAGGATTAGTTTAATAAATTTTGAAAGTGATGAATGATAGATTCCTTAATTTCATTATTATCAGTTATCCATCATTAGAGTTCTTAATTTTCTTAATCGAAAATTTTCCATTTATTGCAAATAGCATGGAAATACCTAGTGTTTCGCCATCATATATGTTTGCTAGCGCTTTTGATGCCAATAGGTTTCCATATTTTGGTAATTAATCGTTATCTTTGGCAATGCTCAACTCATCAAGCTTACTGGATCGCTTAAGACAACCTCTTCAAGAGAACAAACCACTTGTTCCATAGCTTTAAGATTGGTAAAAGATTTTAAAAAATATGCTTGTTCCACTTGAGGTTTTGTTTAAGCCTCGAGCTTAAGCCAAACCAAATCATGCCTTTAATGAATTATCCGTGAATGTGAGCCATCCAATTAGTGAAAACAACATTAGTGAAATGTTGGGTCCACATATTTTGGAATCTAAAAGGTGAGGGAGTTGGGGTTAAGGGGAGTTTTGATAGAGATCAAAAGAGGAGCATGAGACAAAGTTGCTCAAATGCTTATGTAAGAGGCCATTGATTGATCCAAAGAGAATTAAAGAGGGACAAGACCGCCAAAGTCTAGAGTTATAATGTGTAGACCTAAAAACCAATGTCATTGCAATCAGGATCATATTAGAAGTCTTCCATGGAATGGAGGTTAGAGAACATCCTCCTCCTTTCTTAAAAAGCAAGATAATGTGTTGAAATCACCCCAACCAACCGTGGAAGGTTAACCAAATAAGGTTCTTAAGTGATTCCAAAGGATGTTCCTACCGCTCTATTACAAGAAGCATAGATAAAGGAACCAAAAGCAAAACTCACCTAATGAGATTTTGACATTAACCAATTGATCAAGATCATCGATGATGGAAATGGTGATGGAATTATTCCAAAACACCAAATTTTATTATTAAGATTGAAGAAGAGATTTTGAAATCCAAGCCATCTAGCAACATGGGCAATCTTGGAAGAGTTAATGAAAGGCATAATAATAAGAAATTTGATGTTATGAGTAACAGGCTCCTAACATGCATAAAGGAGAGTCCCACAAACCCGATATTCCAAATAAGAAAATTAATCATAATAAAACCAAAGGAAAAGGTAAAAAAAGAGGAAAAAAAAAGGAAGAGAGAGGACATAATTATGTGAGGGAGAGAAGAACGGTGGTTCTAGTGAAGTTATTATTAGTCATTTTGGCTTTATAAGATTTTTTTTAATACAGTTTGAAGGGTCTTAAGATCCAAAGTATCTCCATCGAAAGGGATTGGTTTTTTGTATCCGTAATAGTAGTATCAAAATGTTTTAGTAGTGATTTCTCCTTCTTCAGATCGAAGAATGAGAAATTTAGATTGCCCGAGTATCACTCAGAGAGAATAGAAGGGGAGGTTCTTGCATTAATAGTACAAATATTTTCATTGCCATGATGTATTCATTTTGGTCTGACACCAAAGGATCAACATTATTTTGATCCAATATAAGATTCCATTCAAATTGTCATTAATATTCAAATGAAGCAAAAGGATCATGAAGCCAAATTACAAGTAGGAGTAGTGCTAAGTTATCATTAGGCACACCTCAATAGTAGTATTTATACCAAGCTAATGTTTTCATTAGACAAACAAGAATAAAGGGGTGGTAGGAGGGTGAATTTCCATTATGAGTATTTTAGGCACATACTAACTTATTGGTTTTCCCCCAAGAGATATTAGATCCTCTTTATTCTTTTAAGGTTAGTGTAGCAAAAGCATTCGAATGATCATGACCATGGATCTTATAGTGAGTGCAAAAGACAGGAAATTTTCAAATTTACTTTCGATTATATCCAAATTTTTCATCCATCCAAACTTCTTTGGGGTATTTTTTTTGATAATGTCAATCTCAACCAAGATACGCATAAGATGATTAGATCTAGCAAGGGTTTGATCAATTTGAAGGGTCTACCAAATAGAGCACCAACCGCAAATAGAACTTATGAGTAACATAGTGAATTCTCATGTTGGGAAAAGCAAGCCATAAAGGAACAATAGGGATTCCTTTGACATCAAAAAATTTCAAGAGCCATTTGATAATTATACACAAAATAGGAGAAAGCAAAGACTGAGAATAATCTAAATCATTTGATAACAATGAGGATATGTCGAGGATCAATCACTAATAGTGAAGACTCCAAAAGCTTTGAAAGAATGATGATATTATCTAGTAGTTGAGAGAATTTACCAACCAAAGAGAACTCAAAGGCTTAGCTAATTTCCACATCAACAATAATGACAAATCCATGGAATGAGGTTGAAATTAAGTTAGAATTAGAGTTAGAGATCTTACAAAAGAGCATCCTTAAAGGACTTGAGCATTAACGATGAAATTAGATGCAAATTTTAGATCGAGGCAAAGCCGCGATCCAGAGCAACTTCTGCGAAAGAGGATGCCTCCACCATTGAACGATCAGAAAGTCATATAAGCAAACTAGAGAGGAAGCAACTCAAGAAACATCGACAATGACCGAGGAGCTAAATGCGGCCAAACCAGAGAAAATTAGGAACAATGAGAGGAGAAGAGAAGATAAGCATTTATTTGGGGTTTAGGGTTTATTAGTTTGTAGGTTTAAGTTCAGGTTTGTGGGATTTGGGTTTCTTTGTTTAGGGTTTTAAGGTTTAAAGCTTTTGGGCTATTGTGGGTTTATATTTAGAGTTTAGTTTATTAGGGTTTAGTTTATTTTTATTTTTATTTTTAGGTTTATTTATTTTCATTTTAGGTTTATTTTAGGCATTTATGTTATTCTTTATAATTTTAGGTTTTCTTTTTTCATTTATATTTTAGTAGGTTTAGGTTTATTTTAGTTTTATCTTTATACCTAGTTTTAGTTCATTTTAGGGTCATCATTTTGTTTTTTTTGTGGTTATATTCATTTGAGAGGTTTAGTATTTTAGTTAGTTTAGTTTATGGAATCTATTAGGGTTTTCTTTTAATCAAGCAAATAGATAGTTTAGGTTTTTTTAATTTTATTTTATTTTTTATTTTTATTTAGTATTTTATTTTTTTATTTTATTTAGTTGTTTTTTTATTTAGTTTTATTTTTTTGGTTTTAGTTTAGGTTATTTTTTTATTTTAGTTTTATTTTATTTTATTTTAATTTTTTAGGTACATGTTTTATTTTTATTTTTAAGTATTTTAGGTTTTTTATTTTATTTTATTTATTTGGTTTTATTTTATTTATTTATTTTATTTTTAGTTTAGGTTTATTTTTAGTTTTTTTTTTGGTTTTATTTTTTAGGTTTATGTTTATTTTTAGTTTATTTTATTTTTAGGTTTATTTTATTTTATTTTATTTTTAAGTTTGGTTTTATTTTTAGGTTTTTTTATATTTATTTTATTATTTTTTGGTTTTATTTTAGATTTATTAGGTTTTATTTTTATTATTTTTATTTTAGTTTTAGGTTTATTTATATTTATTTTGTTATTTTATTTTTTATCTTTATTTTAGGTTTTATAGAGGTTTTTATTTATTTATATTTTATAGGTCAGTGTTTTATTTATTTTATGTTAATTAGATAGGTTTTAGGTCAGTGTGAATGGTTTGGGCCTAGTTTGGTATTTATTTGGTATGTTTGGAGGGTAAGTAGGGCCTGTGGCCCAGGTATTTTAGTTGCTCAGTTTAGGCCTAGTTCATATTTTATTTTAAGTTAGTTATATTTTGTATGTTTAGGTTTTATTTAAGATTTGTTTTATTTATGTTTTGGGTTTTTATTTTAGTTTAGTTTAGATTTTATTTTATTTATTTTAGGTTTAGGTTTAGATTTTCTTGGTTTATTTATGTTTATTTTATTTAGTTTAGGTTTATTTTAGTTTATTTTAATTTATTATTTTTAGAATTATTTATTTTAGTTTAGTTTATTTTAGTTTTAGGTTTATGTTTATTTTATTTTATTTTTTAAGTTTAGCTTTATTTTATTTATTTTAAGTTTTTTTATTTAGTTTTATTTTATTTTATTTTTGTTTATTTTATTTTATTTTAGGTTTAGTTTTTTAATTTTAGGTTTTAATATTTTTTATTTTAGTTTAGGTTTTTATTTTTAGTTTAAGTTTTTATTTTATTTTCTTTTAGGTATTTAATTTAAGTTTATTTTTATTTATTTTTATTTATTTTATAGATTATTTATGTATTTTTTTTTTAGGTTTTATTTAGTCTGGTTTAGGTTTTATTTTTATTTAGTTTAGTTAGTTTTTTTATTTGTGGTTTAGTTTTAGGTTTTTAATGATAGGTTTTAAGTTTTAGGGTTTAGGGTTTTAGGATTTTTTAGTTTAGGTAGAGTTTAGAGTTTTTAAGGTTTTAGGATGTATTTTGGTTATAGGATTTTAGTTTTTTTTTTGGGTTATTTAGTTTATAGTTTAAGATTTTTTTTTTAATAGGAACAAATTCAACCTAAACATTCCTTTTTAGTTTATTTAGTTTAATTTTTATTTATTTTAATTTATTTTATTTTTTATTTTTAATTATTTTTATTTTTTATTTAGTTTAGTTTACTTATTTTAGGTTTATTTATTTTTGTTTATGATTTTTTTTATTTTAGTTTATTTTACGTTAGATTTAAGTTTAACTTTAGGTTTATTTTTTTGGTTAAGTTTTATTTTTTATTTTTTTTGGTTTAAGATTTATTTTTTTTTAATTTTAGGTTTATGTTTAGATTTTTATTTTATTTTTTAGGTTTGGTTTTAGGTTTTATTAGTTTATTTTTTTGGTTATATTTTTAGTTTTTTTTAGGTTTACTTTTTAGTTTATTTATTTTATTTAGTTTGTGTTTAGGTTTTGTTTATTTAGGTTTAGGTTTTATTTAGGTTCAATTCATCTATTTTAGGTTTAAGTTTATTTTTTTTTGTTTATTTTAGTTTTAGGATTTTTTTTTTATATTTTTGTGGTTTATATTTTATTTTTATTTATGTTTAGGTTTTATTTTTAGGGTTTATTTTTAGGGTTTAGGTTTTGGGTTAATTTAGGGTTTAGTTTAGGGTTTAGGATTTAGTTAAGGCTTTATGGGGTTTTAAAAATAAAGCAAACCATAGCCTAAGTTATTTTAGTTTATTTTATTTTATTTTAGTTTATTTTATTTTATTTAGGTTTTTTTTTACTTTGTTTTGTTTAGTTATTTTAGTTTAGCTTTTATTTTAGTTTATTTTTAGGTTTTGGTTTTTTTTTGACTTTTTTTTTTAAGTTATTTGGGTTTGTGGTTTTGTGGTTTAGGATTTAGTGTTTACGATTTTAGTTTAGAGTTTAGGTTTAGGGTTTAGCATTTTATAATTTGAACCACTTAATTTAGGAAGCATGAATGATTTTAATTTAATTGATAATTGATACCATCAATGTTTATTTTTTTTAAGCATATTTAGGCTTAGAATTAGGGTTGGTAGAGTTGGTGGTTTTAGTCAGGGTAGTAGTGATTTTTATGTTAGGGTTAGGAGTTTAAAGTGATTTAGGTTTATTTTATTTTAGTTTTTACATTGCTTTTATTTATTTTGTAGGTTATTATTTTTAGTTTAATAGGTTAATTTTATCTATTTTATCTTTATATATTATTTTTAGCAAGTATGAGTTTAATATATTATTTATTATTTATTATGTTTATTTTTTATTTATTATTTTTAGGTTATAATAGGATTAAGTTTTAGGTAGGAGAGGGTTGAGGAGGGTTTTAGGGAAAGGAGTGGGTATGGTAGGGAGGGCATTTAGTAGTGGTAGGTTTTTAGGTTTTTATTATAAACCAAACTTATTTCATTGAATGATTTCAACATATAATGATAAAAACCAAGCATTTTTTTAAACCATTGGTTAGGATTTAGGGTTTTTATGGCTCATGATAGATTTATATATGTAGCAGTATTAGTTTATAGTTTAGTTAGCTTAGGGTAGTTTAGTGTCAGGTAGCATAGTTGGTTAGGTTTTATTTAGTTTTATTATATTTATTTGGTTATTTTATTTATTTTACATTTAGTTTATTATTTATGCTTTTATTTGGTCATTTTATTTTTGTAGTTTTTATTATTATTTATTTTATTTATTTTATTAGATTATTTTATTTTAGGTTTAGGTTTAGTTCATTTATTCTCATATTTTTTATTTTATTTATAGGTTTAGGTTTTAATTTATCTCTTTAGGTTTTACTTATTTAGGTTTAAGCTTTTATTTTTATACATTTTAGTTTTATTTTAATTTTAGTATTTAGATATTTAGGTTTATTATTTTAAATTTAGCGCTTAGTAAGCTTTGGGTTTCTTTTAGGTTAAAGCTTTGTGGTTTGTGGTTTTAAATTAGATTTGGGTTTTACTTAGGTTTTTAGGGTTTAAGATGGTATAGGTTTAGTGTTAGTTTTTGGGTTTAGGTTCAAATTGAGGATTTTATTAGGATTATTTTGGTTTTTTTTAATTAAACCAATAGGAGAAGAGAAATCATCACTTGATGTTTTAAACCCATTCTCACATTAGTGATTTGATTTAATGTATAATTAAGTTGATTTTATGGTTAATTAAGATGAGCCCTTAATTAGATGAATAAATTACCCTTGCCTATGTCATTAAAAGTAATTAACTAAATAAATATGAGCAAACATGATATGCATGGAAAATAAACTTGCAATGATCCTAGGAAATAAAAGGGGCCTAATGCAATTAGATCATGATTAATAGTTATTTAGATTAAAGGACTTAATTAATTACATTTATGGTTTTCCCACCATATTTTCATTAAATTCCTTTAGGTTATTAAACACTTAAAGATCTACGCCATGATTTAATTAATTAAGGTCTGACGTGATTATGATTTCAATTTGATTAAGTGATTTAATTAATTTATTAAATCTTAATTATTTTCATTTTAAAAAAGGGTCAATGAACTTAAGAAAAGGGGTCCCAACCCTATTTATTAGTTCACTTACTTGAACAATGATTATAAAAGTAATTAACCAATTTGTTACTATTCATGGGATTAGTTAATCATTAATTAACTTAAAAGAGTAGTTAAGATTTAATTATTCAATTTTCTTAATTAAGTGAGCAAATAATTCCAAGAAAAAATGAGAGGCAAAGGTCATGCCATTAAATTAACCTATAAAATTTGGGATTAATTGCTCATGTAATTATGAGTAATTAAGCTAATTAATTTTATATTTAAACTTTAATTATTGTTCAAAATTAGTTAAGATCATTTTAATTAATTCTCCTATTTTAGAAATATTTATTTATTTGCATTTTTTTCTATGACTTTTAGAAGTTTCCATTAAAAAAAATGATTAATTAAGATTAATTTTCCTATTGGTGCCATGTGGCACGCTTACATGGCACCGGGATTACTTAAAACTTATCCACTCAATTCCTACATGACGTGGATGCGCTTTCATCCTCCATCCAATCTCATCGGATGGCTATGATTAATCCCACATGTTAATATGATTAAATCAAATCGATCTAGGGATCTAATCTGACCGCCCATTCGATCATGGAATGGACGGTGTGTGTTCTAACGTCATGCAAGTGAGGAAGAATGGAGTCTATCTGCCATTGCTCTCATGATCGAAGCTTACGAAGCTTGGATTAACTCAAAAGGATCCCACATCTTCATGACATAAGAGGGGATCCACAGTCAAGATCACAAGATGGGTTTTCTTTAAAAAAGTTCCAACCCATTTTTTCCTAAGGATCATTTTGGAAGCATACTCACCAAGGTCAAATCGTAGGCTCAAAATGATTAAGGAAGCTTCATCTAGTTGAGACAAACCCTATTGAGTAGCAATTGGATCAATCCTCACGTTTGGAAGGCCATGAATGATGATTTGGAGCTGATTTGATCAAAGTCCCACCTCTAGTCCTCGAAGCTTGAGAGATAATTCATTCTTGCATGATGAGGCCTAGGAAGGTGTGCAAAGTTAATTTGAGTTTGATGGAGAAATGGGGAGTTAGGTCAAAAAATGGGAGTATTTTAAAGGATGGAATGGAATTTTGATCGAAATGAGATTGGGAGCTTAGGGAATGGTTCTAGCTCTCTTGGTTAACTAGGGCTCAGGAAATTTTTTTGTGTGTGTTTGAGTGGGAATGAGGTATCCCATTCATCTTGATTGGAGAGATCGCTTTTGGCCATTCATTACCATCTCGTGAGTCAGGGGTGGTGAGGAGTTGGCTGGCTTACAATTGAAGGTGTGGAGGTGGGCAAAGGAGGAATCATGGGTTTCCTATGGGAATTAAATGCTCCAATGTGGAAGGTGAGGTGATCTCATGGGTCGACCCAACCACCCCATGGGTCAAGTTGGTCAATGTCCTAGATGCCTAGTTCACCATTGGGAGAGTATTAAGTGGCCAAGGAATGGAAATGATCACTTACATGGGAGATTTGTCTCATGTGATGCTTTCACCCAAGGGTAGAATGATCATTTGGCATTGATTTGATTTGGGCAGATTTGAAATGAGCCAAAAGTGGGTAAGCCCAAATTTCAAGTCATTGAGTTGATTTGATTAGTTTGGCTCAATTTGACTCATTTAGGTCAATTTCAATTAGATTGGATCAAGTTGACCAATTGGTTAAGTTTGGTGAAACCAAGGGTTGTCAAGTTCATATCATCATTTGGGATGTTTTGGTTCAATTGGTTTGGTTTAGTTTGGGTCATTTGAATTTATTTGGGTAAAATGGGTTAAGTTGACCCATTTGACCAAAATGGCTTTGGGTATGTTATAGGTTTAGTTGACCAATTGAAGATGATTGTACACTTTGGTTTCAATTAATTGCTTGAATTAGGCCAACTTTAACCTTTAGGTCCATTTGGGCTAAGTAGGTCAATTGGGTTCAATTAGGTCCAATCATGGCTTTGGTCAAGTTCAACAATCAATTTGGAATGAACTTATGCCATTGGTTTCAATCAATTTGATTTATTTTTATTTGACCTAATTTGGTCTTCTAGAACAATTTGGGTCAACTTAAATCCGTGAGGAAATTGGGATTGGTTAATTTCAATTGAAGGTCAAGTCATATTCAAATATTGATTTTGATTTGGTATGAATCATTGGTTTCAAGGGATTTGGCTTAGGATGAAAATTTGGCTAGTTTGGGTTCATATAAGTGGGTTGGCTTTAAATGACCAAGTTCACTTTGACCCAATTTATGACAATCAACCTGTGGTGATCAATCATGATGGGAGGTTTGATGGGCTTGGTTCAATCCAATTTTGGTAGGATTAGAACTTGGATTAAATAGGTCAAATTAGCCACTTTGGGTCAAGTGGACAAAGGGGTTTAGTTGGGACTTAGTTTTGTTTAGTTGAGTTTATATATGATTTAGGATTGATATATAAATTCAATTGGTTTGAAATAATTGGGTTCATTTGAACATTTCAAGAAAGGGTTAAGTTGGGTTTGACTTATTGATTTTGTTTGTTAGATGATTGTAGAATTCATTTATATTTATGAATATGATTGAAGGTATGATTGATTCAGGAGAAAATCAATTGAATTTAAGTTTTGGAATGAACAAATTTGGCTAAGTCGATGGAGTTGGGTCATGTGGCTTAAGTTTGGATTTTGATTTGGTTTGATTTAGTTTTGATGATTTAAATGTATATTTCATTTAAATTTATGAAGATGATTGAAAATATGATTGATTTGTGAGAAAATCAATTGAGTTTGACTTGATTTGGATTAATATTTGGCTAAGTCCATGGGATAGGTTTTACACCTTAGGAAGGGTTTTGATTTAATTTGATTTAGTTTGATTTAGTTTTGATCATTTGAATGTAGATTTGATTTATATTTAAAAATATGATTGAATATATAAATTGATTATGAGATAATCAATTTATTTTGGATTGATTTGGATTCCATGTGATAGGTCATTTGGCTTAGAAGGGTTTCAAGTTTGGATTTAATCATGGGCTTCAATCATTTGGTTTTGAAATTTGGGTTTGGATTTGGACTGAATTGACGCTGAATTGAACTTGAGGTTTGGTTAAGAATGTGAACTTGGATTAGATTTCTGTAGTGGATTATCCTAATCCCTAAGGCATAACCTAATCCTATGGTTAGCCCTTCTAAGTCTTTAGGCTTAAAGCAAGTGTTTTCCTAATTATTAGAAGTGTCTTATGACTAGAGAAGTCTTAGTGTCCAGACTCTTAAGTGTTTCCTTAGAGATAGATGATTGGAAGACCAGGTCAAGTTTCACATTATATACTTATACATCTTTCGCTGTTTGGGAACCATGGATACATGAATAACATAGTTCCATCCTCTTACATCACTTTATGAAGTTCGTGAGAGGTGGGATCTCTACTATGTCAATGGAGATCTCAAGCCATTTACAATTCATGAGGTCATATATATGTAGATGTAACTTACTACCTCCCTCAAAATCAACAAGTCTATTCTCGTGAACTTGGTAAAAGTTTAAAAAATAAAAATAAAAAAAAAGAAAAAAAAAAGAAAAGATAAAATGAAAAATAAAATAAAAGGGAACAAATTAAGGATGCACCGCCAGAGTTCAAGGAAAAGATTAAGTCAACCATCGATGAGCTCGAGGAAATCAACTTAGAACTAAGAAGATCCATTTATACATCAATTCTTTGTTGAATGAAACTAAAACTAATGACTCAGTTAAGCTATTGATTGAGTTTAAGGACTGCTTTGCATAGAGTTATGAAGAGATGCCTGGATTGGATCCTAATGCAGTGGTCCATAAACTAGCAATAGAACCTACAACAATATCAAGCTCCTAATACATGCAATTAGACATAACAACAGTCATTTATAAAGTCAAGAAACCGATTGATGCTTTCATCTAGAAAAAAATACTCTACCGGTTAGACAACCATCCCAATTAAAAAAAAGAATGGCCAAATTCACATATGCATCAATTTTAGGATTTAAATAAGGCATGTCCAAAAGATAAATTTCACTACTAATCCTGAGTGATGGTGGACATTGCCTCATCTCATTTAATCTTCTTTCAAGGATGGCTCATCTAGATATAATCAAATAAAGATGGCCCACGAAGATAAAAGAAACACTACTTTTAGAACCCCCAATCAAAATATATTACTATAAGGTCATGCCTTTTAGCCTTAAAAATGCCGATGCTACAGACCATCAGACTATTACTCAAATATTCAACAAACTCATTCACCATCAAGTCGAGTGCTATGTCGATGATCTTATGGTCAAAAGTAGAGAAAAGGAAGACCATCTCTTTGACTTGAGAGTAGTTTTCAAATAGTTAAGATAATTTAACCTCAAAAGAAGCCCCTGAAGTGTGCATTCGGAGTAGCACAAAAAAATTCCATGGGTTTGTTGTCTGACACTAGAGAATCGAAATCTATTCCAAAAAGATCAAAGCGATATTAGAAATGCCACCGCCTAAAAGTTTAACTCAACTCAGATCATTCCAAAGGTGGTTGGTGTATTTAAGATGTTTTATATCCAACCTATCGGGAAGATGTTAGCCATTCTCAACACTTGTCAAAAAGGACACCAAGTTTAACTGGGATGATAAGTGTGAGCTTGCCTTTGAAGACACCAAGCATTACCTGATGACATCACAATTCTAACTCTATCTGGTAATGCTCATACTTTACACTACTACATTAGAATTCTCTTGGTGCTTTATTGGCCCAAGCCAATGATGAAGGGATGAAAATGCACTACTACTACCATAGCCATCATCTAAATCTATTGAGGCTAATTATCCACATTGAGAAGCATTGCCTAGCTTTAACCTTTTGCATCCCAAAAGCTACAGACTACATGCTTCCTCATAAGGTGAACTTAATCTAGGATCAATCCACTATAGTATCTCATGAGATGGCCGACGCTAACCGAATGGTTAGAATGATAATCCATGATCCTCTCATAGTTTGACATTGCCATCATACCCCTTCATGCGGTGAAAGGATAAGCGCTAATAGATTTCTTAACAGAACACCCACTAACTTTTTGCTTAGTGATGATCCCCGATGAACAAATCATAAACTTATGGGATACTAGCATTCACCATTGGGAGATGTACTTTGTTGGTGGCTTCCTCAAAGAGGAGAGAACTAGAATCTACTATTCTAAGAATGACAGGGTATGAATAGTTCTCATAACTTAGACCGTGATGATGAGATTCTCATATCATCTCCCAATCCTTACACCAACAATGAAGCCAAATATGAGTCTCTGCTTGCCAGTCTAGAGTTAGCCATTACTCTAAGCATCTAGAACATCAACATCTTTGGGGATTCTTAACTAGTTATCAACCAAATGGATGTGTCATATAAGGTTATAAAGCCCAAGCTCCAACACTAACACAAGTACACCATGGAGTTTTTGGCCCAAATCTCAGAGGTTACAATTTATAAGATTCCTCGAGTAGAGAATGTCGTAACATATGCTTTTGCCAAGTGTGCCAAGGAGTTGACATGTTTGGAGGATGAGTCCATATCAATAAAGGTCCAAAATAGACAAGTCTTATCCCTTATTGATATTGAACTCATCAAAAGTACCTCTTGAAGGGAGGTTGCCATTGCCAAGAAGGACGAGGAGTTAGATTGAGGCAACCATTCATGGATTACCTAAATAAAGGTAAACTCTCAAGAGAAGTCCCAAGCCTAGAAAATGAAGCAAAGAGCACTTTCTAAGCTCTTGTGGATGGTGTCTTGTACTAGGCCTTTGATCATACATTGTTACATTGTTTAGACAAGAGTGAAGCTCGTAAGATCATGATTGAGGTACACTTATTATTATGTGGAGCCAACTAATAAGATCTAAAGATTAAAACCAAGATCAAAAGACTAGGATACAACTAGCCATCGATGATCAAAGATTGCATGGATATGGCTAGGCGATGCCACCAATGTCAAATACACGATGTGGTCCTACACCAACCACCAACATTCTAAATCCTACATTTTCCTCATGGCCATTCAAGTGTTGAGGTACCAACATAGTGGGTTCAATTGATCCTCCTTTTTCGGGTCATCGATTCATCTTAGCTACTAATACTTTTCCAAATGGGTAATTTCGCCGAGAGGTCATGCATGTGCTCCAGATTTTTTAAGAACCATATCGTATATAGGTTCGGAGTGCCTCAAAGAATTATATCTGATAATGGTGTTGCATTCAAGAGCACTGAGATCAACAACTTATCCCTGAGACCAACATAGTTGGAGATATTTTACCATCAACTACCCAAGGACAAATAGAAGAAGCCTTCAAAAAACTCTCATCCAAATACTAAGAAGACACTTGACAAAATAAGTGACAAATGGCATGAGTTAAGTTGAAGCCTTGTGAGCCTACTCATCACATATAGAACTCCAACTCCTACTCCTTTCTCTTATTGTATGGGTTCAAAGCCATTCTATCATTAGAAGTCCAACTCCCATCACTAAGGGTATGTAGAAAAATCAAAGTAGAACATCAAGTTGAGGTTAGAAGAGCTCAAAGGATTAGAGGAGAGATGGGGCATGCCAAAATGTTGAGTTGTACATATTAAAATGATTCAAGCTCACAACAAGTTGGTCCATCCTAGAACTTTCAAGGAGAGCTTATTTTAGTTCTAAGGAGATCGATTGTTGCCCATTATAAGATGGGAGGCAAGTTTGAACCCACTGGGAAGGCCCTTGCCAGAGAAGGTCTACCAAGGAGGATCTTATCAGCTTATTAATCATAAGAGAGAGCATCCAATGTTTTGAATCAATGCACTCTACTTAAAGAAATATTATAAATCATGTTTGAAAATAATTATCATTAATGAAAATTCCATTTAATTCAATTCTTCTATGTTGAAAGTATTCTTATTTATGAATCACCATGATGTGTTTAGGGTAGGTGTAAGGAACCTGAGTGACATCCTATCCTTCATCGAAATAACATAAACACAAACTACACATAAATATATAAAATAAACACATATCTATTGTCTCAGGCTACTCTGAGTTGAGATAACACCCCCAGTGGTACTCACTCAATAGCTGCCCTAGGTCGGACTGACTTGCTACCCTCCTAGTTTGTCACCCTAGTGGTGTTCCTGCTTTGGAGGATGTAAGTCTGCTATGCTTTCCTTCCTTGCTTGGCTACTGCATACTGACGAGTGCCTTATTAGTTTGGTAGGCCTTACTGTGTGGACAGTAAGCTACCTTACATTGGTTTTGTTTAAGAGGATGTGAGTCTGGTATGCATTCTTCTTAGATTATCCTTTGTCCATGATCAAGTATATTTGAGCTTTAGGATAAGTCCCCTAGTGTCCCCTTCCTCAAGCATCAAGTCTAGGTCCGTGCCTTCCTCGATCTCCACTTAGTAATAGATAGCATCTCAAATGACATCTTAATTATTAGAAAAACTTGGAAAGTTGTAAGCCTGCACACTTTCTTTTTAGATTGATTGTTGAATACCAATGGGCACTTTAGGTTGGTTGGTTCTCACTATTATGATGGATACACCACTCATGCTGATGGATACACCTTAGGTTGGTTGGTTCTCGCACCTTTGAAAACACCACTCATGGAAGACGTAAGTTTGCTTCACTTTCTCCTTGAGTTGGCCATATAGCTATAGGCTTTCTTTTCCATGGCTCAAGATAATGCCCCTAGCAGCATCTCCCCAATGGGCACTATATTTGGACCACATCCTTTGCAAACCCATTTATACATTACCCAAGTTACTATTAGATTATAGAGTTTTCCTTTCCTAGAACCACCCTATTGGAGAATCCATTCTAGATGTGTAGATTTTCCTTGGTCTAGTAAATGAGATAGGTTAAGATATAGCCCCTTCTCGTGGTCCCTCGATACCAATAGGTCCATGCAAACATATAAACAAAAATATATATTCACTTGTGGATTAGAGGACACCCTAGTGAATCATTTTTCTGTGCATCCTATCTTTAGGCTAGTTTCAGAAAACTCCCTATAGAATCGCGACTACTCTTGAGTATTTGTCCCCAAAGTTCACTCATTCAGTCCCCATGTCTTCTATTTGTTGTGCTACCAACAAGTCACCCCAGCAGTTGTTCCCTGCTTTAGAAGATGTATGTTTGCTACTCCTTTCTAGCACAATTATTGCACACTTAAAGGCAACCACCTAGGTTGGCTAGCTCTCCCCCACGGCCAGTAGACTATTCCTTTGGATTTGTAAATTTGAGATTGGACAAGTCTGATATAGCCCCTTCTTAGTGGGTCCATCGCACACTGACATGATCGATAAATTAAATCGATCAAATTTGATTGAGCTCACATCCCAATGGATATTCCTCAATTCAAAATCAAACTCATAAACCATTTCAAATCACATGAAATTAAAATAAAACTAATCTAACTACTTTTGAGTTGACATAAGTCCCGCATTGACTCAGATTCCCTAGTCGATTCTATTTGTTGTGCATCCAATAGGTCACCCCAGCAGATGTTCCTCACTTTGGAAGATGTAAGTCTACTATGCCTTCTTCCTAGCATAACCCAGAAATGCAACCCTTTTTAGCTCTACCCCAAAGTCTATCACTTTAGATTTGTAAACTTGAGGTAGGTCAAGGATGATATAGCCCCTTCTGTCTACTCCACACCAACAAGTATATACATTAACTCAAATTAAACCCAACATGATTTTCCCCTGGAGTTAAATCACACCTTCTCCCAATGGAGCCCAAATCATATATATACATGTCAAGCAAATAAATTCAAAACCAACCAAAGTGGAGCCAAATTAAACCAACTTCCCAATATAGTCTAAATCAAAGAAATCCAACCAAACTCTTATTCCCAGTGGATACATCCCCACACAAACCTATGAAATCAAACTCAAATCTCAATCCAATGAACCTGCTTCTAGTGGAAGGTTCATAAACCCGATCCAATGGACTCGAGCCCATATCTCTAGCATATGCCCACATCATACAAATTAAAGTATTCAATCATAATCCTCAATGGATTATAGATTCTTATCCCAAGGATCTTCTTTCCACAAATCATATAATCAAATCAAATTCAAACCATATCCCCATCATATTTTCTTCTATGCCCTTGACATAGACCCTCACATGTCATTCCAATGCATGTGTGATCCCTAGGATCTCCCTCCATGTCCGCATGGAATTCTCATCAAATCTTGTTTTCTCTTATGCACACCTTTAATACTTCAACCAAAAGCCTAACAATGTATTGGATCAAATTTACATCTTAACATTGTAATAAACAATTTATGATTTGTGATGGTGCAAGCTCGAACTAACTGCACAATATCATGCTAAACATATTATAGTGTGAATTAACACATTATATTATATTATAATATATGATGTTATATTATAATTTGCTATAATATAATATGTCATCTAACATTACACCTCATTAGAATCACTTAAAAGGATCAAATAACAAAATTTTCTAAAAATATGAATAATGTTCATTTTATGTAAAATTGTTATTTTTCTATTAGAAATGGTACAAAATAGCATAATTTTGGTGTTGCTTCGTGTGACGTGAATTTGACCAAATTCTTCCATCTCATTCAAATTAACATTTTGGTGTGTTTTGACCAATGTATTATAACAAAAGTAAAACATACTAAAATGTACAATAACATTTAGTAACAAATTACCATATATATATATATGAAGCTAAATATTGTTATGTACATTATATTTTAATATGCTTTCATATAATATATTATCTTACATTACACCTTAAAATGAATCCTTTAAGCAAAAAAAATTTATAAAATTTGGTTTAAAATGAACATTTATTTTGGATGCAAAATTCCATTCTTTTGATTAAATGACACACCACACAATGATGTTCCCAAAAGCTTACTTTATATTTGGCAAATCCCATAATATGAGCCTATAAATCAGATATTTATGAATTATACCAATAAATCTCTACTACATCATACTATAACAAACTAAAATATGCTAAACAATAAGTAGTAATACACAATAGTATACTATAATGCATGATGCTACACTATGTTATGACATCCTATATTATAATACACTATAACATATTATATTATATTATATTGCATATCACATCACAAGGGATTGCTTAAGATAAAAAATCATAAAATTAGTCTAAATAATAAAAATTATGTATTTTATTCGTCACTTATCACTTACATATTTTAAATTGAAATAATATATTCTGATGCCATGCTCTACTTATTATGAATTTAGCCAAATTCCACCATTTTAATGTCTAAATCAACATTTTCATAAATAATACCAATGTAGTGATTGTAAATATTGAAAGAATTTAAAATGCGAAAACAATATATTATGATATATGATGCTACACTTGCTACAACATATAATATTTATTTTGAACATAAAATCTTACTTTAGACTACAATTTAGCTCACCTTTAGTACTACAACCTAATTCCCACTACAAATTTAATAAATTTATCATGTGATTTATTAAATCAATATTTTATGATTTATATTAATAGACTATAGGGAATAATGCCATAATATATTAAAACATTTCAAAACATCTTATAACATCCAAAAAACACATCACTACATGTTGAAATATAAGATGCTACATTATACTATAATATGGTATTATAATGATTTAGGTTTAGGGTTTATGGTATTCAAATCTCTGTCAAGTCTCTGAAGACATTTTCTTTAGCTACCATAACTTTGTTAGAATTAGGTCATTATTTAGATCTACTCTAATGACATCTTTATTCAAGGTTTATTAGTTTGTTATTTGTGTTTAGGTTTTAGGTGGTTTAGGATTTAAGGTTTGGGTTTAGGTTTAGTTGTAGGGTTTTAGGGTTTAGGGTTTTTTAGGGTTTAAGGTTTAGGGTTTAGTGTTTAGGGTTGCAGGTTTAGGGTTTAGGGTTTAGGGTTTAGGTTTAGTGTTCTGTTTAGTTTTTGTTTAGGATTTTGTTTAGGGTTTAGGGTTTAGGTTTTAGGTTTAGGTTTTAGGTTTAGGTTTAAGTTTAGTTTAGGGTTTAGGATTTAGATTTGAGGTTTTTTTTAATAGGGAACTAATTCATATTCAACATTTCTTCTTTTCGATTTCATCAACTAAGTAGCACCCCAAGTTTTCTAAGACAGAAGCGATGACATAGATAGAAAATGAGCACTAATAAAGAAAATCAAAAACCCTCAATAAGTAGAACTGTCTCAACTATAAAGACTTAATTCCATAAGCAACATATCAGATTGGTTGTTCTTCAATTTCTCTACAAATCAACCACCCGCCTCCCGTAGAAGGATCTGCCATCATATCCATCTCTCGCCACCATCATTTATAACCTCCATCACTCCTCTCACCTCCATAACCACCACTACCAACATCACCTCCATATCCATGACTTCTAGATCCCCACCACCACTGGATAATCGCCACCTCCAACCTTCACCTTAACCTGCACCTGAGACTGATGATGTTCTTGCCATCGTGGTTTTGCCCATTCTTAGGGATTAGGGTTAGTTTAGGGTTTAAAGTTTATGGTTTTTAAAGTTAGGGTTTGTGGTTTAGGTTTAGGGCTGTGGTTTAGGGTTAAGAGTGGAGGGTTTAGCATTTAGGTTTAGGGTTTAGGGTGAGTTTAGGGTTTAAAGTTTAGTGTTTTGGGTTTAGGGTAGGTTAGGTTTAGGGTTTATTTAGGGTTTAAGTTTAGTTTAGTTAGGTTTAATTTAGGTTTATTTTATTTTATTTTATTTAGGTTTTATTTTTAGTTTCATTTTGGTTTATTTTATTTTAGTTTATTCTATTTTATTTAATTTAGGTTTAGAGGTTTATTTAGTTTATATCTTTATTTTATAGGTTATTTATCTATCTTATTAGTTTGGCTAGCCTTTAGTTTGGTTTATTTGGGTGCCCAGGGTTTAGGATTTAGGGCTAGTTTTTTAGGGTCAGGGTCAGTGCTCAGGCCTTAGCTCAGGGTTTGAGGTTTAGGGCTCATGGATCAGGCCTCAGCTCAGCCTGTGGCTAGGATTCATGATTAGTCAGCCCAGGATAGGTAGAGGGAGGCTCATGATTTAGGAAAGTTTTAGGTCAGGAGGGCCCAGCCCAGGCCAGTTTGGGTAATGAGTGAAGGGCCCAAGATTTGGATCAGTGGCCTGGGAGAGTTTAGTGGAGGATTTAGGTTTAGGGTTTAGGGTTTAGGGTAGGGTTTAGATGGAAAGGTGGAGGCCCAGGTGGGTGGTTTATGGTTTAGGAGTGGTTTAAGGTTTATAGTTTATTTCATTTTGTATTTTACTTAGTTTATTTTATTTTATTTAGTATTTATTTTAGTTTACTTTTTAGGTTTAGGTTTGTTTTTTAGTTGAGTTTTATTTATTTTGTAGGTTTAGGGTTTTAGGTTTAGGGTTTGGTTTAGGGTTCACGATTTAGGGTTTAAGATTTTTTTTTAACAGAGAACAAATTCATATTCAACATTTCTGGTTCGATTTCATCAACCAAGTAGCACCATAAGTTTTCTAAGATAGAAGCGATGACATAAATCAAAAATGAGCACCCATAGAGTAAATCAAAAACCCTAGATAATTAGAACCATCGTAACTTTAAAGAAACTGTTCCATAAGTAGCAGATTGGATTGGTTGTTCTTCAGTTTTTCCAATTCCCATCATAACGCCCACCGCTTCTCGAGTAGCAGGCTCCACCATCATATCCCCGAACTCTCCCTCCGCCACCACCACGGTTGTAACCTCCATCTTTCCTCCCGCCTCCATAACTACCACTACTTTGACGACCATCTCCATATCCACCAGCACCTCCTGATTCCCCACCACCACTTTGATAACCGCCACCTCCTTGCCCAGCCGCCTAGACTATTGTTAGTTTAGTGTTTATGATTTCGGTTAGTTTAGCATTTAGGGTTTGGGGTTTAGGGTTTAGGGTTGCATGTATATTTATTTTATTTTTTATTTATTTAAGTTTATTTTATTTTATTTATTTAGGTTTTTTTTAATTTTATTTAGTTTAGTTTAATTATTTTGGGTTTATTTATTATAGTTTAGGTTTTTATTTTAGTTTATTTTTTAGGTTTAGGTTTATTTTTTAGTTGAGTTTTATTTTTATTTTATTATTGAGGTTTAAGTTTTATTTTTATTTTTAGGTTTAGGTTTTTATTTTATTTTTTTAGGATTAGGTTTTAGGTTTATTTTGAGGTTTTATTTTTTAACTTAGGTTTAGGTTTATTTTTAGTTTATTTTATTTTATTTAGCTTAGGTTTAGGTTTAGGTTAAGGTTTAGGTTTTATTTATTGTAGTTCAATTTATTTTAGTTTAGGTTTAGGATTATTTCATTTTGTTTATTTTATTTTTATTTTAGGTTAAGGTTTTTTTTTTTGTTAAGGCTTTAGGTTTTATTTTTTATTTATTTTTTGGTTTAGGTTTTTATTTAGTTTTTATTTTATTCTATTTTAAGTTTATTTTATTTTTATTTTACATTTAGTTTTTTATTTTATTCTAGGTTTTATTGTATTTAGTTTAGGTTTTATTTTTCTTTAGATTATTTTAATTTAATTTTATTTTATTTTATGTTTAGGTTTAGGTTTTATTTTATTTTATTTATTTATTTTATTTGGTCTAGCTTTCATTTATCTTATATTAATATTTAGTTTAGGTTTAGGTTGTGGCTAGGGTTTATGATTGTGGTAGGCCCAGTTTTAGGGCCCAGGTTAGTATAGGTTTAGGCCCAGTCCAGTGCTCAGCCTTTAGGATTTAGAGTTTGAGGAGAAGGTCAGTCTGGGTTTGTGGTGGTGCTAGGTCAGGGCCTGGTGGTCCAGGGTCAGGGCCTCTGGAGGTTAGGTGTGGTGTGGTAGTGGGTGGGGCTCAGGGAAGTTAGAGGTGGGTTGGTTGGTTTGGGTCAGTTTTAGGTAGTTTAGGGTGTGGAGGGTCAGGGTTTAGGGTTTAGGTTGATTTGGCTAGGTGGGTGGTTTTATTTATTTTAAACCAGTAAACCAGTAGCTTTAGGTTTATTTAGTTTATTCTTTATTTTTTTTATTTTTTTTTTTATTTTATTTAGGTTTATTTTTATTTTTATTTAGTTGAGATTATTTCTTTAGATTTATTTATTTTAGTTTAGGTTTTTTTTTATTTTAGGTTTATGCTTAATTTTTAGTTTAGTTTTATTTTTATTTTATTTTTTAGGTTTTGGTTTTATTTTTAAGTTTTAGGTTTAGGTTTAGGTTTTTATTTTTTTATTAGTTTGGTTTTTTATTTTATTTAGGTTTATTTTATGTTTTATTTTTTTTTTAATTTAGGTTTTGTTTATTTTAGTTTACTTTTATTTTATTTACATGGGTTTTTTAGTTTACTTTATTTTAATTATTTTAGTTTCATTTATTTTAGTTTAGTTTAGATTTAAGTTTATTTAGTTTATTTTAGGTTTAGGTTTTATTTTTATCTATTTTAGGTTTACTTTTAGGTTTATTTTTATTTAGTTTTTTATTATTTTATTTTAGGTTTATTTTATTTTTTTATTTTATGTTCAATTTTATATTTATGTTTTTTTTATTTTGGGTTTATTTTATTTTTTTTAGTTTAGTTTAGATTTATTTATTTATTTTAGTTTAATTTTTATTTTAATTTTATTTTATTTTTTAGGTTTAGGTTTAGGTTTAGATTTAGGTATGTCTAGTTTGTTTATTTTATTTTATTTATTTAGGTTTAGGTTTATTTATTTATTTTATTTTAGGTTTATTTAGTTTAGTTTAGGTTTAGTTTTATTTAGTTTGGTTAAGTGTAGGGTTTGGAGGGTTTATGGTTTGGGGTTTAGGGTTTAGATTAGTTTAGGGTAGGGTTTAAGATTTTAGCTGTGGGTTTAGGATTTAGGGTTTAGGGTAAGATTAGGTATTGGGTGAGTTAGTTTGGTTAGTTTAGTTTAAGATTTTTAGTGAGTTAGGTTAGGTCAGAGTTTTGGGTTAAGGTTTTTTTATTTTAGGTTTATTTTAGTTTTAGGTTTTTATTTATTTTTTAGGTTTATTTTGGTTTAGTTTATTTTTTATTTTTTATTTTAGGTTTAAGTTTTATTTTTTATTTTTAGGTTTAGGTTTTTATTTTATTTTCTTAGGTTTTAGGTTTTATGTTTTAGTTTAGGTTTAGGTTTATTTTTAGTTTATTTAATTTTATTTAGTTTAGGTTTAGGTTAAGGTTTAGTTCATTTTAGTTTAGTTTATTTTAATTTATTTATTTTATTTTTGTTTTAGCTTTATTTTTTCTTTTTTAGTTAATGATTTAGGTATATTTTTTAGGTTTAGGTTTTTATTTAGTCTTTTTTTTTTTGTTAATTTTAATTTTATTTTATTTTATTTTTTATGTTTAACTTTTATTTTATTATTATTTTATTCTTAGGTTTATTTTATTTATTCATTTATTTTGTTTATTATTTATTTTATTAGTTTTTTATTTTATTTTAGGTTTAGGTTTAGTTTAGGTTTTTTTTCATTTTATTTATTTATTTTATTTAGGTTTAGGTTTCTTTTTTATTTTATTTTTTAGGTTTTATTTAGTTTAGCTTTAGGTTTTTTAGGTTTATTATTATTTTTATTAGTTTAGTTTATTTATTTTAGGTTTATTTATTTTAGTTAATCTTTTAGGTTTAGGTTTTGGTTTAGTTTTATTTTTAGTATAGTTTTATTTTATTTTATGTTTTAGTTGTAGTTAAATTTTTTGGTTTAGTTTTGGTTTTATTTTATTTTTTTAGGTTTAGGTTTTAGGTTTTTATTTTAGGTTTATTTTTAGGTATTATTTTTTAGTTTTTAGTTTATTTTATTTTATTTAGTTTCGGGTTTAGGTTTTTTTTATTTTAGGTTTAGTTTTAGTTTATTAATTTTAGTTTAGTTTAGTTTAGGTTTAGGTTTATTTTTTATTTTGTTTATTTAGGTTTAGGTTTTATTTTTAGGTTATCTTGTAGGTTCTTTTAAATAACTTTTATTTTATTTTGTTTTCATTTACTTTTATTTTATTTTATTTTATAGTTTTATTTTATTTAGGTTTTTTTTTTTTATTTTTTATTTTTAGTTTAGTTAAAGTTTTATTTATTTATTTTATTTTCTTTTTTAGTTTTAAGTTTAATTTTAGCTTTAGGTTTAGATTTAGGTTTAGGTTTAGATTTTTGCTTAGGTTTTATTTTATTTTATTTCACTATGTTATTTAGCCCAGTTCATTTATTTATTTATTTTTTAGGTTTATTTACATGTAGGTTGGGTTATTTTTATTGTGGTTTTTGAGTCTTTAGAGTTTAGGGAGGTTGAGGTTTAGAGTTTAGGGTTTAGGGTGTGATCTGGGTTTTTATTTAGGTTTAGGTTTAGAGTGGCCTGTGAGTTTAGAGAGGTTATTTTATTTATTTAGGTTTATTTATTTTAGTTTAGGTTTTATTTTTATTTTTAGGTTTAGGTTTAGGTTTAGTTTACTTTAGTGAGTATTATTTTATTTTATTTTAGGTTAGGTTTTATTTTATTTTATTTTAGGTTTAGGTTTAGGTTTTATTTTATTTTAGGTTTAGGTTTAGGTTTTATTTTATTTTAGGTTTTTTAGGTTTTATTTTAGTTTAGATTTAGGTATATTTTAGTTATTTTATTTTATTTAGTGTTTATGTTTAGTTTATTTTAGGTTTAGTTAAGATTTTATTTAATTTAGTTTATTTTATTTTAGATTAAGTTTAGGTTTATTTTATTTTAAGTTTATTTTATTTTTTTTATTTTTTAGGTTTTTTTTTTTAGTTTAGGGTTTAAGTTTTATTTTTATTTATTTTAGTTTTATTTTAAGTTTATTTTTTTAGGTTTAGGTTTTATTTAGTTTTTGTATTATTTTATTTTAGGTTTATTTTATTATAGATTTAGTTTTAATTTTATTTAGGTTTTATATTCTTAGGTTTATTTTATTTATTTAGTTTAGGTTATTATTTATTTTATTTTAGTTTTTTATTTTAATTTTATTTTATTTTAGGTTTTAGGTTTAGGTTTAGGTTTTATTTATGTTTTTTTTATTTAGGTTTAGGTTTAGCTACAACATATAATATTTATTTTGAACATAAAATCTAACTTTTAGACTACAAGTGGCATAGCACACCTTTGATTACAACCTAATTCTACTTCAATTTTAACAAATTTCATCATCGATTTATTAAATCAATTTTTTATGATTTATATTAATATATACTGTAAAGTACAATACCATAATATACTAAAACATTTTAAAACATCTTATAACATCTAAAAACACATCAGTACATGCTCAAATATATGATGCTAGATTATAATTTAATATATGGTATTATAATATGATTTAGGGTTAGGGTTTATTCAAATCTCTAATAATCAAGGGAAAGTCTCTTGAAGATATTTTCTATTATAACTATGTTAGGATTAGGTCAATCTTTAGATCTACTCCTAATGACATCTTTATTCAAAGTTTAGGGTTTAGTTTAGGGTTTAGGGTTTAAGGATTGTTTAGGGTTTATTTAATATTAGTTTAGGGTTATAGGTTATGGTTTTGGGTTTATGGTTTTAGGGTTTAGGATTTAGGGTTTTTGTTTAGGGTTTAGGGTTTAGTGTTTAGGGTTTAGGGTTTTAGGGTTTATGGTTTAATTTAGGGTTTAGGGTTTATAGTTTATAATTTAGTTTAGGGTTTTCGTTATAGTTTAGGTCTTAAGGTTTTTTTTTAACAGGGAACAAATTCAAATTCAACATTTCTTCTTTTCAATTTCATCAACCAAGTAGCACCACAAGTTTTCTAAGACACAAGCGATAACATATATCAAAAATGAGAACCCATAGAGAAATCATAACCCTAAGATAAGTAGAACCGTCTTTACTGTAAAGACAGTTCCATAAGCAGCAAATTAGATCGATTGTTCTTCAGTTTCTCTAGTTTCCATCAGAACTAAACCATGCCTCTCGAGTAGCGAGATCCACCATCATATCCCCGATCTCTCCTTCCGCCACCACCATGGTTGTAACTTCCGTCGCTCCTCTCACCTCCTTAACCACCACTGCACTAACCACCACCTCCATATTCACCAGCACCTCCAGATCCCCCACCACCACTGTGATAACCATCGCCTTCGCCTTCACCTCCACCGGCAGATCTAGACTGAGCATAGTTGATGGTGATGTTCCTGCCATCAAGGTTTTGCCCATTCTTAGGGTTTAGGTAGTGTTGGGTTTGGGTTTAGGTTTAGAGTTGTTGGTTAGGGGTTTAGGTTTGTGGTTTAGGGTTTAGGGTTTAGGGTTTAGGGTTTAGGGTTTAGAGTTTAGGTTTAGGGTTTAGGGTTTAGGGTAGGTTTAGGTTTGGGTTGGTTTTAGGGTTTAGGGTTGATTTTGGGTTTTAGTTTTTTTAAGATTAAGTAAACTAGTAGGTTTTGGTTTATTTAGTTTTTTTATTTATTTGAGTTTATTTTATATTTTATTTTTTATTTTTTATTTTTTATTTTGTTTATTTTTTTTAAGTTTTTTATTTTAGTTTAGATTTTTCATTTTTATTTATTTTTTAGGTTTGGGTTTATTTTTAGTTCATTTTTATTTTTATTTTATCTTTTTGGGTTTAGGTTTTCCTTTTTATTTCTAGGAATAGGTTTAGGTTTGTATTTTATTTGTTCAAGTTTAAGTTTTATTTTTTATTTTAGGTTTATTTTTGGTTTTTTTGTTTAGGTTTAGTTTATTTTAGTTTATTTTATTTTAGTTTAGGGCTTAGGTTTAGTTTATTTTTGGTTTAGGTTTAGATTTTAATTATTTTAGTTTTAGTTTATTTTAGTTTAGGTTTATTTTATTTTATTTATTTTAGGCTTAGGTTTTTTTTTAGTTTAGGGTTTAGGTTTTAATTTTTATTAATTTTTAGGTTTATTTTTTAGGTTTAGGTTTTATTTAGTTTTTATTTTATTTAGGGTTTTGTGTGACCATCCTTTAAGATCTTTGATGGCAATGGGAACCCATGATAACACATTGCATATTTTATAGCCGGCTGTTGCAACACCGGTGGTAGCAATGCACTCCTCTTCTGGCTTTTCATTACCAGTCTGTCAGGTATTGCATTTGATTGATACGCCAAACTGTCCAACGGTTTTGTGAAAACCTTTGCTGAGTTGGAGCACCTCTTCATCAAGAGGTTTGTTGGCGCTCAGCAGAGGGTGACTGTAGGCGACCTCATTGTAGAGAAACAAAAACTCAATGAATACCTTGTTGATTACATTCTCAGGTGGCACAACCTGAGCATAAAATATGAACCATAGCTGTCCGAATAGCATGCCATTGTGATTCTTATCAAGAATATCTATGGATCGATCACCTTCATGCTTAAGGGCTTTACCATCAAAACATTCGATAAATTAATCAACAAGGCAGCTAGTCTACAAGAGGAAGCCAAACAGTTTCCTTTTCCCAACCAATCATCTAGGCCCAAGCCACGAAAGTGTTTGAAAAGCCAAGGGAAGTTGTCAGTGGACAGAGGGAAGCATCCGCCAGAGTTCAGAATGAGAGACTACGAGCTCAACAGCCTCCTTTGCCACTTTCTTTTGCACCACCTCGGCCAACATACCGCCACGCACCTACACCCACCACCTCCTCACTACCCAAAGAGAGTATTCATATCCATCACCAGGTAGCTACTTTCCACCTACTCTTTCCAATGGATTGAATAATCCATATTAATTCAAGAGGGAGGTAGTTAGGAAAATCTTTTAAATTTTTTTAAAGAAACCTAACTTTCTGTTACGAGAGCCTAAGAGGCCGGAGGAAATGGGCAAGAGCGATGATCCTAGCTACTACCCCTGCCATCGCATGTTAAGCCATTTCATAGAGGATTGTATAACTTTTAAAGACTAGCTTGAGTGCAGATACAAGTTGGGAGCCAAGTTATCCCTAAGCAATACTTATTAGCCCAACCATTCAATTATGTTAGAGTAATACTTATGGGTCCTTTAAGACCAAAGAAGGATAGGATATCTCCCTATCCCAAACCTCTAAAATGATCATTTCTAAGATCAAGAAGCCTTCCTTGCAGGTACTAGAAATAGCTCAAACCTCCAACACTAAGGAAGGTTTTCTAGTTGCAAAAGAAAATTCGGGGAGGGTGACAACCCAACAGCAGCAGCAGCTCACCATACTTGCCTGGAATAGTCTAGTAGTGCAGTCAGCATCTGAGTCCAGTACTCCCTCTACCGTTGCGGCTACCACCTCTTATACTAGCTCCTCTTATACCGACAGGAATGTTGTACCTGTGGATAAGAGCACTGAATCCCTTACTCCACTTACTTTACTTGATTTCTATCATGTACCTTCACCCAAAAATAAATTAATGAAGAAAGCTGATTCTACTTATATATTGTCTACTTCAGATGCTCGTAATTTTATTATTTTTGAAAGCCCTCTAAGTCTAAATAAAAATAATAACTCTAGTAGGATCCTTAAATTTCTAATTCAAAGTCAGACTATCCATCTTTGAATCAATCAGGTTCACCTCTTGAGATTGACTTGGAGTCAACTAACTCGAGGATCCCATAGGAGAAGTGTAGGTATGCGATGAGAAGGTAGAACTTTCCATAATATCATCATTCCAAGAAGTCACAAAGTCAATCTAGCCAAAGTTCTACCTCCTAGGGTAGCACTTCAGGATATGGGTAAGCAAGTCATTGGTTCTAGTGAGCTGATAGCCCCTCTATAGGATGCTCCACCCATGGATATGCTTATGGAGGACCATGCCAGAGTTGATTATAATGTCCTAGCTCACCTTAGAAAGTTTCCAACCAAGTTAATATATGATGACCTTATCTTATCCAAAAGATGAGGGATCTCTAATCAAGGCCTTACTTGATCTAGAGATATGCTTAGCTCACCACCACTACTAAGAGGAGAAATTCCCAAAGGACATCTTAAGAGTTACATACAGCGATGAAGGCTTACTCCTAGGGATGACCGGGAACAACCATCTCTTTACATTATAGTGGATGTTGATAGATACATGCTAACTAGAGTTCTGGTTGACCCAGGTGTATTAATCAACATTATGAGTCTAAGAGCCTTTTCCTACTTAAGGATCAACATCTCCAAACTCCAAAAGGAAAGGATGATGTCGAGATGATTCAATGAATAAGGTGAGAGGGCCTTGTGGTGTTTATTTTGGATTATGAGTGGGGAGGGGTACTTTTGAGGTGATCAGTACAACATTGAGGTATGATGTAATATCTCAAAGATAGAGGCATCACCCTACAATAGACCTAATCATGTAATAAAGACTCTAAGGCATGATGGGTCTTCGAATGTACCAAAGATTTTTCCCCTACTTTATATGGATGAAAAAGTAGGATTTATATTAAACCTAGTTCTTAAGTTCCCTGGAGGCAAGCCTCCATAGTTAATTACATCTATGAAATGAAATTTCCTAAGAATACTCGATTAAAGAGACAAATATCATCTCCAAAGATTTCAAGGTTAGACTATCAAAGGATTAGTTGTATTTGGGAAAATCAATTTGGAAAGTTCAGAAGACTTGTTTTTGGAATCCAAATGAAATAAGTACAAAATGCTCATGATACTAGGAAGCCTAGTGAGTATTCCAATTTATCTTATGGTTGGGCTTTATAATTTTGAAGTTGAGGAGATTGATATGTTTTGAGTTGAAATTTAATTAGATTACTAGGGCTTATAATCCACCCTAAGAGGTGAGGATTTATGCTAGTATCTTGAAGGAAATAGCTACCTCAAATTCTAAATCTAGGGTCCTTTAGTATGACCTAAACCACAATCTAAATCTAACTGACAAGTGGACATAAGGGTTTACCTCCACAAGAGAGAATAAATTGTCAGACTTCTTATAACCGCCTAGAGTGGTCGCTAACTAACACCTCCTACAATTTTAAAACCATGTAGCCTAGTCTTATGAATTGCAAGAGAGCTAGGATAGTTATTTAATTAGAAAGAGATTAAAGTCCTAAACACACTCTAAGAGACTAGAGCATGAGTGGTATGAGCATATGACTTAATCTATAGATGCAAAATTGTTTCAAATTTTATTTCATTTTATACACATCATTTTGACAAAAGGCTTTAGGATTTCTTATGCCTAAAATGCATGAAATAGGTTATGGATCAAATCAGCTAGAAGGTGTTCTCCACCAATGGATTCCCTCATAGGTCAAGTATTCTTTTATCATCCAAGGATGGAGATCTTTCATGTTCAAGAGAGAAAGAATATGCATGCATGATGTGAAACATACAATAATATAGCTAAGGGGTTACTAAATCTTTTAATTATATTATTTATGTCTTAGGCTATATGATGAGGTTATGAGTTGTTTAAAACTTAGTTATGAGTGATTAGTTTGATAGAAAATTTAATTTTATCCTAAGAGCCTAATCGTATCCAAGCCACACATTAAAGCATCAATCATTTAAGAAACCATGAAAAGCATGTCGTCCTAATGCACAATGTAAACATAACATCAAACTATTATATAAACTATCATAAAAGAATAAAAGGCCTGTTTGGTTGGGTACCACCATACAACCCGATGAGAGAAAAGAAGGGTAGTCAAGCTCTACCCTTATGCAACCTAGAATATGAAAGATTAATTATAATTATATTAAATTCTATGGGGGTCTTATTTCTTTATATCTCCATTTCCAATTTGGTTCCTTCTTTGATATGGATGGTGCTTAAAGGCATCACAGGGCACCCTAGGACAATGCCTTTTGACCATCATCCTAATCCCCCATAACATTAATCCTAATTCCTATTGCAAAAATTACATTTATGTGGGAAAAGTAAATCTAACTACACATGCAAAATGGAAGTTAGCTAAATATACATATAATCCCAAGAAGTTGTATTTATAATTTATACTTAGCATAGCACCCTACACATGGGTAACTAAGCCTACCTATCCTAACTTGGATCATGCTTAAGGATTTAAGCAACCTGCAAAAAGAGCATTCACATTAAGTTTTATGCATCCCTTAAGCATTATCCCCTGTAGAAAACATAATTAGGCTAATATTGGCCTATCACCTAATCTATGAAGCATACACCCTAATATCCAATCTAAAATAATACATCATAAAACAAAGCATACATCACATCATACACCGTCCTAACTTAAAGCTAGAGTGGTGACTTAATTCTAATGTATATATTAGGCATATGTTGTAAGTTAGGCATTAATGTTGTATTTTCTAAGGGTAGAAGGATTTAATTTAACATCAAAGGTTGATTTCACTTCAAATAGTTTAATTGATTTGAAATTTTAATTTGTGTTTTCTTTTGTTACATTTGATTACACTTAGCAACTAAGTGTTATAAAGAGAGGAAAAGAGGATTGCCCTCTTTCAACCCAACCTTAAGTCACATTCTAAAGTTTATTAATTTGATTTAGTTCTCTTTAGTGAATGGCTTATTAAATAATTTAATTAATCCTAAGTTTAGGTTAACTTTAAATAATGCCATTCAAAATGAAAGTCATCTTAAGATTAATTTAATTGAATTACTGCCACATGACATATATTAAATTATTCCTTTCCATCACATATAACATGCATATGATTTAATACTAAGTGTATCTATACATGCAACATATTTTAGCACACTTAAATGATGAATGTATATGTATGTTTAGAATTTATATTTTATTTGATTGAATTAATTAAATATATTATTTTAAAACTTAATCCAAATTCTTATGCAAAAAGGACATAAGAATGAAATTAAATAGGCATGTGCTTGTTAAACCGTGGGATGTGGTAATCAAATGACCTCCTTGGAGATAGTTAAAGCCTCGTATTCTGGAATGTCAAGACTATATACCCATTTGCATTCAAACATATGTGAATTCGTATACATGAACATAGGAAGAAAGCTCCAAATCATATGGATAATTAACTCAACCATTTAGTCAATTATGAATGCATGCAATTTTAATGTAAAATGAGATTTTCAGTAACTAATCACATATACATATACATGTATAAAGATATAGTGTACATGTTATTAAACCAGAAGTGAGGTAATCAAATGACCTCCTTGGGCTAATTAAAGCCTCGTATTCTCGGGATGTCTGGACTATAAACTTGCTTTTAATGGACACACATGGATGTATACATAAATAAGGGAGAGAAAACCATGCACAGATTGTATTTTTTTATTGAATCATTTATATATATGAATTAAAGGTCTATCCAAATTCTAATGTTGAAATACATAAGAATGAAATCAAATGGTTGCATGCCATTGTTAAACTAGGGAAGTGAGGTAATGAAATGACCTCCTTGGGGCTAGCTAAAGTCTCATGTTCCTGGGATGTCCAGACTATATACCCATTACCATTCAATCTTATATAAATCAATACATGAATAGAGGAAAGTGAACTCAACATTCATACACTTAAGCTATAAGGACATGCCTTTCTTATGTATTTACAACTAGCATCATAACACATATTATTATTGACTTATAAGCTTTTGAAAAGTACATTTGGGTTTAATAGTGATAATAGTCACACATATATTAAATTAAATCAACACATGCAAACTTACATAAAGAAATCTATTTTATTTTTTTTATTTTGAAAAGATTTATGCATGAATTTAAATGACATACCAAATTTAACATGATTGGAAAGAGGGCAATCAAATATAAGCATGTGATTCATTCAACCAAACTAGTTCTTAAGGACAATCAAATCAAATAAGATTATTTCAAGCAAACCAAAGCTTCTTTGTTAATTAAGTTTTTGATTTGATTTGATTTAAAGAGAAGAAGAGAAATCATCACTTGTTGATTTAAACCCATTCCCACATTAGTGATTTGATTTAATTTAGAGAAATATAATTAAGTTGATTTTATGGGTTAGTTAAGTTAAACCCTTAATTAGATGAATTAATTACCCTTACTTATGTCTCCTTAAATAAATTAAGTAAATAATTATAAGCTGACATGATATGCATGGAAAATTAAATTGCAATGATCCTAGGAAATAAAAGGGGCTTAATGTAATTGGCTCTTGATTAATAATTAATTTGATTAAGGGACTTAATTAATTACTTTTATGGTTTTTCCACACATGTCGATTAACCATAATTTCATTAAACTCCTTTAGGTTATTAAACACTTAAAGATCTACCCCATGATTTAATTAATTAAGGTCTCGATGTGATTATGATTTTGATTTGATTAAGTGACTTAATTACTTAGTTAAATCTTAATTAATTTCATTTTAAAAAAGGGTGAAATGAACTTAGGAAAGGGGTCTCAACCCACCACTTATTTCACTATTATTGAACAATGATTAATAAACTTAATTAAATAATTTATTATTGTTCATGGGATTAATTAATCATTAACTTAAAAGAGTAGTAAGGTTTAATTAGTCAATTTTCCTAATTAAGTGAGTAATAAATCCCAAGAAAATCATGGGAGGTAGAGGTCATCCCATTAAATTTACTAACAAAATTTGGGATTAATTGCTCAAGTAATTAAGGAGTAATTAAGTTAATTTTATAATTAAACCTTAATTAAATCTTAATTATTATTAAAATTTGTTAAGATCATTTTAATTAATTCTCCTCAAATACCTTTAAAATGAGTATTTATTTGCATTTTGTTTATTTTTCTATGAGGTTTTATGATTTTAGAAGTTCTAGGCATTAAAATGATTAATTAATTAATTCCTAATCTTGTTGGCCATGTATGACACGATGGCATGCTTTTAAAACTTATCTTAGTTAATGGAAGTGGCGATGCACTTTCTCGTTTGCCAACCTATCTAAGATTGGATGGCTACGATTAATTCCATAACTTAATAGGATTAAATGAGATCGATCTATTAGATCTAATCATGACTATCCATTCTGATCACACGAAATGGATGGTGATCTAACATCACACAAGTGTGGGAGAATGGAGTCCATTGCTCACTTGATCCGAAGCAAGCTCCGATCAACTCCAAAAGGATCCCACACCTTCACGACATCGATCAGAGGGGATCCAATGGTCAAGATCACATGAGATTGGTGGCTCACTAGATCAATTTTGGAAGAACACCTCACTGGAGCTCATGATTGGTGGCTCAATGATTGAGGAAGCTTCATGTAGTGGAAACGAAGCCCTATTGAGCGACAATAGGATCAATTCTTCAATATTTGCTAGGAAGGAAATGAACCAATAATTTGAAACTCAAATTTGATCAAAGTCCCACCTCCGATGCTCAGGAAGCTTGGGAGATGATTTATTGTGGCTCTACGAGGCCTAGGGAAAGTGCATGCAAAGTTAATTTTAGTTTGATGGAGAAATGTGGAAGTTAGGTTGAAAATGGGAGTGCCTTATTTTGAGATGGACGTGAATAGCATTTTTTGATCGAGGAATGAGCTTGGGAGCTTAGAGAATGGCTATAGCGACTCTCCTTGGGTAGCTAGGGCTCTAAGGAATGATTTTTATGTGTGCTTGAGTGGAAACGAGGAGTTGTATACCTCCCTTCATCTTGATCTGATGATGGGGTTGGGTTTGGTTTCTAGTGGCCATCTGGGCATCTCAGGGAGTCGTAGGTGCCAGGGAAGAGGTGAGTTGGCTCTCCTTGGTTGGTTGAAGGTGTGGAGGTGGCTACCAAAGAGGAATCATGGGTGTTCTATGTGTTTCAAATGCTCCAATGGGGAGGGTGAGGTGATTTCACCTCCCATGGGTCATGGCCAACCCAACTGCCCATTAGGAGTCCTGTGCCTAGGTGGACCATTGGGAGAGTACCAAGTTTCCAAGGAATGGAAATGACCACATAAATGGGTGATTTGTCTCATATGATGCCCTTGACCAAGGGTAGAATGATCATTTAACATTGGATTTGATTTGTGCAGATTTGAAATGAGTTAAAAGAGGGTTTACCCAAATTTTAAGTCAATTGGAGTCGATTTGGTTAGGTTTGGCTCAATTTGACTCATTTAGGTCAAATTGGGTTAGGTTGGGTAAAGCTGACTAATGGATCAAATTGGGTCAAATTAAGTGTTGGGTCAAGTTCATCTAATCATTTGGGATGTTTTGTTTCAATTGGTTTGGTTTATTTTGGCTTAGATTTGATTTTGGCTCATTTAAATTCAAATGGTTAGTAGACCAATTTGACCAAATTGGCCAAATTGGTTTGTGTGTTGGTTTAGGTTTAGTTAACCAATTGAAGATGATTGTAGGTTTTGGCTTCAATTAATTTGGATTTGATTTTGAAGGCTAACTTGAACCTTTAGGCCAATTTGGGCTAAGGTCAATTAGGTTCAATTGGGTCCAATCATGGCTTTGGCTAAGTTCAATAATCAATTTGGAATGAACTTGAGCCATTGGTTGCAATCAATTTGATTTATTTAGGTATATTTGGATCAACTTGGGTCAAGAGGGCCAATTGGGTTTGATTTGACTCAATTGAAGGTCAAGTCATATACAACTATTGATTTTGATTTAGTATGAATCATTGGTTTCAAGGGATTTATCTTAGGTTGAAATTTGGCTAGTTTGGGTTCATATGGGGGTTAACTTGATCAAATGACCTTGGTTTGAAAAGTTTGGGACAATTGATCAACCTAGGGTGATCAACAATCATGATGGGAGGTTTTGATCGGCTTGTCTAATTTGGGTAGGATTAGAACTTAGCTCAAATAGGTTAAATTGGCCACATTGGGTCAAGTGGACCAATTGGGTTTAGTTGGCTTAATTATGGGTTGAGTTCTATTTAGTGGAGTTTATATATGGATTTGAGATTGATATATAAATTAAATTGCAATTGGCTTGGATTCAAATAGGTTTTGGTTCATTTGAACATTTCAAGTCAAAAGGATTAAGTTGGGTTTGACTTGGGTTAATTTTGTTTGGCTTAATGATTGTAGATTTCATTTATATTTATGAATATTATTGAAGGTATGATTGATTCATGAAAAAAATCAATTGAATTTGGGTTTTGGAATGAAAGAATTAGCTAAGTCCATGGAGTTGGGTCATGTAGCTTAGGTTTGGATTTTGATTTAGTTTGATTTAGTTCTGATTACTTAAATGTATATTTCATTTAAATTTGTGAAGATGATTGAAAATATGATTGATTAATGAGAAAATCAATTGAGTTTGACTTGATCTAGATTAATATTTAGCTAAGTCCATGGGATAGTCATATGGCTTAAGGGAAGGGTTTTGATTTAATTTGATTTAGTTTCCTTCAGTTTTGATCATTTGAATATAAATTTGATTTATATTTAGGAAATGATTGAAGATATAAATTGATTATGAGATAATCAATTGATTTTGGATTGATTTGGATTAAGATTTGGCTAAGTCCATGGGATAGGTCATATGGCTTAGAAGGGTTTCAAGTTTGAATTTGATCATGGGCTTCAATCATTTAGTTTTGGAATTTGGGCTTGGATTTGGATTTGAATTTGATGTTTGAATTGAACTTGATTTGAGAAAGTGAACATGGATTAGATTTTTTGTTGTAGGTAGGTTGATTATCCTAATCCTTAAAGCATAACTTGATCATATGGTTAACCCTTCTAAGTCTTTAGAAGATAAGCAAAAGTCAAGTGTTTTATGACTAAGAAGTCTTAGTGTCTAGACTTCTAAGTCTAAGAAGGGAAGATTGAATCACACTCCAAAAGTGAGGTCAATAAGCCTTAAGCTCCATAGTGTTGCCTTTGGAGATAGATGATTAGAAGACCGAAGCCAAGTTTCACATTATAGACTTGGATACAAATTTCAATGCTTTGCTTGGGAGACCATGAATACATGAGAACAACATAGTTCCATCCTCTCTACATCAGTGTACGAAGTTTATGAGAGGTGGGATCATCTATTGTGTCAAATGAGATATCAAGCCATTTATAGTTCAGGAGGTCAGCATATATGAGAATGCAGCTTATTACCTCTCTCAAAATCAACAAGTCTACTCTCGTGAACTTGGCCAAAGTTTAAAAATAAAAAAAATGAAAAAGAAAAGGAAAGAAAAATAAAAAGAAAAAGAAAGAATAAGAAAAACAAAATGAAAAAGAAAAAGAAAAGAATAGAGAAATGAAAAGAAAATAAAAGGGAGTGAAATAGACTTGGAAGAGGAAGTGGAGCGACATTAGATTCAACCCACATTCATTACTCCATTTGAACATATGGGTAGGATGACCTCCACTAGGTAGTGAAGAGGTAGTTCAGGCCCATATTGGTGGAAAACCTCTGCCACCCAATAAAAGATAAGTCTTATATGGTTAGCACATCAATCTCTCTCAAGTAGATTCCCTTGGAGGTGACACTTGAGCCAGATAGTGATGAAGACCAAGCTCCAAAGCAAAGAATAAGTGTATCCAAATATATATGTGAAACAGTTAGGCATCAGTTGGGAACCTTAGCTCTAACCCCACTTTCTTCTCAAAAAGCTGAGGGTTTGGAACTTAAGAAAGCCCCTAAGTCATCCATAGGTGTGAAGACTCAGAGGTTCTTTCTAGGAGCATCATCCTCAAGTCAAGAAGTTGATGTAGAACTTGAGGATGATTCATATAAAGATTTAATAGAATTACCTTTCGATTGGTACTTGCCATGTGTTCATAATTTAGCAAAGAAAGGGTTAATCCCACATACTTTGTCAAAGTACAGGTCAGACTATTTTGAAAGAATATGAAAGAATAAATGAAATAGCTCTCAATCAAGATCGAGACTAGGATTTAGTACAGTGGGTCCAATCGATGATGATGATTAATGCTTAGTCATCACCAATCATTGGAATCTGATAGGTTGTTTTCAAATTACATTAACTCATATGAGAAGCTGTGCTTAGAAAATTTAGATGATTCATATGATTTTGAAGTCAAAGATGCACTGCCAAGGTTTGAAGAAGAGGTCAAGTCAACCATCGATGAGCTCTAAGAAATCAAGTTAGGAACTAAAGAAGATCTACGCCCGACATACATTGGTTCTTTGTTGAATGAAATTGAAACCAATTACTTAGTAGGCTATTAATTGAGTTTTATGGACTACTTTGCATGGAGTTATAAAGAGATGCTTGGATTGGCTCTTGATGTAGCAGTCCATAAACTAATAATAGAGCCTACTGCTAACCCTATCAAGCAAGCTCCTAGACGCATGCGATTAGACGTAGAACAATAGATCATTTATGAAGTCAAGAAACTAATTGATGCTGGCTTCATCTAGGAAGAAAAATGCCCTACCTGGCTAGTCAGGGTCATCTTAGTTAAGAAAAGAATAGAAAAATTCACATATGTGTCAATTTTATGGATTTAAATAAGGCATGTCCAAAAGATGAATTTTCACTACCAATCCTGGAGTTGATGGTGGACATAGCTAACATTTATTTTACAAGTGTTAGTTAGATTTCCATTCTTTTCTTTCCATGTAAATTTGTAATTAAGATTTTGGAATGATTGTTATGGGGATTAGGATGAGCATTGCTCATAAGATCCTATCTTATGTACCATGTGAAGCCTTGGCACATCAACCTTCCAAACATCCAAAAGAAGGAACCAAAGAAGAAAAGAAGAAAAGAAGAAGAAAGAAGAAAAGAAGAAATAAGAAATAAAGCTTGATGATCCTCATAACAATGAATTCCTTACTTAATTGTAATTTAATTCATTTGTAATCTAAGTTGTATAAGGGTAGATCTCGGCTACCCACATTTGAGTTTTTTGGGTTTGTGCGGTGGTGCTCGACCACAATGGACTTTTATTCTTTTGTGATTAGCTTCATAAATTGGTTGTTGATTTGTTTATTTTGTGCATTAAGTGGCATGCTTTTCTTAGTTTCTTCCTTGCTTTATATATGCATTAGATGTGGATTAGGCTCTTTAGGGAAAAATAAATATTTTACCCAACTTAACAACTTAAAAATTAAAATTAAAGCAATTCATATTCTCACCTAAAGCTTAGGCTTAAAATCAAGATAAAAGAATTAGCAACCCCTTAACTGAATGAGCATTTCTTTTATAATATCATGCACAAATGCATCTTATTTCACTCTTGATTGGAGGGCTTCCACATTTACCAGAGAAACTTGGCTTGACCTTTGAGAGCCATGGTGGAAACTCACCTCATCCGTTATCGCTGATTTTGGCCAATAACTTTCTTTCCCATGCATTAGTCATATGAATCCTATTAGCCTGATTCAAAATAATTGTCCAAAATAAAATAAAATAAAATTTGAATTGCATTAGATTTAGGCCATTTGAAGCATGCCCTTTACATGATATAGTCTCTTTAGGGAGTGAGTTTAAGGACTTAGTCTCTTTCTAAATAAATAAAAGCCTAGCTATCTTTCATAAGCATAAAGACTTGCCTACATATTTAAAATTGTAGGAGTTAGTTATGCCACCCCAGGCGTCTAAGTCCAAGCTGTCGGGTGGTTTGTCCTCTCTTGTGGAGACAAACTAATTATCCATTTTCGCCTTAGATTTAGGTTGTCCTTCTGGCCATTGCTGAAGCTCCCTAGGTTTAGGTTCTAAGGTTGCTTCTCCCCTTTGCGGGCCATAAGCATAATTCGACACCTCTTAGGCATTTCATTAATATTGTATTAAGGAATCTTAAGTCCAAAATTTCTAATGAAATATGCAACTCAAATAAACTAAATCAATTTAAAAATGTAAAGCCCAAATAGGATAGTTTGAGATACTCACTAGGTTTCTTAGCATTATGGGTATCTCGTACTTATCTACCATTTTTTCTTTGATAGTAACTCCCTCTTTTGATCAATCCCATTTGACCTGTCAAAAATAAACCAATCGATTGATAATCTTTCCTATTGAAATCTTCAAAGAAAATGATCATTTACCTTAATCAAGAGTTTTCCTAAAGAATCCCCATTCCTTAGGATGCAATTAACTATGGATGCTTGCCCCTATAAGGAACTTAACAAACATGGTTTAAAATAAACCTTGCTTTACTTTCCATGTAAAGTAAGAAGAATCTTGTACATATGCACCCATCATTCTTAGGAGTCCTTATTGAGGTGATTAGGTCCATTAAAGGGTAGTGACTTTTGTCTTTCGAGATAGTACACTATTCCTTGATATCGTACTCGATCACTTGAATAAGTACATCTGTGGATCTACATGGCACCCTAAAAAGATGAATTTTGATAGGCCTTGTCTCTTTCATTTCTCCCCAACAGATTTGAAAGGGGACTCCCTATAGGAATTTGTCACCACAAATTTTTCTGGCGACTCTGCTAGGGATGGTTCCTCTCTCCATTTTTGGTAAATGACCATTGTATTTGAGTATTGATAGTGGTTTATACTTTGGTATGAATTTGAGACTATCTTTCTTTCCATTGGAACTTAGCTCATTTCATTCTTGAGTTGAGTCAACATCTTTAGGTTTTAGGACCACATTCCTTGTTGGTCTTAAAACCACCGTTTCTCCAATGGGTTAAAATTGAAATGATCTAAATAAAAAGAAACATCTTAAAGACTTCCTCATTATCATTTTCATGATAAGGAAAGGTTCATTCTAAAATAATAAAAACAAAAAAAATCTTCCATAAGAACTTTGCTTTTCAAAAAGCACCTTTCAAAAATGCACTTAATAAAATATTTTCCACCTAATTTGGTCACCCTCATTTAACAATTCCCATAATTGTTACATGTAAGGATTTTCAAAAATAAAACCAACAACATTTTGAAGCACAAATGAACATCTTCTTTCAATTCACTTTGATGAAGATTTCATTTTCAAAATAAAATGAACAATTATCTTCAAAATGAAAATCATAATCATAAAGTTTTT
>CM038214.1:193045861-193605423 GCA_021442155.1 Cymbidium sinense
TACCATTGCGAAGGATGAGGAGTTTGATTGGAGAAACCATTCATATATTACCTAAATAAAGGCAAACTATTTCAAGAGAAGTCCCAAGCCCATCAGATAAAATAGAGAGCACTTTCTTATGCTCTTGTGGATGATATCTTGCACAAGCGATCTTTCAATCAAATGTGGTTACATTATTTAGACAAGAATGAAGCCTGTAAGATCATGGCTGAGGTATACACATGATTATGTGGAGCCAACCAATCCAGTCTGAAGATGGAAGCCAAGATCAAGAGACTAGGATACTACTGGCTGTCAATGATCAAAGATTGCATGGATATGGCTAAGCGATGCCACCAATGTCAAATACATGGTGTGGTTCTACACTAAGCACCCAACATTCTACATCCTACATTAGCCTCATGGCCATAAAATTTGAGTGTTTGGGTACCACATAGTGCGTCTAATTAATCATCTTTTATCCAAGGGTCATCGATTCATCATAGCTACTACTGAGTACTTTTGTAAATGGGCAAAGGCGATTTCACTCAGAGAGGTCATAGTTTATTGTGTGCTACAATTTTATAGGAACCATATCATATATAGCTTTAGAGTGCCTTGATGAATTATATCTGATAATAGTACTACATTCAAGAGAACTGAGATCAACAACTTTGCTCAAAGAAACAACATAGATTGGAGATATTATACCATCAACTACCCAAGGGAAAATGGCTTAGTAGAAGCCTTCAACAAAACTATCATCTAAATATTGAAGAAGACACTCAATAAGTGATAATGGCATTAACAGTTAGTTGATGCCTTGTGGGCCTACCGCACCACATATAGAACTCCAACTCAGTCTACTCCTTTTTCTTTAGTGTATGGGTTTAAAGTTATTCTACCATTAAAAGTCTAACTTCCATCACTAAGGATAGTTGAAGGTAGCAAGATCACAATATAGTAGAATGCTAAGTTATGGTTAGAAGAGATCGAAGGTTTGGAGGAGAGAAACCCGCAGGTATGCTAAAACTCACATTGTACAAAGCTAAAATGATTCAAGCTTATAACAAGTTGGTATGTCCTAGAGCTTTTCAAGTAGGAGAGCTTATTTTTGTTCTAAGGACACGGATTGTTGCCCATCGTAAGATGGGAGGCAGGTTTGAACCCACTTAGGAAGGCCCTTTTTCCATAGAGAAGGCCTACTAAGGAGGATCTTATTAGCTTATTAATCATAAGGGAGAGCTCCCAATGCTTCCATTCAATGTGCTCTACTTAAAGAAATATTATAAGTCATGTTTGAAAATAATTATCATCAATGAAAATTATATTTTGATTTAAATATGTTCCATGTTGAAAGTATTTTTATTTATAAATCCCCCACGATGTGTTTAGGGTAGGTGTAAGGAACCCGAATGATGTTATATCCTTCATCGACACAACACGAACACAAAATACACATAAACATATAAAATAAATACATATATTTTGTCTCGGGCTACTCTAAGTTGAGATAACGACCCCAAGCGGAATTCACTCTGTAACTGCTCTAGGTCAGACATATGTGCTACGTTGCTATTATGTCACCCTAGTGGTCTTCTTCCTTTAGAGGATGTAAGTATGCTACACTTTCCTTCTTTAGCCATTACACATCGATGAGTGTCTTGTTAGTTTGGTAGGCCTTACTGCGTAGTCCGTAAGCTACCTCATGTTGGTTTCATTTAAGAAGATGTGAGTCGGCTACACTTTATTCTTGGATTAGCCTTTGTGCACTGTATGGGCTGAGTGTATTTGAGGTTTAGGATAAGTCCCCTAGCGGATCCTTCCCTCCTGACTGCTTCAAGTCTGGGTGCAGTACTTCCTCAGGGCTCTCCACTCAGTAGTCGCTCTAGGTCATATAGCATCATGTGTGATGTGGTATCCGATGATCAGTTTTGCTTGAAAAGTTGTAAGCCTACATGCTTTCTTTCCATATTAATAGTTGCACACTGACGAGCACCTATGGTTGGTTGGTTCTGACTATGTTGACGGATACACTTTAAGTTGGTTGGTTCTCACACCTTAGGATACACCACTCATGATAGATGTAAGTCTGCTACACTTTCTCCTTGAGTTGGCCACCGTACACCTATAGGCTTTCTTTTTTAGGGCTTAGGATAAGGCCTCCTCCCTATGGGCACTATATATGGATCACGTCCTTTGCAATCCCATTTAGACACTACCTGGGTTACTATCAGATTAGATAGTTCCCCTTTCCTAGTATCAACCCCTATGGTTGGAGAATCTATCTATGGATGTGCGATTCTCACATGGTCAGTAAAGCGAGATAGGTCAACATAGCCCCTTTCGGTGTGGTCCCTCACACACCAACAGGGTCCATGCAAATATATAAACAAAAAATATATATTCACTTGTGGATTAGGAGGACACCCCTTGCGGTACCTTTTCCCAAGAAGGCATCCTATCTTTAAGGTAGTGTCTGCAAAACTCCTTATAGGAATTACCTGACTACTCTTGAGTTGGTATAAGTCCCCTACGGCATTCACTCAGTAGTCTCTCCTAAGTCGGGTTCTATTTGTTGTGCTACCAATTGGCCCCAGCAGCTATTCCCTGCTTTAGAAGATGTAAGTGTGCTACACCCTTGCACCTGTTTGCACACTAAAGGCAACCCCTTAGGTTCTAGCTTAACCCCATGGCTACTATCCCTTTGGATTTATAAATGAGATATGACAAGTTTGATATAGCTTTAGTGGGTCCATCGCCAACATAGACCATAAATTAAATATATCAAATTTGGAGAGCTCACATCTTCAATGGATATGCCCTCAATTCAAAATCAAACTAAACCAAACAAACCATATCAAATAACATGAAATTAAGATAAAATTAATCTTGACTACTTTTGAGTTGATATAAGTCCCCAGCATTCACTTAGTAGTCTCCCTAGGCCAGGTTTGATTTGTTCTGCATCCAATAAGTCACCCCAGTGGTTGTTCCTCGCTTTGGAAGATTTAAGTTTGCTACGCCTTCTTCCTAGCATAGCCGTTGCACTCCAAAAGGCAACCCCTTATGTTGGCTAGCTCTACCCTGCAGCCGGTAGACTATTATCCCTTTGGATTTATAAACTTGAGGTAGGTCAAGGCTGATATAGCCCCTTCTTAGTGGGTTCATCGCATACATTATACATTAACTGATTAAATTAAACCCGATCTAGTTTTTCCCAGTGGAGTTAAATCACACCCTTCTCCTTAGTGGAGCTGCAAATCATATATAAACAAGTCAAGCAAACAAATCAAATTCAAAACAAACCTTCCTAGTGGAGCCAAATTAAACCAACTCCCCTGGTAGAGTTAAATCAAAGAAATCCAACTAAACTCATATTCCCAACTGGATACATCCCCAAACAAATCTAAAATCAAATCAAATCAAACGCTTCCCAGTGGATGGTTCATATACCCGATCCCTAGTAGAGTCGAGCCCATATATCTAGCAGATGTGCCTCCACATCAATTAAAACAAAATAAATTAAAGTCAGTTCGATCTTAATCCCCGGTGGATTATAGATTCTTATCCCCAATGAATCTTTTTTCTTTAAATCATTTAATCAAATTATATTCAAACCTTATCCTTAATAGATTTTCTTCTTTTATGCCCTCGACATAGACCCTCACATGTCATGTCTAATGCATGAGTGATCCCTAGATCTCCTCCATGTCCTTGACATGGAATTCTCATCAAATCTTATTTCTTTGCTTATGCACACCTTCCCCACAAAATCCTAACAATGTATTCATTCAAATTACATCATCTTAACATTATAATCAACATTTAATGATTTGTGATGGTGCAAGCTTAAACTAACTATACAATATCATGCAAAACATATTAGGGTTTAGGAATTAACACACTATATTATATTATAATATATGATGTTATATTATAATTTGTTATAATATAATATATTGTCCAACATTAGACCTCATTAAAATCACTTAAAAGGAACAAATAATAAAATTTTCATAAAATATGAATAATGTTCATTTTGGATGTAAAATTTTTATTTTTTTGTTTGAAATGGTAAAAAATAGCAAAATTTTGGTGTTGCTTCTTGGTTTGTGCCATGAATTTGTCCAAATTCTTCAATCTCAACCTTCAAATTAACATTTATGTGAGTTTTAACCCAATGTATCATAACAAAAGTAAAACATAATAAAATGTAGAATAACAGTTAGTAACACACCACCACATTCATATATATGTGAAGTCATATTGTTATGTACATTATATTTTAAAATTCTTTCATATAATATATTATCTTACATTACACCGTAAAATGAATCACTCTAAGTAAAAAAATTATAACATTTGGTTGAAAAATGAACATTTATTTTGGATGCAAAATTTCAATTCTTTTGATTAAATGACACAGCATAGAATGCCCCCAATGATGTTCCCTAAAGCTAACCTTAAATTTGGCCAAATCCCATCATCTTAGCCTATAAATCAATATTTTTATGAATTATACCAGTATAAACTCTACTACATCATACTATAACAAACTATATATGCTAAACAACAAGTAGTAATACATAATAGTATGCTATAATGCATGATGCTACACTATGTTATGGAATCCTATATTATAATACACTATAATATATTATATTATATTATATTGCATGTCAAATCACAAGAGATTGCTTAAGATAAGAAATCATAAAATTAGTCTAAATAATAAAAAACTATATATTTTAGTCGTATCACTTACATATTTTAAATTGAAATAATATATTATGATGCCCTTCTTTACTTATTATGAATTTGGCCAAATTCCACCATTTTAAAGTCTAAATTAATTATTTTATAAATAATTCTAGTGTAGGCTCAACTGCATGATTGTAAAATACTAAAAGAATTTAAAATGCATAGAATAATATATTATGATATATGATGTTATACTATGCTACAACATATAATATTTATTTTGAACATAAAATCTTACTTTTAGACTACAAGTGGCATAGCACACCTTTGGTACTACAACTAATTCCCACTTCAAATTTAACAAATTTCATCATCTAATTTATTAAATCATTATTTTTATGATTTACATTAATATAAACTATAGGGCATAATACAGTAATATACTAAAACATTTCAAAACATCTTATAACATCCAAAAACACATCACTACATGCTAGAATATATGATCATACATTATACTATAATATATAGTATTATAAGATGATTTTTGGTTACAGTTTAGTGTATTCAAATCTCCAATAGTCAAGGGAAAGTCGCTTGAAGACATTTTCTTTAGCTTCCATTACTTTGTTAGGATTAAGTCATTCTTTGGATTTACCCCTAATGACATCTTTATTCAAAGTTTAAAGTTTTAGGGTTTAGGGTTAGTATAAGGTTTAGGGTTAGTTTAGGGTTTAGGGTTTAGGGCTAGTTTAGGATTTAGGGTTTAATGTTTGGGGTTTAGGTTTAGGTTGCAGGTTGATTAGGGTTTATGGTTTTAGGAATTAGGGTTTAGGGTTTAGGTTTAGGTTTTAGAGTTTAGGGTTTAGTGTTTTGGGTTTAGGATTCAAAGTTTAGGGTTCATGGTTGAGGGTTTAGGGTTTAATGTTTATGGTTTAGGGTTTTTATGGTTTAGAGTTTAGGGTTTAGGGTTTAGGGTTTAGGGTTTAGGTTTATGGTTTACAATTTATGATTTAAGTTTTAGTTTAGTTTTTAGGGTTTAGAGTTTTGGGTTTAGGGTTTAAGGTTTCTTCTAATAGAGAATAAATTCAAATTCAACATTTCTTCTATTGATTTCATAAACCAAGTAGCATCCCAAGTTTTCTAAGACACAGATGACATAGATAAAATAAGGACTGCAAATCAAATACACTAGATAAGTAGAAACATCTCTACTATAAAGACAGTCCCATAAGCAGCAGATCAGATTGACCATTATTTAGTTTCTATAGTTCCCATCAGAACCACCCCTGCCTCTCAAGTTGCAGGAACCGCCATAATATCCCCGATCTCCCTCTTTGCCACCAGCATAGCTGTAACCTCCATCGCTCCTCCTGCCTCCATTATCACCACTACTCTGACCACCACCTCCACATCAACAAGCACCTCTAGACCCCCCCACCACTGATAACCCACCGCTCACGACCTTTGGATCTAGATTGAGCCCCATTGATGATGATGTTTCAGCCATCAAGGTTCTACCCTTTCTTAGGGTTGAGGGTTTAGGGTTAGCTTAGGGTTGTAGGTATAAGCTTTAGGGTCTAGGGTTAATTTTAGTGTTTAGAGTTTAGGGTTTAGGATTTAGGGTTTGGGGTTCTGAGTTTAAAAAAAAACAAAAAAAGTAGTAGGTTTAGGTTTATTTAGTTTATTTATTATTTATTTTAGTTTATTTTATTTTTTCATTTTATTTAGGTCAATTTTTATTTTTTAGGTTAATTATTTATTCTTATTTAGTTTGGTTTATTTATTTTAAATTTATTTATTTTAGTTTAGGTTTTATTTTATTTTTAGGTTTAGGCTTACATTTATTTTTTAGTTTAGTTTTATTTTTATTTAATTTTTTAGGTTTAGGTTTTATTTTTTATTTTTAGGTTTAAGTTTAGGTTTTTATTTTCTTTTTCTAGGTTTAGGTTTAAATTTTTATTTTAGGTTTATTTTTAGGTTTTATTTATTAGTTTAGGTTTAGGTTTATGTTTAGTTTAATCTATTTATTTAGTTTAGGGTTTAGGTTTAGTTTATTTTAGGTTTAAGTTTAAGTTTTATTTATTTTAGTTTAGTTTATTTTAGTTTAGGTTTTGGATTATTTTTTTTATTTTAGGTTTAGGTTTCTTTTTTAGTTTAAGGTTTAAGTTTTATATTTTATTTATTTTTAGGCTTATTTTTTAGGTTTAGATTTTTATTTAGTTTTATTTTAGCTTTATTTTTTTACGTTTAGTTTTTATTTTATTTAGGTTTTTCATTTCTAGGTTATTTTATTTTTTTAGTTTAGTTTAGGTTTTATTTATTTTATTAGTTTATTTATTTTTATTTTATTATATTTTTAGGTTTAGGTTTAGGTTTATGTTTAGGTTTATGTTTAGGTTTTTATTTCATTTTATTTATTTTTTTGGTTTTAAATTTTTTTCTTTATTTTATGTTTAGGTTTTATTTAGTTTAGGTTTTAGGTTTTTAGGTTTTTACGGTTTATTGCTTAGGGTTTAGGGTTTAAGGTTTAAGGTTTAGGGTTTGTGGTTTAGGGTTGTAGATTTTTGGGTTTAGGGTTCTAGGTGTAGGGTTTATGGTTTTTTTTATATTTTTCATATTTTTATTTTTTTTAATATTAAGTAAACTTGTAGTTTTATGTTTACTTAGTTTATTTAGTTTATTTTTTATTTATTTGAATTTATTTTATCTTTTATTTTTATTTAGGATTATTTTTATTTTTATTTAGTTTAGTTTATTCATCCTAGGTTTTATTATTTTAGTTTATTTTTGGTTTATTTTTTAGCTTAGTTATATTTTTAATTTATTATTTAGGTTAAAGTTTTATTTATTATTTTTAGGTTTAGGTTTAGGTTTTTATTTTATTTTTTTATGTTTAGGTTTTCAGTTTTTATTTTTGGTTTATTTTTAGGTATTATTTTTTAGTTTAGGTTTAGTTTTATTTTTAGTTTATTTTATTTTATTTAGTTTAGGTTTATGTTTAGATTTAGGTCACTTTAGGTTCAGGTTTAAGTTTTATTTATTTTAGTTTAGTTTATCTTAGTTTATGTTTATTTTATTTTAATTTTAAGTTCAGATTTTTTTTTTAGTTTAGGGTACAAGTTTTATTTTTTATTTATTTTTAGGCTTATTTTTTGTTTTAGGTTTTTATTTAATTTTTATTTTATTTTATTTCAGGTTTATTTTATTTTTATTTCAGGTTTAGTTTTTATTTAGCATTTTTTTATTATTTATAGTTTAGTTTAACTTTTCATTTATTTTATTTTAGTTTAGTTTTTATTTTTTATTATATTTTATTTTAGGTTAAGGTTTATGTTTTTGTTTTATTTTATTTTATAGGTTTTGGTTTAGGGTTTAGGGTTTTAGGGTTTAGGGTTTAGGGTTTAGGGTTAGTGTTTATGGTTTAGAGCTTAGGGTTTAGTGTTTAGGCTTTAGGGTTTTGGGTTTTTAAGTTTAGGTATAGGTTTAGCTTAGTATTAAGGGTTAGTTTAGGGTTTAGGGTTTAAGCTTTAGAGTTTAGGGTTTTTAGCTTTTAGTGTTTATGGTTTAGGTTTAGTTTAGGGTTTAAGGTTTAGAGTTTTAGGTTTATGGGTTTAGGGTTTTGGGTTAGGGTTAGTGTTTAAGGTTTAGGGTGTAGGGTTTAGGGATTAGGGTTAGCTTAGGGTTTAGGGTTTAGGATTTATGATTTTATTTTTATTTTTTTTTTTATTTTTTATTATAGTGCTTATTTTTTTATCTTAGGTTTAGGTTTAGGTTTATTTTTATATTATTTTGTCTTTAAGTTTAGCTTTATTTTTATTATATTTTTTTTTTAGGTTTAGTTTTAGGTTTATTTATCTTATTTAGTTTAGTTTATTTTTGGTTTATTTTATTTTAGTTTAGCTTATTTATTTTGGATTATTTGGTTTATTTTTATTTAGTTTATGTTTTAGTTTAGCTTATTTATTTTAGTTTAGATTATTTAGTTTATTTATTTTTAATTAGGTTTATTTTTTTATTTTTATTTTTGTTTATTTTAGGGTTCATTTAGTTTAGTTTTTAGTTTATTAATTTTTTGTATATTTGATTTTTATTTAGCTTTTTCTCTTTTTTATTTTATTATTTTATTTTTATTTTAGTTTATCTAGGTTTAGGATTACGTTTATTTATTTAGTTTAGTATATTTAGTTTTATTTTATTTTTTAGGATTGATTTAGTTTTGGTTTATTTTTTTATTTAGTTTATTTTAATTAATTTATTATATTTTTATTTTATTTTATTTATTTATTTTTATTTTATTTTTACCTTATTTTATTTATTTTTAGTTTTAGGGTTTATTTATTTAGTTTTTAATTTAGTTTTTTTTATTTATTTAGTTTAGTTTAGTTTTAGGTTTAAGTTTATTATTTTTATTTATTTTATTTTAAATTTAGTTTATTTAGGTTTATTTTATATTATTTTAGGTTTATTTTATTTATTTAGTTAAGGTTAAGGTTTATTTATTTATTTTAGTTTATTTTTATTTTAGATTATTTATTTATTTTATTTTATTTGTTTTTATTTTAGGTTTATTTTAGCTTAGTTTATGTTAATTTAGTTATTTTAGTTTATTTTTATTTTTATTTTTATTTAGGTTTTTAGGTTTATTTTTATTTTATTTAGTTAATTTATTTTAGGTTTAGGTTTAAGTTTATTAGTTTAATTTTTTTTAATTTAGGTTTTTTTTCTTTTTTTATTTTAGGTTAATTTATTTTTATTTTTTATTTATTTATTTTAGTTTAATTTATTTAATATCTTTTAGGTTACTTTTACTTAGTTTTTAGGTTTAGTTTCTAGTTTATTTTTATTTATTTAATTTTAGTTTATTTTATTTAGTTTTGGTTTAGGTTTAGGTTTATTTAGTTTAGTTTAAGTTTTAGCTTCAGGTTTAGGTTTAGGTTTAATTAGTTTTTTTAGGTTTTTTTGTTTATTTTATTTTTTAGTTTATTTAGGTTTAGGTTTAGGTTTATTTTTATTATTTTTAATTTAGTTTATTTAGTTTAGATTAGTTTATTTATTAAGTTTTTATTTTTTTATTTTATTTATTTATTTTGTTTAGTTTAGGTTAGTTTATTTTATTTATTTATTTTTTATTTTAATTTATTTTATTTATTATATTTATTTATTTATATATTTTTTTAGTTTATTTTATTTTTTATTTAGGTATATTTAGTTTATTTTAGTTTATTTATTTAAGTTTATTTATTATTAGTTTATTTTTATTTAGTTTAGGTTTTCTATTTAGTTTAGTTTATTTAGGTTTATTTAGTTTAGTTTAGTTTATTAAGGTTTATTTATTTTATTTTATTTTCCTTTAGTTTATTTTAGGTTTATTTATTTTGTTTAGTTTATTTATTTTTGGTTTATTTTATTTTATTTTATTTTAGTTTAGGTTTAAGTTTATTTCTTTATTTATTTAGTTTAGTTATGGTTTATTTTAGGTTGAGGTTTAGGTTTTTATTTTATTTTTATTTTAGTTTATTTTATTTAGTTTATTAATTTGTTTATGATTTTATTTCTTCTTTTAGTTTATTTTATTTAAGTTTAGGTTTAGGTTTAGGTTTAAGTTTTTTCTTCAGTTTAGTTTATTTTTATTTTTATTTCATTTAGGTTTAGTGTTTATTTATTATTTATTTTATATTATTTTATTTTTATTTAGTTTATTTTATTTATTATATTTTTTTAGTTTAGGTTTAGTTATTTCTTAAATTTATTTTTTCTATTTAGTTTTTTATTTTTATTTAGTTTATTTATATTTTTCTATCTTTTAATTTTTAGTTTATTTTTATTTTTATTTCATTTAGGTTTAGTGTTTATTTATTATTTATTTTAAATTATTTTATTTTTTTTGGTTTATTTTATTTATTATATTTTTTAGTTTAGGTTTAGTTATTTCTTAAATTTATTTTTTCTATTTAGTTTTTTATTTTTATTTAGTTTATTTATATTTTTCTATCTTTTAATGTTTAGTTTATTCTTTTAGGTTTTTAGTTTAGTTTAGTTTATTTATTTTTAGTTTAGGTTTCATTTTTTTTTTGTTTAGATTATTTATTATAATAATTTTATTTTATTTTTATTTTTTTAGGGTTAGCTTAATTTTATTTAGTTTATGTTTTGTTTAGGTTTAGGTTATGATTTATTTTATTTAGTTTAGTTTATTATTAGGTTTATTTTAATTAGGTTTATGTTAATCTTATTTCGGTTTATTTATTTTTATTTTAGTTTATTTTATTTACTTTTGTTTATCTATTAATTTTAGTTTATTTATTTATTTATTATTTAGTTTATTTTTTGTTTAGGTTAGGGTTTAATTTATTTTAGTTTATTTTTTATTTAGGTTTAGGTTTATTTATTTTAATTTATTTTTTTATTTTATTTAGTTTAGTTTATTTATTTATTTTATTTTATTTTAGTTCATTTATTTTCTTTTATTTATTTAGTTTAGGTTTTATTTTAGCTTATTTATTTTTTTACTTTTAGTTTATTTTTAGTTTAGTTTATTTAGTTGTTTAATTTTTTTGTAATTATTTTTTAATTTAGGTTTAAGTTTATTTTTATTTAGTTTATTTATTTAGGTTTATTTTTATTTATTATTTCTTTAGGTTTATTTTGTTTCTTTTAGGTTTAGGTTTATTTATTTTTAGTTTATTTTATTTTTAGTTTAGTTTATTTTATTTTATTTATTTATGTTTAGGTTTTTTAATTTATTTATCTTATGTCTATTTATTAATATATTTTATTTAGTTTAGTTTATATATTTTATTTTTTTTACTTTATTTATTTTAGTTTAGTTTATTTTAGTTTAGGTTTATTTATTTAGTATATTTTATTTAATTTTTTTATTTTATTTAGTTTATTTTTGTTTATTTATTTAGGTTTTTATTTAGTTTATTTTTATTTTTAATTATTTTGGCTTATGTTTATTTATTTTTTAGTTTATTTTGTTTAGTTTATTTTAGGTTTAGTTTTATTTAGTTTATTTAATTTAGGTTTTTACTTTATTTTATTTATTTTATTTTATTTTAGTTTAGTTTATTTAAGTTTATTTACTTTATTTTATTTATTTATTTAGTTTATTTTTTCTATTTATTTATTCATATTAGTTTTTTATTTATTCTTATTAATTTACTTTATTTTTTTGGTTTATTTTTTATGTTTTTATTTTTGTGTTAAGTTGTGGTTTAGTTTATTTTATTTAGTTTAGTTTTTCTAGTTTTAGGGTTTAGGTTTTATTTTAGTTTATTTTTTTGGTTAGTTTATTTTTTAGGATTATTTATTTTTATTTATTTAGTTTAGTTTTATTTTATTTATTTTAGTTTATTTTATTTATTTTAATTTATTTTAGGATTATTTTAGTTTATTTTTATTTATTTGGTTTTGGTTCATTTTATTTATGTAGTTTATTTAGTTTAATTTATTTTTGTTTATGTGGTTTATTTATTTTTTAGTTATTTAGTTAATTTTGGGTTTAATTTAGGTTAGGCTTATTTATTTATTTTAATTTAGTTTAGTTTATTCATTTATTTTATTTTCATTTTTTAGTTTAATTTAGGTTTATTTTTTATTGTTTAGTTTATTTATTTTAGTTTAGTTTTTTTATTTTAGTTCATTATTTGGGTTCAGGTTTTGGTTTATGTTTATTTTTTAGTTTTGTTTTATTTTTATTTTATTTTTTGGTTTAGGTTTTATTTTTTATTTTTAGGTTTAGGTTTAGCTTGTTATTTTATTTTTTTAGGTTTAGGTTTTAGGCTTTTATTTTAGCTTTATTATTAGCTTATTTTAATTAATTTAGTTGAGGGTTCAGGTTTTGTTTATTTTAGGTTTAACTTTAGGTTTTATTTATTTTTGTTTAGTTTATTGTTTAGGTTTAGGTTTTTATTTTCTTTTTAATTTATTTTAATTTATGTTTATTTTTTTATTTTAGGTTTATTTTTTATTTTATTTAGGTTTTTTATTTTTTTTAGTTTGGGTTTTTATTTATTTTATTTTAGTTTATTTTTATTTTTATTTTATTTTCCTTTTAAGATGGTTTAGGTTTACTTTAGCTTTTATTTTATTTTTGTTTTGGTTTAGGTTTAGGGTTTAGGGTTTAGGGTTTTAGGGTTTGGTGTCTGGTTTAGGTCTGTTAGGGAGGATTTTGTGGTTTAGTTTAGTGTTTAGGCTTTAGGGTTTAGGGTTTTTAGGGCTTAAGCTTTATGGTTTAAGGTTAATTTAGGGTTTAGGGTATAAGGTTTAGGGTTTAGAGTTAATTTAGGGTTTAGGGTTTTTTAGGGTTTAGCGATTATTTTGTTATTCTTTTATTTTAATTTTTTTTTTAATTTTAGGGTTTATTTTTTATTTATTTTTATTATTATTTTAGGTTTAGTTTTATTTTTTAGTTTATTTTTATATTATTTCATTTTTATGTTTAGGTTTATTTTATTTTTTTTTAATTTTTAGGTTTAGGTTTATTTAATTATTTAGTTTAATTTAGTTTTATTCTTAGCTTTATTTTATTGTAGTTTGGCTTATTTTATTTTTACTTTATTTATTTAGGTTTATTTAGTTAATTTTTATTTCTTTTATTTAGGTTTAGGTTGTAGTTTAGTTTATTTATTTTACTTTAGTTTATTTTTATTTCATTTTAGTTTACTTACTTTTTTATTTTAAGTTATTTTTTTATTTTAGGTATTATTTATTTATTTATTATTTTAATAAATTATTTATTTATTTATTTCTATTTAATTATTTATTTTATTTTATTTTTATTTTAGTTTATTTAAGTTTAAGTTTAGGTTTATTTAGGCTTATTTAGTTAGTTTAGGTTTATTTTTTTAATTTATTATTTTATTTTATTTATTTATTTATTTTAGGTTTACTTTATTTTTTTTTTTTTTTATATGTTTTAGGTTTGATTATTTATTTTTTAGTTTAGTTTAGTTTATTTTATTTATTATTATTCATATAGTTTAGTTTAGGTTTAAGCTTACTTAGTTTATTTTTATTTACTTTATTTATTTTTATTATTTTTATTTATTTTAATATATTTAGTTTATTTTTTTTATTTAGTTTAGTTTAGGTTTAGGTTAAGGTTTTTTATTTTATTTATTTTATTTTTTATTTAGTTTATTTTATTTATTTATTTATTTAATTTTATGTAATTGTTTATTAGGTTTGTTGTTTGATTTATTTAGTTTAGGTTTAAGTTTATTTATTTATTTACTTTATTTTTATTTTAGTTTATATATTTATTTTTTTTATTTTTTTTATTTTAGTTTATTTATGGTTTAGGTTTTATTTTCTATGTATATATTATTTATTTATTTTTATTTTAGGTTTATTTTTATTTAGTTTTGGTTTATTTAATTTAGTTTAGTTTATTTTTATTTTTATTTTAATTTAGGTTTAGGTTTATTTTGTTCATTTTAAATTACCATATTTAATTATTTATTTTATTTATTTAATTTATTTTTTATTTATTTTTTATGTTTATTTTTATTTATTTTGTTTATTTATTTAGTTTATATATTGTTTATTTTTTTAGTTTAGTTTAGGTTAAGGTTATAGGTTTAAGGTTTAGGGTTTAGGGTTGTGGGTTTAGGGATATAGGTTTAGGGTTCAGGGTTAGGATTAGGTTTAAGGTTTAGGGTTTAGGATTTAGGGTTTTTAAGTTTTTAGGATTTAGGGTTTTAGGCTTTAGGGTTTAGGGTTTTAGGCTTGGTTTATTTAGGTTTAGGTTTAGGTTTAGGGTTTAGAGTTAATTTGGGTTTAGGGTTTTGGGTTTAATTATTTTGTTATTCTTTTATTTTTAAATTTTTTTAATTTTAGGGTTTATTTTTTATTTATTTTTTTATTAATATTTTAGGTTAGTTTTTTTTTTTAGGTTTATTTTTATATTATTTCATTTTTATGTTTAGGTTTATTTTATTTTTTTTTTAATTTTTTAGGTTTAGGTTTATTTAATTATTTAGTTTAATTTAGTTTTATTCATAGCTTTATTTTATTGTGGTTTATTTTATTTTACTTTATTTATTTAGGTTTATTTAGTTAATTTTTATTTCTTTTATTTAGGTTTAGGTTGTAGTTTAGTTTATTTATTTTACTTTAGTTTATTTTTATTTCATTTTAGTTTACTTACTTTTTTTTATTTTAAGTTATTTTTTTATTTTAGGTATTATTTATTTATTTATTATTTTAATAAATTATTTATTTATTTATTTCTATTTAATTATTTATTTTATTTTATTTTTTTTAGTTTATTTAAGTTTAAGTTTAGGTTTATTTAGGCTTATTTAGTTAGTTTAGGTTTATTTTTTTAATTTATTATTTTATTTTATTTATTTATTTATTTTAGGTTTACTTTATATTTATTTTTTTATTTTTTTATATGTTTTAGGTTTGATTATTTATTTTTTAGTTTAGTTTAGTTTATTTTATTTATTATTATTCATATAGTTTAGTTTAGGTTTTAGTTTATTTTATTTACTTTATTTATTTTTATTATTTTTATTTATTTTAATATATTTAGTTTATTTTTTTATTTAGTTTAGTTTAGGTTTAGGTTAAGGTTTTTTAATTTTATTTATTTTATTTTTATTTAGTTTATTTTATTTATTTATTTATTTATTTATTTAATTTTATGTAATTGTTTATTAGGTTTGTTTTTGATTTATTTAGTTTAGGTTTAAGTTTATTTATTTACTTTATTTTATTTTAGTTTATATATTTATTTATTTTATTTATTTTTTTTATTTTAGTTTATTTATGGTTTAGGTTTATTTTTATTATATATTATTTATTTATTTTATTTTAGGTTTATTTTTTTATTTAGTTTTGGTTTATTTAATTTAGTTTATTTATTTTTATTTTATTTTAATTTAGGTTTAGGTTTATTTTGTTATTTAAATTACCATATTTAATTATTTATTTTTATTTATTTAATTTATTTTTTTATTTATTTTTTATGTTTATTTTATTTATTTGTTTATTTAGTTTATATATTTTATTTTTTTAGTTTAGTTTAGTTAAGGTTATAGGTTTAGGTTTAGGGTTTAGTTATTTTAGATTTTTAGGGTTTTTTAGATTTTTATTTTAGGATTTAGGGTTTTTAAGTTTTTAGGATTTAGGGTTTTAGGGCTTAGGGCTTTACAATTTAGTGTTTTAGGGTTTGATGTTTAGGGTTAAGTTTAGGGGTTGGGTGTAGTGTTTTGGCATTAGGGTTTATAGTTTTTAGGGTTTAAGATTTAGTGTTTTTTAGGGTTTAGCATTTTGGGTTGTAGGTTTAGGGTTTAGGGTTAGTTTTAGAGTTTAGGATTTTTTATTTTAGTTTAGGTTTTTTTATTTATTTTATTTGAAGTTTTTATTTACTTTAGGTTTAGGTTTTTAGATTTTTAGGATTTTGGGTTTAGGATTTATAGTTTTATATGTTTTACTTAGATTTAGGGTTTTAGTTTAGGTTTAGGTTTAGGGTTTAGGGTTTAAATTTTAGTTAGTGTTTACCTTTAGTGTTTACTTTATTCATTTTGGGTTTGGGTTTAAGGTTTAGTATTTAGTTAATTAGGGTTTATGGTTTTAGTTTAGGTTTAAACTTGAGGTTTTAAGTTTGTTTTTAGGTTTATATAGTAGTTTAGGGTTTAGGGTTTAGGTTTATTTAAATTTATTTAGGGATTATTTAAGGTTTAGGTTTAGGTTTATTATTTACTTAAATTAATTTAGGTTTAGTTTATGTTTTATTTAGTGTTTATTTAAACTTTATTTCATGGATTTTATTTTTAGGGTTTATTTATTTATTTATGATTATTTAAATTTAATTTATTTATTTATTTAGTATTTATAATTTATTTATTTTTATTTTTATTTATTTTATTTAAACTAAGTAAACTATAGTTTATTTTTATTTTTTATTTATTTTAGTTTATTTTATTTTTTTTTATTTATATTTTTAGTTTTATTTATATGTTTATTTATTTTAGGTTTATGTTATTTAGGTTTAGTTTATTTTTATTAGTTATTTTATTTTTTTAAGTTTAGGTTTATTTTTTTATTTTTGTTTAGACATTTCATTTTTTAGGTTATTTTTTTTACTAGGTTTTATTTTTTAGTTTAGGTTAGGCATTATTTTAATTTTAATTTATTTTATTTAGTTTAGGTTTAGTTTATTTTAGGTTTAGGTTTAAGTTTTATTTATTTTTATTTAGCTTATTTTAGTTTAGGTTTAGGTTTATTTTATTTTTATTTTTGGTTTAGGTTTTATTTTAGTTTATTTGATTTTATTTTTATTTATTTTTAGGTTTTATTTTAGGTTTATTATCTAGATTTAAGTTTTTTATTTATTTTATTTTATTTTATTTTCGGTTTATTTTATTTTTTATTTTGGTTTATTTTATTTTATTTAGGTTTTTTATTTTATAATTTAGTTTAGGTTTTTATTTGTTTTCTTTTAGTTAAGTTTTTATTTTTTATTTTATTTTTAAGTTTAGGTTTAAGTTTAGGTTTAAATTTATGTTTATGTTTTAATTTAATTTAATTTTTTTTTTTTTTTGGTTTATGTTTTTTTATATTTTTTTTAGATTTTATTTAGTTGAGGTTTAGACTTTTAGCTTTTTAGGGTTTAGGGTTTAGCGTTAGTTTAGGATTTTAGTTATTTTTTTAACATCAATTCAATATTTATACTTTTCAATGTCATCAAGTAACATCAAGTTCTCTAAGACACAAACATGATAAAAATGAGCATAGAGATAATAAGAAAACCTAAACTAGAACCATCTCTACTATAAAGGCATAATTCCATAAGCAGCTGATCGGATTGACCATTCTGTAGTTTCTCCAGTTCCCATTAGGACCAACTTGGCCTCTCAAGTAGTGGGATCCACCATTATATCCCCAATCTATCCCTCCACCACCACCACTTGTAACCTCCAGTGGCCTCATAACCTGCCGATTCTGAACACCACTTCCATATCCACGATATGCCCCACCACTACGATAATCATTTCTGCTTACCTCCAGTGATCTAGACTAAGCCTGGTTGATGGTGATTTTCTTGTCGTGACGGTTCAACCCATTCTTTGGGTTTAGGTTTTGGTTTAGCTTTATTAGGTTTTAGGTTTTTGGTTTAGTTTTAAATTTATTTAGTAACTTTAGGTTTAGGGTTTGGGGTTTATGTTTGCTTAATGAGCCTCATGTTTAATCCAATCAATTTTGATGATAACAAATGAATGCTTGGATGTTCTAAAGTATGTTTTCACATATATTAATTGCTAATTACATATCCACATCTCATAATATGTTTGAGGAAGTTAGAAAGAAAAAATGAAAGATCAAAATGGATAATGTGAAGCTAAATATACAATATTTTAGGTTATATGCATTTATAACTATCTTAGAAATTCATATAAGTTCATTGGCATGAATAAATTTCCTCTCAACTTAACTTATTATTTTTATTTATTTGAAATAATGATAATTAGGTTAATTTATATAAATTTCTATCTAATTAACATTCAATTATATGTTTCATACAGAGCATTTGAATTATCAAAATAAGATATGATAATAAATTATGATTATTAAGTTTAATTAGTTTATATACTTAATATAATTAAATATTTGAATTTAATTTTAAGGTTATATGATAACTTATGTATGATTATTTTTAAATTATATCATAATATTTAAATGTCATATTTTCAAATTAACAAAAAATATGTTGAATGTAGTATTTTATCCAAAGTCATTTTATAATCAAAGAATTTATGTTTGATTTCATCTCCAATGGATTCATTGGATTTTTTTTCCTTAATTGGATAGGTTACATGACCCACGTTTGACTAAAATTGAATTTATTATGACTTTTCAAACATTAGCTGGTTTTAATAATTAATGCATGCTACATACTTTGAATATATTAAAACATTTTATTATTTTGATTTGCCATGTGAATATTTAATTTTGGTATTTGAGTTTAACATTTATTTATTATAAATTATATTTTTATTAAATATTAAATTATTATATGATAAAATGATGTTTGAATAATATATTTTTTGAAATAATTCAAAATGACTTTCTTGCATGGTACATTTATTTCTTGTCTCTCTTACTTTACTGTACTTTTATTTTTGCTGCATTAAAAATTGTATCTTGTCATTATAAAATCTATAATTAACTTTCTACTAAAACTTAAAATTTTAGATTTAACTTTGAAAATTTTTAATATCACCAATTCATCTCTTTGGTGTTATAGCTTTTATTGGCTTAACATCGAAAAGTAGATCTTTTCACTATGGTACATGGTTTCCCAAAGGGTTTACTACCAGAGGGACAATCCACTCACAAACCTCCACTTTTAGATAGTGTACCATTTGATTATTGGAAAAATAGAATTAGTACATTTTTAAGAGGTCAATATGCACACATGTGGTATATGTTGACACATCAATATCATACACCCACATTAGAAGTAAATGAGATTAAAGTAGAAAATCCTTTTGAGGAATGGACTGTAGCTCAAAGAGAACTCGATGAATTAAATGCTACGGCTTGTAATACTTTACATTGTGCTTTATTACCTGATGATTACATGAAAATTTCTATGTTAAGTATAGCAAAAGAAATATGGGATAAACTCATTATAACTTATGAAGGAACTAGTGAAGTTAGAGATGCTCACATAAGACTTGTTGATGAATATGAGTTATTTCATATGTCTCCTTCAATCTATTTATGTATACTAGATTAATGAAAAAATTAACACATTGCATTCTCTTGGAAAACATATGGAATCAAGACTTAGTCTATAAGATTCTTAGATGTCTTCCAAAAGAATGGGCTAAAATAACATCTATTAATGAAGGATTTATCTACTTATCCACTTGATTAGCTTTTGGGTTCTTTGAGAGCACATGAACAGTTATTGCTCAAAGGGATAAGATGTATAACTCGGCAAAAAGGGTGAAGGAGAAAGGAAAAGCCATTGCATTATAAGTTGATGATAGTGATGAGCATAACACCTCAAGCTCGGATGGTGATAGTGATGAGGTGGTCATGCTATCCAAAAAGCTTGGGAACTTTTAACGAAGATGAATCAAAGGTATACAAAATTTAAAAACTATAAATTTCAAACTAAAAAATTTCCTATAAGTGAAGGGAACATTTGTTACCAATGTAACAATCCTGGACACAAAATAGGTGATTGTCCAAAACTTGTTGAATAAAAGAAGAATAAGATTGATGTGGAAAGAGAAAAAATATGAAGGGGAAAAAGTACCATAAGAAGAATAAGAATGCTTTATGGGCCAACCTAGATTCAAATGAATCAAGTACTTGCTCATCCGATGAAGAGGTCAACATATGTCTTATGGAAAATGGAGAATCTGACTTAGATTCTCAAGAGGTATAATGATATATCTTATGATGAATTATATGATGTTTTAATGATTTAGTTATTGAATATAAAAAATTAAAAAGAAAATACAAAACCATAGAAAAATAATATAAAATTTTAGATATGAATTTTGTGATTTAAAAAATGAATGTGATAATTTTAAAAGCAAAACTAGTTTTTTATTAAATTGTTCCTTACATGTATGTAAACTTGAAAGAGAGAAATCTTGTTAAAAGCAAGATTAGAATTATGTTTGAAATCACAAGCTCATTATATTGCTTCATCAAGTAAAACATTTAATAAAAATTATTTGCATCATACACATCCCACTCATATACCTTATAATTATCATGCAAAGCTATATGCAAACACTAATGTTTGGTGCAACTATTATGTTAGAAATAAGGCATATTTCATTTGATTGATATGCACGTAAATTACAAAACACTAAGAAATCATCTTATGTTTGGGTACCAAAAGGTACAAGCACTACACAAACCACACATGTTAGATATCTTGCTTCAAATTTAGAATGTGGACTCAAACATGTTTGGGTTCAAAAAGTTAACAAGTGATTTTATTTTGTAGGAATGCCTTCAAAGAAAAATCAAAGAAGGCATGCTGTACTTGGACAATGGATGTTCAAGACATATGATGAGAGATAAAGATAAATTCACAACTTTAGGATCAAGTGATGGAGGATTTGTTACATATGGAGATAATCCAAAGGGAAAGATCATTGGCATTGGTTCTATTAGTTAGAATTCTATCACTTTAGATAAAGTTTTTCTAGTAGAAGGATTAAAACATAATTTAATTTCTATTAGTCAATTATGTGATAATGGTTTGAATGTAGTATTTCATACATCATATTATATTATAAAAAATAATGAAAATGTTTTCTTAGTAGGACAAAGACATAAAAATATTTATTTCATTGATTTAGATAGCTTTCATGATGTTAATTTGAATTTACTTTATTTTAAAAGCACTCATGATGATATATGGTTATGGCATAAGAGACTATGTCATATGAACATGCACACACTCAATAAAATTGCTAAATTTGATTTAGTAGTTGGATTGCCTAAATTAATTTTTCATTCAAACTATGTTTGTAATGCATGTATTCATGGTAAGTATTCTAGAAGCTCATTTAAAAGTAAAAATATTGTTTCTATCTAGACCTCTATTGTTGCACATGGATTTGTTTGGTCCAATTAGCACCACTAGCTTAGGTGGTAAAAATTATGATTTTGTGATTGTTGATGATTTCTCTAGATATACTTGGGTTTTGTTTGTAACTTACAAGGATGATGTTTTTGGTTAGTTTAGAAAGTTTTCTAAATATATTCAAAGAGAACAAGGCCTTTTCATTAATAGGGTTCAAACTGATCATGGTGGTGAATTTGAAAATAAATTATTTGAGGATTATTGTGATGAACATGGGATTAAACATATTTTTTCTACACCTAGAACTCGCCAATAAAATAAATAAAAACTAGAATATAAATTGAATTAAGTACATCTATGCTTGATGAGTATAAATTGCCAAAATATTTTTAGACAAAAGCCGTAAATATTGCATGTTATATGATGAATAGGATCTATGTTAGACCAATTTTGAAGAAGACACCCTATGAATTATTTTTTTGGAAAGAAGCCTAAGATTAAACACTTTCATGTATTTGGATGTAAATGTTTTATTTTGAATAATGGAAAAAAGCATCTAGGTAAGTTTGATTGCAAATCAAATGATGGTATTTTCTTAGGATACTCTCTTTCTAGTAGTTAGAGTTTTCAAGAAAAAAAAGATTGTAGAAGAATCAATACATATTATTTTGATAAAATTTAATTGATCCCATTAGAAATGAAGTGATTGATGAAGAGACTTATAATCTTAAGAAAATATCTTTAGAAGATAATGTGGATGATTCATTGCTTAAAGAATGGAAATATAATAAAAATCATCCAAAGGAACTAATTATAAGAGATCATTCAAAAGGAGTTATGACTAGAAGACATAGTAGAAAGGTTGTTGATCACTCAACATTTTTATCTAAGGTTGAACCTAAAAATTTAGATGAAGCATTAAAAGATATTTTTTGGATTATTGCTATGGAAGAGGAGTTGAATCAATTTGTAAGAAATGATGTTTGAGAATTAGTCCCAAGACCTCAAGATCAAAATATCATTTGAAAAAAATGGGTCTTTAGGAATAAGCTAGATTATTAAGGTTGTATTATTAGAAATAAAGCTAGGTTAGTTGCACAAGGGTACACACAAGTTGAAGGTATAGATTTTGAAGAATCTTTTGCAAAGTAGACTAGAAGCTAATAGGTTACTCATTATGCTTATTTTAGGGATTTAAAATTTTTCAAATGGATGTCAAGAGTGCATTTTGAATGGATTTATTGACTAAGATGTATTTTAAAGAAACCACCTAGATTTGAGAGCCTTGATTGTCCAAATCATGTGTATAAATTAAAGAAAATTATATGGTTTAAAACATCTTCATGCTTGGTATGATAGGTTAAGTAACTTTTTGATAGATCATGGATTTAGAAAGGGTAGAGTAGATATGACCTTATTCCTTAAGAGCATAGATGATGATTTGATTGTGGTGCAAGTGTATGTAGATGATATATTATTTGGAAGTACAAATGAATCTTTATGCGATGAGTTCTCATCTTTGATGTCTAAAGAGTTTGAAATGAATCTATGATGGGAGAACTTATTTTTTTCTTAGGTCTTCAAGTGAAGCAACAAGAAATTAGCACATTCATCTATCAAACTAAGTACAAAAATGAATTGCTTCAGAGGTTTGACATGAAAAGATTAAAATCTAGTAAAACTCTTATGATCCCATCTACAAAATTGGATTTAGATGAATTAGGAATATCTGTTGATCAAAAACTTTATAGGAGTATGATAGGTTCACTTTTATACCTTGTTGCTAGTAGGTCTGATATTATGTTTGATATTTGTTTGTGTGCTCATTTTCAGACCAACCCAAAAGAATCTCATTTAATAGCAGTCAACCTGATAGGTTCACTTTTATACCTTTTGGTATTTGATAGGCACTACTAAGTTAGGTTTGTGGTATCCTAAAAATTCTTTATCATTTGATTTGGTTGCTTATTTTGATATTGATTTTACTAGATGAAAAGTAGATAGAAAAAGCACATCAAGCACATGTCAATTTTTAGGATCATCGCTTGTGTCTTGGTCATCTAGGAAACAAAATTCTATAGCTTTATCCACTGCTGAGGATGAGTACATAGCTATTGGTAGTTGTGTTGCTCATGTCCTTTGGTTAAAATAATTAATTCTATTAAGTAAGATCACATTCTAGTTTATGACAATACTATTTTATTAACCAAAAATCCTATCCAGCACTCACGAACCAAGCATATACAAATTAGACAAAATTTTATTAGGGATCATGTTTTGAAAGGTAATGTTAATATTAATATTTACCAATTTACAAATTGCAGATATTTTTACAAAACCATTACTAGGAGAACATTTCTGTAAACACATGCTTGGAATGTTAGATCCTAATATTTAAAACTATATGTCATTTGTTCTCACTTTTTTTATTGTCAAAAGGGGGAGAAGAGTAAAATGTGGCTTAGTATTAAGTTTATTTCAAGCATACATTTAGGGGGTGCAACATTATTCAACTCTTGTGCATAAATTTTTTGAAGAAGAGAAATTTGTTTTCAAAAACTATGATGAAAGGTCAACCTTCATCAAAATCAATACCCAACATTAGTTTGTCATCATCAAAAAGGGGGAGATTATTGGCTTAATGAGCCTCATGTTCAATCCAATCAATTTTGATGATAATAAATGAATGATTGGATGTTCTAATATATGTTTTATGCATTTTAGATAAATTAATTGCTTATTACATATCCAATACATCTCATAATATGTTTGAGAAAATTGCAAGAATAGAAGAATGAAAGATTGATCAAAATAGATAATGTGAAGCACAAGATACAATATTTTAGGTTATATGCAATTATAACTATCTTAGAAATTCATATGAGTTCATTGGCATGAATCAATTTGCTTACAACATAGCATATTATTTTTCTTTATATGAAATAATGATAATGAGGTTAATTTATATAAATCTATATCTAATTAACATTCAATTATATGTTTCATACATAGCATTTGAATTGTCAAACAAATAAATGATAATAAATTATAACTATTAAGTGTAATTAGTTTATATACTTAATACAATGAAATATTTAATTTAGTTTTAAGGTTATATGAAAACTAACATATGTATGATTACATAAAAATTATATCATAATATTTAAATATCATATTTCAAAATTAACAAAAAATATGTATAATTTTATATTTTAGCCAAAGTCATTTTATAATGAAGGAATTTATATCTAATTTTATCTCCAACAAATTCCTTGGATTTTTTTTCCTTTAATTGGATAGGTTACATCACCCACGTTTGATTAAAATTGAATTTGTTATGACTTTTCAAACATTAGTTAATTTTAATATTGAATGCATGCTACATGCTTTGAATATATTAAGAACCATATTTTATTATTTTTGACTTGCACATGTGAATAGCCAAATTTTATTTGAATTTAATATTTATTAAATATGAATTATATTTTATTAAATATAAAATTATTATATGATAAAAGATGTTAGAATAATATATTTTTTGAAATAATTCAAAATGACCTTCTTGCTTATAAATAGCCCTCATTCTCTTCATGAAAGCCTTCCTCATTTAAATTCAAAATCCCTCCAACAAATCTAAGAGAAAATTTCCTAGATGTTTTTTCCAAGTGTTCTCGAAATATTGCTAGATCAAGTCCTTCGTTTGGAAGCTTCAGCATCTTCAACTAAGCGAGCTTTCTCAAATTACTTGAGTTTGTTTTCTTGATCTTAATCCATTTTTAGTTGTCCGTACTATTTTTAGCATCTATATATTCTTTCTAATTTATAATTTTGGTGGATTTTTCTTTGGACATCAAAGTCTAAGTTTTTCACATCAAAGTTTCTTCAATCATTTTTTTGTGAAAAACTCTTATGATAGTTTGTAGGATTTATTTCAACTTATTGAAATTTTTTATCTTCTTACAAATTTCTTTTGGTTTCTTGAAATATTTCTTCATTAGTTTTATTTGAAATATTATTTATTCTTAGATCTATTTTAGAAGTATATTTTAAGCATTTTAAATTAAATTAATGTACTAAAATTATTTTCATATTTGATAGATCTCTCTTTTTAATTAAAAGCTTACTATCCTACTTAGATAAATCATATACTAATTTTATCTAAGTATTTTGTGATCATTTATTTGAAAGCATCTTTTTTTTTTTAAAATAAAATAAATGATTCCTTATTAATTTTATTTTCAAAATAATATTGTGAATTTATTTTGAAATCATTTTTATATTATTCTACAAATTGTAATAACATAAACATCTTAGTTAGATCACTTTAAGATATTTATTTTATTATTTCTTATCAATATTAAGTGAGCATTTTATCTTGTCAAAATTTTAAGTTATAAAGTGATCATTTATAAGTTGTGAGATCACTTTTTGAATTGAATAGCTTGGTATATTTGGAGAGATTTATTTTATCAAAATTTATTATTTTGTAGTTTTATTTTCATGCTATAAAATTTATATTAGGGTTGTACTCGACCCTTTGTAGGAGAGTACATATTATTGTAGGGGTTGTAATCACCACGTTATAAGAGAGTACTATTTATAAGCTATTTTGCATTTAGTGGATTTCAATTCATGGGTCGATTTTGAGGTTGGCTGAACCACATATAAATTATGTGCCTATTATCTCTATTTACTTTATTGTACTGTACTTTTATTTTTACTCCATTAAGAATTATATCTTATGATTACAAAATCTAAAATTAATTTTCTACTAAAATATAAAATTTAAGATTTAACTTTAAAATTTAATATTTAATTCACCCACTTGGGTTTAGACTCATAGTTTAGGGTTTATGGTTTAGGGTTAGTGTTTAGGGTTTAGGGTTGTAGGGTTTATGCTTTTAGGGTTTAGGGTTTAGGGTTTAGGGTTTAGAGTTTATGGTTTTAAGTTTATTTTTTTTAAATTTATCGGTTGGTTTTGGTTTATTTAGTATTTAGTTTATTTTTTATTTTAATTTATTTTTATTTAGGTTTAATTTTTATTTTTGTTTAATTTAGTTGATTTATTTTAGGTTTATTTATTTTAGTTTAGATTTTTTTATTTTAGTTTATTTTTTTAGGTTTAGGTTTAGGTGTAGGTTATTTTTAGTTGAATTTAATTTTTATTTAATTTTTTAGGATTAGGTTTTAGATTTTATTTTTAGGTTTAGGTTTAGGTTTTTATTTTATTTTTTTAGGTTTAGGTTTTAGTTTTTTACTTATTTTAGGTTTTATTTTTTAGTTTAGGTTTTGTTTAGTTTATTTTATTTTATTTACTTTAGGTTTATCCTTAGGTTTAGGTTTAGTTTATTTTAGGATTAAGTTTATGTTTTATTTATTTTAGTTTTTGTTTACTTTAGTTTAGGTTTAGATTTATTTTCCTTTATTTATTTTATTTTTATATTAGGTTTAATTTTTATTTTTAGTTTTGGGTTTGGGTTTTATATTTTATTTATTTCTAGGTTTTACTTTTAGGTTTATTTTTTAGGTTTAGGTTTTTATTTACTTTTTATTTTATTTTATTTTAGGTTTATTTTATTTTTATTTTACATTTAGTTCTTATTTTATTTAAGTTTTTCAATCTTAGGTTTATATTATTATTTTAGTTTAGTTTAGTTTTTTATTTATTTTAATTTAGTATATTTTCATTTATTTTATGTTATTTTATTGTTAGGGTTAGGTTTATTTTTTAGTTTAGTTTTTCTTTTTTATTTTATTTTATTTAGGTTTAGGTTTATTTATTTATTTTACTTTATAGGTTTTATTTACATTAGGTTTATGTTTTTAGGCTTTTGGGGTTTAAGGTTTAGGGTTTAGGGTTTAGGGTTTAGGTTTAGGTTTATGTTTTATTTGTTTTAGCTTATTTTATTTTAGTTTAGGTTTAGGTTTATTTTTATTTTTATTTTAAGTTTAAGTTTTTTTTTGGTTTAGGGTTTAGGTTTTATTATTTATTTTATGTCTATTTTAACTTTACTTTGAAGTTTAGATTTTATTTAGTTTTTTATTTTATTTTATATTTATTTTCGGTTTTTTTATTTTTTAATTTAGCTTAAGTTTTTATTTATTTTATTTTAGTTTAGTTTTTATTTTTTATTTTATTATTTTAGGTTAAATTTTAGGTTTAGGTTTTAGGTTAGGTTTTATTTATTTATTTTGTTATTTTACTTTAGTTTAAGTTTTTTTATTTATTTTACTTTTAAGTTTTATTTAGTTTGGGTTTAGGTTTTAGCATTTTAGTTGTTCAAGTTTAGGGTTTAGGGTTTAGGGTTAGTTGAGAGTTTAGGGTTTAGGTTTTGTGGTTTACGGTTTAGTTAGATTTTAGGGATTAGGGTTTAGGGTTTTTAGGGTTTATGGATTAAGGTTTAGAGTTTAGGTTTTAGGTCTAAGGTTTAGGTTTTAGTTTGGGGTTTAGGTTTAGGTTTTTTTAACAAAGAATAAATTAAGATTCAACATTTCTTCTTTTCATTTTCATCAGCCAAGTAACACACTAAGTTTCTAAGACACAAGCGACGACATACATAAAAAATGATGAGCCATAGAGAAAATTATAAACCCTAAATAACTAGAACCATCTCTACTATAATGACATAGTTCAGTAGATCAGATTGGCCATTTTCAATTTTCGGTTCTCATCAAAACCACCCGCCTTTGAATAAGGGATCCACCATCATATCCCTTTCTCCACCACCACTTGTAACCTCCATCTCCTCCCTTACCACCATTGCTCATACCACCACCTTTATATCCACCAACATGTCCAGTTCCCCCACCACCACTATGATAACCGCCACCTCTACCTTCGCCTCCACCACCAAATCTAGACTATCCTGGTTGACGGTGTTGTTCCTGTCATCAAGGTTCTTTCTAGTCTTAGGGTTTAGATTTAGGTTTAAGATTATTTGTTATTTTTATTTAGTTACTTTATGTTTAGATTTAGGTTTTGGGGTTTAGGGTTTAGGGTTTTTTTTTAGGGGAAACCACGTGTAGGGGTATTTTATTGCCACAAAAAGAGGGTTATAAGGTCCTTAAAGGGGATAAACTCCAGAACTACTGCTCAAAGAGCTACATCCAGCCTAAAGAGTAAAACACCTATCTAAGTACACCCAAAAGAAAAAGAAGGCATTAAAGCAATCAAAAGATACAATGAGATTAACATAAAAAAGCCAAAGGAAGATTACGACCAATGCTCTACAGGACATGAGAATGCATGACACTATGGAGCAAGCCTACAAGAGGACAATAAAGAAGCACCTGTATAACATCTAGTTGGTAAAAGTCTTGATATCCCTCCTACAATCAAAACCATATCAGTAGATAGAGAAAAGCAAAGAATGAGAAAGGTTTATCTTTATAAGACACCATGTCATGAATTGACAATACAATTAGTTCATCATATTCAATTAAAGAAGCTCACTATAAGTCCACCCATTCGATAGAGCATGATAAGGTTTGAATATGAATTAGTTAAGATCATCTTAATAGTGATATAAAACTAACTAGGAAAAAATAAGAGAAGCAAAAAGTAAAATTGTTTTGTGCAAAGACCATAAGCGACAAATATAGCAACACCACATTGTGATGAATTAAGGAAGCAAGAAACCGGAAAAAAACCCAAATGGGTTGGAAAGAAAGTAGCAGATGGTAAAAATAAGGTAGAGAGCAGCTTCTCCTTTATTTGGATGCTCTCCCCAGAACAAAAAAAATTCCAGTAAGAGATAATCAGAGCAAAAGTTGAAAGGTTGCTTAGTAGCGAAAGCGAATCTAGTTGCCAAAAGCAATAACGAATAACCAGTGGGTGACCAATAACCCAACTATATGTAAAAGTTAAAAAAGTGATTAAGACCAGGTAAAGTAAAAGAGTACTCCTCATGAATCTCCATGTTCTCATCATAGTCAAGAGAGAGAAAATAACAACAGGAAAGATCGAAACTAGATATTAGCGGAAATAAGACAAAAATAAAGAGTACTTCGAGCAAGGTACTCTAAAACCAATTCAATCTCAAGAGATATTAAAGTAGACATGGGATTTCACAAACCAAGTAACAATAAGGAAGGTTGCAACCATTTGATGCTCAATAGCTGTCCTACCTTGGACAAAAAGTAATTAAGATGCAAGGAGCAAGAAAAGTAAACAAAACTCTGGTTATAGAAAATAGTAGGAATGAGCAGAAAGTAGCAGATATGAAGGGATAGGTAATGAAAAGCTCACCACCACAAGACAATCTAGTAAGAGACATTTAGTGCAAATAGTTCAGTAGTAGGTTGCTTAGTAGCAGACACATTAATCCAATTTTGCCAAAGATAATGTGACCGAGGTTGGCCACATTATGCATATAAGATAAACCATTGATTAAGTTCAGAACAGAAGAATGATCTTCAAGATTTGCATGTTCCCATCATACTGGAGGAAAACATGAGGAAGACCAACATCAAAATGTTAGACAAGAAAAAACAAAGAAAACTTGCTCGCCAAGGTACTCAAAATTCCAAAAACCAATAGTGGAGACATTGTTACAATTTTTACACCCATTAAGAAAAGCAATCTTTAAGAACAAAGATATAAAATAGAGAATGAAAGAGTTCAAGTAATTCCCACCAGTAACGTACCAACCTATAATGAAAATCCATTAAGTAACTCCAAACTAGCATGGGAAACAAGTCAGAAAGCAAGATTGATAGTAGCCTCAATCCAATTAACAACTAAGAGATACCAACAAGTTGACCATAGGAAAAATCATTAAGAGTAGAGAGTGCATAAAATGATCCCATAATAAAGAGAAGAATTGACTATGGAAAACATAACCAGATGAAAAGCAACAACATGTGTGATCAAAAATAATACTAATAACACAAAAATTTGGAAAATCAAGAAACAAAAAACATCCATAAGTCATAAAGACAACAATCTGGAAACAGTCCCAAAAAACTAATGACTAGCATTGAAAGGAGTAATAAGACCTTTCTAGATCAAAAAATACAGTCTAGCAGTAAGGTCCAGAATGAGAGGGAAAACAAAGTAAAACCAAGAGAGAGGCAAACATGAAAACCGTTTCTGGGGAGCAAGAGAAAACAGACAAAAAAACAAATTCTCTCAGACAAGAATAGTAAAGAGATTGACCAAAGCCCCAATCTCAACATCCTTCACAAAAGGATCAACAAAATTGCCAGAATCAATCTGAAGAAACTCCATCCAGTTCAAAAAATAAACAATGCAGAAAGAAACAAAAGAATGCCAGAGATTCCACCCAAGCAAAGTAAAAGAAGCATAAAAATATATCCAAGAAGTAGTATCAAAGTTCTTCACAATAATAAGTAAGGGGTAGAGGTCTACATATGAAAACTCAAAAAAACAACCGGTGGAAGAAAAGAAGAAAGCGAGAAAGATCCCCAAAGGGACCCCTAAATGAAAATGGTTTCCAAAGAGAGCATGCTGAATGGGGTCTAGAATCCAGTATAGAAAACAAGAAGATAAATATCAATAAAAAGGCCAAAACCTCTTCATAAAAATAAAATAAAAGATAACTCCAAATAAAAGGAAAATGTCACCAAAGCTAAAGTCAAAGAGAATATCAATGACAAGATCTAATAGGGGACAAGCATGTCAAAAGAAACCATCATTACTAAAATACAACAACCTAATAAATCATCAAAGTGAATATTGCAACCAACATAATGAACATAATATAATGCATAGAAACAACATAGGTAACTAAGATGCTCCAAGCGTAATATCTTTGAAAGCCTTGCAGAAATTAATGGCGTAGCTAAACCCATCAAAATAAATATCTCCATCCATGATTAAGACCCTAGGATTAGGAATTAAGGCGGATTGATATTAAAATCCCAAATAGGGTGTGTTATAAAACCAATAGCAGTGACCCATAGCTCAACAAAATTCCAATGCAGGTATTAGTATGCACATAGCAAACAACCCTGTAAATGCCGAAGAAGAGAGCCTCCAAATAAAGGAGAAGCTATTAAAACACCAAATCATGGCACAGAGATCAAGACATCAAATATATCTATCTGTGTGAAGCATTCACAAAAGACATAAAAAGGAACAGAAAGCCATAAAATAAAGAGGCAACAATTAAAAGACGAATGGACGGTATACATCAAAAAGTTAGATTAAATTTTGAGATAAGGAAACCTAGAATTCTCCAAGTTAACCAGCCCACGCAAGTGTTTGGGTAAGGTGAGTTGATCAAAGAAGATGATACCATCGAATCTAGCATCCAGATTGGCAAGGTAGTCAGCACAAGCATTTCCTTCACGCCAAACATGAGTGATGTTAAAATTTTGTTGGGAAAGAAGTGCTCTAGTTTGCTTGAGGAGGTAGTATAATTTAGTGCTGCTCATTTTGGTGGAAGTCAGAATATCAATCAGTAGAAGAGCATCCACCTCAATCCAAATATTGAGCCAGCCATTTTGGAGGAAAATCTCAAGAGCTTTGTAGACTGCCATAAGCTCAAGAATGGGGGATATCAGAAATAAGGGATAAGCAAAAGCACATAGTACTATACCCTTAGAGTTCACGAAAATGCCACCAGAGCCATTATGAGAGAGCCATCGGTATTAATTTTAATAATATGGTTAAGAGGTTTTCCAATAAACAATCTTATCATTTAAGTAAGGTTGGTCCGTGTTAAAGCCCAGTTTATTGGATTTGCGACCTTTGAATTATCTGTAATGAATGAGATTGGCTTTAAACAAGTCACGAATTTTGTTTTTAGTTCAAGCAATAATCCTCACGTGGTTCATAAGGATCTCACGATGTTTTGCGTCATTTTGATCCATCCATATGAACTAGATAAGAGTGATAGCAGTGATGACTTTAATGTGACCTTTAATAGTACTATCAAAATAGACTTCAAGAAGTTGATATAAAGAAAGAGAGCCATTGAAATTGACAGTGTTAAAGAGATCATCATACCAAATCCAAAGGTTAGAAGCAATGGCCCCATTAATAAAAACATGATTAACATTCTCAATATGGAAATAACATTGACATTTAGAGGGTAAATGGAACCCTTTACCCCACAACAAGGAATCAATAGGAATAAAATTTTTTTTAATATGCCAAGTAAGACGAGAATAAGTAGGGATATTGTTATTCCAAAGTTTGGAGAACAAATAGGAGGAATCATGAGTATCTTTAATGTGGAGCCACACATTTTGAGGTTGAAATCACCATTATGTGAGAGCTTAAAGAGAATCTAGTCTTGATAGTTTGGAGTGATAGGAATAGTAGAAACCATATTCAAGTAAAAGATAAAATCAGCAAGCTTACTATTGTTCCACTTGTTGTTATGCTAGAAAGAGTTTACTCTAATAGCTACAGTAGAATGGGTGGAGAGTAAGTCATCAATGGATCCACATCCACTCTAGTTATCTTGCCAAAAGAAAGATGCACCAGAGTTAATGCCCCAAAAAATTAAGGATTATGCATCCCATTTTACAGAACAAAGTCTTTTCCACATAAGAGAATCACCCGGTTTAAAGGGACAAATGAGGGGGTGCTTACCCTGGCAATATTTAGCAGTCATGAAATTAGCCCAAAGACTATGATTACTCCTAAAATTCCACGAGTTTATAGGTATTGATAGCTTCTTTTATGGATTTAAAACCAAGACCACCTTTGTCAAAAGTGCCACAACTTTTAAACCAAGAGGTCCAGTGCATTCTTTTTGAGGTATTGGAGTCCAGAAAATTTTGTTTAGGAGACACTCATATTGATGATAGAAATGGTATACAATAGTTTGGATGAGATATAAAGGCATGGAATTAAGAGTGCTCTTAATCAAGGTGAGCCTACCAGAGTAAATGAAATTCCAAACCAAAATTTTATTAGATATTTTCAATAAGGTCATCGAGATCTTTTCGGCCTTTAAAAAGAGCCCCAAGATAATTAATGGGAAGTTGATTTTACTTAAAATTAGTAATTATTAAGTCTATTGGTAGGAATCTTAGGCGAATAAAATAACTCATTGCCAAAATCATTTAATAGATTCTTAATAGTTTTAACATGTTGAATTGTAAAGATTATAAAATCATCGAAAAGCTAAGAGAAAAAAATGATTTTAATGTTAAAAGATGTTGAGAAAATATTCTAATGATAAAAGGTCACCTTACAAACCATTTTTTAACCAAAACCAGGGACTCAGTGATCAGAGAAACCAAACAAATAAAATAAGATTTGAAAGAAAATCCCACGAGAGGTTGTCAAAGGCTTTAGAGATGTCCAGTTTGAAGAGGATATTACCTCCTCTGGAAGGAACATCAATGTCATGAACCAGCTCTTGAGTGAGAAGAATATTATCAAATATGGCTCTATTTTTAACAAAACCAGTTTGGTTAGGGGAGATGATTTTAGGGAGTAGAGGGCTAATCCTATTATTAATTAATTTAGCAATGAGTTTTTGGAAAAAGGTGCAAAGGCTAATAGGTCTAAAATTGCCCCAAGATTCAGGATTGTTGGTTTTGGGAATAAGGACAATAGAAGTACTTAAAAAAATCTGGGAATAGAGCTACCATCAAAGCAATCAATAACAGCATCAACAAGATCAGATTTAATAAAAGGCCAACAATGCTGAAAGAAATGAGTCATTATAGCCATCGGGGCCGACGAATCTGTTCATGCTATTGAGAGTACTACTAATCTCCTCTTTTGAGGGACGCATAGTGAGCAAATGGTTATCCTCATTGTTAATCATAGAAGGGATTAGATGGGTGTTGGAGGGGTTTTCTAATGAAGGATTAGAGTTTAATAAATTTTGAAAGTGATGTATGATAGATTCCTTAATTTCATTGTTATCAGCTATCCAGCCACCATTAGAGTTCTTAATTTTCTTAATCGAGTTTAATGCTTTTCGTTTATTATAAATAGCATGGAAATACCTTGTGTTTCTGTCACCATCAGCAATATGTTTGCTAGCAGCTTTTTGACGCCAATAGGTTTCCTCTATATTTTGGTAATTAATCAAGTTATCTTTGGCAATGCTCAACTCATCATGCTGGGATCTTAAGACAACCTCTTCAAGAGAACAAACCACTTGTTCCATAACTTTAAGATAGGTAAAAAGATTTTTAAATATATGCTTGTTCCACCAATTGAGATTTTGTTTAAGTTTTTTGAGCTTAAGCCAAAGCCAAATCATGCCTTTAACAGAATTATCCGGGTGAATAGGAGCCATCCAATTAGTGAAAACAACATTAGTGAAATCGCCATGTTGGGTCCACATATTTTGGAATCTAAAAAGTGAGGGAGTAGAAGGGTTAAAAACTCACCTAAGGAGATTTTGACATTAACCAATTGATCAAGATCATCAATGATGGAAATGGTGATGGAATTATTCCAAAAATATCAAATTTTATTATTAAGATTGAAGAGGAAATTTTGAAATCCAAGCGATCTAGCAACATGAGTAATCTTGGAAGAGTTAATGAAAGGCTAAATAATAACAAGTAATTTGATGTTATGAGCGCGACAAAGGCTCCTAACATGGTTGCGGACAGGGAGAGTCCCACAACCCTGGATATTCCAAATAAGAAAATTAATCATAATAAGAAATCCAAAAAGGAAAAGGTAAAGAATAGAAATGAAAAAAGGAAGAGAAGAGGACATAATTATTTGTGAGGTGTTAGAGAAGAACATGTGGTTCTAGTGAAGTTATTATTAGTCATTTTTGGCTTTATAAGATTTTTTTAATAACGGTTTGGAAGGGTCTATCGTCAATGTATCTCCATCGAAAGGATTAGTTTTGGTATCCGAATAGGAGAGATCGGTTAATGTTTTAGTAGTGGTGATTTCTCCTTCTTCAGTATCAGAGTAAGAATGAGAAATTGGGATAGCCTGAGTATCACTTTGTAGAGAAATATAAGGGGAGGTTCTTGCACCATTAATAGTACAAATATCATTCTCATTGCCATGATGAATATTTTGATCGACACCAAAGGATCAACATTATTTTGATCCAATATAAGATTCCCATTCAAATTATCATGAAGATTCAAATGGAGCAAAGGATTGTCATGAGAAGCCAAATTATTACAAGTAGGAGTAGTGCTAGGTAAGTTATCATTAGTTTCTTCACACACCTCAATAGTAATATTTATACCAAGCTCAGAATATTTTTCATTAGACAAATTAGTAGGTAATAAAGGAGTAGGTGTATGAGGATGAGTTCCATTATGAGTAGCTTTAGGCACATAAGCTAACTTATTGGTTTTCCCAGTTCCAAGAGTGGTATTAGTGTCCTTGATATATTCTTTTTGAGGTTAGGGTGCAACACAAAGCATTCAGAGTGATCATGACAATGGATCTTACAGTGAGTGCAAAAGATGGGAAAATTTTAAAATTCTACTTTTTGGTTATATCCAAATTTTTTTGAACTGATCCAAACTTCTTTGGGGTATTTTTTGGTAATGTCAATCTCAACCAAGATACGTGAAATAGATGGTCGAGATCTAGCGACAGTGGCTTGATCAATTTAATGGGGTCTACCAAACAGAGCCCAACCGCAAACAAAACTTGGTGAGTAACATAGTGAATTCTCATGTTAGGAACATCAAGCCATAAAGGAATAATAGGGGATTCCTCTTTAACATCAAAAAGGGGTGACTATTTCAAGATCTGCATTTGACAATTATACACAAAATAGGAGTAACGAGCAAAGACTCAAGAATAGTCTAAATCATTTGATAACTGAATAAGGATATGTCGAGGATCAATCAGCCCAATAGTGAAGACTCCCGAAAGCTTTAAGCTATGGAAGAAAGATCGGATATTATCTAGAGTAGGGGTCGTGAATTTACCAACCAAAGAGAACTCAAAAGGCTTAGCTAATTTCTCCACACAGTCGAGAACACATGATAGCTGGCAATCCATGGAATGAGGTAGAAATTAAGTTAAACGAGGCATTAGAGCAAGGGTTCTTACCAGAAAGAGCATCCTTAAAGGACTTGATAGTAGGCACATTAATGGATGCAATCGAATTGAAAATACCTTTAGGATCAGTGGGCAAAGCTGGCGCATCCAGGAGCCACAAGCTCGATTGCGTGGAGAGTGATGCCTCATCCATTGAACGATCCAGTGAGAGTCACATAAGAAACCAAGCTGAGAGAGGAAGCGCAACCAAGCAATAAAACAATAATCACGATCGGGGTAGCTCGAAAAGTGACCAAAACATAGAAAATTGAACGGGAACACAAAATCACCTCAGAGGGAGCACAGCCGAGAGGGATTTAGGGTTTTGGGTTTAGGGTTTAGGGTGTAAGGTGTAGAAATTAATGTTTAGGATTTTGGGTTTATGGTTTTTAAGTTTATGCTTTTAGGGTTTATGGTTTAGGATTAGGGTTTTGATCTTTGGGTTTTAAGTTTTCAATTTCTAGGGTTTCGGATTTAGGGATATAGGTTTAGGGTTTAGGGATAATTTTTGGGTTTTGGGTTCAGGGATTAGGGTTTAGGGTTTTGAATTTATGGTTTAGGATTTTTATTTTTAAAATTAAGTAAACCAGAAGGTTTAGATTTATATAGTTTATTTCTATTTATTTTAGGTTATTTTATTTTTTTATTTCTATTTAGGTTTATTTTTTATTTTTATTTAGTTTTGTTTTTATTTATTTTAATTTTTTTTTTTAGGTTAGATTTTTTATTTTAGTTTATTTTCTAGGTTTAGGTTTAGGTTTAGGTTAATTTTTTAGTTGAGTTTTATTTTTATTTTATTTTTTCAGTTTAGGTTTTATTTTTTATTTTTAGGTTTAGGTTTAGGTTTGTCTTTTATTTTAGGTTTAGGTTTTGGATTTTTATTTTGGTTTATTTTTATGTTTTATTTTTTTAGTTTAGGTCTAAATTTATTTTTAGTTTATTTTATTTTATTTAGATTAGGTTTAGGTTTAGGTTTAGTTTATTTTAAGTTTAGCTTTAGGTTTAGGTTCAAGTTTAGGTTTTATTTATTTTAGTTTAGGTTTAGATTTATTTTATTTAGTTTATTTTATTTTTATTTTAGGTTTTATTTTTTTAGTTTAAGGTTTAGTTTTTATTTTTTATTTATTTTTAGGTTTTATTTTTAGGTTTATTTTTTAGGTTTAGGTTTTTATTTAATTTTTATTATATTTTATTTTTATTTTACGTTTAATTTTTATTTTATTAACGTTTTTTATTCTTAGGTTTATTTTATTTTTTTAGTTTAGGTTTTCTTTATTTTATTTTACTTAAGTTTAATTTTTTTATTCTTTTTAGGTTTAGGTTTAGGTTTTACTTTAGGTTTTTATTTTATTTAAGTTTAGGTTTGTTTTATTTATTTTACTTTTAGGTTTTTTTTAGTTTAGGGTTAGGTTTTTAGGGTTTTAGAGTTTAGGGTTTAGTATTTTGGGTTTTAGGATTAGTGTTTAGCTTTAGTTTGATTTAAGGTTTAGTTTAGCTTGTTTAGTTAGTTTAGGGTTTAGGTTTAGGTTTAGGGTTTAGGCTTTAATGTTTATTGATTTTAGGGTTTAAAGGTTAGGGTTTAGGTTTGGGTTTAGGGTGAAGTTAGGGAGTTTAGGTAGGTTTAGGTTTATGGTTTAGTTAATTTAGGGTTTAAGATTTAGGGTTATTTGGGTTTAGGTTATTTAGTTTAGGATTTAGGTTTTAGTTTTTTAGCTATGGTTTAGGTTTTCAAATTTAGGGTTTAGGTTTAAGGTTTAAGTTTAGTTTTTTAAAATTAATTAGTTTATTTAGTTTATTATTTATTTATTTTAATTTAAATTATTTTTTATTTTTATTTAGGTTTGTTTTTTATTTTATTTAGTTTGGTTTATTTATTTTAGTTCTATTTATTTTAGTTTAGGTTTTTCTTTTAGTATATTTTTTAAGCTTTGGCTTACGTTTATGTTTAATTTTTAGTTGAGTTTTATTTTTATTTTATTTTTTAGGTTTAGTTTTTTATTTTATTATTTAAATTTAGGTTTTAAGTTTATTTTGAAGTTTTATTTTTTAGTTTAGGTTTAGGTTTATTTTAAATTTATTTGATTGTATTTAGTTTAGTGTTTAGGTTTTATTTATTTTAATTTATTTTATTTTAGTTTAAGTTTAGGTCTATTTTACTTTGTTTATTTTATTTTCATTTTAGGTTTAATTTTTATTTTTAGTTTAGGATTTGGATTTTTATTTTTATTTATTTTCAGGTTTGGGTTTTTATTTAGTTTTTATTTTATTTTAGGTTTATTTTATTTTTAATTTACATTTAGTTTTTATTTTATTTAGGTTTTTTATTTATAGGTTAATTTTATCTTATAGTTTAGGTCAGGTTTTTATTTATTTTATTTTATTTTAGTTTTTATTTTTTTATTTTATTTTAACTTAAGATTTAGGTTTAGGTTCAGGTTTTTTATTTATTTTATTTTAGGGTTTTATTTACTTTAAGTTTAGGTTTTTTGATTTTTCCATTTTTAGGTTTTTAGGGTTTAGGGTTTAGAGTTTAGGGTTTAGGCTTTAGGGTTTAGGGTTTGGGGTTTAAGTTTTATGGTTTAGTGTTAATGCTTTCGATTTTAGGGTTTAGGGTTTTAGGGTTTAGGGTTTAGGGTTTTTTTTTATATTTTTTAGTTTTTTAAATTAAGTAAACTTGTAGGTTTAAGTTTATTTAATTTATTTTTTTATTTATTTTAGTATATTTTAATTTTTATTTTTGTTGAAGTTTATTTTTATTTTTATTTAGTTTAATTCATTTATTTTTGTTTATCAATTTTAATTAAGTTTTTAGATTTAGGTTTAGGTTTAGGTTTTTTTTAGTTTAGTTTTATTTTTACTTTATTTTTTTATGTTTAGGTTTTATTTTTTATTTTTATGTTTAGATTTAGGTTCTTTTTTTAAGGATTAGGTTTTAGATTTTAATTTTATGTTTATTTTTCTGTATTATTTTTTAGTTTAGGTTTAGGTTTATCTTTAATTAATCTTATTTTATTTAGTTTAGGTTTAGTTTAGTTTAGGTTTAGGTTTAGGTTTTATTTATTTTAGTTTAGTTTATCTTAGTTTAGGTTTAGGTTTATATGATTTTTATTTTAGGTTTAGGTTTTTAACATTTTAGGGTTTAGGGTTTAGGGATTAAGCTTTAAGTTGTTATTTTAGGATTAATTTTAGGTTTTATTTTTTTAGTTTAGGTTTAGGTTTACTTTTAGTTTATTTTATTTATTTAGTTTACAATTTTGGTTTGTTTATTTTAAGTTTAGGCTTATGTTTTATTTATTTAAATTTAGTTTATTTTATTTTAGGTCTAAGTTTATTTTATTTTTGTTTATTTTTTTATTTTTGGTTTAGTTTTTATTTTTAGTTAAGTGTTTAGGTTTTATTTTTTTTATTTCTAGGTTTTATTCTTAGGTTTATTTTCTAGGTTTAGGTTTTTAATTAGTTTTTATTTTATTTTATTTTAAGTTTATTTTATTTTTATTTTACGTTTAGTTTTTATTTTATTTTGGTTTTTTTCTTAAGTATATTTTATTTTTTTGTTTAGTTTATGTTTTTGTTTATTTTATTTTATTTTATTTTTAGGTTCAGGTTTATGTTTTAGTTTAGGTTTTTATTTTATTTTATTTTATTTTTGTTTTGGTTTTTGGATTTATTTTATTTTTAGGTTTTATTTACTTTAGCTTTAGGTTTTTAGGTTTTCAGGGTTTAGTGTTTAGTGTTTACTGTTTAGGGTTTAGGGTTTAGGGTTTTAGGGCTTAGGTTTTTAAGGTTTAGGATTTAGGGTTAAGGTTTAGGGTTCAATGTTTAGGCTTTAAGGTTTTAGGTTAAGGGTTTAGGGTTTAGGGTTTTACAATTTTGGGTTTTATAATTTTGGGTTTTGGGTTTTGGGTTTAGTGTTAAGGTTACAGTTTAGGGTTTAGGGTAGTAAGTTTAGGGTTCAGGCTTTTGGGTTAGTTTTAGGGTTTGGGGTTAGGCTTTTAGATTAAGGATTTAGGGTTTATGGTTTAGGTTTTATATTTTGGGGTTTTTTTAAATTAAATAAACTGGTAGGTTTAGCTTTTTTTTAATTTATTTAATTTATTTTTTTTATTCATTTTAGTTTATTTTATTCTATTTTTTTAATTTGGTTTATTTATTTATTTTATTTAGTTTATTTTATTTATTTTAGGTTTATTTATTTTATTTTAGGTTTTTATTTTAGTTTATTTTTAGGTTTGGGTATATTTTTTACTTGAGTTTTATTTTTATTTTATTTTACAAGTTTAGGTTTTTAGGTTCTTAGGGTTTAGGGTTTAGGGTTTAGGGTTTAGTGTTTAGGGTTTTAGGGTTTAGGGTTTTAGGATTTAGGGTTTAGTGTTAGGGTTTAGGGTTTAACATTTATGCTTTTGGGTTTAGGGTTTTTAGGGTTTAGGGTTTCGGGTTTAGGGTTTAGGGTTTTTGGTTTGGGGTTTACCATTTTTTGGTTTAGGTCTTACGGTTGTGGATTTACTATTTAGGGTTTAGGGTTAGTTTTAGGGCTTAGGGTTAGTGTTATGGTTTATTTTATTTTATTTTTAACTTATTATATATTTTTATATTTTTAAGGTTTATAGTTTAGGGTTTAGGGTTTGAGGTTTAGGATTTAGGATTTAGGGTTTAAGTTTTAGGATTTAGGGTTTAGGATTTTAGGGTTTAGGGTTTAGGGTTTAAGGTTTAGGGATTAGGGTTTAGAATTTTTAGAATATGGGGTTTTGGGTTAAAGCTTTAGGTTTTAGGTTTATGGTTCAAGTTTTAATTTAGGGTTTGGTGTTTTTAGTTTTTTTAATAGATAATGAATTTAGATTAAACAATTCTTCTTTTTGATTTTGTTAACCAAGTAACACACCAAGTTTTCTAAGACACAAGTGATGACATAGATCAAAAATGAGCACGCAAATCCACCAGCTACTTTAGATCCCCCACCATTGCTCCTCCCGCCTCCATAACCACCACTGCTCCGACCACCACCTCCATATCCACCAGTACCTCTAGATCCCCCACCATCACTATGATAACTGTCACGTCCGCCTTCACCTCCACAGCCAGATCTAGATTGAGCCTAGTAGATGTTCTTGCCCTCAAGGATCTGCCAATTTTTAGGGTTTAAGTTTAGGTTTAGGTTTAATAGGTTTCAAGGTTTAGGTTTATTTTTTAATTTATTTATTTACTTTAAGTTTAGGTTTAGGTTTAGGGTTTAGGGTTTAGGTTTAGGTTTAGGGTTAGGGTTTAGGGTTTAGGGTTTAGGGTTTAGGGTTTAGGGTTTAGGTTTGGTTTTAGGGTTTATACTTTTTTGGGTTTAGGGTTGAGGTTTAGGGTTCTTTAAGGTGTAAGGTTTGATTTAGGTTTAGGTTGTAGGTTTAGGGTTTAGGGTTTAGGATTTTGGGTTTAAGTTCTTTTTTTTAAATTAAGTAAATTGGTAGGTTTAGGTTCATTTAGTATATTTAGTTTATTTTTTATTATTTTAGTTTACTTTATTTTATATATTTATTTAGGTTTATTTTTAATTTTTAATTATTTTATTTTATTTATTTTTGGTTTTACTTATTTTAGTTTAGGTTTTTTTTGGATTATTTTATAGGTTTAGGTTTATAGGTTTAGGTTTATTTTTTAGTTGATTTTTATTTTAATTTTTTTTAGGTTTATATTTTAATGTTTATTTTTAGGATTAGGTTAATATTTTTAATTTACTTTTTTATGTTTTGCTTTCAGGTTTTTATTTTAGTTTTATTTTTAGGTATTATTTTTTTAAGTTTAGGTATATTTTTAGTTTATTTTATTTTATTTAATTAAGGTTTAGGTTTAGGTTTTATTTATTTTAGTTTAAGGTTTATGTTTTTTTTATTTTGTTTATTTTATTTTTCTTTTAGATTTAGGTTTTTTTAGTTTAGGGTTTAGGTTTTATTTTTTAATTTTTTCTAGGTTTTAATTTTAGATTTATTTTTTAGGTTTATGTTTTTATTTAGTTTTTATTTTCCTTTATTTTTGGTTTATTTATTTTTATTTTATATTTAGTTTTTATTTTGTTTAATTTTTTTATTCTTAGGTTTATATTTTTTTTAGTTTAGTTTATGTTTTTATATATTTTATTTTAGTTCATTTTTATTTTATTTTATTTTATGGTTTAGGTTTATGTTTTAGTTTAGGTATTTATTTTATTTTATTTATATTTTGGTTTATATTTTTTTAGGTTTTATTTTCTTTAAGTTTAGGTTTTCAAGTTTTTAGGGTTTAGGGTTTAGAGTTTAGGGTTTATGGGTTAAAGTTTAGGGTTTGGGGTTTAGGGTTGTAGGTTGTAAGCTTAGGGTTTTCTTATTTATTTTTATTTAGGTTTAGGTTTAGGGTTTTAGGGTTTATTGTTTTAGGGTTTAGGGTTTATTCTTTAGGGTTTAGGGTTTAGGGTTAGGGATTAGGGTTTAGGGTTAGGGTTTCAGTTGCAAGGTTTAGGGTTTTTCAAGGAGTAGGGTTTAAGGTTGTAGGTTTAGGGTTTAGAGTTTTGGGTTTAGGATTTAGGGCTTAAGGTCTTCTTTTTTAAAATTCATAAATCGATAGGTTTAGGCTTATTTAGTATATTTAGTTGATTTTTTATTTATTTTAGTTTACATTATTTTTTATTTTTATTTAGATTTATTTTTTATTTTTATTTAATTTAGTTTATTTATTTTAGTATAGGTTTTATTTTAGTTCATTTTTTAGGGTTAGTTTTAGGTTTAGGTTTATTTTTTAGTTGAGTTTTATTTTTATTTTATTTTTTAAGGTTTAGGTTTTATTTTTTATTTTTAAGTTTAGGTTTAGATTTTATTTTACTTTTTTATGTTTAGGTTTTAGGTTTACTTTTAGGTTTTATTTTTAGTTCAGCTTAGGTTTCTTTTTAGTTTATTTTATTTTATTTAGTTAAGGTTTAGGTTTAGCTTTGGTTTATTTTAGGTTTAGGTTTAGGTTTTATTTATTTTAGTTTACTTTATTTTGTTTAGGTTTAGGATTATTTTATTTTATTTATTTTATTTATTTTATTTTTATTTTAGGTTTAGTTTTTTTTAGTTTAGGGTTTAGGTTTTATTATTTATTTATTTTTTAAGTTTATTTTAGGTTTATTTTTTTAGGTTTAGGTGTAAATTTTATTTTATTTTATGTTTATTTAATTTTATTTTATGATTAGTTTTATTTTCAAGGTTTTATTCTTAAGTTTATTTTATTTTTTAGTTTGTTTAGGTTTTTATTTATTTTATTTTAGCTAATTTTTATTTTATTTTATTTTTAGGTTTAGGTTTAGGTTTTTATTTTATTTTATTTTTTATATTATTTAGATTTAGGTTTTGTTATTTATTTTATTAGGTTTTATTTAGTATAAATTTAGGTTTTTAGGTTTTTAGGATTTAGGGTTTATGGTTTAGGGTTTAATTTTTTGGGTTTATAGTTGTAAGGTTTAGGGCTTAGGGTTTAGGGTTTAGGGTTGTAAGGTTTAGGGTTTAGGGTTTAGTTTAGGGGTTTAGAGTTTAGGGTTTAGGGTTTAGTGTTTAGGGTTTAGGGTTTAAGGTTTAGGGTTTTAGTGTTTTTTACCCTAGTTTAGGGTTAAAGGTTTACGGTTAGGGTTAGGCTTTAGGGTTTTGGGTTTAAGGTTAAGGGTTTAGGATTTAGTGTTTATGGTTTAGGGTTTTGGGTTAGTTTAGGGTTTAGGGTTGTAGGTTTAGGGTTGTAGATTTAGGGTTAATTTTAGGGTTTTTTTGGAAATTAGGGAAATTTTATTGCCACAAAGAAAAGGTACAAGGTCCTTAGAGGGGGTAAATCGCTAAGCTAATGCTCAAAGAGCTACAAAGAGTCCTAAGGAGATAAGCCCCCTAACTAATACAATAGTTAAGGAAATCAAGCTAAGAAAAAAGAAAGAGAGATCCACAAAAAAAATCCCATGAAATTAGCAGCAAACTTCTTCTGCTCCTTTTGAAACTAACACAATCCAGCATTAGTCTCCCGACCTATACCAAAGATCTGCAACATGATTAAAGGGATGAGTACAAAAAAATGAAATACTTAATCAAGCATAAAGAGTAAGAGCGGATAGAAAAATAAGATAAAGAAAAGGCTCAGGCTTAGTTATAATCGTCTCAAGGAGCAGCACCATATCTAAGCATCCAAACATCAAGTGTTTAGGTTTATTTTTTGGGTAGGATGACGCAAAGCAAATTTTTTAGGTTTAGAGTAAATTTGCTTTGCGTTATCCTACTTTGCATAATATTAAATCATTTTTCCATAGCTTGAAACTCTATGGTATCTTTTCTGTCGAATTGATTGATTCCCTTCATGTCCTGATTCAGCTTTCAAATAGATTATTCTCTAGTTTTCTCGATGCTCATATTTTGTTTTCAATTGTCGATCGATTGTTAAAATGGAGGCCCCATTTTAATATTAATGAGGAATATCTTATTGTTCTGGTTTGGATCTCTCTTCCCAATTTGCATGTCCATTTCATTAATCATGAGTTTTTCTTACTGTGGGTGTGTTGTTTGGTCATCCTCCTCAAGTTCATATGGCGACTGCTTCTAATACCCGACCATCTGTTGGTTGGATTCTAGTCAAGTTGGATATAACTAAAAAAACCAAAGGAAATTTGGCTAGATCGATGAAATATGGATATTTGCAAAAAGTGGATTTTGAGAATTTTCCTATTTTTTGTTCCCATTGCAAAATTCATGGTCATGGAGTTTTGAATTGCATTATGGTTCACCCTCACCTTAAGAAACCCAAACCCATTCATAATAACTCATCCCAATCTTAAAGGCTTGGTTAAACCATAGAAAGCTGTTCTAATGGATAACTCTTTACTTGAAGCCAAGGGTCATTGCCTTGATCCTCCCACGCTCCTTGGACAATGTTTGCGGTTCTTAAGCCTGATCAACTTTTGGATGTCAGTCATGGTAATAAGGATGCATTATTTTATAATGGGGCTATACGTTTGAATCCCACTGATATTGGTAATAATTTGGACAATAATATGTTTTTGAAACTTATGGATGATGATTTTATCTCAAATGATTCCATTCCTACTTCTTTACCAATTTTAATTGAAGAAAATGTGATCCTTGATGAGGACTTGAATGGTGAGCAAACTAAAGATAAAGTTTCTAAACCTGATTGGGCACCTGTGCTTTAAATGGTTCTAATCCTTTTCCTACTTCTTCATCTAATTTTGAACTGATTTCTAATCCGATACTTCAACATAATAATGATTTGGAAGAAGTTGAAGTGGCATGCAATGATGGTTTAAATGTGCAACCTTATTCCAAACATACCCCTGAACAATCTCTATCGGAAGGTGATGTTGTCGATATGACTAATAAATTACAAATGGTTTTTAGAAAGAAAAATAAAATTCCTAAAACTAAATTTCCTAACTTTGCCAGAGTTACTAGATCTGGCTCTTCTGCCTAAAAATAAATGGTTTCTTTCTTAATTTGTAATGTGAGAGGGATTGGTACCCTCCATGTTAGAAATAGAATTAGAATTTTAGTTCGTTCTCATAACATTTCCTTTTTGGCTATTTGGGAACCTTTTATTCTTCCTTATAACTTTTCTTTTGTTGTGAGAATGATTAGTTTTTCTAATTTTTTTGCTAACATGAGCAATAAAATTTGGATTTTTTAGAATAGTCCCTATGTACTATAGGTTTATGGTTCAAGTTTTAATTTAGGGTTTGGTGTTTTTAGTTTTTTTAATAGATAACAAATTTAGATTAAACAATTCTTCTTTCTGATTTTGTTAACCAAGTAACACACCAAGTTTTCTAAGACACAAGTGATGACATAGATCAAAAATGAGCACGCATATCCACCAGCTACTTTAGATCCCCCACCATTGCTCCTCCCATCTCCATAACCACCACTGCTCCGACCACCACCTCCATATCCACCAGTACCTCTAGATCCCCCACCATCACTATGATAACTGTCACGTCCGCCTTTGCCTCCACAGCCAGATCTAGATAGGGCCTAGTAGACGGTGATGTTCTTGCCCTCAATGATTTGCCAATTTTTAGGGTTTAAGTTTAGGTTTAGGTTTAATAGGTTTCAAGGTTTAGGTTTATTTTTTAATTTATTTATTTACTTTAAGTTTAGGTTTAGGTTTAGGGTTTAGGGTTTAGGGTTTAGGGTTTAGGTTAGGGTTTAGGGTTTAGGGTTTAGGGTTTAGGGTTTAGGGTTTAAGGTTTAGGGTTTTAGGGTTTATACTTTTTTTAGGGTTTAGGGGTTTAGGGTTCTTTAAGGTTATGATTTTAGGGTTTAGGGTTGTAGGTTTATGGTTTAGGGTTTAGGATTTTGGGTTTAAGTTCTTTTTTTTTTAAATTAAGTAAATTGGTAGGTTTAGGTTTATTTAGTATATTTAGTTTATTATTTAATTATTTTAGTTTACTTTATTTTATATATTTATTTAGGTTTATTTTTAATTTTTTATTTTATTTTATTTATTTTGTTTACTTATTTTAGTTTAGGTTTTTTTGGATTATTTTATAGGTTTAGGTTTATAGGTTTAGGTTTATTTTTTAGTTGATTTTTATTTTAATTTTTTTAGGTTTATATTTTAATGTTTATTTTTAGGATTAGGTTAATATTTTTAATTTACTTTTTTATGTTTTGCTTTCGTTTTTATTTTAGTTTTATTTTTAGGTATTATTTTTTTAAGTTTAGGTATATTTTAGTTTATTTTTTTATTTAATTAGGTTTAGGTTTAGGTTTTGTTTATTTTAGTTTAGTTTATTTTAGTTTAAGGTTTATGTTTTTTTTATTTTGTTTATTTTATTTTTCTTTTAGATTTAGGTTTTTTTAGTTTAGGGTTCAGGTTTTATTTTTTAATTTTTTCTTGGTTTTAATTTTAGATTTATTTTTTAGGTTTATGTTTTTATTTAGTTTTTATTTTCCTTTATTTTTGGTTTATTTATTTTTATTTTATGTTTAGTTTTTATTTTGTTTAATTTTTTTATTCTTAGGTTTATTTTTTTTAGTTTAGTTTAGGATTTTATATATTTTATTTTAGTTCATTTTTATTTTATTTTATTTTATGGTTTAGGTTTATGTTTTAGTTTAGGTATTTATTTTATTTTATTTATATTTTGGTTTATATTTTTTTTAGGTTTTATTTTCTTTAAGTTTAGGTTTTCAAGTTTTTAGGGTTTAGGGTTTAGGGTTTAGGGTTTATGGGTTAAAGTTTAGGGTTTGGGGTTTAGGGTTGTAGGTTGTAAGTTTAAGGTTTTCTTATTTATTTTTATTTAGGTTTAGGTTTAGTGTTTTAGGGTTTATTGTTTTAGGGTTTAGGGTTTATTCTTTAAGGGTTTAGGGTTTAGGGTTAGGGATTAGGGTTTAGGGTTAGGGTTTGAGTTGCAAGGTTTAGGGTTTTTCAAGGAGTAGGGTTTAAGGTTGTAGGTTTAGGGTTTAGAGTTTTGGGTTTAGGATTTAGGGCTTAAGGTCTTTTTTTTAAAAATTTCATAAATCGATAGGTTTAAGCTTATTTAGTATATTTAGTTGATTTTTTATTTATTTTAGTTTACATTATTTTTTATTTTTATTTAGATTTATTTTTTATTTTTATTTAATTTAGTTTATTTATTTTAGTATAGGTTTTTTATTTTAGTTCATTTTTTAGGGTTAGTTTTAGGTTTAGGTTTATTTTTTAGTTGAGTTTTATTTTTATTTTATTTTTTAAGGTTTAGGTTTTATTTTTTATTTTTAAGTTTAGGTTTAGATTTTATTTTACTTTTTTATGTTTAGGTTTTAGGTTTATTTTTAGGTTTTATTTTTAGTTTAGCTTAGGTTTCTTTTTAATTTATTTTATTTTATTTAGTTAAGGTTTAGGTTTAGCTTTGGTTTATTTTAGGTTTAGGTTTAGGTTTTATTTATTTTAGTTTACTTTATTTTGTTTAGGTTTAGGATTATTTTATTTTATTTATTTTATTTTTATTTTAGGTTTAGTTTTTTTTAGTTTAGGGTTTAGGTTTTATTATTTATTTATTTTTAAGTTTTATTTTTAGGTTTATTTTTTAGGTTTAGGTGTAAATTTTATTTTATTTTGTGTTTATTTAATTTTATTTTATGATTAGTTTTTATTTTACTAAGGTTTTTTATTCTTAAGTTTATTTTATTTTTTAGTTTGTTTAGGTTTTTATTTATTTTATTTTATTTTATTTTTAGGTTTAGGTTTAGGTTTTAGTTTAGGTTTTTATTTTATTTTATTTTTTATATTATTTAGATTTAGGTTTTGTTATTTATTTTATTAGGTTTTATTTAGTATAAATTTAGGTTTTTAGGTTTTTAGGATTTAAGGTTTATGGTTTAGGGTTTAGTGTTTTGGGTTTATAGTTGTAAGTTTAGGGCTTAGGGTTTAGGGTTTAGGGTTGTAAGGTTTAGGGTTTAGGGTTTAAGGTTTAGGGTTTAGGGTTTAGAGTTTAGGGTTTAGGTTTTTTAGTGTTTAGGGTTTAGGGTTTAAGGTTTAGGGTTTTAGTGTTTTTTACCCTAGTTTAGGGTTAAAGGTTTACGGTTAGGGTTAGGCTTTAGGGTTTTGGGTTTAAGGTTAAGGGTTTAGGATTTAGTGTTTATGGTTTAGGGTTTTTTAGGGGGTTTAGTTTAGGTTTAGGTTTAGGGTTAGATTTAGGGTTAATTTTAGGGTTTTTTTGGAAATTAGGGAAATTTTATTGCCACAAAGAAAAACAAGGTCCTTGGGGGTAAATCGCTAAGCTAATGCTCAATGAGCTACAAAGAGTTCTAAGGAGAAAAGCCCCCTAACTAATACAATGGTTAAGGAAATCAAGCTAAGAAAAAGAAAGAGAGATCCACAAAAAAAATCCCATGAAATTAGCGGCAAACTTCTCTCTCCTTTGAAACTAACACAATTTAGCAGCATTAGTCTCCCGACCTATACCAGAGATCTGCAACATGATTAAAGGGATGAGTACAGAAAATGAAATACTTAATCAAGCATAAAGAGTAAGAGCAGATAGAAAAAATAAGATAAAGAAAAGGCTCAGGCTTAGTTATAATTTTCTCAAGGAGCAGCACCATATCTAAGCATCCAAACATCAAGTGTTTAGGTTTATTTTTTGGGTAGGATGACACAAAGCAAATTTTTTAGATTTAGGGTAAATTTGCTTTCTGTTATCCTACTTTGCATAATATTAGATCATTTTTCCATAGCTTGAAACTCTATGGTATCTTTTTTGTCGAATTGATTGATTCCCTTCATGTCTTGATTTAGCTTTCAAATGACTTAGATTATTCTCTAGTTTTTCTCGATGCTCATATTTTGTTTTCAATTGTCAGATGCGATTGTTAAAATGGAGGCCCCATTTTAATATTAATGAGGAATATCTTATTGTTCTGGTTTGGATCTCTCTTCCCAATTTGCATGTCTATTTCATTAATCATGAGTTTTTCTTACTGTGGGTGTGTTGTTTGGTCATCCTCCTCAAGTTCATATGGCGAATGCTTCTAATACCCGACCATCTGTTGGTTGGATTCTAGTCAAGTTGGATATAACTAAAAAATTTCCAAAGGAAATTTGGCTAGGATCAGTGAAATATGGATATTTGCAAAAAGTGGATTTTGAGAATTTTCCTATTTTTTGTTCCCATTGCAAAATTCATGGTCATGGAGTTTCGAATTGCATTATGGTTCACCCTCACCTTAAGAAACGCAAACCCATTCATAATAACTTAGATCCCAATCTTAAGGCGACCTTGGTTAAACCATAGAAAGTTGTTCTAATGGATAACTCTTTACTTGAAGCCAAGGGTCATTGCCTTGATCCTCCCACTGCTCCTTTGGACAATGTTGCGGTTCTTAAGCCTGATCAACTTTTGGATGTCAGTCATGGTAATAAGGATGAATTATTTTATAATGGGGCTATACGTTTGAATCCCACTGATATTGGTAATAATTTGGACAATAATATGTTTTTGAAACTTATGGATGATGATTTTATCTCAAATGATTCCATTCCTACTTCTTTACCAATTTTAATTGAAGAAAATGTGATCCTTGATGAGGACTTGAATGGTGAGCAAACTAAAGATAAAGTTTCTAAACCTGATTGGGCACCTGTGGTTTAAATGGTTCTAATCCTTTTCCTACTTCTTCATCTAATTTTGAACTGATTTCTAATCCGATACTTCAACATAATAATGATTTGGAAGAAGTTGAAGTGGCATGCAATGATGGTTTAAATGTGCAACCTTATTCCAAACATACCCCTGAACAATCTCTATCGGAAGGTGATGTTGTCGATATGACTAATAAATTACAAATGGTTTTTAGGAAGAAAAATAAAATTCCTAAAACTAAATTTCCTAACTTTGCCAGAGTTACTAGATCCGCTCTTCCCTAAAATAAATGGTTTCTTTCTTAATTTGTAATGTGAGGGATTGGTACCCTCCATGTTAGAAATAGAATTAGAATTTTAGTTCGTTCTCATAACATTTCCTTTTTGGCTATTTGGGAACCTTTTATTCTTCCTTATAACTTTTCTTTTGTTACGAGAATGATTAGTTTTTCTAATTTTTTTGCTAACTCGAGCAATAAAATTTGGATTTTTTAGAATAGTCCCTATGTACTGTAGGTTTATGGTTCATGTTTTAATTTAGGGTTTGGTGTTTTTAGTTTTTTTAATAGATAACAAATTTAGATTAAACAATTCTTCTTTCTGATTTTGTTAACCAAGTAACACACCAAGTTTTCTAAGACACAAGTGATGACATTGATCAAAATGAGCATATCCACCCTTTAGATCCCCCACCATTGCTCCTCCCGCCTCCATAACCACCACTGCTCCGACCACCACCTCCATATCCACCAGTACCTCTAGATCCCCCACCATCACTATGATAACTGTCACGTCCGCCTTCACCTCCACAGCCAGATCTAGATTGGGCCTAGTAGATGGTGATGTTCTTGCCCTCAAGGATCTGCCAATTTTAGGGTTTAAGTTTAGGTTTAGGTTTAATAGGTTTCAAGGTTTAGGTTTATTTTTTAATTTATTTATTTACTTTAAGTTTAGGTTTAGGTTTAGGGTTTAGGGTATAGGGTTTAAGGTTTAGGGTTAGGGTTTAGGGTTTAGGGTTTAGGGTTTAGGGTTTAGGGTTTAAGGTTTAGGGTTTTAGGGTTTATACTTTTAGGGTTTAGGGTTCAGGGTTTAGGGTTCTTTAAGGTGTAAGGTTTACGATTTAGGGTTTAGGGTTGTAGGTTTATGGTTTAGGGTTTAGGATTTTGGGTTTAAGTTCTTTTTTTTAAATTAAGTAAATTGGTAGGTTTAGGTTCATTTAGTATATTTAGTTTATTTTTTAAATATTTTAGTTTACTTTATATTTTATATTTATTTAGGTTATTTTTAATTTTTAATTATTTTATTTTATTTATTTTTGGTTTACTTATTTTAGTTTAGGTTTTTTTTTATTATTTTATAGGTTTAGGTTTATTTTTTCATAGAGTTTTATTTTAATTTTTTTTTAGGTTTATATTTTAATGTTTATTTTTAGGATTAGGTTAATATTTTTAATTTGCTTTTTTATGTTTTGCTTTCAGGTTTTTATTTTAGTTTTATTTTTAGGTATTATTTTTTTAAGTTTAGGTATATTTTTAGTTTATTTTATTTTATTTAATTAAGGTTTAGGTTTAGGTTTTGTTTATTTTAGTTTAGTTTATTTTAGTTTAAGGTTTATGTTTTTTTTTATTTTGTTTATTTTATTTTTCTTTTAGATTTAGGTTTTTTTAGTTTAGGGTTCAGGTTTTATTTTTTAATTTTTTCTAGGTTTTAATTTTAGATTTATTTTTTAGGTTTATGTTTTTATTTAGTTTTTATTTTCCTTTATTTTAGGTTTATTTATTTTTATTTTACCTTTAGTTTTTATTTTATTTAATTTTTTTATTCTTAGGTTTATATTTTTTTTAGTTTAGTTTAGGTTTTTATATATTTTATTTTAGTTCATTTTTATTTTATTTTATTTTAAGGTTTAGGTTTATGTTTTAGTTTAGGTATTTATTTTATTTTATTTATATTTAGGTTTATATTTTTTTTAGGTTTTATTTTCTTTAAGTTTAAGTTTTCAAGTTTTTAGGGTTTAGGGTTTAAGGTTTAAGGTTTAGGGTTTAGGGTTTAGGGTTTATGGGTCAAAGTTTAGGGTTTGGGGTTTAGGGTTGTAGGTTGTAAGTTTAGGGTTTTCTTATTTATTTTTATTTAGGTTTAGGTTTAGGGTTTTAGGGTTTATTGTTTTAGGGTTTAGGGTTTATTCTTTTAGGGTTTAGGGTTTAGGGTTAGGGTTTAGGGTTTAGGGTTAGGGTTTTGAGTTTAGGGTTTTGGGTTTAGGATTTAGGGCTTAAGGTCTTTTTTTAAAATTTTGTAAATCGATAGGTTTAGGCTTATTTAGTATATTTAATTGATTTTTTATTTATTTTAGTTTACATTATTTTTTATTTTAATTTATATTTATTTTTTATTTTTATTTAATTTAGTTTATTTATTTTAGTATAGGTTTTTTATTTTAGTTCATTTTTTAGGTTTAGTTTTAGGTTTAGGTTTATTTTTTAGTTGAGTTTTATTTTTATTTTATTTTTTAAGGTTTAGGTTTTATTTTTTATTTTTAAGTTTAGGTTTAGGATTTTATTTTACTTTTTTATGTTTAGGTTTTAGGTTTATTTTTAGGTTTTATTTTTTAGTTTAGCTTAAGTTTCTTTTTAGTTTATTTTATTTTATTTAATTAAGGTTTAGGTTTAGCTTTGGTTTATTTTAAGTTTAGGTTTAGGTTTTATTTATTTTAGTTTACTTTATTTTGTTTAGGTTTAGGATTATTTTATTTTATTTTTATTTTAGGTTTAGTTTTTTTTAGTTTAAGGTTTAGGTTTTATTATTTATTTATTTTTAAGTTTTATTTTTAGGTTTATTTTTTAGGTTTAGGTTTTAATTTTATTTTATTTTATGTTTATTTAATTTTATTTTATGTTTAGTTTTTATTTTACTAAGGTTTTTTATTCTTAAGTTTATTTTATTTTTTAGTTTGTTATGGTTTTTATTTATTTTATTTTACCTTATTTTTATTTTATTTTATTTTTAAGTTTAGGTTTAGGTTTTAGTTTAGGTTTTTATTTTATTTTATTTTTTATATTATTTAGATTTAGGTTTTGTTATTTATTTTATTAGGTTTTATTTAGTATAAATTTAAGTTTTTAGGTTTTTAGGATTTAGGGTTTATGGTTTAGGGTTTAGTGTTTAGGGTTTATATTTGTAAGTTTTAGGGCTTAGGGTTTAGGGTTTAGGGTTGTAAGGTTTAGGGTTTAGGGTTTAGGGTTTAAGGTTTTGAGTTTAGGGTTTAGGTTTTTTAGTGTTTAGGGTTTAGGGTTTAAGGTTTAGGGTTTTAGTGTTTTTTACCCTAGTTTAGGGTTTAAGGTTTAGGGTTAGGGTTAGGCTTTAGGGTTTTGGGTTTAAGGTTAAGGGTTTAGGATTTAGTGTTTATGGTTTAGGGTTTAGGGTTAGTTTAGGGTTTAGGGTTGTAGATTTAGGGTTAATTTTAGGGTTTTTTTTGGAAATTAGGGAAATTTTATTGCCACAAAGAAAAGGTACAAGATTAGAGGTAAATCTAAGCTAATGCTCAAAGAGCTACAAAGAGTCCTAAGGAGATAAGCCCCCTAACTAATACAATAGTTAAGGAAAGCAAGCTAAGAAAAAAGAAAGAGAGATCCACAAAAAAAAATCCCATGAAATTAGCAGCAAACTTCTCCTGCTCCTTTTGAAACTAACACAATTCATCATTAGTCTCCCGACCTATACCAGAGATCTGCAACATGATTAAAGGGATGAGTACAAAAAATGAAATACTTAATCAAGCATAAAGAGTAAGAGCAGATAGAAAAAATAAGATAAAGAAAAGGCTCAGGCTTAGTTATAATTGTCTCAAGGAGCAGCAACATATCTAAGCATCCAAACATCAAGTGTTTAGGTTTATTTTTTGGGTAGGATGACACAAAGCAAATTTTTTAGGTTTAGGGTAAATTTGCCTTCTGTTATCCTACTTTGCATAATATTAGATCATTTTTCCATAGCTTGAAACTCTATGGTATCTTTTCTGTCGAATTGATTGATTCCCTTCATGTCTTGATTCAGCTTTCAAATGACTTAGATTATTCTCTAGTTTTCTCTCGATGCTCATATTTTGTTTTCAATTGTCATATGTGATTGTTAAAAAAATTTAATTTTAATGAGGAATATCTTATTGTTTTGGTTTGGATCTCTCTTCCCAATTTGCATGTCCATTTCATTAATCATGAGTTTTTCTTACTGTGGGTGTGTTGTTTGGTCATCCTCCTCAAGTTCATATGGCTTCTAATACCCGGCCATCTGTTGGTTGGATTCTAGTCAAATTGGATATAACTAAAAAATTTCCAAAGGAAATTTGGCTAGGATCAGTGAAATATGGATATTTGCAAAAAGTGGATTTTGAGAATTTTCCTATTTTTTGTTCCCATTGCAAAATTCATGGTCATGGAGTTTCGAATTGCATTATGGTTTTCCCTCACCTTAAGAAACCCAAACCCATTCATAATAACTTAGATCCCAATCTTAAGGCGACCTTGGTTAAACCATAGAAAGTTGTTCTAATGGATAACTCTTTACTTGAAGACAAGGGTCATTGCCTTGATCCTCCCGCTGCTCCTTTGGACAATGTTGCGGTTCTTAAACCTGATCAACTTTTGGATGTCAGTCATGGTAATAAGGATGCATTATTTTATAATGGGGCTATAAGTTTGAATCCCACTAATATTGGTAATAATTTGGACAATAATATGTTTTTGAAACTTATGGATGATGATTTTATCTCAAATGATTCCATTCCTACTTCTTTACCACCTTTAATTGAAGAAAATGTGATCCTTGATGAGGACTTGAATGGTGAGCAAACTAAAGATAAAGTTTATAAACCTGATTGGGCACCTGTGCTTTAAATGCTTTCTAAACCTGATTGGGCACCTGATTCCATTCCTACTTATGATAATTGGTTTTGTTTTGGCTCATTTGTTTATGCTTCTTGTAATAGAAATGGTAGAAGGCTTCTTTGGGAAGATCTTATTAGTTTTTCTTCTTCTGTTGATGCTCCTTGGTTTGTGGGTGGGGACTTTAATACTATCTCTTCTTCCTCTAAACATGTTGGTGGTAATGCTCTGAACTTATTTTCTATGGAAGACTTTAATAACATGATCCTTTATTGTCATTTTATTCATATTGGCTTTAGTGGTTCTCAATTTACTTGGAATAATTATAGACTCTGGAAAAAGCTAGATAAGGCCTTTTTAATCATTTATGGATTAATATTCTCCCTAGTACTTCTGTGGAGCACTTAAGTAGAACCCTTTCAAACTATTCTCCCTTGCTCATCACTGTGAATTTTATTGCTAGTAAATCCTCTTCCCCTATCCCTTTTCGATTCCAAAATATGTGGCTCATGGATGATAAATTTTTGGATGTTGTTGCAACTAACTTGGGTGACCTCTTCATCCCAATGATTCTATTTTTGGGATGAGGAGATTGTGGTTCAAATTAAAAAGTCTTAAACAATGCCTTACCTGGTGGAATTAACATTATTTTAAGAACCTTTTTGTCAATATCAAAGATATGGAGAATGAGGTTATAGTTTTGGAGGACATTGTCGTTAATAATCCTTCTAAAATCCATTTGTTGGCTCAAGCTAATGATAGGTTAACATGTTTTCAAGACATGGGGGAGACCTATTGGCAGCAAAAAGCTTCTATGAAATGGATCTCTAATGGTGATCATAATACTATAAATTTTCATGCCATTATTAAAAAGAAAAAGGCTCTAAATCACATTCACGAAATGAAAATTAATGATGGAGTTTGATGTTTGGATAAAAAGGAGCTTACTGATTCTACTATTTTTTTTTATAAAGAGCTTCTAAATAAAAATGTTGCTTATGATGATATTTCTTGACCGAAGTTATTCTAATCTTATTTCATGATGATAACATTATGCTTTCTTCCTTACCTAGTCAAATTAGCTTTTGTACGAATGAATAAAGACTCTGTGATTGTTATACTACCCTCTTTTTCCAAAAATGTTGGATTATCATTAAAGATGACTTAGCTAAAGTTGTCCTTGATTTCATTAAGGGTAGTACCCTTCCTAAATATTTTGCTAGAACCTCCATTATTTTAATTCCTAAAAAAAGACAATCTTGAAGTTTGGAGTGATTTAGGCCGATTAGCCTTTACTCTTTTTTTAATAAACTTCTTTCTAAGATTTTGGCTAAAAGCTTGACTATCTTGCTTTCTATAATTATCTCCCCCCAATCAAACCAGTTTTGTTAATGTTTTTTTACACCAAGAGATGATCCATGACTTAAATGCCAATGTTCATGATGGAAACCTATTTTTTAATCTTGACATTTCCAAAGCTTATGATAATATTGGTTGGGTTTTCCTATATAAAATTTTGGCTTTATTTTGATTCTATAACCAATTTATTGCTTTAATTAAGAATGGGATTGAGAATTCTTGGTTTTCTTTGCTCCTCAATGGTGAAGTGCATGGTTTCTTCTCTTCTTCTCATGAGCTAAGGCAAGGGGACCCTCTCTCTCCTACCCTTTTCATTATTACTGTGGAATATCTTTCTAGATGTATTCAGTAGATGTTTAGTAGAATGCCTAACATGTACTATAGAACTATTGGTGGGTTTCCCATTTTTCACCTTAGTTTTGTTGAAGATTTCATTATATTTTGCAATGCCTCTACTCTTTATATTAAAAAATTGAGTAAGTTCTAAACTATTTTTGGTAAGGAGAGTGGCTTGAATATTAATCTTCATAAAAGTTATTTTATTACTAGCAATTCTATTTTATTATCTAAGATCAATGCTATAAAAAATATTACAAGTTTTTCGCACCAAATTCTCCCTAGCAGTATCTCTGACTATATGGGAACAAAAAGATCTTCTTTATTTGATGAAGTTATTCAGAAAATAAATAAGAAAAAGTCCTCTTGGGAGTTTCATTTACTTTTCTTTAGCGCTAGACTTATCCTGATCAAAAGTACCCTTTGCTCTCTACCTCTATATCTATTATCTACTATTGTTCCTACACGTTCTATTATTAAAAAGATTAATAGACTCTTTAATAGATTTTTTTAGGGATCTAACTTTTCTATAAAAAGATTACATTGGGCTAGTTGGCACAACTATTGTGGCCCTATTAATGAAGGTGGTTTGGGTTGCAAAACTTTAGAGGATTCTATTAACTATTTTTTCGATAAAATGTGATGGAATATTAGAAATAAACATAGTTATTGGTCAAAGTTTATGTATGCTAAATATTGTCAGGGTAAACATCCCCTCATTTGTGCTTTCAAATCTGGGGATTCTCCTGTGTGTAGAAGATTTTGTAGTATCAAATGTAATGCTGAGAACTCAATTTCTTGGGGTGTCAATTCTAGTTCCTCTTTCTTTTGGCAAGACAATTAGCTAGGGCAAGGCTCTATTAATTCCATGCTCAATACTCATTCCACTGTGATGCTTAAGATTAACTAGTTAAGTACTCATAATAAGTGGGATGTGGCTCAGTTGAATATCCTTTTCCCTAATATGATTGTTAGCAAAATCCTTAAAATTTATCCTTTCCCTATTGAACCCGACCAAATTCTCTTTAATAATTCTTCTTATGGAGATTTTGTTTTTAAGGATGTTTGGCATTTCATCACATTTAAATATCAAGAGTGTTTGTTTTTACTAAAATCTAAAATATTAGTGTCTCTACCTCATTCTCAGTTTTGACTTGGCACATTCTGAAGCATTATATCCCTATGACTGATACTCTTCTGAAAAAAGATTTTCATCTCTCCTCTAAATGTCAATGTTTCTATCACATTGAAAGTGTGGATCATGTTTTTGTCAATGGCCCTATTGTTGCTAAAATGTGGAATTGGTATGATAATATTTTTAATACATTCCATTTTAATGGTTCATTTTCTATTATGCAACTTCTTGAAGCATGTTTATCCCATACTTCTAAGGCCCATGTTAAAATTATTTTAGCTATTATTATTCTTTGGTATATTTGGATGGATAGAACTGAATCAAAGCATTGTAATATTTCTTTGAATTATCATCATATTATTGCTAGAGCCAAATATAAAATTTTGTCTCTTTAAAAGCTAATCTTCTTACTCACTGGTTTTAAAGGGCAAGTGCAGGGCCTTGAATTTTGGGATTATCCTTCCCCCAGGTAATTTCTCTCCTACCCAGAAAATTATATACTAGATTAAACCTAATTATCACTACATTAAGGCTAACACTGATGGCTTGATTTCTAATGGATATTATGGTTGTGGTGGGATTTTGAGAGATCATAGTTTCAAGGTTATCTCTACTTGTACTTACAATTTAGAGCCTTATTATGTGTTATTTGTTGAGCTCAAAGGCTTTCATCATAGCATTTCCTTTTATTTACAACAAGGTTTTCATAAGATTTGGTTTGAAGTTGATGCTCTCCTTCTTTTATATTTACTCAAATCTTATGCTCATGGTAATACTGAAGTGTATTATTTACTTAATCATACTAGGAGGCTTCTTGCTAACCAAAAATTTCAAATTTCTCATATTTATAGGGAAGCCAACTCTTGTGCTGACTTTCTTGCCAATTTGGTAGCCAAGTCTTCTTCTTTGCAAATGTTTTCTAATGATGACATCTCTTTCCTTTTAAAGGGTGGTCTTGTGAATCTTGATAAAACTGGTTTGCCTAATGTTAGAAGCTTTTAGCCTTTTTCCTCATTTGGCTTTCCCTTGTTATTATTTTGAATATTTTTGGTTTTCTCTTTAGCTGGTTTGGTCTTAATTTTTTTCTTCTCATAAACCTACTTTTATTTTCGAGTTTGGTTTCTTCCCATTCTTTGGATGGGTTGGGGTTGTCTTTCCATTTATTATATTTTTGCTATTATATTTATTTTTTGGTTTGTCTTCTCTCCCAACCTATAGAGGTGTTTATAATAGGTGGAGGCTATTAGGTTTTGCTTGTCTTCTAGTTGGTGTGGTTCTCTTTATTGGTTGGATCTCTCCACAGCCTTTTTTATTTACTCTGGATTTTATGGTTGGCTGTTTATTGGTGTTTCCTGGCTATGGGATTTTTCTCTTTCTGGGTGTTGCTTAAGCTATTTTTATGACCTTCTTGCTATGGCTGGCTGATCTATCACCTTGTTCTTTGTTGATCAGGATGGTTTTTCCAGTTGCTTTTGGTTGTCCTTTCTCTCTTGGTTTTGCTCCTGCTACTAAGAGGAGTTGTGTGACCATGAGGGCTCTTTATTTTTTAGTTGTAGCTTGGAGAACTATTTTCTTGTGGCTATCTATCCTTTCTTTAGTGTTGTTCTGGATGAGTGTATGGTTGGAAGCTTCTAGATTGTTATATCTTCTAAATATTGGGTGTGCCTTATGTAATACCGAGGTTCTATTTTTAATTTGTGTTATGAACTGGAAGGTTGCAAACTATTGGTTGGATGTTTTTTGGACTTAGCTAATGATGACTCTATCATATTTGCTAGCCTCTAGTTGTTGTTATTTGTGATCCTAAAGGGCTCTTACTTTTATATTTGTCAGATCTAGTTAAACTATATTCTCTTGTCCTTGGATTTGCATTGGTGGATGATGTCTACGGCTTTCCCTTGGGATTTTTTCAATGTTTGTGACTGGATGACTCTTTCTATCTTTCATCCTGATGGTTCTAAGCCTATTGATTTGAATCCTTGGAAGTCTTGGTGGCTTGCAGGGTGGACTACTTTGCTGGATGCTTAGATTGGGTGCTCTAGCAAGCTTGTTTGGTCAAAAGAATATTTATTTTGTTAGAATTTTCCTGATCTTTTCGAGTCTATGCTTGGAACTGGCTACTTTCTTTCCCATTCTCCTCTTCTAGTTTCTACCTACTAGGATTTTCATTTCTGGATTGTGGTTGAACATCTTCCCTTTCTTTTTTTGATGGTTTCCTTGGTTCCTAACATTCTTGATGTTAGTCTTATTGTTCGTCTAGATAGTATTATTTTTGGTTCTTTGCATGTTCGTTTAATGAATGACCTTATCAACTACGGTTCTCATTTTTCCTTTGTTTAGTCTCTGTTTAGTCTTTTTTCTGATATTGTGAGGTTTGCTCCTAGCAACTGTGTTAGCAATTCTTGGTGGTGGCTTTGGTGGTGTTCTCTCTGGTCTATTGCTTGCCAAATAGGTTACCTCCTTATCTACTTTAGGTGCTTGATCTAACATCACGTGAGTGAGGGAGAATGGAGTTTGTTTGCTTTTGCTCACTTGATTTGAGCTTACCCGAGCTCCGATCAACTCTAAATGGATCTCACACCTTCATGACATCGATCAGAGGTGATCCAACGATCAAGATCACACGAGATGCAAGTTTTCTTGAAAGCTCCTACAAATTTTGTTTAAGGATTGGTTTTGAAAGCATACCTCCAGCTCAAGACCGGTGGCTCAACTATTGACAAAGCTTCATCTAGTGGAGATGAAGTCCCGTGAGCAACAATTAGATCAATTCCTTCACGCTTGCTCAGATGGCCAAGAACCAATGATTTGGAGCTCGACTTTGATCGAAGTCCCACCTTTAGTGCTCGGGAAGCTTGAGAGATGATTCATTCTTGCTCAATGAGGCCTAGGGCAAAGTTAATTTGAGTTTGATGGAGAAATAGGGAAGTTAGGTCAGAAATGGGAGTGTCCTATTTTGTAACGGACGGGAATGGCTTTTTCCATCGATGAACAAGCTTGGGAGCTTAGGGAATGGTTCTACCAGGTCATCTTGGGTAGCTTGAGCTCTATGGGATGATTTTATGTGTGAGAGTAAAACTAGGGGTGTATACCACCTTTCATCTTGATCGATCGGATCAAATTTGTCTTCTAGTGGTTGACCGACCATCTTAGGGAGTCATGGGTGGCAGGGAGTAGGTGTGTTAGCTCGGCTTGGTTGCTTGAAGGTGTGGAGGTGGTTGCCAAGAAGGAATCATGGGTGTTTTATGTGTCTTAAATGCTCCAATGGGTTGGGTGAGGTTATTTTATCTCCCATGGGTCATGACCAACCCAACCACTCTGTAGGTTAGGTTGGGCAGTGTCCTAGGTGCCTAGGTGGACCATTGGGAGAGTACCAAGTGGACAAGGAATAGAAATAACTTCTTACATGGGTGATTTGTCAATATGAAGCCCTAAGGGGGTAAAATGATTATTTAGCACTGAATTTGATTTGAGCAGATTTAAAATACACATGGGTAGGATGACCTGACCTCCACTAGGAAGAGGAAGAGGCCAATTTAGAGGTTGTCCTAAGGGTGGAAAACCTCATTATTGGCCAACTAATAGAAGATATGTCCTAGCTATAAGGAGTACTCCTGCTATCCATATAAACATAGAATCTAGTTCATAGGATGAGTCTTATATGGTTAGCACACCACTATATTTTCGATAGATTCCCTTGGAGATGAAACTTGAGCCGATATAGCAATGAAGACCGCTCTAAAGCAAAGCTAAGTGTATCCAAGTTTATATGTGAAACATTTAGGCATCAGTTGGGAACCTTAGCTCTAACTCCACTTTCCTCTCAAAAAGCTGATGGTTTGGTACTTAAGGAAGCCACTAAGTCATCCATAGGTGTGAAAACTCGTGAGGTTCTTTAGAGCATCATCCTCAAGAAGTTGATGTAGAACTTGAGGATGATTCATATAGAAATTTAATAAACTTACCTTTTGATTGGTACTTTCCTTGTGTTCATAATTTAGTAAAGAAATGGTTTATCCCACATACTTGGTCAAAGCACAAGTCGACTTGAAAGAATATGGAAGAACAAATGCAAAAGCTCTAAATCAAGACCGTGACTAGATTTAGTATAGGTCAAGTCGATGATGTCGACACGCTAGTCCTCACAAATCATTTGGAATTTGATAGGTACTTTTCAAATCACATTAACTTATATGAGGAGCTATGCTTAGAAACTTCAGATGATCCAGATAATTTTGAAGTCAAAGATGCAACACTAGAGTTTGAAAAAAGAGATCAAAACCATCGACGAGCTCAAGGAAATCAAATTAAGAATTGAAGAAGATCCATGCGACATACATCGTTATTTATTGAATGAAATTGTAACCAATGACTTAGTTAGCTATTGACTAAGTTTAAGGACGCTTACATGGAGTTATGAAGAGATGCCTAGATTGGCTCCTAATGTAGTAGTCCATAAACTAGCAATAGAGCCTCCTGCTAACCCTATCAAGCAAGCTCCTAGACGCATGTGAGTAGGCATAGAACAACAGGTCATTTATGAAGTAAAAAAGAACTGATCGATGTTGGCTTCATCCAAGAAGATAAATACTCTAAATGGTTAGTTAGTGTCATCCCAGTTAAGAAAAAGAATGGCCAAATTCACATATGTGTTTATTTTAGGGATTTAAATAAGGCATGACCAAAGATGAATTTCCACTATCAATCTCAGAGCTGATGGTGGACATTGCTTCAAATCATGTAGTCTTCTATTTCATGGATGGATCATCTATATATAACCAAATAAAGATGACCCCTAAAGATGAAAGAAATACTACTTTTAGAACCCCGATCAAAATCTATTACTATAAGGTCATGCCTTTTAGCCATAAAAATGCTGGTGCTACATAGCAGCGGGCTATGACTCAAATCTTTGATGAACTCATTCATCATCAAGTCAAGTGCTATGCCGATGATCTTATGATCAAAAGTAGAGAAAAGAAAGACCTTCTCTTTGATTTGAGAGTAGTTTTTCAACAATTAAGATAATTTAACCTCAAAATGAACCCCCCGAAATGTGCATTTTGAGTAGCTTCGAGGAAATTTCTTGTGGTTTTTGTCCGACACCAGGGAATCGAAATCGATTTGTAAAAGATCATGGTGATATTAGAAATGCCCCTAAAAGTTTAACTCAACTCAAATCATTCCATGAGTTGGCATATATTTAAGATGCTTTATATCCAACCTATGAGAAGATGTTAGCCATTCTCAGCACTTGTAAAAAAAGATGCTAAGTTCAAGTGGGATGATAAGTGTGAGCATGCCTTCGAAGACATCAAGCATTACCTGATGATGCCACCAGTTCTAGCAGCCCTATCTTGGGCAAGCAACTCATACTTTACACTGCTATGTTAGATGACTCCCTTAGTGCTTTGTTGGCCCAAGCTAATGATAAAGGGAAGGAAAATTTACTCTACTACCTCACCTATCATCTAATCACTGCTAAGGCTAATTATCCACTCATTGAGAGGCATTGCTTAGCTTTAATCTTTGCATCATAAAAGCTATAGTACTACATGCTTCCTCATAAGGTGAACTTAATTTCTAAGATGAATCCACTACAGTATCTGAAGACACTACCGACGCTCTCCAGACGGTTGGAATGATGGTCCATGATCCTCTCACAGTTTGACATTACCTTCGTACCCCATCATGCAGTGAAAGGACATGCACTGGCAGATTTATTAGCATAACACTCACTTCATGCTAACTTTCTTCTTAATGATGGTCTCCCCGATGAATAAATCATGAACTTAAAGGATACTAGCATTCCCCCACTGGGAGATGTACTTTGATGGTGTGGCTTCTTCTTAAAGAGAAGAAGAATCATAATATACTACTCCAGGAAAGGCAGGGGTAGGAATAGTTCTCTTAACTCAAGACCATGATGTGATGAGATTCTCATATCATCTGTCCAATCCTTGCACCAACAATGAAGTTGAATATGAGGCTCTTATTTTTGGTATATAGTTAGTCATTACTCTAAGCATCCAGAACATCAACATCTTCCTGGATTCTTAGCTAGTTACCAACCAAATCCCCGGGTCCTATAAGGTTACAAAGCCCAAGCTCCATCACTACCATAAGTACACCATGGATTTATTCGCCCAAATCACAGAGGATACCATTTATAATGTTCCTCGAGGAGAGAATGTCATAGCATATGCTTTAGCCAAGCTTGCCAAAGAGTTGGCATATCTGGAGGATGAGACCATATCAATAAAGGTCCAAAATAGACAAGTATTATCCCTTATTAATATTGAAATCATCAAGAAGTACTCTCTTGAAGGGAAAGTTGCCATTTCTAAGAAGGATGAGGAGTTAGATTTGAGGAAACCATTCATGGATTACCTAAATAAAGGCAAACTACCTCAAGAGAAGTCCCAAGCCCATCAGATGAAGTAGAGAGCATTTTCCTACGCTCTTATGGATGGTGTCTTATACCGATGGTCTTTCAATTATATGTTTGTTTAGACACGCACGTAGCCCATAAGATCATGACCAAGGTACACTCAAGATTATGTGGAGCCAACCAATCTTTTCTAAAGATGAAAGCCAAGATCAAGAGACTAGGATACTACTGGGTGTCAATGATTAAAGATTACATGGATATAGCTAGGGATGCAACTAATGTCAAATACATGGTGTGGTCCTACCAACCACCCAACATTCTACATCGCATTGGCCACATGGCCATTCGAAAGTGTTGCACAACATAATGGGTCCGACATCCTCATTCTTCCAAGGGTCATCGCTTCATCTTAGAACCGACTAGTTTTTTTCCAAATGGGTGTTAGCAATTTTGCTCAGATAGGTCATAGTTCAGCATGTGCTCTAATTTTTTAGGAACCATATCATATATAGGTTCGGAGTGCCTCGATGAATTATAACTAATATTGGTATTGCATATTAGAGCACTGAGATCAACAACTTTGCCAAGAGACACAACATATTTCAGAGATATTCTTCCATCAACTACTTGAGATTAAATAACTTAGCAAAAGACATCTACAAAACTCTCATACAAATACTAAAGAAGACACTCAACATCAATAAGTGATAGTGGCATGAGTAGTTGATGCCTTGTGCTTTATCGCACATATATAGAACTCCAACTCACTCTACCTTTCTCCTTAGTGTATAGGTCCGAGCCATTCTACCATTAGAAGTCCAACTCCATTAAGGATAGTGGGTAGCCGATCACAAAGAAAGTAGAATGCCAAGTTGCGGTTAGAGGAGTTCAAACGATTGAAGGAGAGACACCTAAGGGCATGCCAACACCTCGAGTTGTAGAAAGCTAAAATGATTCAAGCTCACAACAAGTTGGCTCGTTCTAGAGCTATTCAAGTAGGATAGCTTATTTTATTTCTAAGGAGATCGACTGTTTCCCATCATTGGATGGGAGGCAAGTTTGAACCCACTTGGGAAAACCCTTTTTCATAGAGAAGAATACCAATGAGGATCTTATCATCTTATTAATTATAAGGGAGAGCACCCAATTCTTCCAATTAATGGGCTCTAGTTAAAGAAATAGTATAAATCATGTTTCAAAATAATTATCATCAGTGAAAATTCCATTTCGAATTCAATCTCTTTCATGTTGAAAGTATTCTTGTTTGTGAATCCACCACGATGAGTTTAGGATAGCTGTAAGGCACCCGAGCGGCGTCCTACCCTTTATCATCACAACACAAACATAAACTACATACAAACTTATAAAATAAACACATCTTTTATATCAAGCTACTCCTAGTTAAGATAACGCCCCCAATGGCATTCACTCAGTTGATTCTCTAGGTCGGGCTGATGTGCTACCCGAGTAGTGTGTCACCCCAGTGGTCTTCTTACTTTGGAGGATGTAAGTCTACTATGCTTTCATTCCTTGGTTTTCCACTGCACACCAATGAGGGCCTTGTTAATTTTGTAGGCCTTATTACGTGGTTGATAAGCTACCTCATGTTGGCTTCATTTAAGAGGATGTGAGTCTGCTATTCTTTCTTCTTGAATTATCCTTCGTACATTGATTGTGTTGAGCATATTTGAGGTTTAAGATAAGTTCCCTATCGGCTCTTTCCCTCATGACTACTTCAAGCCTGGGTCTAGTCCTTCCTGGGCTCGCTAATAGTTGCCCTAGGTCAGATAGCATCTATCCCAACAATGATAGACTATCGTGATGATCAGTTATCTGCTTGGAAAGTTGTAAGCCTACATGCTTTTTTCCCAAATTGATCGTTGCACACTGATGAGCATCTTAGGTTGGTTGATTCTCACTATGCTGATGGATACACCACTCATGTTGATGGATACACCTTAGGTTGGTTAGTTCTTACACCTTATGATACACCACTCATGACAAATGTAAGTCTGATATGCTTTCTCCTTGAGTTGGCCAGTGTACACCTATAAGATTTCTTTTCCAGGAATCAGGATAACACCCCTAGTAACACGTCTCCTATAGGCACTATATTTGGATCGCATCCTTTGCAATCCCATTTAGACACTACTCGGGTTACTATTGGATAGAATAATTCCCACCCAAACCACCTTATGGTTAGAGAATTCATTTTGTGGATATGCAAATTCTCCCTTGGTCTAGTAAATGAGAGTTGTCGACATAGCCTTCTTAGTGTGGTCCCTCACACACAAATAGAGTTCACACAATCATATAAATAAAATATATATTCACTTGGGGATTAGGAGGACACCCCTACCGATACCTTTTTCCAAGAAGGTATCCTATCTTTAGGGCAGTGTCATCAGAACTCCCTTTAGGAATCGCCTGACAACTCTTGAGTTGATATAAGTCCCCAGTGACATTCACTAAGTAGTTGCCCCAAAGTTGAGTTCCATTTATTGTGCTACCAACTGGTCAACCCAACAGTTATTCTCTGCTTTAGATGATGTAAGTCTGTTATGCCTTTTTCCTAGGACAACCGTTGAACACCTAAAGGTAACCCCTTAGGTTGGCTAGCTCTACCCCACTGCCAGTAGACTATTCCTTTGGATTTGTAAATCTTAGATAGGACAAGTCTGATATAGCCCCTTCTCAGTGGGTCCATCAGACACTAACATCGTCCATAAATTAAATCTATCAAATTTGACCGAGCACACATCTCCAGCGGATATGTCCAAAATTTGAAATCAAACTAAACCAAACAAACCACATCAAATCAAATGAAATTAAGATAAAACTAATCCTGACTACTTTTGAGTTGACATAAATCTCCAACAAAATTCACTCAGTAGTCGCCTTAGGTTAGGTTCAATTTGTTGTGCATCCAACATGTCACCCTAGTGGTTGTTCCTCACTTTAGAAGATGTAAGTCTGCTATGCCTTCTTCTTAGCATAGTCATTGCACACCGAAAGGCAACCCCTTTAGTTGGCTAGCTCTGCCCCACAATCGTTAGACTATCCCTTTGGATTTGTAAACTTGAGGTAGGTCAAGGTGGATATAGCCCTTCTCAGTGGGTCCATCATACAACGACAGGATCCACACAATAACTCAAATTAAATTAAATCTAATCTGACTTTCTTTAGTGGAGTTTAATCACACCCTTCTCCTGAGTGGAGCCCTAAATCATATATAAATAAGTCAAGCAGACAAATCAAATTCAAAATCAACCTCCCCAATGGAGCCAAATTAAACTAACTTCCCTAGTAGAGTCTACATCAAAGAAATCCAACCAAACTCTTATCCCTAGCAGATACATCCCCAAACAATTCTATGAAATCAAACTCAAATCCCAATCCCCAGTGGATAGCCTGAACCTGCTTCCCTAGTGGAAGGTTCATATACCCGATCCCTAATTGACTTAAGCCCATATCTCTAGTAGATATGCATCCACATCAATTAAAATAAATCAAATTAAAGTCAATTCAATCTTAATCCCTGAAGGATTATAGATTCTTATCCCCAACGGATCTTCATTCCATAAATCATATAATCAAATCAAATTCAAACCTTATCCCAATCAAATTTTCTTCATCTATGCCCTCAATATAGACCCCTCACATGTGGTGTCCAATGCATGTGTGGTCCCCTAGTGGATCTCCCTCCATGTCCTTGACATGAAATTGTCATCAAATATTATTTCTTCTCTTATGCACACCTTTAATACTTCAACCAAAAGCCTAACAATGTATTTTCTCAAATTGCATCATCTTAACATTGTAATCAACATTTTATGATTTGTGATGGTGCAAGCTCAAACTAATTATACAGTATCATGCTATACATATTATAGTGTGAATTAACACACTATATTATATTATAATATATGATGTTATATTATAATTTGTTATAATATAATATATTGTCTAACATTACACCTCATTAGAATCACTTAAAATTAATAAATAATAAAATTTTTTAAATATATGATTAATGTTCATTTTAGGTGTAAAATTGTTATATTTCTATTAGAAATGGTACAAAATAGCATAATTTTGGTGTTTCTTCTTATTGTGTGCCATGAATTTGGCCAAATTCTTCCATCTCCACTTTCAAATTAACTTTTTTGTGAGTTTTCCTAATGTATTATAACAAAGTAAAACATACTAAAATGTACAATAACATTTAGTACACACCACCACATTCATATATATGTGATGTTATATTATTATGTACATTATATATTAATATGCTTTCATATAATATCTTATCTTACATTACACCTTAAAATGACTAACTTTAAGAAAAAAATTTACAAAATTTTGTTGAAAATTGAACATTTATTTTGGATGCAAATTTCCATTCTTTTGATTAAATGGCACACCATAGCACACCCCAATGATGTTACCTAAAGATTACCCTAAATTTGGCCAAATCCCATCATCTCAGCCTATAAATAAATAAGTATTTTTATAAATTATACCAATACAAACTCTACTACATCATACTATAACAAACTAAAATATGCTAAACACAACTAGTAATACATAATAGTATGCTATAATGCATGATGTTGTACTATGTTATGACATCGTATATTATAATATACTATAACTATTATGTTATATTATATTGCATATCACATCACAAGGGATTTCTTAAGATAAAAAATCATAAAATTAGTCTAAATCATAAAAAAAAAACTATATATTGTAGTCGTATCATTTACATATTTTAAATTGAAATAATATATTATGATTTCGTGCTCTACCTATTATGAATTTAGCCAAATTCCACCATTTTAAAGTCTAAATCAACATTTTTATAAATAATGCTAGTGTAGGCTCGACTTCATGATTATAAAATACTAAAAGAATTTAAAATGTGTAGAACAATATATTATTATATATGATGTTATACTATGCTACAACATATTATATTAATTTTGAACATAAAATCTTACTTTTTATACTACAAGTGGCCTAGCATAGCTTTGGAATAACAACCTAATTCTGACTTCAAATTTAACAAATTTCATCATCTGACTTATTAAATCAATTTTTTTATGATTTATATTAATATAGACTATAGGGCACAATACCATGAACATTTCAAAACATCTTATAACATCTAAAAACACATCAATACATGCACAAATATATGATGCTACATTGTACTATAATTTATGGTAATATAATATGATTTAAGGTTAGGGTTTAGGGTATTCAAATCTCTAATAGTCAAGGGAAAGTCTCTTGAAGACATCTTCTTTAGCCACCATAACTATGTGAGGATTAGGTCATTCTTTAGATCTACCCTAATGACATCTTTATTCAAGGTTTAGGTTTTAGAGTTAGTTAAGGGTTATTTTAAGATTTAGGTTTAGGGTTTAGGGTTTGGGATTATAGGTTTGCTCAGATGTTTTAGAGTTTAGGGTTTATGGTTTTAGGGTTTTGGGTTTAGGTTTAGGGTTTTGGTTTTAGGGCTTAGGGTTTAGGATTTAAAGTTTAGGGTTTTTAGGGTTTAGGGTTTAGGGTTTAGGATTTAGGTTTTAGGTTTAGGGTTTAAGTTTTAGTTTAAGGTTTAGAGTTTAAGGTTTTTTTTAACATAGAACAAATTCATATTCAACATTTCTTTTTTTTTATTTCATCAACCAAGTAGCACACCTAGTTTTCTAGGATGCAAGCGATGACATAAATAAAATATTAGAACCCATAGAGCAAATCAAAAACCTTAGATAAGTAGAACCATCTTTACTATAAAGACACTGTTCCATAAGCAGCAAATCAGATCGATCGTTCTTCAATTTTTGTAGTTCCCATCAGAACCACTCCCGCCTCTTATGTAGCGGGATTCGCCATCATATCCTTGATCTCTCCCTCTACCACCACCACGGCTGTAACCTCCACTGCTCCTCCCACCTCCATAACCACCACTGCTATGACCACCACCTCCATATCCACCACTACCTCCAGATCCCCCACCACCACTAGGATAACTGCTGCCACTGCCTTCGCCTCCACTGCTAGATCTAGACTGAGCCTAGTTGACTATTATGTTCCTGTCATCAATGTTTTGCCCATTGTTAGGGTTTATGGTTAATTTAGGGTTAGTTTAGGTTTAGGTTTCGTGTTTAATGTTTATAGCCAGTATGCTTTGGGTTTGGTGTTTAGAGTTTTGGGTTTTAGGTTTAGGGTTTAGGGTTTAGGGTTTAGTATTTTAGGGTTTATGGTTTAGGGTTTAGGGTTTAGAGTTTAGGGTTTAGGGTTTAGAGTTTCATGGTTTAGGTTGGGTTAGGGTTTAGGGTTGGGTTTAGATTTTAGGTTTAGTTCTTTTTCAATTAAGTAAACTAGTAGGTTTAGGTTTATTTAGTTTATATTTTATTTATTTGAGTTTTATCCTATTTTTAATTTTTATTTAGTTTAGTTTATTTATTTTTGTTTAGGTTTTATATTTTAGTTTATTTTTTAGGTTTAGGTTTATTTTTATTTTATATTTTAGGCTTAGATTTTATTTTTTTAGTTTTAGGTTTAGGTTTAGGTTTATATATATATATATATATTTAGGTTTAGGTTTTAGGTTTTATTTTAAGTTCATTTTTAATTTATTTTTAGTTTAGGTTTATTTTATTATTTATTTTATTTTATTTAGTTTAATTTAGGTTTAGGTTTAGTTTATTTTAGGTTTAGGTTTAGGTTATTTATTTTTAGCTTAGTTTATTTTAGATTTATTTTATTTTGTTTATTTTATTTTTATTTTAGGTTTAAGGTTTTTTGTAGTTTAGGATTTAGGTTTTATTTTTTATTTATTTTTAGGTTTATTTTTTGGTTTAGGTGTTTATTTAGTTATTATCTTATTTTATTTTAGGTTTATTTTTTTATGTTATGTTAGGTTTTTCATTTATTTAGTTTTTTTTATTTTTTTTAGTTTAGGTTTTCATTTATTTTATTTTAATTTAGTTTTTATATTTTTTGTTATTTTCTTTTTAGGTTAGGTTTAAGTTTCAGTTTTAGTTTATGTTTTTATTTTATTTTTATATTTTATTTTATTTTGTTTTTGTTTTTTTCATTTATTTTATTTTTAGGTTTTATTTAGTTTAGGTTTATGTTTTTAGCTTTTATTTAGGGTTTAGGGTTATTTTAGGGTTTATTTAGGTTTTAGGGTTTAGGTTTAAGGTTTGGTGTTTAAGTTTTAGTTTTTAAGGTTTAAGGTTTTTTTTAACGAAGAACAAATTCAAATTCAACATTTCTACTTTTCAATTTCATGAACCAAGTAGCACCCCAAGTTTTCTAAGACATAAGCAATCACATAGATAAAAAATGAGCACCCATAGAGAAAATGAACATCCTTACATAAGTAGAACCATCTCTACTGTTAAGACACAATTCCATAAGTACCAGATTGGATCGGTCATTCTTCTGGCTCATCAACCACCCCCAGTAGGATCCACCATGATATCCCCGACGGGTCCCTTCGCCACACTACCTGCCAGAGTCCATCGCCAGCACCTCCATAACCACTAGCACCTCCAGATCCCCCACCACCATGTGATAAGTGTTCTCGCTTTGCCACCACTAGATCTGATCGAGCCAAGTTGTGATGTTCTGAGGGTTCTCGCCTATTCTTAGGGTTTAGGGTTAGATTAAGGTTTAGGCTAGTTTAGATTTTATGGTTTGGGGTTGTGGATAGTTTAGGTTTAAGGTTTAGGGTTTGGGTTTACATTTGGGGTTGGGTTGGGTAGGTTTTAGGGTTTAGGCGTTTAGGGTTGGATTATTTTATTTTATTTTATATTTTATTTTTTAATTATTTTTAAAATTAAGTAAACTAGTAGGTTTAAGTTAATTTAGTTTATATGGTTTTTTTTAGTCTACTTTATTTTTTATTTTTATTTAGTTTTATTTTTATTTAGTTTAGTTTATTTATTTTAGGTTTATTTATTTTAGTTCAGGTTTTTATTTTAGTTTATTTTTTTGGTTTATGTTATTTTTTTATTGTTTGGATGAGGTTTAGGTTGTTATTTTATTTTTTTAGGTTTAAGTTTTAGGTTTTTATTTTAGGTTTAGTTTTAGGTTTTATTTTTGGTTTAGTTAATATTTAATTTATTTTATTATATTTAGGGTTAAGGCTTAGGATTAGGTTTAGGTTTAGTTTATTTTAGGTTTATGCTTAGGTTTTATTTATTTTAGTTTAGTTTATTTTAATATAGGTTTAGGTTTATTTTATTTTTATTTTAAGTTTAAATTTTTTCTTTAATTTAGGCTTTAGGTTTTGAATTTATTTATTTTGGGTTATTTTTCTAGGTTTATTTTAGGTTTAAGTTTTTCTTTAGTTTTTATTTAATTTTATTTTATTTTAGGTTTATTTTATTTCTAATTTAGGTTTAGTTTTTATTTTATTTAGGTTTTCTATTTTTTAGTTTAGTTTAAGTATATTTTATTTTATTTTAATTTAGTTTTAATTTTTTAATCTTTTTTAGGTTTAGGTTTAGTTTAGGTTTAGGTTTAGGTTTGTTTAGGTTTTATTTAATTTAATTATTATTTAAGTTTTTATTTGTTTAATTTTAGGTTTTATTTAGTTTATGTTTAGATTTTAGTTTTAGGGTTTTAGGGTTTAGGGTAGAGGCATGGTTTAGTTTAGATTGAGGGAGGGTTTAGGGTGGTTTAGGGTTTAGGGTTTTTAGGGTAGGTTTTTAGTTTAAAGATTTAGGGTTTAGGGCAGGTTTAGTATAGGGTTTAGGGTTTAGGGTTTAGGTTTATGGTTTAGGGTTTAGTTGTAGGTTTTTTAGGTTTTTTCATTTATTTTTTTATTTTTTTATTTTAAATTAAGCAAAACCAGTAGGTTTTGGCTTATTTTATTTATTTTATTTTAGTTTTTATTTTATTTTATTTAGGTTTATTCATTTATTTAGTTTAGTTTATTTATTTTAGGTTTATTTATTTTAGTTTATTTTAGGTTTTAAGTTTAATGTTTATTTTTCATGTAGGTTTATTTTTATTTTATTTTTTATGTGTAGATTTTATATTTATTTTTAGGTTTAGGTTTAGTTTTTTATTTTTATTTTTATTTTATGTTTTAGGTTTTGTTGTAGTATATTTTAGGTATTATTTTTAGTTTAGGTTTAGGTTAATTTTACTTAATTTAATCTAATTTAGTTTTGTTTAGGTTTAGGTTTAAGTTTAGTCTTATTTTATCTTTATTTTAGGTTTATATTTTTTTTAGATTAGAGTTTACATTTTTTTTCAGGTTTTTATTTACTTAATTTTAGTTTAGTTTTTTTTTCTTTTTAGGTTCAGGTTTAGGTTTAGGATCTAATTTTTGTTTTTATTCTATTTTATTTGAATATTTTATTTTGGATCAGGTTTTTTATTTATTTTATTTTTAGGTTTCTTTTAGTTTAGGTTTATGTTTTTAGATTTTTAAGGTTTAGGTTTAGGATTTAGGTTTTATGTTTATTTTTATGTTTTATTTTTTATTTTAGGTTTAGTTTTATTTTTAGTTTATTTATTTTATTTAGTTCATGGTTTAGGTTTAGTTAACATTTTAAATTTTTGTTTTATTTATTTTAGTTTAATTTATGTTAGTTTAGGGTTTATTTTATTTTTATTTAATTTTAATTTTAGGTTAAGTTTTATGTTTAGTATAGAGTTTGGGTTTGATTTTATTTATTTTAGGTTTTATTTTAGGTTCTTTTTAGGTTTAGGTTTTATTTAGTTTTATTTTATTTTATTTTAAGTTTATTTTATTTTTATTTTATTTTAGTTTTGTTTCTTTAGATTTTATCCAGTTGATTTTATTTTTTAGTTTAGATTAGGTTTCATTTATTTTATTTTATTTATTTTTCTTTTTATTTTGATTTCATTTTAAAGTTTCAGTTTCAGTTTAGCAATACGTAACCGAACCTATTTTTTATTTTATTTATGCTTAGGTTTGTTTATTTACTTTATTTTTTTTTAGGCTTTATTTACTTTTGGTTTAGGTTATAGGTTTTTAGGGTTTAGGGTTGTAGGATTAAAGTTGTAGGTTTAAGGTTTAGGGTTTAGGGTTTAGGGTTTAGGTGTTTTAAAAAAAAAAAATTAAGTAAACTGGTTAGTTTAGTTTTATTTAGTTAATTTAGTTTATATTACTTTTTATTTTTATTTAGGTTTATTTTTTATTTTTATTTAGTTTAGTTTATTTATTTTAGGTTTATTTATTTTAGTTTAGGTTTCTATTTTAGTTCATTTTTTAGGTTTAGGTTTAGGTTTATGTTTATTTTCTAGTTTATTTTTATTTTTATTTTATTTTATAGGTTTAGGTTTTATTTTTTATTTTTAGGTTTAGCTTTAGGTTTTTTTTTATGTTTAGGTTTTAGGTTATTATTTTTAGTTTTTTTAGGTTTTATTTTTTAATTTATGTTTAGGTTTATTTTTAGTTTATTTTATTTTATTTAGTTTAGGGTTTAGGTTTAGGTTTAGGTTTTATTTATTTTGGTTTAGCTTATTTTAGTTTAGGTTTAGGTTTATTTTATTTTTATTTGGGTTAAGTATTTTTTAGTTTAGGGTTTGGGTTTTATTTTTAATTTATTTATGTTTTATTTTTAGGTTCATTTTTTAAGTTTAGTTTTTATTTTATTTTATTTTAGGTTTATTTTATTTTATTTTATGTTTAGTATTTATTTTATTTATGTTTATTATTCTTAGCTTTATTTTATTTTTAGTTTAGTTTAGGTTTTATTTATTTTATTTTAGTTTACTTTTATTATTTTATTTTTTTATTTATTTTAGGTTTAGGTTTAGGCTTTTGTTTAGGTTTTTATTTTATTTTGTTTTATTTATTTCAGTTTAGGTTTTTTTGTTAAATTTTTTTTAGGTTTTATTTCTTTTGGTTTAGGTTTTTGGGTTTTTATGGTTTAGGGTTAATGGTTTAGGGTTTTAAGGTTGTAGGTTTAGGGTTTAGACTTAGTTTTAGGATTTAGCATTTAGGGTTTAGGATTTTGGGTTTACGGTTTAAGGTTTGGGTTTTTCTAAAAAAAATTAAGTAAACCATTAGGTTTAAGTTTATTTAGTTTACTTGTTAGGTTTATTTCTAAGTTTATGTTTTTATTTAGTTTTTATTTAACTTTATTTTTATTTTATGTTTAGTTTTTATAATATTTAGGTTTATTATTTTTAGGTTTTTATTTTGTTTTTTAGTTTCATTTAGGTTTTAATTTTTTTAGTTTAGTTTTTATATTTTATTTTATTTTAATTTTAGGTTTACGTTTAGGTTTAGGGTTAAGTTTATGTTTAGGTTTTAGTTTAGGTTTTTATTTTATTTTATTTAGGTTTAAGTTTTCTTATTTATTTTATTTTTAGGTTTTATTTATTGTAGGAATCGCTTCTTATATTTTTAGGGTTTAGGGTTTACTATTTAAGGTTTGGGGTTTAGGTTTTAGGGTTTAGGGTTTAGGGTTATAGGTTTTAGGGTTTAAGGTTTAGGGTTTAGGGTTTAGGGTTTTAGGTTTATGGTTTTAAGGTTTAGGGTTTAGTGCTCAGGGTTGTAAGTTTAGTGTTTAGGGTTTAAGGTTTAGGGTTCAAAGCTTAGTGTTGAGGGTTAGGGTTTTTTTTTTATTTTTTGTTATTATTTTTTTATTTTTGTAAATTAAGTAAACTGGTAAGTTTAGGTTTATTTAGTTTATTTTTTCTTTATTTTAGTTTATTTTATCTTTTATTTTTATTTATTTTATTTTATTTATAGATTGTAATTTTAGTTGTAGAAGTTATAGAGATAGTGTTGTGACATTAGGTGAACAAGTCATTAAAAAGAGTTAGCGATTTAGATATTTAGGCTCTATTGTTCAATGTGATGGTGAAATTGATGGAGATGTTATTAATAGAATTCAAGTTGGATGGTTGAAGTGGAGGATTGCATCTAGCTTGTTGTGTGATAGAAAAGTACTGGTTAAACATCAAGAAAAATTTTATAAGATGGTGGTAAGACCTGCAATGATTTATGGTGTAGAATGTTGGCCAATAAAATAGAAGCATGAGACTAAGTTAAGTGTTGTAGAGATGAGGATGCTCAGGTGGATTAGTGGCTTTACTCTTAGAGATAAAATGTGAAATGTGTATGTTCAGGAAAAAGTTGGAGCAGCTTTAGTGGCGGATAAAATTAGAGAGAGTCACCTTAGATGGTTTGGCCACATAAAGCATCACCTGTCAAATGACCCGGTTAGAAGAGTAGATGCGTTAGAATTGCCTTATGTTAAGAAAGGTAGAGGTAGACCAAAAAAGACATTGTTAAGATATATAAAAAATGACCTTAGTATACATGAATTGAATGAAAATCTGACACATAATAAGGCACAATGGCGATGAAGGATTCATGTAGCCGACCCCACTTAGTGGGATAATGGCTTATTGTTGTTGTTGTTATTATTACTATTGTTTTTTAGTTTACTTATTTTAGTTTTATTTATTTTAGTTTAGGTTTCTTATTTTTGTTCATTTTTAAGGTTTAGTTTTAGGTTTAGGTTTATTTTTATTTTGTTTTTTAGGTTTAAGTTTAGGTTTAGGTTTTTATTTTATTTTTTTTAGGTTTAGGTTTTAGGTTATTATTTTAGCTTTACTTTTAGGTTTTATTTTTTAGTTTAGGTATATTTTTATATTTAGTTATTTAATTTTATTTAGGGTTTAGGTTTAGTTTATTTTAGGCTTAGGTTTAGGTTTTATTTATTTTAGTCTAGGTTTAGGTTTATTTTGTTTTTATTTTAGGTTTAGGATTTTTTTATTAGGGTTTAAGTTTTATTTTCTATTTATTTTTAGGTTTTATTTTTTAGGTTTATTCTTTAGGTTTAAGTTTTTACTTAGTTTTTATTTTACTTTATTTTAGGTTTATTTTATTTTTATTTTATTTTTAAATTTTATTTTATTTTCTTAGTTTAGTTTTGTTCTTTTTTCTAGTTTAGTTTTTATTTGTTAGTTTATTTTCTTTTTAGGTTTAAGTTTAGGTTTAGGTTTTAATATAGATTTTTTTTTTGGTTTAGGCTTTTTATTGATTTTATTTCTGAGTTTTATTTAGTTTAGGTTTAGGTTTATAGCATTTGAAGGTTTAGGGTTTAGGGTTAGTTGAGGGTTTAGGGTTTAGGGTTTGGGGTTTAGGGTTTATGGTTTAGGGTTTAGGGTTTAGTTTTTATGTTTAAGGGTTAAGGGATTAGGGTTTAGGGTTTAAGGTTTTAGGGTTTAAGGTTTAGGGTTTTTAGGATTTTGGATTTAGGTTTGAGGGTTTAGGTTTCAGGTCTAGGGTTCTGGTTTTAGTTTATTATTTAGGGTTTTTGGTTTTTTTTAAAAGAGAACAAATTCAAATTCAACATTTCTTCTTTTCGATTTCATCAACCAACTAACACACCAAGTTTTCTGAGACACAAGCGATGGCATAGATAAAAATGAGCACACATGGATCAAATCAAAAACCCCAGATAACTATAACCATCTCTACTATGAAAACACAGTTCCATAAGCAACAAATTAGATCCGTCATTCTTACATTTCTCCAGTTCCCAACAGAACCACCCTGGCCTCTCAAGTAGCGTGATCCACCATCATATCCCCGATCTCTCCCTCTGCCACCATCACGGCTGTAACCTCTATCACTCCTCTCACCTCCATAACCACCACTACTCTGACCACCACCTCCATATCCACCCGGCACCAGATCCTCACCACCACGATAACCACCTCGCCTTCACCTCCTTGATCTAGGGAGATTGTGATGATGTTCTGATGTCAAGGTTCTTCCCATTCTTAAGGTTTAGGTATAGGTTTAGGGTTTCAATTTATTTTTAAATTTATTTTGTTACTTTAGGTTTAGGTTTAGGGTGTAGGGTTTGGGGTATTAGTTTTAGGGTTTTATGGTTTAAGCTTTTAGGGTTTAGGGTTTAGAATTAGGGTTTAGGGATTAGGGTTTAGGGTTATTTAAGGTTTAGGGTTTAGGGTTTGGGGTTTAGGGTTTAAGGTTGTAGGTTTATGGTTTAGGGTTTATGGTTTGGGGTTTATGGTCTTAGGGTTTATGCTTTTAGGGTTTAAGGTTAGGGTTTGGATTTATGGTTTAGTGTTTAGGGTCTAGGGTTTAGGGTTTTAGGTTTTTTACTATTTAACATTTAGGTTTTAGGGTTTAGGGTTTAGGGTTTTTTTTAAAAAATTTAGTAAAGTGGTAGATTTAGGTTTATTTAGTTGATTTTTTATTTATTTTAGTTTTTTTATTATATTTTTATTTATTTTTATTTTTTATTTTTATTTATTTTAGTTTATTTATTTTAGGTTTATTTATTTAAGTTTAGGGATTTTATTTTATTTTATTTTTTAGGTTTAGGTTAAGGTGTATGTTTATTTTTTGGTTTAGTTTTATTTTTTTTTTTTTAGGTGTAGGTTTTATTTTTTTTTTTTTTAGGTGTATGCTTAGGTTTATTTTATTTTTTTTTTTTTTTTTTGGTTTAGGTTTTAGGTTTTTATTTTAGGATTATTTTTATGTTTTATTTTTCAATTTAGGTTTATGTTTATTTTTTGTTTAGTTTATTTTATTTAGTTTAGGATTAGGTTTAGGTTTAGTTCATTTTAAGTTTAGGCTTAGAATTTATTTACTTTAGTTTAGGTATAGGTTTATTTTATTTTTTATTTTAGGTTTAAGTTTTTTTTTATTTTAGGGTTTAGGTTTTATTTTTTTATTAATTTATAAGTTTATTTTTAGGTTTAGGTTTTTATTTAGTTTTTATTTTATTTTATTTTAGCTTTATTTTATTTTTATTTTACATTTAGTTTTATTTTAATTTTATGCTTATTTTATTTTTTAGTTTAGTTCAAGTTTTTATTTAATTTATTTTAGGTAAAGTTTATTTTATTTTGTTTATTTTAGTTTTAGGATTTTTTTTTATATTTTAGGGTTTATATTTTATTTTTTATTTATGTTTAGGTTTTATTTTTAGGGTTTAGGGTTTAGGGTTTTAGGGTTTAGGGTTTTGGGGTTAAGGGTTTAGGGTTTAGGGTTTAGGGTTTAGGATTTAGGGTTAAGGCTTTAAGGGGTTTTTAAAAATAATTAAGTAAACGATAGGTTTAAGTTTATTTAGTTTATTTTTATTTATTTTAGTTTATTTTATTTTTTTATTTAGGTTTTTTTTTTACTTTGTTTTGTTTAGTTATTTTAGTTTAGGCTTTTTATTTTAGTTTATTTTTTAGGTTTTGGTTTTTTAGTTGACTTTTTTTTTAAGTTTTTAGGGTTTAGGGTTTAGGGTTTTAGGGTTTAGGGATTTAGTGTTATACGATTTAGGTTTAGAGTTTAGGGTTTAGGGTTTAGCATTTATAATTTGAACCACTTACCTATTTAGGAAGTATTGAATGATTTTAATTTAATTGATAATTGATACCATCCAATGTATTTTTTTTTAAGTATAGGGTTGTAGGTTTAGGAATTAGGGTTTAGGGTTTAGGGTTTAGGTTTTAGGTTTAGGGTTCAGGTTTTAGTTTAGGGTTTAGGGTTTAGGGATTTTTAGGGTATAGGGTTTAGGGCTGTAGGTTTAGTATTGTAAGTTTAAGGTTAGTTTTACGTTTAGGTTTTTATTTTATTTTATTTTAGGTTTTTTTTTACATTTTGCTTTTATTTTATTTAGGGTTTTTGTTCTTAGGTTTATTTTATTTTTTAGTTTAATTTAGGTTATTATTTATTTTATTTTATTTTATTTTTATTAATTTATTCTATTTTATTTTTAGGCTTAAGTTGATGTTTTAGTTTACATTTTTATTTCATATTTTTATTTTATTTTATTTATGTTTATGTTTTTTATTTATTTTATTTTTTAGGTTTTACTTAATTTAGGATTAAGTTTTTAGGTTTTTAGGGTTTAGGGTTTAGGGTTTTAAGGTTTAGGGTTTTAGGGTTTAAGGTTTAGGTTTAGGGTTTAGGGTTTATGGTTTAGGGTTTAGGGTTTTAGGGTTTAGGGTTTAGGGTTTATAATTTCAAGCACTAACTTATTTAAGAAGTATTGAATGATTTCAATATAATTGATAATTGATACCGTCCAAGGTATTTTTTTTAAAGTATAGGGTTGTAGGTTTAGGATTTAGGGTTTAGGGTTTATGGTTTATGATTTAGGATTTAGGTTTTAGGTTTAGGGTTCAGGTTTTAGCTTAGGGTTTAAGGTTTAGGGTTTTCTAGGATTTAGGGTTTGTGGTTGTAGCTTTAGGGTTGTAGTTTTAGTGTTGAAGGTTTAGCATTAGTTTTAGGTTTAGGTTTTTATTTAGTTTTTATTATATTTTATTTTAGGTTTATTTTATTTTTATTTTACATTTAGTTTTTATTTTATTTATGCTTTTTATTCTTAGGTTTATTTTATTTTTTGTAGTTTAGTTTAGGTTATTATTTATTTTATTTTAGTTTATTTTTATTAGATTATTTTATTTTATTTTTAGGTTTAGGTTTTAGTTTACATTTTTATTTCATATTTTTATTTTATTTTACTTAGGTTTAGGTTTTTTAATTTATCTTCTTTTTAGGTTTTACTTAGTTTAGGTTTAAGCTTTTAGGTTTTTAGGGTTTAGTGTTTAAGGTTTAGGGTTTAGGGCTTAGGGTTTTAGTATTTAGAGTTTTAGGGTTTAGGGTTTAGGGTTAGGGTTTAAGGTTTAGCGTTTAGTATTTAGGCTTTAGGGTTTTGGGTTTTTAGGGTTTAGAGCTTAGGGTTTAGGGTTTAGGGTTAGATTAGGGTTTTGGGTTTTCCGTTTAGGGTTTTTTAGGGTTTAGGGGTTATGGTTATAGGTTTAGGGTTAGTTTTTGGGTTTAGGGTTTAGGGTTGAGGATTTTGTATTTAGGGATTAGGGTTTAGGGTTTTTTTTTAATTAAGTAAACCAATAGGAGAAGAGAAATCATCACTTGATGTTTTAAACCCATTCTCACATTAGTGATTTGATTTAATTTAAGGAAATATAATTAAGTTGATTATATGTGTTAATTAAGATGAGCCCTTAATTAGATGAATAAATTACCCTTGCCTATATCACCATAAAGTAATTAACTAAATAAATATGAGCAAACATGATATGCATGGAAAATAAACTTGCAATGATCCTAGGAAATAAAAGGGGCCTAATGCAATTAGATCATGATTAATAGTTATTTAGATTAAAGGACTTAATTAATTACATTTATGGTTTTCCCACCATATTTTCATTAAATTCCTTTAGGTTATTAAACACTTAAAGATCTACGCCATGATTTAATTAATTAAGATCTGACGTGATTATGATTTCAATTTGATTAAGTGATTTAATTAATTTATTAAATCTTAATTATTTTCATTTTAAAAAAGGGTCAATGAACTTAAGAAAAGGGGTCCCAACCCTATTTCTTAGTTCACTTACTGTTGAACAATGATTAATAAAAGTAATTAACCAATTTGTTACTATTCATGGGATTAGTTAATCATTAATTAACTTAAAAGAGTAGTTAAGATTTAATTATTCAATTTTCTTAATTAAGTGAGCAATGAATTCCAAGAAAAAAATGAGAGGCAAAGGTCATGCCATTAAATTAACCTATAAAATTTGGGATTAATTGCTCATGTAATTATGAGTAATTAAGCTAATTAATTTTATATTTAAACTTTAATTATTGTTCAAAATTAGTTAAGATCATTTTTAATTAATTCTCCTATTTTAAAATGAGTATTTATTTGCATTTTTTTCTCTATGACTTTTAGAAGTTTCAGCCATTAAAAATGATTAATTAAGATTAATTAATGCCTAATCCTATTGGTGACATGTGGCACGCTTTCTACATGGCACCAAGGGATTGGCTACTTAAAACTTATCCCACTCAATTCCTACATGACAGTGGTGGATGCGCTTTCTCATCCTCCATCCAATCTAACATCGGATGGCTATGATTAATCCCACATGTTAATATGATTAAATCAAATCGATCTAGCGGATCTAATCAGGACCGTCCATTCTGATCATGTGGAATGGACGGTGTGTGTTCTAACGTCATGCAAGTGAGGAAGAATGGAGTCTATCTGCCATTGCTCTCATGATCTGAGCTTACCCGAGCTTGGATTAACTCCAAAAGGATTCCACATCTTCATGACATCGATAAGAGGGGATCCAATAGTCAAGATCACACGAGATGCTGGTTTTCTTTAAAAAGTTCCAACCCATTTTTTCCTAAGGATCGATTTTGGAAGCATACCTCACCGAAGGTCAAAATCGTAGGCTCAAATGATTAAGAAGCTTCATCTAGTTGAGACAAAGCCCTATTGAGTAGCAATTGGATCAATCCCTCGACGTTCTCTTGGAAGGCCATGAACTGATGATTTGGAGCTCAGATTTGATCAAAGTCCCACCTCTAGTCCTCGGGAAGCTTGTGAGATAATTCATTCTTGCATGATGAGGCCTAGGGAAGGTGTGTGCAAAGTTAATTTGAGTTTGATGGAGAAATGGGGGAGTTAGGTCAAAAATGGGAGTGTCTTATTTCAGAAAGGATGGGAATGGAATTTTTTGATCGAGAAATGAGATTAGGAGCTTAGGGAATGGTTCTAGCAGCTCTTCTTGGTTAACTAGGGCTCTGAGGAATTATTTTTGTGTGTGTTTGAGTGGGAATGAGGGGATCTATATCCCCCATTCATCTTGATTGGATTGTGAGATCAGGTTTGGCTTCTAGTGGCCATTCGACCATCTCAGGGAGTTGTGGGTGGTAGCGAGGAGGTGAGTTGGCTTGGCTTGGCTAGTTGAAGGTGTGGAGGTGGGCAAATGAGGAATCATGGGTTTCCTATGGGAATTAAATGCTCCAATGTGGAAGGTGAGGTGATTACAACTCCCATGGGTCATGGTCGACCCAACCACCCCATGGGTCAAGTTGGTCAATGTCCTAGGTGCCTAGGTTCACCATTGGGAGAGTACTAAGTGGCCAAGGAATGGAAATGATCACTCACATGGGCGATTTGTCTCATGTGATGCTTTCGACCCAAGGGTAGAATGATCATTTGGCATTGGATTTGATTGGGCAGATTTGAAATGAGCCAAAAGTGGGTAAGCCCAAATTTCAAGTCGATTGGAGTTGATTTGATTAGGTTTGGTCAATTTGACTCATTTAGGTCAATTTCAATTAGATTGGATCAAGTTGACCAATTGGTTAAGTTTGGTGAAACCAAGGGTTCGGTCAAGTTCATATCATCATTTGGGATGTTTTGGTTCAATTGGTTTGGTTTAGTTTGGGTCATTTGAATTTATTTGGGTAAAATGGGTTAAGTTGACCCATTTGACCAAAATGGCTTGGGTTGGGTGTTGGTATAGGTTTAGTTGACCAATTGAAGATGATTGTACACTTTGGTTTCAATTAATTTAGATTGGGCTTTGAATTAGGCCAACTTTAACCTTTAGGTCCATTTGGGCTAAGTAGGTCAATTGGGTTCAATTAGGTCCAATCATGGCTTTGGTCAAGTTCAACAATCAATTTGGAATGAACTTATGCCATTGGTTTCAATCAATTTGGTTTATATTTTTATTTGACCTAATTTGGTCTTCTAGAACAATTTGGGTCAACTTGGGTCCAGAGGGACAATTGGGATTAGTTTGACTCAATTGAAGGTCAAGTCATATTCAAATATTGATTTTGATTTGGTATGAATCATTGGTTTCAAGGGATTTGGCTTAGGTTGAAAATTGGCTAGTTTGGGTTCATATGGGTTACGGGGTTGGCTTGGTTAAATGACCAAGTTCACTTAGTTTGACCCAATTTATGATAATTAATCAACCCAGGGTGATCAACAATCATGATGGGAGGTTCTGATGGGCTTGGTTCAATCCAATTTTGGTAGGATTAGAACTTGGATTAAATAGGTCAAATTAGCCACTTTGGGTCAAGTGGACAAATTGGGTTTAGTTGGCTTGACTTTGGGTTCAGTTTTGTTTAGTTGAGTTTATATATGGATTTAGGATTGATATATAAATTCAATTGCAGTTGGCTCGGGTTCAAATGGGTTTGGGTTCATTTGAACATTTCAAGTCGAAAGGGTTAAGTTGGGTTTGACTTGGATTGATTTTTGTTTGGCTAGATGATTGTAGAATTCATTTATATTTATGAATATGATTGAAGGTATGATTGATTCAGGAGAAAATCAATTGAATTTAAGTTTTGGAATGAACAAATTTGGCTAAGTCGATGGAGTTGGGTCATGTGGCTTAAGTTTGGATTTTGATTTGGTTTGATTTAGTTTTGATGATTTAAATGTATATTTCATTTAAATTTATGAAGATGATTAAAAATATGATTGATTTGTGAGAAAATCAATTGAGTTTGACTTGATTTGGATTAATATTTGGCTAAGTCCATGGGATAGGTTATACACCTTAGGAAGGGTTTTGATTTAATTTGATTTAGTTTGATTTAGTTTTGATCATTTGAATGTAGATTTGATTTATATTTAAAAATATGATTGAATATATAAATTGATTATGAGATAATCAATTTATTTTGGATTGATTTGGATTAAGTCCATGTGATAGGTCATTTGGCTTAGGAAGGGTTTCAAGTTTGGATTTAATCATGGGCTTCAATCATTTGGTTTTGAAATTTGGGTTTGGATTTGGATTTGAATTGACGTTTGAATTGAACTTGAGGTTTGGTTTAAGAATGTGAACTTGGATTAGATTTGGGTTGTAGAGTACGTGGATTATCCTAATCCCTAAGGCATAACCTAATCCTATGGTTAGCCCTTCTAAGTCTTTAGGCTTAGGTTAAGTGTTTTCCTAATTATTAGAAGTGTCTTATGACTAGAGAAGTCTTATTGTCTAGAAGACTCTTAAGTGTTTCCCTTAGAGATAGATGATTGGAAGACCGAGGTCAAGTTTCACATTATAGACTTAGATACATCTTTCAACGCTTTGTTTGGGAACCATGGATACATGACAACAACATAGTTCCATCCTCTTTACATCACTTTATGAAGTTCGTGAGAGGTGGGATCGTCTACTATGTCAATGGAGATCTCAAGCCATTTACAATTCATGAGGTCAGCATATATGTAGATGTAACTTACTACCTCCCTCAAAATCAACAAGTCTATTCTCGTGAACTTGGTAAAAGTTTAAAAAAAAAAAAAAATAAATAAGAAAAGATAAAATGAAAAATAAAATAAAAGGGAACAAATTAAGGATGCACCGCCAGAGTTCAAGGAAAAGATTAAGTCAACCATCGATGAGCCGAGTGAAATCAACTTAGGAACTAAAGAAGATCCATGCCAGATATACATCAATTCTTTGTTGAATGAAACTAAAACTAATGACTCAGTTAAGCTATTGATTGAGTTTAAGGACTACTTTGCATAGAGTTATGAAGAGATGCCTGGATTGGATCCTAATGCAGTGGTCCATAAACTAGCAATAGAACCTACAGCTAACCGTATCAAGCAAGCTCCTCGACACATGCAATTAGACATAGAACAACAGGTCATTTATAAAGTCAAGAAACTGATTGATGCTGGCTTCATATAGAAAAAAAAATACTCTACCTGGTTAGACAACGTCATCCCAGTTAAAAAAAAGAATGGCCAAATTCACATATGCATCAATTTTAGGGATTTAAATAAGGCATGTCCAAAAGATAAATTTCCACTACTAATCCCGGAGCTGATGGTGGACATTGCCTCATCTCATTTAATCTTCTCTTTCAAGGATGGCTCATCTAGATATAATCAAATAAATATTGCCCAAGAAGATGAACGAAATACTACTTTTAGAACCCCCGATCGAAATTTATTACTATAAGGTTATGCCTTTCAGCCTTAAAAATGCCGGTGCTACAGACCAGCGGGCTATTACTCAAATATTCAACAAACTCATTCACCATCAAGTCGAGTGCTATGTCGATGATCTTATAGTCAAAAGTAGAGAAAAGGAAGACCATCTCTTTGACTTGAGAGTAGTTTTCAAATAGTTAAAATGCACTCTACTACCATAGCCATCATCTAAATCCCTATTGAGGCTAATTATCCACGCATTGAGAAGCATTGCCTAGCTTTAACCTTTGCATCCCAAAATCTACAGCACTACATGCTTCCTCATAAGGTGAACTTAATCTCTAGGATCAATCCACTATAGTATCTCATGAGATGGCCGACGCTATCTGAATGGTTAGAATGATAATCCATGATCCTCTCATAGTTTGACATTGCCATCATACCCCTTCATGCGGTGAAAGGATAAGCGCTAATAGATTTCTTAACAGAACACCCACTTCCTGCTAACTCTTTGCTTAGTGTTGATCAGTCTGATGAACAAATCATAAACTTATGGGATACTAGCATTCACCATTGGGAGATGTACTTTGTTGGTCTGGCTTCCTCTGAAAGAGGAGAGGAACTAGAATTTACTATTCTAAGAATGACAGGGGTATGAATAGTTCTCATAACTCTAGACCGTGATGAGATGAGATTCTCATATCATCTGTCCAATCCTTACACCAACAATGAAGCCAAATATGAGTCTCTGCTTGCCAGTCTAGAGTTATCTATTACTCTAATTATCTACAACATCAACATCTTTGGGATTCTTAACTGGTTATCAACCAAATGGTTGTGTCCTATAAGGTTATAAAGCCCAAGCTCCATCACTATCACAAGTACACCATGGCATTTCTAGCCTAAATCTCAGAGGTTACCTTTTATAAGATTCCTCGAGTAGAGAATGTCATAACATATGCTTTTGCCAAGTGTGCCAAGAGTTGACATGTTTGGAGGATGAGTCCATATCAATAAAGGTCCAAAATAGACAAGTCTTATCCCTTATTGATATTGAACTCATCAAAAGGTACTCCCTTGAAGGGAAGGTTGCCATTGCCAAGAAGGACGAGGAGTTAGATTGAAGACAACCATTCATGGATTACCTAAATAAAGGTAAACTGCCTCAAGAGAAGTCCCAAGCCTAGCAGATGAAGCAAAGAGCACTTTCCTAAGCTCTTGTGGATGGTGTCTTGTACTAGCGGTCTTTTGATCATACATTGTTACATTGTTTAGACAAGAGTGAAGCTCGTAAGATCATGACTGAGGTACACTTAATATTATGTGGAGCCAACTAATAAGATCTAAAGATTAAAACCAAGATCAAAAGACTAGGATACAACTAGCCATCGATGATCAAAGATTGCATGGATATGGCTAGGCGATGCCACCAATGTCAAATACACGATGTGGTCCTACACCAACCACCGAACATTCTAAATCCTACATTTTCCTCATGGAATTCAAGTGTTGAGGTACCAACATAGTGGGTTCAATTGATCCTCCTTTTTCTGGGGGTCATCGATTCATCTTAGCTACTACTGAATACTTTTCCAAATGGGCGAAGGTAATTTCACTCAGAGAGGTCATAGCTAAGCATGTGCTCCAGTTTTTTAAGAACCATATCGTATATAGGTTCGGAGTGCCTCAAAGAGTTATATCTGATAATGGTGTTGCATTCAAGAGCACTGAGATCAACAACTTATCCCAGAGACCAACATAGTTTGGAGATATTTTACCATCGACTACCCAAGGACAAACAGCTTAGAAGAAGCCTTCAAAAAAACTCTCATCCAAATACTGAAGAAGACACTTGACAAAAATAAGTGACAGTGGCATGAGCACTTAAGTGAAGCCTTGTGAGCCTACTACATCACATATAGAACTCCAACTCAGTCTACTCCTTTCTCTTTATTGTATGGGTTCAAAGCCATTCTATCATTAGAAGTCCAACTCCCATCACTAAGGGTAGCTGTGGGTAGAAAAATCATAATAGAGTAGAACATCAAGTTGAGGTTAGAAGAGCTCAAAGGATTAGAGGAGAGATGGTTGCAGGCATGCCAAAATGTTGAGTTGTACATTGTTAAAATGATTCAAGCTCACAACAAGTAGGTCCATCCTAGAACATTTCAAGTAGGAGAGCTTATTTTAGTTCTAAGGAGATCGATTGTTGCCCATTGTAAGATGGGAGGCAAGTTTGAACCCACATGGGAAGCCCCTTTGGCAGAGAGACGGTCTACCAAGGAGGATCTTATCAGCTTATTAATCATAAGAGAGAGCATCCAATGTTTTGAATCAATGCACTCTACTTAAAGAAATATTATAAATCATGTTTGAAAATAATTATCATTAATGAAAATTCCATTTTGAATTCAATTTCTTCTATGTTGAAAGTATTCTTATTTATGAATCTGCCATGATGTGTTTAGGGTAGGTGTAAGGAACCTGAGTGACATCCTATCCTTCATCGAAATAACATAAACACAAACTACACATAAATATATAAAATAAACACATATCTATTGTCTCAAGCTACTCTGAGTTGAGATAACACCCCGAGTGGTACTCACTCAATAGCCTAGGTGACTTTTACCCTCCTAGTTTGTCACCCTAGTGGTGTTCGCTTTGGAGGATGTAAGTGCTATGCTTTCCTTCCCTTACTCATCGACGAGTGCCTTATTAGTTTGGTAGGCCTTACTGTGTGGACAGTAAGCTACCTTACATTGGTTTTGTTTAAGAGGATGTGAGTCTGGTATGCATTCTTCTTAGATTATCCTTTGTCCACTGATTGGGTCAAGTATATTTGAGCTTTAGGATAAGTCCCCTAGTGTCCCCTTCCCTCCTGACTGCATCAAGTCTAGGTCCAGGCCTTCCTCGATCTCCCTACTTAGTAGTCGTTGTAGGTCAGATAGCATCTGTGCTGCCGACGACAGACTATCTTAATTATTAGAAAAACTTGGAAAGTTGTAAGCCTGCACACTTTCTTTTTAGATTGATTGTTGAATACCAATGGGCACTTTAGGTTGGTTGGTTCTCACTATTATGATGGATACACCACTCATGCTGATGGATACACCTTAGGTTGGTTGGTTCTCGCACCTTTGAAAACACCACTCATGGAAGACGTAAGTTTGCTTCACTTTCTCCTTGAGTTGGCCACTATATAGCTATAGGCTTTCTTTTCCATGGCTCAAGATAATGCCCCTAGTAGCATCTCCCCTATGGGCACTATATTTGGATCAAATCCTTTGCGAACCCATTTATACATTACAGTTACTATTAGATTGGATAGTTTTCCTTTCCTAGTAACCACCCCTATGGTTGGAGAATCCATTCTGTAGATGTGTAGATTTTCCTTTGGTCTAGTAAATCTGAGATAGGTTAAGGCCAATATAGCCCCTTCTCGGTGGTCCTCAATACCAAGGTCCATGCAAACATATAAACAAAAAATATATATTCACTTGTGGATTAGGAGGACACCCTTAGTGAATCATTTTTTGAAGCAGGCATCCTATCTTTAGGCTAGTTTCAGCAGAACTCCCTATAGGAATCGCCTGACTACTCTTGAGTTGATATTTGTCCCCAGTGACATTCACTCAATAGTGGCCCCTATGTCAGGTTCTATTTGTTGTGCTACCAACAAGTCACCCCAGCAGTTGTTCCCTGCTTTAGAAGATGTATGTTTGCTACTCCTTTCTAGCACAATTATTGCACACTTAAAGGCAACCACCTAGGTTGGCTAGCTCTCCCCACGGACTATTCCTTTGGATTTGTAAATTTGAGATTGGACAAGTCTGATATAGCCCCTTCTTAGTGGGTCCATCGCACACTGACATGATCGATAAATTAAATCGATCAAATTTGATTGAGCTCACATCCCCAATGGATATTCCCTCAATTCAAAATCAAACTAAACCAGACAAACCATTTCAAATCACATGAAATTAAAATAAAACTAATCCTAACTACTTTTGAGTTGACATAAGTCCCTAGTGGCATTGACTCAGTATTCGCCCTAGGTCAGATTCTATTTGTTGTGCATCCAATAGGTCACCCCAGCGGTTGTTCCTCACTTTGGAAGATGTAAGTCTACTATGCCTTCTTCCTAGCATAACCGTTGTACACAGAAATGCAGCCCCTTTTGGCTAGCTCTACCCCAAAGCCGGTAGACTATCACTTTAGATTTGTAAACCTGAGGTAGGTCAAGGATGATATAGCCCCTTCTCAGTGGGTCTACTCCACACCAACAAGGTATATACATTAACTCAGATTAAATTAAACCTAACATGATTTTCCCCAGTGGAGTTAAATCATATCGTTCTCCTAGTCGAGTCCCAAATCATATATATACATGTCAAGCAAACTAATTAAATTCAAAACCAACCTCCCCAGTGGAGCCAAATTAAACCAACTTTCCCAATATAGTCTAAATCAAAGAAATCCAACCAAACTCTTATTCCCAATGGATATATCCCCACACAAACCTATGAAATCAATCTCAAATCTCAATCCCTAGTGGATAGCCTGAACCTGCTTTTCTAGTGGAAGGTTCATAAACCCGATCCACAGTGGACTCGAGCCCATATCTCTAGCATATGTGCCTCCACAGCAATTAAAATTGGACAAATTAAAGTCGATTCAATCATAATCCTCAATGGATTATAGATTCTTATCCCTAAGGGATCTTCTTTCCACAAATCATATAATCAAATCAAATTCAAACCATATCCCCATCATATTTTTCTTCTTCTATGCCCTTGACATAGACCCCTCACATGTCAATTCCAATGCATGTGTGATCCCCTAGCAGATCTCCCTCCATGTCCTTAGCATGGAATTCTCATCAAATCTTGTTTCTTCTCTTATGCACACCTTTAATACTTTAACCAAAAGCCTAAAAATGTATTGGATCAATTTACATCTTAACATTGTAATCAATATTTTATGATTTGTGATGGTGCAAGCTCAAACTAACTACACAATATCATGCTAAACATAGTATAGTGTGAATTAACACATTATATTATATTATAATATATGATGTTATATTATAATTTGCTAAAATATAATATGTCGTCTAACATTACACCTCATTAGAATCACTTAAAAGGATCAAATAACAAAATTTTCTAAAAATATGAATAATGTTCATTTTTATGTAAATTTCTTATTTTTCTATTAGAAATGGTACAAAATAGCATAATTTTGGTGTTGCTTCTTTGTGTGTGACGTGAATTTGACCAAATTCTTCCATCTCAACATTCAAATTAACATTTTGGTGTGTTTTGATCCAATGTATTATAACAAAAGTAAAACATACTAAAATGTACATTTAACATAACCACATATATATATGAAGCTAAATTATTATGTACATTATATTTTAATATGCTTTCATATAATATATTATCTTACATTACACCTTAAAATGAATCCCTTTAAGCAAAAAATTTATAAAATTTGGTTTAAAAATGAACATTTATTTTGGATGCAAAATTCCATTCTTTTGATTAAATGACACACCATCGCACACTCGTAATGATGTTCCCAAAAGCTTACTTTATATTTGGCAAAATCCCATAATATGAGCCTATAAATCAGTATATTTATGAATTATACCAATACAATCTCTACTACATCATACTATAACAAACTAAAATATGCTAAACAATAAGTAGTAATACACAATAGTATACTATAATGCATGATGCTACACTATGTTATGACATCCTATATATATACACTATATATTTATTATATTATATTGCATATCACATCACAAGGGATTGCTTAAGATAAAAAATCATAGAATTAGTCTAAATAATAAAAAATTATGTATTTTATTCGTATCACTTACATATTTTAAATTGAAATAATATATTCTGATGCCATGCTCTACTTATTATGAATTTAGCCAAATTCCACCATTTTAATGTCTAAATCAACATTTTCATAAATAATACCAGTGTAGGCTCGACTGCATGATTGTACAATATTGAAAGAATTTAAAATGCTCAAAACAATATATTATGATATATGATGCTACACTTTGCTACAACATATAATATTTATTTTGAACATAAAATCTTACTTTCGAGACTACAAGTGGCTTAGCTCACCTTTAGTACTACAACCTAATTCCCACTTCAAATTTAATAAATTTCATCATCTGATTTATTAAATCAATATTTTTATGATTTATATTAATATAGACTATAGGGAATAATGCCATAATATATTAAAACATTTCAAAACATTTTATAACATCCAAAAACACATCACTACATGTTGAAATATAAGAAGCTACATTATACTATAATATATGGTATTATAATTTGATTTAGGTTTAGGGTTTATGGTATTCAAATCTCTAATAGTCAAGGGAAAGTCTACTGAAGACATTTTCTTTAGCTACCATAACTTTGTTAGAATTAGGTCATTATTTAGATCTACTCCTAATGACATCTTTATTCAAGGTTTAGGGTTAGTTTAAGGTTAGTTTTGTGTTTAGGGTTTAGGGTTGGTTTAGGATTTAAGGTTTCTGATTTAGGGTTTAGGTTTAGGGTTGTAGGTTTTAGGGTTTAGGGTTTATGGTTTTAGGGTTTAGGGTTTAAGGTTTAGGGTTTAGTGTTTAGGGGTTCGGGTTTAGGTTTAGGGTTTAGGGTTTAGGGTTTAAGGTTTAGTGTTTACGGTTTTGTTTTTAGGGTTTAGGATTTTTAGGTTTAGGGTTTAGGGTTTAAGGTTTAAGGTTTAGGGTTTAGGTTTTAGGTTTAGGGTTTAAGTTTTAGTTTAGGGTTTAGGATTTAGGATTTGAGGTTTTTTTTAATAGGGAACTAATTCATATTCAACATTTCTTCTTTTCGATTTCATCAACTAAGTAGCACCCCAGTTTCTAAGACAAGCGATGACATATAGAAAATGAGCACTAATAAAGAAAATCAAAAACCCTCAATAAGTAGAACTATCTCTACTATAAAGACTTAATTCCATAAGCAACATATCAGATTGGTTGTTCTTCAATTTCTCTACTTCAAATCAGAACCACCCCTGCCTCCCGAGTAGAAGGATCATCATATCCATCTCCTCCCACCATCATGGCTATAACCTCCATCACTCCTCTCACCTCCATAACCACCACTACTCTGAACATCACCTCCATATCCACCCGACCTTCTAGATCCCCACCACCACTATAAGCGCCACCTCCCTTCACCTCATCCCGGACCAGTGAGCTGGTTGGGTGATGTTCTTGCCATCAGGGTTTTGCCCATTCTTAGGGATTAGGGTTAGTTTAGGGTTTAAAGTTTATGGTTTTGTGTTTAATGTTTAAAGTTGTAGGTTTTAGGGTTTAGTGTTTAGGGCTTAGGGTTTAGGGTTAAGAGTTTATGGTTTTAGGGTTTAGCATTTAGGGTTTAGGGTTTAGGGTTTAAAGCTTAGGGTTTAAAGTTTAGGGTTTTAGGGTTTAGGGTTTTAGGGTTTAGGGTTTAGGGTTAGTTTTAGGGTTTAGGGTTTAGGGTTTATTTTTTAGGTTTAAGTTTTTAGTTTAGGGTTAAGGTTATTTTAATTTAGGTTTATTTTATTTTTGTTTTATTTTATTTAGGTTTTTTATTTTTAGTTTCATTTTGGTTTTTATTTATTTTATTTTAGTTTTTTTATTTTCTATTTTATTTAATTTTTAGGTTTTGATTTAGGTTTTAGTTAAGGTTTTTATTTTACTTTATTTTATTTATGTTTAGGTTTTTTATTTATTTTATTTTTAGGTTTCTTTTAGTTTAGGTTTAGGTTTTTAGGTTTTTAGTGTAAATGGTTTAAGGTTTAGGGTTCAGGGTTTAGGATTTTAGGGTTTCAGTTTTTAAGGTTTAGGGTTTAGGGTTTAGTGTTTAGGCTTTAGGGTTTAGGGTTTTGAGGTTTTAGGGTTTATGGATTAGGGTTAGTTTAGGGTTTAGGCTTTAGGGTTTAGGGTTTTTAGGATATATGATTTAGGGTTAGTTTAGGATTTAAGGTTCAGTGTTTTAGGGTTTAGTGTTTATGATTTTAGGTTTAAAGTTTAGGGTTAGGGTTAGGGTTTAGGTTTTAGGGTTAGTTTTGGGTTTAATGTTTAGGTTAATTAGGTTTATTTAGGATTTTTAGTTTAGGGTTTTAGGTTTAGGTTTAGGGTAGGTTTTAGGGTTTAGGGTTTAGGGTTTAGGGTTTAAGGTTTATGGTTTCAAGGTTTAGGGTTTAAGGTTTAGGTTTAGGGTTTAAGGTTTATGGTTTCAAGGTTTAGGGTTTAAGGTTTATAGTTTATTTCATTTTGTATTTTTACTTAGGTTTATTTTTATTTTTATTTAGTTTAGTTTATTTATTTTAGTTTACTTTTTAGGTTTAGGTTTGTTTTTTAGTTGAGTTTTATTTATTTTTTGTAGGTTTAGGTTTTAGGTTTAGGGTTTAAGGTTTAGGGTTCACGATTTAGGGTTTAAGATTTTTTTTTAACAGAGAACAAATTCATATTCAACATTTGGTTCGTTTCATCAACCAAGTAGCACCATAAGTTTTCTAAGATGAGCGATGACATAAATCAATGAGCACCCATAGAGTAAATCAAAACCCTAGATAATTAGAACCATCGTAACTTTAAAACTGTTCCATAAGTAGCATTATTGGTTGTTCTTGGTTCTCCAATTCCCATCATAGCACCGCTTCAGTAGCAGCTCCACCGTCATATCCCCGAACTCTCCCTCCGCCACCACCACGGTTGTAACCTCCATCTTTCCTCCCGCCTCCATAACTACCACTACTTTGACGACCATCTCCATATCCACCAGCACCTCCAGATTCCCCACCACCACTTTGATAACCGCCACCTCCGACCTTGCCCCCACTGCCAGATCTAGACTGAGCCTTGTTAGTTTAGTGTTTATGATTTCAGGTTAGTTTAGCATTTAGGGTTTGGGGTTTAGGGTTTAGGGTTGCAGGTATATTTATTTTATTTTTTATTTATTTAAGTTTATTTTATTTTATTTATTTAGGTTTTTTTTAATTTTATTTAGTTTAGTTTAATTATTTTGGGTTTATTTATTATAGTTTAGGTTTTTATTTTAGTTTATTTTTAGGTTTAGGTTTATTTTTTAGTTGAGTTTTATTTTTATTTTATTTGAGGTTTAAGTTTTATTTTTATTTTTAGGTTTAGGTTTTTATTTTATTTTTTTAGGATTAGGTTTTAGGTTTATTTTGAGGTTTTATTTTTTAACTTAGGTTTATTTTTTATTTTATTTTATTTAGCTTAGGTTTAGTTTAGGTTTAGGTTTATTTTTTTTATTTTATAGGTTTTAGTTTTTTTTATTTTTTTTATTTTATATTTTGTTTTTTTTTATTGGTTTTTTATTTAGTTTTATTTTATTCTATTTAGTTTTTTTTTTTATATTTTATTTATTTTATTTTAGTTTATTTTATTTTTTATTTTATTTTTATTTATTTTATTTTTTAGGTTTATTTTATTTTATTTATTATTTATTTTTTTTTATCTTTTAAGGTTTAGATTTTATTTAGGTTTAGGTTTAGGTTAGCTTAGGGTTCAGGGTTAGTTTAGGGTTTAGGGTTTAGTTTTTGGGGTTTTAGGGTTTAGGGTTTAGGGTTTAAGGTTTTAGGGTTTAGGTTTTAGGTTTTAGGTTTAGGGGTTTAGGTTAGGGTTTAGGTTTTAGGGTTTTAGTTTAGGTTTAAGTTTTAGTTTTTTTTAGGGTTTAGTTTTGGTTTAGGTTTATAGGTTTAGGGTTAGTTTTAGGGTTTAGGGTTTAGGGTTTAGGGTTTAGGGTTTAGGGTTTAGGATTTAGGGTTTAGGGTTTAAGGTTTTTTTATTTATTTTTAAATCTAGTAAACTAGTAACTTTAGGTTTATTTAGTTTATTCTTTATTTATTTTTTTATTTTTTTTGTATTTTTATTTAGGTTTATTTTTATTTTTATTTAGTTGAGATTATTTCTTTTAGATTTATTTATTTTAGTTTAGGTTTTTTATTTTTATTTTTTTTTATGTTTAGGTTTATGCTTAATTTTTAGTTTAGTTTTATTTTTATTTTATTTTTTAGGTTTTGGTTTTATTTTTAAGTTTTAGGTTTAGGTTTAGGTTTTTATTTTATCTTATTAGGGTTTGGTTTTAGGTTTTTATTTCAGGTTTATTTTTATGTTTTATTTTTTAATTTAGGTTTTTGTTTATTTTTAGTTTACTTTATTTTATTTACATTAGGGTTTAGGTTTAGTTTACTTTAGGTTTTAATTATTTTAGTTTCATTTATTTTAGTTTAAGTTTAGATTTAAGTTTATTTAGTTTATTTTAGGTTTAGGTTTTATTTTTTTTATCTATTTTTAGGTTTACTTTTTTAGGTTTAGTTTTTTTATTTAGTTTTTATTTTATTTTATTTTAGGTTTATTTTATTTTTATTTTATGTTCAATTTTTATTGTATTTATGTTTTTTTTATTTTGGGGTTTATTTTATTTTTTTTAGTTTAGTTTAGATTTTTTATTTATTTATTTTAGTTTAATTTTTATTTTTAATTTTATTTTATTTTTAGGGTTAGGTTTAGGTTTAGGTTTAGATTTAGGTTTATGTTCTAGTTTTTGTTTTTATTTTATTTTATTTTATTTAGGTTTAGGTTTATTTATTTATTTTATTTTTAGGTTCTATTTAGTTTAGGTTTAGGTTTATAGGTTTTTAGGGTTTAGGGTTTAAGGTTTCTGGTATAGGGTTTAGGGTTTCGGGTTTAGGGTTTATGGTTTGGGGTTTAGGGTTTATGGTTTAGGATTATAGGTTTTAGGGTTTAGGGTTTAGAGTTTAAGATTTTGGGTTTAGCTTTTAGGGTTTAGGATTTAGGGTTTAGGGTTTAAGATTTTAGTGTATAGGGTTTAGAGTTTAGGGTTATAGGTTCAGGGTTTAGAGTTTAGGGTTTAAGATTTTAGTGTATAGGGTTTAGAGTTTAAGGTTGTAGGTTCAGGGTTTAGAGTTTAAGGTTTAGGGTTAAGTTTTTTTTTATTTTAGGTTTATTTATTTTAGTTTAGGTTTTTTATTTTAGTTTATTTTTTAGGTTTAGGTTTTGGTTTAGGTTTATTTTTTATTTTTTATTTTAGGTTTAAGTTTTATTTTTTATTTTTAGGTTTAGGTTTTTATTTTATTTTCTTAGGTTTTAGGTTTTATGTTTTAGTTTAGGTTTAGGTTTATTTTTAGTTTATTTAATTTTATTTAGTTTAGGTTTAGGTTAAGGTTTAGTTCATTTTAGTTTAGTTTATTTTAATTAATTTATTTTATTTTTGTTTTAGCTTTATTTTTTCTTTTTTAGTTTATGATTTAGGTATATTTTTTAGGTTTAGGTTTTTATTTAGTCTTTTTTTTGTTAATTTTAATTTTATTTTATTTTTATTTTATGTTTAACTTTTATTTTGTTATTATTTTTATTCTTAGGTTTATTTTATTTATTCATTTATTTTTGTTTATTATTTATTTTATTTTAGTTTTTTTTATTTTATTTTTAGGTTTAGGTTTTAGTTTAGGTTTAATTTTCATTTTATTTATTTATTTTATTTAGGTTTAGGTTTCTTTTTATTTTATTTTTAGGTTTTATTTAGTTTAGCTTTAGGTTTTTAGGTTTATTATTATTTTTATTTAGTTTAGTTTATTTATTTTAGGTTTATTTATTTTAGTTAATCTTTTAGGTTTAGGTTTTGGTTTAGTTTTATTTTTTAGTATAGTTTTATTTTTATTTTATGTTTTAGTTGTAAGTTATAATTTTTATTTTTTGGTTTAGTTTTCGGTTTTTATTTTATTTTTTTAGGTTTAGGTTTTAGGTTTTTATTTTAGGTTTATTTTTAGGTATTATTTTTTAGTTTTTAGTTTATTTTATTTTATTTAGTTTCGGGTTTAGGTTTTTTTTATTTTAGGTTTAGGTTTTAGTTTATTAATTTTAGTTTAGTTTAGTTTAGGTATAGGTTTAGGTTTATTTTATTTTGTTTATTTTAGGTTTAGGTTTTATTTTTAGGTTTAATCTTGTAGGTTAAGGTTTTAAATAACTTTTTATTTTATTTTGTTTTTCATTTACTTTTATTTTTATTTTACTTATAGTTTTTATTTTATTTAGGTTTTTTGTTTTTATGTTTATTTTATTTTTTAGTTTAGTTAAAGTTTTTATTTATTTATTTTATTTTCTTTTTAGTTTTAAGTTTAATTTTAGCTTTAGGTTTAGATTTAGGTTTAGGTTTAGATTTTTTGCTTAGGTTTTTATTTTATTTTATTTCTACTATGTTATTTAGCCTTAGGTTCATTTATTTATTTTATTTTTAGGCTTTATTTACATTATGTTTAGGTTTTAAGGTATTCAGGGTTTGGGTTTTAGGGTTTAGGGTTTAGGGTTGAGTTTTTGAGGTTTAGAGTTTAGGGTTTAGGGTTGTAGGTTTTAGAGTTTAGGGTTTAGGGTTTATGATTTTGGGTTTAGGGTTTTAGGGTTTAGGGTTTTAGGTTTAGGGTTGCAGGTTTAGGGTTTAGAGTTTAGGGTTTAGGGTTAGGGTTTTTTATTTATTTTAGGTTTATTTATTTTAGTTTAGGTTTTTTTATTTTTGTTTACTTTTTAGGTTTAGGTTTAGGTTTAGGTTTACTTTTTAGTTGAGTATTATTTTTATTTTATTTTTTAGGTTTAGGTTTTATTTTTTATTTTTATTTTTAGGTTTAGGTTTAGGTTTTTATTTTATTTTATTAGGTTTAGGTTTTAGGTTTTTATTTTAGGTTTATTTTTAGGTTTTATTTTTTAGTTTAGATTTAGGTATATTTTTAGTTATTTTATTTTATTTAGTTTCGGTTTAAGTTTATGTTTAGTTTATTTTAGGTTTAGGTTAAGATTTTATTTAATTTAGTTTAGTTTATTTTAGATTAAGTTTAGGTTTATTTTATTTTAAGTTTATTTTATTTTTATTTTAGGCTTAGGTTTTTTTAGTTTAGGGTTTAAGTTTTATTTTTTATTTATTTTTAGTTTTTATTTTTAAGTTTATTTTTTAGGTTTAGGTTTTTATTTACTTTTTGTATTATTTTATTTTAGGTTTATTCTAATATTATTATAGATTTAGTTTTAATTTTATTTAGGTTTTATATTCTTAGGTTTATTTTATTTTATTTAGTTTAGTTTAGGTTATTATTTATTTTATTTTAGTTTACTTTTATTTTTAATTTTATTTTATTTTTAGGTTTAGGTTTAGGTTTATGTTTTTTTTATTTAGGTTTAGGTTTAGCTACAACATATAATATTTATTTTGAACATAAAATCTAACTTTTTAGACTACAAGTGGCATAGCACACCTTTGGTATTACAACCTAATTCCTACTTCAATTTTAACAAATTTCATCATCTGATTTATTAAATCACTATTTTTATGATTTATATTAATATATACTGTAAAGTACAATACCATAATATACTAAAACATTTTAAAACATCTTATAACATCTAAAACACATCATACATGCTCTATATGATGCTAGATTATAATTTAATATATGGTATTATAATATGATTTAGGGTTAGGGTTTAGGGTATTCAAATCTCTAATAATCAAGGGAAAGTCTCTTGAAGATATTTTCTTTTCCTACCATAACTATGTTAGGATTAGGTCAATCTTTAGATCTACTCCTAATGACATCTTTATTCAAAGTTTAGGGTTTAGTTTAGGGTTTAGGGTTTAAGGATTGTTTAGGGTTTAGGGTTTAATATTAGTTTAGGGTTGTAGGTTATAGGGTTTTGGGTTTATGGTTTTAGGGTTTAGGGTTTAGGGTTTTGGTTTAGGGTTTAGGGTTTAGTGTTTAGGGTTTAGGGTTTTTAGGGTTTATGGTTTAGGATTTAGGGTTTAGGGTTTATAGTTTATAATTTAGTTTTAGGGTTTTCGTTATAGTTTAGGGCTTAAGGTTTTTTTTTAACAGGGAACAAATTCAAATTCAACATTTCTTCTTTTCAATTTCATCAACCAAGTAGCACCACAAGTTTTCTAAGACACAAGCGACAACATATATCAAAAATGAGAACCCATAGAGAAATCATAACCCTGATAAGTAGAACCTTTTCTTTATCAAAGACAGTTCCATAAGCGGAAATTAGATCGATTGTTCTTATTCTCTAGTTTCCATCGACTAAACCATGCCTCTCAGTAGCGAGATCCACCATCATATCCCGATCTCTCCTTCGCCACCACCATGGTTGTAACTTTTAGCTCTCACCTCCTTAACCACCTAACCACCTCCATATTCACCGCACCAGATCCCCACCACCACTATGAACCATCCTTGCCTTCACCTCCCCAGATCTAGGCGAGCATAGTTGATGGTGATGTTCCTGCCATCAAGGTTTTGCCCATTCTTAGGGTTTAAGGTTAGTTTAGTGTTTAGGGTTTGGGGTTTAGGGTTTAGAGTTGTTGGTTTTAGGGTTTAGGGTTTTTAGGGTTTTAGGGTTTAGGGTTTAGGGTTTAGGGTTTAGGGTTTAGGGTTTAGGGTTTAGAGTTTAAGGTTTTAGGGTTTAGGGTTTAGGGTTGTAGGTTTAGGGTTTCGGGTTGGTTTTAGGGTTTAGGGTTTACGATTTTGGGTTTTAGTTTTTTTTTTAAATTAAGTAAACTAGTAGGTTTTGGTTTATTTAGTTTATTTTTTATTTATTTGAGTTTATTTTATATTTTATTTTTATTAAGGTTTTTTTTATTTTTTTATTTTTGTTTATTTATTTTAAGTTTTTTTATTTTAGTTTAGATTTTTTTCTATTTTTATTTATTTTTTAGGTTTGGGTTTATTTTTTAGTTCATTTTTATTTTTATTTTATCTTTTTGGGTTTAGGTTTTCCTTTTTATTTCTAGGAATAGGTTTAGGTTTGTATTTTATTTGTTCAAGTTTAAGTTTTATTTTTTATTTTAGGTTTATTTTTTGGTTTTTTTTGTTTAGGTTTTAGTTTATTTTAGTTTATTTTATTTTAGTTTAGGGTTTAGGTTTAGTTTATTTTGAGTTTAGGTTTAGGTTTTAATTATTTTAGTTTAGTTTATTTTAGTTTAGGTTTATGTTTATTTTATTTATTTTAGGTTTAGTGTTTTTTTAGTTTAGGGTTTAGGTTTTAATTTTTATTAATTTTTAGGTTTATTTTTTAGGTTTAGGTTTTTATGTAGTTTTTATTTTATTTAGGGTTTTGTGTGACCATCCTTTAAGATCTTTGATGGCAATGGGAACCCATGATAACACATTGCATATTTTATAGCCGGCTGTTGCAACACCGGTGGTAGCACTCCTCTTCGCTTTTCATTACCGTCATCGTGTGCATTTGATTGATACGCCAAACTGTCCAACGGTTTTGTGAAAACCTTTGCTGAGTTGGAGCACCTCTTCATCAAGAGGTTTGTTGGCGCTCAGCAGAGGGTGACTGTAGGCAACCTCATTGTAGAGAAACAAAAACTCAATGAATACCTTGTTGATTACATTCTCAGGTGGCACAACCTGAGCATAAAATATGAACCATAGCTGTCCGAATAGCATGCCATTGTGATTCTTATCAAGAATATCTATGGATCACCTTCATGCTTAAGGGCTTTACCATCAAAACATTCGATAAATTAATCAACAAGGCAGCTAGTCTACAAGAGGAAGCCAAACAGTTTCCTTTTCCCAACCAATCATCTAGGCCCAAGCCACAGAAAGTGTTTGAAAAGAAGCCAAGGGAAGTTGTCAGTGGACAGAGGGAAGCATCCGCCAGAGTTCAGAATGAGAGACTACGAGCTCAACAGCCTCCTTTGCCACCTTCTTTTGCACCACCTCGGCCAACATACCGGCCACTGCACCCACCACAACGACCATTTTCACCACCTCAGCAGCCTACCCAGCGGTATTCATATCCATCACCAGGTAGCTACTTTCCACCTACTCTTTCCAATGGATTGAATAATCCATATTAATTCAAGAGGGAGGTAGTTAGGAAAATCTTTTAAATTTTTTAAAGAAACCTAACTTTTACATTCGAGAGCCTAAGAGGAAATGGGCAAGAGCGATGATCCTAGCTACTACCCACCCCATGTTAAGCCATTTCATAGAGGATTGTATAACTTTTAAAGACTAGCTTGAGTGAAGATACAAGTTGGAAGCCAAGTTATCCCTAAGCAATACTTATTAGCCCAACCATTCAATTATGTTAGAGTAATCCTTGGGGATACTTGCGGTCCTTTTAAGACCAAAGAAGGATAGGATATCTCCCTATCCCAAACCTCTAAAATGATCATTTCTAAGATCAAGAAGCCTTCCTTGCAGATACTAGAAATAGCTCAAACCTCCAAAACTAAGGAAGGTTTTCTAGTTGCAAAAGAAAATTCGGGGAGGGTGACAACCCAAGTGCGACTCACCATACTTGCACGGAATAGTCTAGCGGTCACATCCAGTCAGTACTCCCTCATTGCGGCTACCACCTCTTATACTAGCTCCTCTTATACGGCAGAATGTTGTACTGTGGATAAGAGCAATCCCTTACTCCACTTACTTTACTTGATTTCTATCATGTACCTCACCCAAAAAATAAATTAATGAAGAAAGCTGATTCTACTTATATATTGTCTACTTCAGATGCTCGTAATTTTATTATTTTTGAAAGCCCTCTAAGTCTAAATAAAAATAATAACTCTAGTAGTTCTGATCCTTAAATTTCTAATTCAAAGTTAGACTATCCATCTTTGAATCAATTAGGTTCACCTCTTGATATTGACTTGGAGTCAACTAACTAAGGATCCCATAGGAGAAGCTGTAGGTATGCCCGATGAGAAGGTAGAACTTTCCATAATATCATCATTCCAAGAAGTCACGAAGTCAATCTACGCAGTGCCGAAGTTCTACCTCCTAGGGTAGCACTTCAGGATATGGGTAAGCAAGTCATTGGTTCTAGTGAGCTGATAGCCCCTCTATAGGATGCTCCACCCATGGATATGCTTATGGAGGACCATGCCAGAGTTGATTATAATGTCCTAGCTCACCATAGAAAGTTTCCAACCAAGTTAAGCATATATGATGACCTTATCTTATCCAAAAAGATGAGGGATCTCTAATCAAGGCCTTACTTGATCTAGAGATATGCTTAGCTCAGCTGACCACTACTAAAGAGGAGAAATTCCACTCAAAGGACATCTTAAGAGTTACATACAGCGATGAAGGCTTACTCCTAGGGATGACCGGGAACAACCATCTCTTTACATTATAGTGGATGTTGATAGATACATATCTAGAGTTCTGGTTGACCCAGGTGTATTAATCAACATTATGAGTCTAAGAGCCTTTTCCTACTTAAGGATCAACATCTCCAAACTCCAAAAGGAAAGGATGATGTCGAGATGATTCAATGAATAAGGTGAGAGGGCCTTGTGGTGTTTATTTTTGGATTATGAGTGGGGGGAGGGGGGTACTTTTTAAGGTGATCAGGTACAACATTGAGGTAAGATGTAATATCTCAAAAGATAGAGGCATCACCCTACAATAGACCTAATCATGTAATAAAGACTCTTAAGGCATGATGGGTCTTCGAATGTACCAAAGATTTTTCCCCTACTTTATATGGATGAAAAAGTAGGATTTATATTAAACCTGGTTCTTAAGTTCCCTATGGAGGCAAGCCTCCATAGTTAATTACATCTTATGAAATGAAATTTCCTAAGAATACTCTCGATTAAATTAGACAAATATCATCTCCAAAGATTTCAAGGTTAGACTATCAAAGGATTAGTTGTATTTAGGAAAATCAATTTGGAAAGTTTAAGGAGAAGACTTATTTTTGGAATCCAAATGAAATAAGTACAAAATGCTCATGATACTAGGAAGCCTAGTGAGTATTCCAATTTATCTTATGGTTGGGCTTTATAATTTTGAAGTTGAGGAGATTGATATGTTTTGAGTTGAAATTTAATTAGATTACTAGGGCTTATAATCCACCCTAAGAGGTGAGGATTTATGCTAGTATCTTGAAGGAAATAGCTACCTCAAATTCTAAATCTAGGGTCCTTTAGTATGACCCCAACCCTAAATCTAAACAAGTGGACATAAGGGTTTACCTCCACAAGAGAGAATAAATTGTCAGACTTCTTATAACCGCCTAGAGTGGTCGCTAACTAACACCTCCTACAATTTTAAAACCATGTAGCCTAGTCTTATGAATTGCAAGATAGCTAGGATAGTTATTTAATTAGAAAGAGATTAAAGTCTTAAACACACTCCCTAAGAGACTAGAGCATGAGTGGTATGAGCATATGACTTAATCTATAGATGCAAAATTGTTTCAAATTTTATTTCATTTTATACACATCATTTTGATAAAGGCTTTAGGATTTCTTATGCCTAAAAGCATGATGAAATAGGTTATGGATCAAATCAGCTAGAAGGTGTTCTCCACCATAATGGATTCCCTCATAGGTCAAGTATTCTTTTATCATCCAAGGATGGAGATCTTTCATGTTCAAGAGAGAAAGAATATGCATGCATGATGTGAAACATACAACAATAATATAGCTAAGGGGTTACTAAATCTTTTAATTATCTTATTTATGTCTTAGGCTATATGATGAGGTTATGAGTTGTTTAAAACTTAGTTATGAGTGATTAGTTTGATAGAAAATTTAATTTTATCCTAAGAGCCTAATCGTATCCAAGCCACACATTAAAGCATCAATCATTTAAGAAACCATGAAAAGCATGTCGTCCTAATGCACAATGTAAACATAACATCAAACTATTATATAAACTATCATAAAGAATAAAAGGCTGTTTGGTTGGGTACCACCATACGAGAGAGAAAGAAGGGTAGTCAAGCTCTACCCTTATGCAACCTAGAATATGAAAGATTAATTATAATTATATTAAATTCTATGGGGGTCTTATTTCTTTATATCTCCATTTCCAATTTCGTTCCTTCTTTGATATGGATGGTGCTTACGTCAAAGGCATCACAGGGCACCCTAGGACAATGCCTTTTGACCATTGCGCATCCTAATCCCCCATAACATTAATCCTAATTCCTATTGCAAAAATTACATTTATGTGGGAAAAGTAAATCTAACTACACATGCAAAATGGAAGTTAGCTAAATATACATATAATCCCAAGAAGTTGTATTTATAATTTATACTTAGCATAGCACCCTACACATGGGTAACTAAGCCCACCTGTCCTAACTTGGATCATGCTTAAGGATTTAAGCAACCTGCAAAAAGAGCATTCACATTAAGTTTTATGCATCCCTTAAGCATAATCCCCTACAGAAAACATAATTAGGCTAATATTGGCCTATCATCTAATCTATGAAGCATACACCCTAATATCCAATCTAAAATAATACATCATAAAACAAAGCATACATCACATCATACACCGTCCTAACTTAAAGCTAGAGTGGTGACTTAATTCTAATGTATATATTAAGGCATATGTTGTAAGTCTTGTTAGGCATTAATGTTGTATTTTCTAAGTGTAGAAGGATTCAATTTAACATCAAAGGTTGATTTCACTTGAAGTTGTTTAATTGATTTGAAATTTTAATTTGTGTTTTCTTTTGTTTCATTTGATTACACTTAGCAACTAAGTGTTATAAAGAGAGGAAAATAGGATTGCCCTCTTTCATCCCAACCTTAAGTCACATTCTAAAGTTTATTAATTTGATTTAGTTCTCTTTAGTGAATGGCTTATTAAATAATTTAATTAATCCTAAGTTTAGGTTAACTTTAAATAATGCCATTCAAAATGAAAGTCATCTTAAGATTAATTTAATTGAATTACTGCCACATGACATATATTAAATTATTCCTTTCCATATAACATGCATATGATTTAATACTAAGTGTATCTATACATGCAACATATTTTAGCACACTTAAATGATGAATGTATATGTATGTTTAGAATTTATATTTTATTTGATTGAATTATTTAAATATATTATTTTAAAACTTAATCCAAATTCTTATGCAAAAGGACATAAGAATGAAATTAAATAGGTTGTTAAACCAGGGATGTGGGGTAATCAAATGACCTCCTTGGAGATAGTTAAAGCCTCGTATTCTTGGAATGTCAAGACTATATACCCATTTGCATTCAAACATATGTGAATTCGTATACATGAACATAGAAGAAAAGCTCCAAATCATATGGATAATTAACTCAACCATTTAGTCAATTATGAATGCATGCAATTTTAATGTAAAATGAGATTTTCACTAACTAATCATATATACATATACAAAAGATATAAAGTACATGTTATTGTTAAACCAGAGAAGTGAGGTAATCAAATGACCTCCTTGGGCTAATTAAAGCCTCGTATTCTCGGATGTCTGGACTATAAACTTGCTTTTAATGGACACACATGGATGTATACATAAATAAGGGAGAGAAAATTATGCAAAGATTGTATATTTTTTTATTGAATCATTTATATATATGAATTAAAGCTCTATCTAAATTTTAATGTTTAAATACATAAGAATGAAATCAAAGGGTACGTGCCATTGTTAAACCATGGAAGTGACGTAATCAAATGACCTCCTTGGGGCTAGCTAAAGTCTCATGATCTAGGGATGTCCAGACTATATACCTATTAACATTCAATCTTATATAAATCAACACACGAATAGAGGAAAGTGAACTCAACATTCATACACTTATAAGGACATGCCTTTCTTATGTATTTACAACTAGCATCATAACACATATTATTATTGACTTATAAGCTTTTGAAAAGTACATTTGGGTTTAATAGTGATAATAGTCACACATATATTAAATTAAATCAACACATGCAAACTTACATAAAAGAAATCTATTTTATTTTTTTTTATTTTGAAAAGATTTATGCATGAATTTAAATGACATACCAAATTTAACATGATCGGAAAGAGGGCAATCAAATATAAGCATGTGATTCATTCAACCAAACTAGTTCTTAAGGATAATCAAATCAAATAAGATTATTTCAAGAAAACCAAATCTTCTTTATAAATTAAGTTTTGGCTTTTATTTGATTTAAAGAGGAGAAGAGAAATCATCACTTGTTGATTTAAACCCATTCCCACATTAGTGATTTGATTTAATTTAGGGAAATATAATTAAGTTGATTTTATGGGTCAATTAAGTTAAACCCTTAATTAGATGAATTAATTACCCTTACCTATGTCACCTTAAAGTAATTAACTAAATAATTATGAGCCGACATAATATGCATGGAAAATTAACTTTCAATGATCCTAGGAAATAAAAGGGGCTTAATGTAATTAGCTCATCATTAATAATTAATTTGATTAAGGGACTTAATTAATTACTTTTATGGTTTTTCCACACATGTCGATTAACCATAATTTCATTAAACTCCTTTAGGTTATTAAACACTTTAAGATCTACCCCATGATTTAATTAATTAAAGTCTGATGTGATTATGATTTTGATTTGATTAAGTGACTTAATTACTTAGTTAAATCTTAATTAATTTCATTTTTAAAAAAGGGTGAAATGAACTTAGGGAAAGGGGTCTCAACCCTACCACTTATTTCACTTATTATTGAACAATGATTAATAAACTTAATTAAATAATTTATTATTGTTCATGGGATTAATTAATCATTAGTTAACTTAAAAGAGTAGTTAAGGTTTAATTAGTCAATTTTCCTAATTAAGTAAGTAATAAATCCCAAGAAAATCATGGGAGGTAGAGGTCATCCCATTAAATTTATTAACAAAATTTGGGATTAATTGTTCAAGTAATTAAGATAATTAATTTTATAATTAAACCTTAATTAAATCTTAATTATTATTAAAAATTTGTTAAGATCATTTTTAATTAATTCTCCTCTGAAATACCTTTAAAATGAGTATTTATTTGCATTTTGTTTATTTTTCTATGAGGTTTTATAATTTTTAGAAGTTCTAGGCATTAAAAATGATTAATTAAGCCTAATTAATTCCTAATCTTGTTGGCGTCATGTGACGCACTGACACGATGTGGCACGCTTTTAAAACTTATCTCTGAGTTAGAGCCTACGTGGTAGTGGCAGATGCACTTTCTCGTTTGCCAACCTATCTAAGATTGGATGGCTACGATTAATTCCATAACTTAATAGGATTAAATGAGATCGATCTATTAGATCTAATCATGACTATCCATTCTGATCACACGAAATGGATGGTGCGTGATCTAACATCACACAAGTGTGGGAGAATGGAGTTCGTCCGCCATTGCTCACTTGATCTGAGCTTACCCGAGCTCGGATCAACTCCAAAAGGATCCCACATCTTCACGACATCGATTGGAGGGGATCCAATGGTCAAGATCACATGAAATTGGTGGCTCACTAGATCAATTTTGGAAGCATACCTCACTGGAGCTCAAGATTGGTGGCTCGAATGATTGAGGAAGCTTCATGTAGTGGAAACGAAGCCCTATTGAGCGACAATAGGATCAATTCTTCAATATTTGCTAGGAAGGAAATGAACCAATAATTTGAAACTCAAATTTGATCAAAGTCCCACCATGCTCGTGAAGCTTGGGAGATGATTTATGTGTCAGGCGGAAAGTGCATGCAAAGTTAATTTTAGTTTGATGGAGAAATGGAAGTTAGGTTGAAAATGGGTGTCTTATTTTGAGATGGACATGAATAGCATTTTTTGATCGAGGAATGAGCTTGGGAGCTTAGAGAATGGCTATAGCACTCCTTGGGTAGGCTCTAAGGAATGATTTTTATGTGCTTGAGTGGAAACAGGGAGTTGTATACCTCCTTCATCTTGATCTGATTTGGGGTTGGGTTTAGTGGCCATCCGGGCATCTGGAGGAGTGGGGTGGAAGAGGTGAGTTGGCTCTCCTTGAAGGTGTGGAGGTGGCTACCAAAGAGGAATCATGGGTGTTCTATGTGTTTCAAATGCTCCAATGGGGAGGGTGAGGTGATTTCACCTCCCATGGGTCATGGCCAACCCAACTGCCCATTAGGTCAGGTTCGATAGTGTCCTAGCTGCCTAGGTGGACCATTGGGAGAGTACCAAGTTTCCAAGGAATGGAAATGACCACATAAATGGGTGATTTGTCACATATGATGCCCTTGAACCAAGGGTAGAATGATCATTTAACATTGGATTTGATTTGTGCAGATTTGAAATGAGTTAAAAGAGGGTTTACCCAAATTTTAAGTCAATTGGAGTCGATTTGGTTAGGTTTGGCTCAATTTGACTCATTTAGGTCAAATTGTAGTTGGGTAAAGCTGACTAATGGATCAAATTGGGTCAAATTAAGTGTTGGGTCAAGTTCATCTAATCATTTGGGATGTTTTGTTTCAATTGGTTTGGTTTATTTTGGCTTAGATTTGATTTTGGCTCATTTAAATTCATTTGGGTCAAATAAGGGTTAAGTAATTTGACCAAATTGGCCAAATTGGTTTGTGTGTGTTGGTTTAGGTTTAGTTAACCAATTGAAGATGATTGTAGGTTTTGGCTTCAATTAATTTGGATTTGATTTTGAAGGCTAACTTGAACCTTTAGGCCAATTTGGGCTAAGAAGGTCAATTAGGTTCAATTGGGTCCAATCATGGTTTTGGTCAAGTTCAATAATCAATTTGGAATGAACTTGAGCCATTGGTTGCAATCAATTTGATTTATATTTAATTTTACCCAATTTGGTCTTTTAGGCCAATTTGGGTCAACTTGGGTAAAGAGGGCCAATTGGGTTTGGTTTGACTCAATTGAAGGTCAAGTCATATACAACTATTGATTTTGATTTGGTATGAATCATTGGTTTCAAGGGATTTAGCTTAGGTTGAAATTTGGCTAGTTTGGGTTCATATGGGTTAAGGGGTTAACTTGATCAAATGACCAAGTTACCTTGGTTTGAAAAAGTTTGGGACAATTGATCAACCTAGGGTGATCAACAATCATGATGGGAGGTTTTGATCGGCTTGGCTTAGTCTAATTTGGGTAGGATTAGAACTTAGCTCAAATAGGTTAAATTGGCCACATTGGGTCAAGTGGACCAATTGGGTTTAGTTGGCTTAATTATGGGTTGAGTTCTATTTAGTGGAGTTTATATATGGATTTGAGATTGATATATAAATTAAATTGCAATTGGCTTGGATTCAAATAGGTTTTGGTTCATTTGAACATTTCAAGTCAAAAGGATTAAGTTGGGTTTGACTTGGGTTAATTTTTGTTTGGCTTAATGATTGTAGATTTCATTTATATTTATGAATATTATTGAAGGTATGATTGATTCATGAAAAAAATCAATTGAATTTGGGTTTTGGAATGAAAGAATTAGGCTAAGTCCATGAAGTTGGGTCATGTAGCTTAGGTTTGGATTTTGATTTGGTTTGATTTAGTTTTGATTACTTAAATGTATATTTCATTTATATTTGTGAAGATGATTGAAAATATGATTGATTAATGAGAAAATCAATTGAGTTTGACTTGATCTAGATTAAAATTTAGCTAAGTCCATGGGATACGTCATATGGCTTAGGAAGGGTTTTGATTTAATTTGATTTAGTTTCCTTCAGTTTTGATCATTTGAATATAAATTTGATTTATATTTAGGAAGATGATTGAAGATAAGAATTGATTATGAGATAATCAATTGATTTTGGATTGATTTGGATTAAGATTTGGCTAAGTCCATGGGATAGGTCATATGGCTTAGGAAGGGTTTCAAGTTTGAATTTGACCATGTGCTTCAATCATTTAGTTTTGGAATTTGGGCTTGGATTTGGATTTGAATTTGATGTTTGAATTGAACTTGATGTTTGGCTTGAGAAAGTGAACATGGATTAGATTTTTTGTTTGTAGGTGGTGGATTATCCTAATCCTTAAAGCATAACTTGATCATATGGTTAACCCTTCTAAGTCTTTAGGCTTAGATTAAGTGTCTACCAAATTGTCAGAAGTGTTTTATGACTAAAGAAGTCTTAGTGTCTAAAAGACTTCTATGTCTAAGAAGGGAAGATTGAATCTGCACTCCAAAAGTGAGTTCAATAAGCCTTAAGCTCCATAGTGTTGCCTTTGGAGATAGATGATTAGAAGACCGAAGCCAAGTTTCACATTATAGACTTGGATACAAATTTCAACGCTTTGCTTGGGAGACCATGAATACATGAGAACAACATAGTTCCATCCTCTCTACATCAAGTTTATGAGAGGTGGGATCATCTATTGTGTCAAATGAGATATCAAGCCATTTATAGTTCGTGAGGTCGACATATGAGAATGCGCATTACCTCTCTCAAAATCAACAAGTCTACTCTCGTGAACTTGGCCAAAGTTTAAAAATAAAAAAAATGAAAAAGAAAAGGAAAGAAAAATAAAAAGAAAAAGAAAGAATAAGAAAAACAAAATGAAAAAGAAAAAGAAAAGAATAGAGAAAATGAAAAAGAAAATAAAAGGGAGTGGAAATAGACTTGGAAGAGGAAGTGGAGCCTGACATTAGATTCAACCCACAATTCATTACTCCATTTGAACATATGGGTAGGATGACTGACCTCCACTAGGTAGTGCAAGAGGTAGTTCAGAGGCAGTCATATTGGTGGAAAACCTCCTAATTGGCCACCCAATAAAAGATAAGTCTTATATGGTTAGCACATAATCCAGCTCTTTTCAGAAGTAGATTCCCTTGGAGGTGACACTTGAGCCAGATAGTGATGAAGACCAAGCTCCAAAGCAAAGAATAAGTGTATCCAAATATATATGTGAAACAGTTAGGCATCAGTTGGGAACCTTAGCTCTAACCCCACTTTCCTCAAAAAATGAGGGTTTGGAACTTAAGAAAGCCCCTAAGTCATCCATAGGTGTGAAGACTCAGAGGTTCTTTCTAGGAGCATCATCCTCAAGTCAAGAAGTTGATGTACAACTTGAGGATGATTCATATAAAGATTTAATAGAATTACCTTTCGATTGGTACTTGCCATGTGTTCATAATTTAGCAAAGAAAGGGTTAATCCCACATACTTGGTCAAAGTGCAGGTCAAACTATTTTGAAAGAATATGAAAGAATAAATGAAATAGCTCTCAATCAAGATTGACACTAGGATTTAGTACTGGGTCCAGTCGATGATGATGATTAATGCTTAGTCATCACCAATCATTTGGAATCGATTGGTTTTCAAATTACATTAACTCATATGAGAAGCTTAGAAAATTTAGATGATTCATATGATTTTGAAGTCAAAGATGCCGCCAAGGTTTGAAGAAGAGGTCAAGTCAACCATCGATGAGCTCTAAGAAATCAAGTTAGAACTAAAGAAGATCTACCCATACATTGGTTCTTTGTTGAATGAAATTGAAACCAATTACTTAGAAAGTTTTATGGACTACTTTGCATGGAGTTATAAAGAGATGCTTGGATTGGCTCTTGATGTAGCACCATAAACTATAGAGCCTACCGCTAACCCTATCAAGCAAGCTCCTAGGCATGCATTAGACGTAACAATAGATCATTTATGAAGTCAAGAAACTAATTGATGGGCTTCATCTAGGAAGAAAAATGCCTACTGGCTCATCCTAGTTAAGAAAAGAAAAATTCACATATGTGTCAATTTTATGGATTTAAATAAGGCATGTCCAAAAGATGAATTTTCACTACCAATCCTTGAGTTGATGGTGGACATAGCTAACATTTATTTTACAAGTGTTAGTTAGATTTCCATTCTTTTTCTTTCCATGTAAATTTGTGTAATTAAGATTTTGGAATGATTGTTATGGGGATTAGGATGAGCATTGCTCATAAGATCCTATCTTATGTACCATGTGAAGCCTTGGCACATCAACCTTCCAAACATCCAAAAGAAGGAACCAAAGAAGAAAAGAAGAAGAAGAAGAAGAAAAGAAGAAATAAGAAATAAAGCTTGATGATCCTCATAACAATGAATTCCTTACTTAATTGTAATTTAATTCATTTGTAATCTAAGTTGTATAAGGGTAGATCTACCCACATTTGAGTTTTTTTTTTGTGCGGTGCTCACCACAATGGACTTTTATTCTTTTGTGATTAGCTTCATAAATTGGTTGTTGATTTGTTTATTTTGTGCATTAAGTGGCATGCTTTTCTTAGTTTCTTCCTTGCTTTATATATGCATTAGATGTGGGTTAGGCTCTTTAGGGAAAAATAAATATTTTACCCAACTTAACAACTTAAAATTAAAGCAATTCATATTCTCACCTAAAGCTTAGGCTTAAAATCAAGATAAAAGAATTAGCAACCCCTTAACTGAATGAGCATTTCTTTTATAATATCATGCACAATGCATCTTATTTCACTCTTGATTGGAGGGCTTCCACATTTACCAGAGAAACTTGGCTTGACCTTTGAGAGCCATGGTGGAAACTCACCTGTTATCGCTGATTTTGGCCAATAACTTTCTTTCCCATGCATTAGTCATATGAATCCTATTAGCCTGATTCAAAATAATTGTCCAAAATAAAAATAAAATAAAATTTGAATTGCATTAGATTTAGGCCATTTGAAGCATTCCCTTTACATGATATAGTCTCTTTAGGGAGCGAGTTTAAGGACTTAGTCTCTTTCTAAATAAATAAAAGCCTAGCTATCTTGCATAAGCATAAAGACTTGCCTACATATATTTAAAATTGTAGGAGGAGTTAGTTACCACCCCTAAGTCCAAGTCGTGGTTTGTCCTCTCTTGTGGAGACAAACCAATTAACCATTTTTTTTAGATTTAGGTTGTCCTTCCGGCCATAAGCTCCCTAGGTTTAGGTTCTATGTTGCTTCTCAGGCCATAAGCATAATTCGACACCTCTTAGGCATTTCATTAATATTGTATTAAGGAATCTTAAGTCCAAAATTTCTAATGAAATATGCAACTCAAATAAACTAAATCAATTTAAAAAATGTAAAGCCTGACCATAGGATAGTTTGAGATACTCACTAGGTTTCTTAGCATTATGGGTATCTCGTACTTATCTACCATTTTTTCTTTGATAGTAACTCCCTCTTTTGATCAATCCCATTGACTCAAAAAATAAACCAATCGATTGATAATCTTTCCTATTGAAATCTTCAAAGAAAATGATCATTTACCTTAATCAAGAGTTTTCCTAAAGAATCCCCATTCCTTAGGATGCAATTAACTATGGATGCTTGCCCCTATAAGGAACTTAACAAACATGGTTTAAAATAAACCTTGCTTTACTTTTCCATGTAAAGTAGGGGAAGAATCTCTTGTACATATGCAGACCCATCATTCTTAGGAGTCCTTATTGAGGTGATTAGGTCCATTAAAGGGTAGTGACTTTTGTCTTTCGAGATAGTACACTATTCCTTGATATCGTACTCGATCACTTGAATAAGTACATCTATGGATCTACATGGCACCCTAAAAAGATGAATTTTGATAGGCCTTGTCTCTTTCATTTCTCCCCAACAGATTTGAAAGGGGACTCCCTATAGGAATTTGTCACCACAAATTTTTCTGGCGACTCTGCTAGGGATGGTTCCTCTCTCCATTTTTGGTAAATGACCATTGTATTTGAGTATTGATAGTGGATTTATACTTTGGTATGAATTTGAGACTATCTTTCTTTCCATTGGAACTTAGCTCATTTCATTCTTGAGTTGAGTCAGTCAACATCTTTAGGTTTTAGGAACACATTCCTTGTTGGTCTTAAAACCACCGTTGGTTTCTCCAATGGGTTAAAATTGAAATGATCTAAATAAAAAGAAACATCTTAAAGACTTCCTCATTATCATTTTCATGATAAGGAAAGGTTCATTCTAAAATAATAAAAACAAAAAATCTTCCATAAGAACTTTTTTTTCAAAAGCACCTTTCAAAAATGCACTTAATAAAATATTTTCCACCTAATTTGGTCACCCTCATTTAACAATTCCCATAATTGTTACATGTAAGGATTTTCAAAAATAAAACCAACAACATTTTTGAAGCACAAATGAACATCTTCTTTCAATTCACTTTGATAAAGATTTCATTTTCAAAATAAAATGAACAATTATCTTCTCAAAAATGAAAATCATAATCATAAAGTTTTTAAAAAGCACACATGAATCTTTCTATTCAATACACTCACACTTATTGACTGGAAAGATCATTTCCAAACAAAATTAAACTTTTAAAAAGCACATATGAATATCTTCATTTAATATATACAAAACTATTAAGTGAAGATTTCATTCCCAACTAAAAATAAATATCATTTAGGAAATCCCAATTGAACATATCTCACATATGTTTTAAGTTGGAATTCCTCTCTTTCAAAAAGCAACAATCACATACAAAACAAAAACTTTACATTTCAAAATAATAAGATTGATCTCCATTCTACATACTTAAATTTGTTGAATGGAAGTCCTCTTTTTAAACTATTAAAACTTTAATAATCATATTTTAAAATTTTCAAACATTTTGGAACTTCATTTAGCATATTCAAATTTACCAAGTGAGGTTTCCAAATCCAAAATAAAAAAAATTTCAAACACATTTTTGGAACTTCATTTAGCATATTCATAATTTTCTAAATGAAGTTTCCAAATCCAAAACAAATTTTTCAAATCCCATTCCATCTAAGACCATGAAGGCCGAATCCAGGGAAAATTACACCCCGCTGGTGATCTGGCTATGGCCAAAGGATCCTACCCCCTTCTACACCACCCATTATGGTAAGGCTGAGCTCTCCTGCTTGACCTTTACCCCGGTTGTGGAGAGTAACTCAAGCATCATGGTCATCCCTTCACCAACTCTGACCATACAGTCGTATGTGGAAATGGTGACAATTATTACAGATATTCTAGATGATAGTCCAGCTACACCAGTGGTAGTGGGACATTCTAGGATTATTACTCCTCTTGTAGCCAGTAGAAGTCAGGAGTATCATTCATCCAAAGATCCCACACAGATTGACTCTTCAATGATAGGTCCTCCTCTAGGCATAATGGTGATCACATCGGTTAGCCTAAACTGTTTGTACCTATAGAGTTGGATCATTCCTTAGATGGGATAGTTGCACATTATTTCATAGAGAAGAAGGAGATCTTGGGGTACACCTTGTCTGATGAAGAAAGAGTCAGCTTTGATCCCAACAAAGATGACTTGATGGGAGACTCTAGTGCATGGTCGGTTGACTGAGGATCTCTTCTTAGGGAACAACAAGCCATGAACGGTGATGAGGTTGATTAGGGAGACACCACAAAATCAGCCCAACACCTCTGACATTAGTTGAGGCAAAAGGATGAGCAGATTGATAGGATGGCACAATAATTATAGGACTTGTTAGCAGCAATGTCAGTGCTTCAGAAGCAAGCTCGTTTAGTTCATCCTACTATAGTTGACATCAGTCAGCCTGAGTTAGTGCATGTATTGGACCTAGCTAAGACTCTACCTCTTATTGATCAAGGTAGCACTAGCCTATGTAGAAAGGTAATGGAAAGTACCTCCATACAAGAAAAGATATAAAATCCATGGTTGAGCAATAGGTGAAGGAAGCTTTGGCTCAAGCTTGGGGAGAATCATCAGTTCCAAAGGGTTGACCCTACCTAGAGGAATTCAATGATATCCAATATCCCAAGGGTTTCATGCCTCCTTCATTCAAAAGCTTTGATGGTAGTGGAAACCCGATGCAAGACATAGCACATTTCAGGGCCAGTTGTTGCAACGCAGGTGGCAGCGATGCTCAACTTTTTTGCCTTTTCATTAGTAGCCTAGTGGGTATTGCTTTCAATTGGTATGCTGAACTACCCAATAGTTCAGTAAAGATATTTGCTGAGTTAGAGCAACTCTTCATTAAGAGATTTGCTGGAGCTCAACAAAGGGTTATTGTAGGTGATCTCATTGTAGCACAACAGCACCCCAGTGAGTCCCTTTTTAATTATATTCTTCGATGGCATAACCTTAGTATGAAGTGTGAACTACAGCTATCTGAACAACATGCCATTAAGATTCTCTTGAAGAATATCTATAGCTTGGTCGCCTTCATGCTTAAGGGCTTCACTATCAAGATATTTGAGAAGCTAATCAATAAGGTGGCTAGTCTACAAGGAGAGGCCAAATAATTGCCTTTTAAAGATCAGTTGCCTAAGCAGAAGCCACAGAAGGTCTATGAGAAGAAGCTAGGAGTAGTGGTTGACAAAGGGAAGAAGCCAGCTAGAGATCAGTCTGAGAGACCATGACCTTAGCAGCCTCCACCTCCTTTGCCACCACTGACGTAGCCCTGCCAGCCTCCACCACAACCTCCATGACCAGCATAGCCACCGCCTTAGCCATACCAGTAGCAGCAGTGGTATGCATACCCACTGCTAGGTAGTTATGGTCCACCTAATCCATTAGATAAATTAAACAAACCTTATTCTTTTAAGAGGGAGGTAATCAAGAAAATCTTTAAGAACCTCTTAAAGAAACCTGATTTTTAGTTACCCTAGCCTAATAGATCGAAGGAAGTAGGAAAAAGTCTTGATCCAAACTTTTTCCCTTACCACCGTATGCTAGACCACATTTTGGAGGATTACTTTACATTCAAGGACTCGCTTGAACATAGTTTCAAGACCAGTACTATAGTTATCCTAAAGGAATACCTTATGGAATAACCTTCCAGTTCCATTAGGGTAATCCTTGGGCATACCTGTGATCCTACCAAAACTAAAGAAGGTTGGGACATTTCTTTGTCTAAATCCTCTAAGAAAATAATTCAGAAGATCAAGAAGCAGCATGTGTTGGCAAGTTTCCAGTGCCAACTCTAGGAAAGTGGGAGCTCAGTAGCAGCAGCAGCATTTGTTGGCCCGAGATAGCCATTTAGCTCAGCCACCAACCATGTCCAGCCTCTAGCCTTCAGTTGCAGCTTTCACATCGATGACTTCTTCCATTTCAGCTAGCTCTTCTATTTCTTCTACTAGTAGAACTCTTGTATCAGTGGATAAGGGCATCAAATCCTTTACTCTGCTCAATTTACTTGACTTCTACTTTGTACCTCCATATAATTCTAATAAATTGAAGAATAAAGTTAGTTTAAATTACATGTGTGTCACTTCAAATGGATTGTCTTCTTCTATGCCTAACGATAACTCTTCAAGTCTAAATAACTATAATAATTTTGATCTTCCTCTTTCTGATTCAGGGTTGGACTTTCCAACTCTGAATACTATAGGTTCACCTTTTGAGATAGACTTAGAATCATCTGATTCTGAGAGTCCCATAGGAGAAGCTGTAGGTGAGCTTGAAGTGCAGGTAGAACCTTCCACCACCTTGCTTCAAGAGATTACCGAACCCAATCTCTGTAGTGGCAAGGTTCTACCTCCTATGGCAGCACCTCAAGATAGGGGGAAATAAGCAATTGGTACTGAAGATCAAGAAGCCCTTCCACAGGATGCTCCACTCATGGATATGCTTATGGAATATCAGCCGAAGGTGGACTACAACATCCTTTCTCATCTAAAAAAGTTATCATCTAAGCTAAGCATATATGATGCCCTTATCATATCCAAAGAGATAAGGGAATCACTAATCAAGGCCCTCCTTGATCTTGAAATATTCTTAGCTCAGGCTATAGGTGAGGAAGCACATTATGCAAAAGAAACCCAAGAGATCACCTTCATAGATGAAGACCTTCTTTTGGGGAACTTGGAACACAACTGTCCCCTCTACATCATAGTTGACATGGATAGGTTCAGACTCACTAGAGTTCTCATGGATTCAGGTTCATCAGTAAACATTATGAGTCTAAAGACCCTTGCCTATTTGAAGATCGACATGTTTACACTCTGAGGAGATAGGATGATGTTGAGAGGATTTAATGATCAAGGTGAGCGGGCTTTAGGTTCTATAGTGTTACCTTTGGAGATAGGTGATTGAAAGACTGAAGCCAAGTTCTACATCATTGATTCAAATACTTCATTCACTGCTTTACTTAGTATGCCTTGGATACATCGAAATAAGATTGTTCTATCCTTCCTTCATCGGTGCATCAAGTTCAGAAAAGATGGAATTGAATACCTTGTCAACGGAGATGAAAAGCCATTTTTAGTTCGAGAAGTTGAGATTTATGTGGATACGACCTGCTATCTTCCTCAAAATGCCCTTTCTCATGAACTTGGACAAAATTCAAATGGAAAAATATAAAGAAACAAAAAATGAAATAAAAGAAAAGATAAAAGAAAATGAAAAGAAAAGTAAAAGTTGAAGTGAGCATGAAAGGGGAATTGAAGAAGAAGAAGATCCACACATCACATTTCACCCATAATTCATTCCATCATATGGACATGTGGATCGGATGGCTCAACCTCCACTAAGTAGAGGCAGAGGAAGAAACAGAGGCAGTTCCAGAGGTGGGAGACCCCCTAGTTGGCCTTCAGCCAATAGTGATCATGTTCTAGTTCATAGGAGTACCCATACTATTCACATTAACTTGGAATCTAGCTCAGAGGATGAGTCCAATGTGATTAGTATACCAGCCAACCCCTCTCAGTGGGTTCCATTGTAAGTGACCTTTGATCTAGATAGAGATGAAGATCAGGCCTCTAAGAAAAGTAAAGTATTCAAATCTGGTTTATATAAAACTAATAGGCAGCAGTTGGGAACCTTATCTCATACCTCACTTATATCTCAAAAAGTTGAAGGTTTAGTAGTTAAGGAAGACCCTAAGTCTTCCAATGACATGAAGCAGAAGAAGATCTTTTTGGGATCATCATCCTCAATCCCTGAAGTTGATGTAGAGCTTGATGAAGATACTTATAAAAAATTAATGAAATTACCTTTTGACTTTTAATCACCTTTTCTTCAAAATCTTATATAGAAAGGTTTAGTTCTTCAAACATGGTCCAAGAATAGGTTAGAATACTTTAAAAAGCTATGGAACAATACAAACAGGGAAGCACAATCAAGAGTAAGACTAGGATTCGGTACAGTGGGTCCGATCGATGAAGAATATTATTGCCTAGTTGTTATCAACCATTTGGAGTGTGATAGGATATTCTCACACATCCCCAAATCTTATGAGATAGTGTGTTTAAAAAGCTCAGATGATCCAGATGATCTCTAAGTCAAATAGGCACCACCAGAATTTGAAGAGGAGATTCATTCCATAATCAACAAGCTTAAAGAAATCAACATCAAGATAGAAGAAAATCCTCGCCATACATACATCAGTTCATTGCTAAATGAAGAAGAAACCATTGACTTAGTTAGGCTATTGATTGAGTTTAAAGACTTCTTCGTATGAATTTATGAAGAAATGCTTGGATTATATCCTAATGTCTAAAGCAAAGACCTTATCCACAGCAATACGTGTAACTGAACGAAGCATATTCCTAGATGAATGCAAATAGAAATTCAACAACAGGTCATTTCTGAAGTCAAGAAATTGATCGATGTTGGTTTTATCATGGAAGAGAAATATCCTATCTGGTTAGCTAGTGTCATCCAAATTAAGAAGAAGAATGACCAAATTCATATTTGTGTCAATTTTAGGGACTTAAACATGGCATGTCCTAAGGATGAGTTTCCTCTTCCTATACCGAAATTAATGGTGGGCATCACCTCATCTCATACAGTCTTCTCTTTCATGGATGGGTCATCTGGGTATAACCAAATTAAGATGTCTCCTGAAGATGAGAGAAACACTGCTTTTTGAACCCCTATCAAAATCTTTTGTTATAGGGTCATGCCTTTTGGCCTTAAAAATATTGGTGCTACATACCAACGGGCCACGACTCAAATCTTCAACAAACTCAAGTCAACGAACTCATGCAGTCTTCCTTTTCAGCCACCATTCTCTACCTTGTGCATTAGACAATTCTCGGCTTACGTGGCCCAAGAAGCCAATGATGAAGGGAAGGAGCACTCTACTACCATCATCGATCCCTCATCAAGCAAACTATCCACTATTGAGAAGCATTCTATAGCTTTGATCTTTGCATCTTAGAAGCTATGACATTACATGCTTTCTCATACGGTGAACTTGATCTCCAGAATAAATCTACTACAATACCTCATGACATGGCCAACACTCACCAGATGTTTGGCTCGTGGGTCCATGATTCTCTCACAATTTGATATCATATTTTTACCCCTCCGTGCAATAAAAGGATAAAAACTAGTGGATTTCTTAGCAGCACACCCACTTCCTATTGATTCTCTGCTTAGCGACGATCTCCCCGAAGAAAAAATCTTAAACTTAAGGGAGGCCGATAACCACCGATGGGAGATATATTTTAATGGTGCATCTTCTTTTCATAAAGGTGAAGCACCATGATCTATTCTCCCAGGAAAGGCAGGGGTAAGAATAGTTCTTCTAACTCTAAACTGTGATGTGATGAGATTCTCATACTATCTTTCCAACCCTTGCACCAATAATGAAGCTAAGTATGAGGCTTTGATTATTAGTCTAGAGTTAGCCATCACTATCAACGTCAAGACATCATCATCTTTGGGGATTCTCAGTTGGTCATCAACCCGATTGTCGGGTCCTACCAGGTCCTCAAACCCAAGCTTCAACATTACTACAAGTATACCATGAAGCTTTTGGCCCAGATTCTTGACATCACCATCTACAAGGTTTCCTGAGTAGAGGACGCAGTAACAGATGCTTTGGTCAAACTTGCCAAAGAATTGACATGTTCAGAAGATGAGTCCATTTCAATAAGGGTCCAAAATAGACAAGTCCTATCTCTTAATGATGTTGAACTCATCGAGAGACTTTCTCTTGAAGGGGAGGTTGCCATTGCCAAAATGGACAAGGAGCTAGATTGGAGGCATCCATTCATAGATTACTTGAACACCAAAAAACTACCTCAAGAAAAGTTATAAGCCCATCAGGTGAAACAGTGAGCTCTCTCCTATGCTGTTGTTGATGGCACCCTATACCAATGATCCTTTGACAAAATGTGGTTACATTGTTTAGAAAAACACAAAGCCTATGGAATTATAACCAAGGTACACTTAGGTCTATGCAGAGCTCATCAATCAGGTCCGAAGATGAAGATGAAGATCCAGAGACTAGGATACTACTGGTCTTCAATGATCATAGACTACATGGATGTAGCTAGGAGATGCCATCAGTGTTAGGTGCACGGTGTGGTCCTCCACCTGCCACCCAACATTCTACACCCTCCTTGGCCTCATGGCCATTTGAGTGTTGGAGTACCGACATTGTGGGTCCAATCAATCCTCTTTCTTCAAAGGGGCATCGGTTCATCCTAACTGACACCAACTACTTTTCCAAGTGGGCAAATGCCATCCCACTCAAAGAGGTCACAACTCACCATGTGCTTCAATTTTTCAAGAACCATATCATATATAGGTTTGGTGTGCCTCGATGAATTATATTCGATAATGGTTGTGCATTCAAAAGCACAAAGATCAATAACTTTGCCAGAAAACACAATATAGATTAGAGATATTCCACCATCTACTACCCCAAAGCTAATGGCTTAGTAGAAGCATTCAACAAAACTCTCATCCGTGACATCAAGAAGACTCTGATGATAACAAACCATAGTAGGATGAGGTGTTGAAGCCTCAGGCCTACCACACCACATACCAAACCCCAACTCAGTCTACCCCATTTTCTTTAGTGTATGGGTCTGAAGCTATTGTTTTTTAGAAGTTCAAATCTCATCACTAAGGATAGCATTGGGTAACAAGATCACTATAGAGCATAATGCAAAGTTGAGGTTAGAAGAGCTCAAAGGTTTGGAGGAGAGTCACCAATAGGCATGCCAGAACCTTGAGTTGTACAAGGCCAAAATGATTCAAGCTCACAATAAGCAGTCTGCCTTAGGTCTTTTCGACTAGGAGAACTTGTGTTAGTCCTAAGGAGACCAATTGCTACCTGTCAAAAGATGGGAGGCAAGTTTGAACCTAATTAGGAAGGCCCCTATGTCATAGAGAAGGCCTACCAAGGAGGATCTTATCAGCTTATTGATTGTAAAGGGGAACACCCGATACTTCCAATTAATGGGCTCTATCTAATGAAATATTACCCTTGAAACAAATCATGTTTGAAAACAATTAATAAAAAGAATAAAAATAAAAATTTGATTCCATTTATCAAATCTTCTCATCTTTTCGAAGTGTTGTTTGCTTGTCCTGTGAATCCACCGTGACGTGTTTAGGGTAGGTGTAAGAGTCCCCCAGTGGCATCTTATCCCTCTTTCAAAACACAAACATAATTTCTTGATGCTATTAGAATAGGTGTAAGAGAACTTGAGAGGGATCATATTTTGATTAGCACAACTAAATTTGGTGTGAGAGAACCCAAGCGGCATCCTTTCTTAATGGGAATCCTTTTTGCCATCTATGGCATCATTTCACCCAAACCCCTAGTGTCTTTAAAGTAGGCGTAAGAGTCCCCCAAAGGCATCCTATTCCTTTTAACATATGCATACAACAAACACAAATCTTTTATCTCGAGCAATTTTGATATGAGATCAAGCCCCATGTGGCGCTCACTCATTAGCTGCTCTAGGTTAGGTCTACATGCTACCTCACTAGTATGTCACCCTAGTGGTCATTTATTGGAGGATGAGTCCAAAGATGTTTTCCTAACTTGATCATTATAAACCAATGATCGCCTTGTTAGTATGGTAGTCTTCACGCCCGCCTAGTAAGCTACCTCATGATTAACTTTATTTAAGATGATGTGAGTCCCGGTGCCTTCTTCTTGAACTAGCCATCATGCTCTAACTAGGTCGAGTATACTTGAGGTTTAGAATAAGTCCCCTAGAGTCTCATTTCCTCTTGACTACGTTTGAGTTGATACAAGCCCTGGAATTCAGAGTCACCCGGGTCGATAGCACCTGTCGAAAGCGTAAGACGACTATCCCAGTAGTTAGTTTCACTATCAGAGGATGTGAGTCCCTGAGCTTTCTTCCTTGGCTGATTGTTGCAAACTGAAGGGCACCTTAGGTTGGTTGACATTCACTATGCTGATAGGGACTCACCTGGTGAGTATGCCAATCTTAGCAGATATAAGTCCTTGTTCTTTCTGCTTGAGTTGGACACCGAATACCTATTGGATATTTGACTAGCCATGTCATATTCTCCAGCGTGTTGGATTAAGCCCTTATAGGCCCGATCCCCTATAGGCACTCTATTTAGATCATGTCCTTTGTGACCCCATTTAGAAACTATGTGGGTTACTTTTGATTTGGACAGTTCCCCTTTCCTTGTAGCCACCCATGTGGTTAAAAAATTTGTCTAGCGAATGCACAGATTTTTCCTTAGTTTAGTATATCTGAGATAGGTCAAGGCTAATATAAGCTCCTTCTCAGTTTGATCCCTCGCAAACTAACAGGGTCCACATTAAAATAAAGAAATCAAAATAAACAAAACAAACAAAATTAATTCGCTTGTGGATTAGGAATTCTATCCTCCAAAGGGCCCCTTCTCCCAAGTAGGCATCCTATCTTTAGGGTAGTGTCAACAGAACTCCCTATAGGAATTGCCTAAAACCTGAGTTGAGATAAATCCTCGGGTCGATACTCACTCTGTAGTCACCCTTAGGTTGGGTTCAATCTATTTTGCCACAAGCAGGTTACCCCACACTCATTCTGCTTTGGAAGATGTAAGACTATGACGCATTCTTTCTAGCATGATTGTCGCAAACCTATGGGCAGCCCTATGTCATGTTTGATTTGTTGTCCAAAGCAACAAATCACCCCAGTGATCTTTTCTAGTGGAAGACTGAGTCCCTTTTTCCCTTCACTAATCATTGCAAACTCAAAGCGAAAAGTCACCCTTATGGTGATAGTTCTCCCCGTGAGCAACTCCCTTTGGTTGATAAATTTGAGATAGGTCTATGCTTCTATAAGCTCTTTCTCAGTATGATTCATCGTAAACTAATGGAATCCACAAATAAAAAATAAAAAATAAAAAATGATTTTGACTATCTTAGATCTGATTTAAGTCCCCCAGTGGCATTCACTCAATAGTTAACCCTTGGTCAGGTTTGATTTATGGCCCAAAGCAACCAATCACCCTAATGGTTCCTTATTTCTAGAAGATGTGAGTCCCCATGCTTTCTTCTTAAGACTTGGCCATTGTATACCGAAATGGATTTCCCCTTTGTTGGATAGTTCTACCATGTGGTTGGTAAACTACTCCCTTTGAATTGATAAATCTAAGTTAGGTCTAGGCTTCCATGGCCCCAACTCAGTGTAGTTCATCGCAAACTCATGGGATCCATCATAATCAAAACAAACAAATCTAAAAATGAAATTAATTTTGACTTTCTTTGAGCTGATTTAAGTCTCCCAGTGGCATTCACTTAATAATACTAGGTGGTTCAATCTTGTCTTGCCAATAGATTACCTGTGATCTCTACTTTGGAGGATGTAAGTCTACATTTTCTTCTAGACCTATTGAAAGGCATCCCTTTGGTTGTCTAGTCCTACTATGTGTTTAGTAGACTACCCCTTTGGATTGGTAAATCTGAGTTAGTCTTAGCCTCCATGGCTTCTACTTAGTGTAGTCTATTGCAAACCAACAAGGTTCATTCAAAATCTAAACCTAATAAAAATTCAAAGAAATTCAACCCTCTTTGCTAGTGGAATAAATTAAATATTTTTCTCCTTAGTGAAATTCAAATCAAATCAAACCTTTCATCCCCTTGTGGATGACTTGAACCTGCTTCCCTAGTGGAAGGTTCACACTCTATCTCTTAGTGGATTCTTCCTCTCTCTTATGTCTTGGACATAAGTAGAGCCACATTGCACTAAGCTCTAGATTCTTTCTTTTCCTTGGGTTAAGGATAGATTTTTTTGTTAGTGCTTATCATCTCTCAGTGTTGTTGATCATTTCGGTCACACAATAAAGTGTTCCTTGTCATCACACCACACACCTGGAGCCCTTTGTTGACCTCATTTTTAGGATGAGCTCTCAACCCCTCCATCTTAGACATAGACTCCTCTTATACCTTAAGTTCCTTAGTCTTAAGACACATCTAGTGATTAGGTGGACACTCAACCCAGAGACTTAGAAAAGTTAGCCATAGGAATAGGTCATGCCTTAGGGGTATTAGGAAAACTTCCTACCCTTAGCTTAAACCATTCCTCACTTTCCTTCTTTCAAGTCAAACTCCAAATCAATTCTATTTGATTTCCTCCAAACTTAAATCAAATCCATGATTGAAATATATGATTGAAACCCATGATAGAAATTCATCAAAAATTCCTAAGTCCAAATTTTGCCTAAGTCATTAATCTTCCCATAAGGACTTAACCAAAATCATGATCAAAACTAGTCAAATCTTTGAGATTTTCTCATAATTCATTTATATTCTCATTTATATTTACATATATAAATGAAATATGAATTCAAATCAATCAAACTAAACTCAAAATTCCAAATCAATTCATGCAATTTTTGTAAGTCTCTTAATTTTCCATTAATGGACTTAGCCTAAACCTTGATCAAATCAATTCAAACTCATGAGTTTTTCTCAAAACTCATTTATATTCTCATTTGTATTCACATATATAAATGAAATATGAATATAAATTAATCAAATCAGACCCTTAAATTAAATTCTCAATTTTAAATTTCCTTAAGTCCTTAATTTTCCATTAATGGACTTAACCTAAACCTTGATCAAACCATCTCAAAGTCATGGAATTTTCAAATAATTTTATTATATTCTCATTTATATTCACATATATAAATGAAATATAAATATAAATAAATCAATCAAATTCAAATATTCAAACTTTAAACTCCAAAATTTTCCTAAGTCCCTTAAAACCTTCTTGATGTACTTAGCCTAAATCATGATTAAACCACTTTAAATCCTTGAAATTTTCTCATGACCAATTTATATTCTCATTTATATTTACATATATAAATGAAATATAAATCAAACAATCAAAACCTATTCCAAAAATCAAACTCAAATCAACTCAAAATCCAATCTAAGCCTTTCAAGTCAAAATCTTGTACTTAGCCAAATCAATTTCAAATCAACTCAAAATCTTGATTTTCTCTCATGATTCAATCAACCAAACAAGCATGAACTCATATATAAATCCAAACTTCAATCACTCAATCAAAACCTAAGTCAAAAATCAAATCCAAAACCCTTTCATATTCTTCCTTTGAATATGAAATTGTCAAATAGATCAAAACTCATTTGACTTCAAATCACTTGTAAATAGATTTATATTTCAATCACAAGTTCATATACAAGATCAATCAAGCTCAAATCAAGCTTTGACCAAGCCATTTGACCCACTAAGACTCACTTGACCCAGAGTGACCTAAAGTACCCTTATGAGCTAAATTTTAATCCTAACCAAATTGGATTAAACCAAACTCATATTTACCTCTCATCATGGGATGATCAATCAATCAAATGGGTCAAACTAAGTCAAACCTAAGGGTTGACCAAGTCAACACTTAGACCAAAATAAAACCTAACATAGCCAAATTCCACCATAGGCCAAATTGATTGAAACCATTGATCAAAGTTCACTCATGACCTATGTTTGAATTGACCATGCCAACAGTTGAGCCTAACCTAACCCAATTGGCCACTTGAATCAAGTTAACCCATTATGACCTAAAGGGTAAAAATGTGTCAAAACTTGATCTAAGCCAAATTGAGCCAAACCAATGGATCAAGTTCATTCCAAATAACTTGTTGAACTTAACCAAAGCCTCAATTGGCCAACTAGACTAACCTTATGACCTTGACACCTAAAAGGTGTTGAGCTAAATTTTAGTTTAACCAAAACTGATTAGAAATAAAGATACCAATCCACTCCATATGACTAACCTAACCTAAACCTACCCTTGACCTAGCTCAAATAGGTTAAATGGGTCAAATAGGTCAACTTGACCAATCTGAGCTAAATGAAGTTATATGAGCCAAATTCACAACTATACCAAATTGAATCACACCAAAGACACCAAAACGTTTCAAATGGTCATATGAACTTGACCCAACCGTTGGTTTGACCTAATTTGACCAATTGGTCAACTTGACCCAAGTTGACCCATTTTGACCTAAATGGATCAACATGAGCCAAACCCTATCAAATGAATTCCAAATCTTATGAAACTTGGGTAAACCTAATTTCTCTACATACCCAACATATCCAAAGTGAAAAATCAGCAAAATAACCATTCTACCCCTAGGCCATAGAACAAATTTTGCTTAATCCATGGGTAATTTGGTCATACCCTCTTCACATTCACTTGAGGCTCTCCTAAAAGCTCAAGGGGACCTAGTGAAGAGTGGTGCACCCAACCCAATGAGTTTGGGTCAGCCCAATTGTTCCCTAGACTAAACTCGACCCCATGGGTCAAAATTCCAAATTCAAACTCCCTCTCCCACTCAAAATCAAGCACATGGGAGGTTGGAAATCTACTCCTTGGCTTAAACTGACCATGTGCACACTCAAAATAGCCAAAACAAACTCCCCAATATGTTCAATTAGATCAAAATAGCAAGAGGGTGGATGATTGTCCGATCCTTCAAGGGGGAGATATACTCCCCCTAATTCATTCAATTCCTTCCCTCTGATTGAAGCTAAGAACTCAGAGCAAGCCTTAGAGAGTATCCCAAGCTTCTTAGAGAGGATTTTGAAAACTCCATTTCTCAGTTTTTAGAGTTTAAAAATAGGAGAGGTCAATTGAAGAGCCAACTTCCTCTTCACTCAATTTCCATCCAATTTCTCTTGCATACTTCATCAAGGAGCTAAGTTGAGTGCACCCAAGCTTTCTTTGGAGTTCCCAAAGTAAGGAAGAGTTGAATTGGTTCAAGGTTGCAAGCTAGCTAAGGAGGTGGTGGTCCATATACCAATCCACTCAACCTCAAGTGCTCATATTCTCAACACAACTTCTTCTCAACTAGACAAAGCTTCTCCAAGGGAATCGAGCACCAGTGATCACCTCTCATGAGGTATGGGATTTTTTTAGCATTAAAATCAATGTGGTGTAGAACTTTATGAAAGAAATTTTAATCCCATGGATTTTTGACTATTGGATGTGCCGCTCTTTAGCATTAGATGGTGTGGGTTGAGTTTGGTTTGAATCTGAGCACAATCGAGATTTGATCCTTCCTTGATCATGGACGGTCTTTGTTGATCAAGGGGAAGAACTTGGGAGATCTCAGCCATCTATCCACATGTTTTGGATAGACGACCAAGATAATTCCCCATGTTTAGATATCTGTTATCCATTTTAAAACTGTGGGGAGATCTCTGACTGTCCGATCTTTGATTGGAAGGCAGAGATCAAACCGTATCAGCTGCCAGCTGCCATTTTAGATTTGACGTTTAAGTAAATCCCTTATGGTGCGACGCGTGTAAAGCATGCTGACCGTCACCGCCATGCATCGCGTCGTGAGCTATAGGATTAGTTAAAATATTTTTAATTAATTTTAATTAACCTAGGGATCTTCTAAAATTCATAACTCCCTCTAGAAAATTCAAAAAATTATGAAATAAATCCTATGGAAAGATAATTCAGCCTAGAATATTTTAAAATTAATTTCAATAGGTTTTAAATTATGATATTCTATGATTTTGGGTTTTCTTAGAAACTTCATTTTACTAATTACTTTTTAATTCAACCTCTTATTACTCCCAAATTTCTTGGGTGTGTTTCAGTGGTTGACTTCTGCCTCCCCTAATTTTTTTGGGATTTATTGAAGGGTTGATTAGAAGAATTGCATATGGATTTCATAATTACCCTCCTTATGTAATTAAGTATAATTAAGGTGTAATTAATGATTTTAATCAATGATTAGGATTGATTAAGGTCAGATCCAGTGAGTAGGAGGTTTATGGAATATTTTTGGGGCATTTTCCTTAAGCTATTCCCTAAAGCCCCTTTTTCTCTCCTTAATCTCCTCTTAATTAATGGTTAATTCATTAATTATCCCTTTAATTAATTTCTAAAAATTCTAAGTTCCAAAACTTAATTAATCTACTTTGGCTAGATACTTGGGTGTTTAATAGCCTAAGTTCAATTAAGGAAATCAAAACCCAATTCATAAGTATGAAAGGGTATTTTGAAATTACTTAAGCTAAAACCCTTATCTTAATTAACCTTTAATTATGAACCAAATTGAATTAGGCCTCTTTTTTATTAGGTGCATTGCAAAATTAAATTCCTTGTGAGTTTTATGTTATCTCATTGGCTCGTAATTATTTAGTTAATTATTCTAAGGTGGTGTAGGTAAGGGATTAATTAAGTTACTTAATTCATACCTTAACCTAATTAATGCATAAAAATGGATCTAATTATCTAAAAATTAAACAAAAATATCAAACACATGTGGGAATTGGTTAGGAATAGCAAACTCATCTCACCTTTTCAAAATTAAATCAAACTCCAAACTAAACAAAAAATCACATTGAATTCACTTTGATTTATTTTAAACTTTTTTATTCTATAAGAATGTCTTTAGGATTTAAGTGAAGTGAACTTGTTTACATGCTTTCATTGCTTTAAATCTTTCCCCAACATGTTAAAGTTGTATGTCATGTGATTTCATGCATTCATAATTTTAAAATGAAATTGTTTACTTTATGTCAAATTTGCATGTGTTGGCTAAAGTAGAAATATCAATGGCTATTATCACTAGTAAATCCAAATTATTTTCAAAAACTTATAAATCAAATACCAATTTTAAAAGTGCGCTACTCATACTTTAATTATAAGCTTGCATGTGAAATATTATAAAGGTATGCTTAGCATAGGTTTCATTTCATTCTTATGTTGGTTTAGTATTGAATAGGAATTTCGTGAGGTGTATGATTCATTTGAAAAGAACCTAACACTCACCTAATTCCATATCCTATTCATTTCTATGCTACCACTTAAGAAGGGTTACCTATACTAGCACACATAAATTCCAAAAATAAAATGAATCCATTAATATAACTTTTGCATTCTCTTTTTCCATTTAATTTCTTTCATACATATGTTTGTATTTAAGGAAAGTTATATATTAGTCTGGAAAACCCCGAGGTTGTGAGGCTGTAAGTAGCCCTAAGTAGGTCTTGTACCTTACACCTATGGTTAACACTGGTGTTGTACTCACTTTTGCTTTTCTTACTTTCATGGGTGTATGTGAAAATTTTGATAAGAAAACACTTTCTACTAATAAAAATCATGCATAGCAAACTCCTAAATTTCTTTAAATGAATTACTTAGCATGCATCATAAAGTATGTTAAATTCTCTCATTTGTATGTATAGATATGCTTAGGGTCCATCCATATGCATGATATATATGTTGGGAAAGAAAGGAAATAATGTGTGTTATGTAAATTTTGATTCATTTTATTTAATCTTAAAATGCCTTTAATTTTGAATAGGTTTGTTTAGAGTTTATCAAAACTTAGGGTTAATTAAAAGATTTAATCAAAACATTCACCTAAACAAAACTAAAATGTGAACCTACTTTAGAAATTACTTAGGTTAGGGAAGGAAAGAGAAGTTCTCTTCTTTTCCCTCTTCATAACTTAGTAATTAATTGTAGGATCTATTTAAACCAAATCATGAAATAAAATCAACCCAAAATAATTAAACAACTTCAATGAAACCCTCCTCTAAGTTGAACATGTTCTTCACACTTAGAAAATTTGAACCTATAGTCATAGCTAAGCATACCACACAAACCTTCAAAGTACACACATTAGCTTAAGTCACCACTTCAAGCCTTAGGTTAGGTCGGTGCATTCTTTGATATTTTTTTGTTTAGTGATATATATTTTAGACTGGATGTTAGGGTGTATTCTTGTAAAATTAATGGTAGGATGTTCTTAGTCTAACTATTATTTTCTACTGGGGATTGTGCTTAAGGGTCACTATCATAAATAAAACTATAAATGCTTTTACTTGCAGGTGCTTATGCCCCTAAGCATAATCCAATAGGCCAGGTGGACTTAGTCACCCATGTGTGGGGTGATAAGTCCAATATACATGCTTGGGATTTGTGTGGTTTGTTTTAGCTAACCTTTATTTTGCAGGTGTTAGTTAAATTTCCATTATTTTCCTTTTCATGTAAATTTATGAAATTAGGATTTTGGAATGATTGTTATGGGGATTAGATTGAGCATTGATCATAAGATCCTATCTTATGTACCATGTGAAGCCTTGGAGCATCTACAACCATCCAAAAGATAGAACCAAAGAAGAAAAGAAGAAGAAAGAAGAAAAGAAGAAAGATGAAATAAAGCTTGAAGAGCCCCATAATAATGAATTCATTGCTTAATTGTAATTTAATTCATTTATAATCCAAGTTGTATAAGGGTAGGGCTCGGCTACCCACATTTGATATTTTTGGGTTTGTGGGTGGTGCCCGACCACAATGGCCTTTTATTCTTTTTGTGATTAGCTTTATAAATTGGTTATTGATTTGTTTAGCTTGTGCATTAAGTGGCATGCTTTTCCTAGTTTCTTTCTTCATTTATGTATGGCTGGATGTGATTAGGCTCTTTAGGAAAAAATAAATCTTTTACCCAACTTAACAACTCAAAATAAAAATTAAAGCAATTCATAACCTCACCTAAAGCTTAGGTTTAAAATCAAGATAAAAGAATTAGCAACCCCTTAGCTGGATGAGCATTTCTTTTATAATATCATACACAAATGCATCTTATTTCACTCTTGATTGGAGGGCATCCACCTTTGCTAGAGAAACTTGGCTTCACCTTTGAGAGCCATTATGGAAACTCACCTCCTCCCTTCTCATTAATTTTGGCCAATAACCTTCTTTCTCATGCATTAGTCATATGAATCCTATTAGCCTGAGTCAAAATAATTGTCCAAAATAAAAATAAATAAAATTTTAATTGCATTAGATTTAGGTCATTTGAAGCATGCCCTTTACATGATCTAGTCTCTTTAGGGAGTGAGTTTAAGGACTTAGTCTCTTTCTAAATAAATAATAGCCTAGCTATGTTGCATAAGCATAAAGACTTGCCTACATGTATTTAAAATCATAGGAGAGTTGGCAACCACCAAAGGAGTAAGTCCAAGATGTTGTGGTTTGTCCTCTCTTGTGGAGGCAAACTAATTACCCATTTTACCTTAAATTTAGGTTTTGCCCTCACAAGCTCCCTAGATTTAGGTTCTCTGTCCCCTTTATGGGCCAAAAGCATAATTCCTCACCTCTTAGGCATTTCCTTAATCTTATGTTAAGGAATCTTAAGTCCTAAATTTCTAATGAAAAATGCAACTCAAATAAACTAAATCAATTTCAAAAATGTAAAGCCCAATTGTAAGAGATAATAACTCCCATTTATGTTGCTAGGTTTATTAGCATCGTGGGTATCTCCTACTTATCTCCCATTTTGGCTTCGATAATAACTCCCCCTTTTGATCAATCCCATTTGACCTTTCAAAAATAAACCAATCGATTGATAGTCCTGCCTATTGAAATCTTCAAAGATAATGATCATTTACCTTAATCGAGAGTTTTCCTAAGGAATCCCCATTCCTTAGGATGTAATTAAATATGGGGGCTTTCCCCTATAGGGAACTTAACAAACCCAATTTAAAATAAAACCATACTTTACTTTTCCATGTAAAATAGGGGAAGAATCTTACATATGCAGACCCATTATCCCTAAGAGTCCATATTCAGGTGATTAGGTCTATTAAAGGGTAGTGACTTTAGTCTTTTGAGATAGTACATTATTCCTTGATGACGTACTCTATCACCTGAATAAGTACATATTTGAATCTATGTGGCATCTTAAAAAGATGAATTTTTATGTCTTATCTCTTTCATTTCTTCCCAATAGATTTGAAAGGAGACTCTATAGAATTTTTCACCACACCATATAGGAAAACCAAAACAAAGAAAACCACCAAAGCACCCTTCTAGCCACAAGGTAAAGGGAGAAACCAACAAACAAAAGCCACCAAGCCAAAAAAGGATGTGAAGAAAAAAATCACCAAAAGGCCCAACACAAACTCAAGAGTAAAAAGATCAACAACAGCCATAAAAAATAGCCACCCAAGACAGCCACATAGAGGGTAGTGGCAAATAACAGCACCCACCAGGCCCAAAATTAGTAGTAGAAAAACCATCCTAAGTAAAGAAAAGGCCAACCAAAACTAGAGGCAATAATGCCAATTAAGAAAAGGGAAAAGTCAAAAGCAGGTAGAGGCATAACCCAAAAGGAGGCCACCATAAGTTTAAGTAAAGACTTGAAGAAAGTGACATTCGATCCTTAAATAAAATAGAATGAGAAACCTCTCCAATAATAGGTGAACAACCACAACCACCTCAAAGAGATCTCCCAAATATTACAACACAAACCAGACAAGAGAGTGAACTAGCCAGGGGAATGCAGCAAAATGAAAATGCACATAAAGAAAAACATAGAAAACATAAAAGTAAGAAGCAAAATTAATTTTTGACATAAGGTAATCTTGTGTTATCCAGATTAACCAAGTCTCTAAATTGTCTAGGTAATTTAAAATGATCATAAAAAGTGAGATCATTTAATTTATCACCTAGATTAGCTATAAAATCTACACAGGCATTTCCTTCTTGCCAAATATGAGAAATTTTAAAGCATACTTGAGAGAGGAGTGTTCTAGTATGATTAAGAAGATAGAATAAATCTGCATTCTCCATCTTAGTGGAAGTCAGCATGTCAATGTGTAAAAGAGCATCAACTTTAATCCCAATATTAGAAACCTTATTGCAAACAAATGTCTATAGCTTTATTTACAACCATTAATTCAGCATAAATAATAGAACAAGATTTAAGAGGATAAGCAAAAGCACACATGACATTTCCTTTTAAATCTCTAAAAATACCACCACAATTAAATGTATTCTGAGAGATTATTAATTAATTTTAATAATATTATTGTGAGGTTTTATCCAATATATAATTCAATCTTCTTTAAGGTGATCTCGTGCAAGTAAAGACCCAATTTTTTTTGGCCATAAATTTGAAACCTCTAAAATTAGAATTAAATTAGCATTAAATAATGCAATTTTTTTCTTTGGTTCTAGTAATATTCCTTTTATGATTCATAGGAATACCATATTTAGCATCATTTCTATCCATCCATATGAACCAAATAAGGGTAATGACAATTAAAAATTGGATATGACCTTTCATAATTTTTTTGGAAATAGGCTTCAAGAAGTTGATATAAAGAAAGAAATCCATGGAAATGGTTAGTATTAAAAAGATCATCATACCAAACCCATAATTTGGAGGCAATAACACCATTGACAATAACATGATTAATATTTTTAATGAGAAAACAATAATAACATTTGGAAGGAAAATGAAATCATTTATCCGAGAGCAAGGAATCAACAGGAATGAAGTTCTTTCAAATTCTCCATGGAAAAAATAAGAGATAGAGATGATATCATTGCAAAGTTTAATAAATACATTAGAAGAAATATGAGCATCTCTAATATAATTCCAAGCCTCTTTAAGAATAAAATCACCATTATAAGAAAACTTAAAAGAATTTGATCAGTTTATTGGAAAGGATAGTAATATCACTAAATTCATCAAAGAGAGATATGAATAACTTCACTAAGTTTACTATAATTCCACTTGTTATTAAGCCAAAAGGAGTTAACTTTAGTAGCAGCAATAGAATGGGTAGATAAAAAATAATCAATAAAACCACCACCAATCTAGTATTTTTGCCAAAAAAAGAAGATCTTGAATTTATACCCCAAGATATAAAAGATTTAGCCTCCCATTTAATGGAACAAACCTTTTCCAAACCGGGGAGTCACCAACTTTATAAGTACATATTAGAGGGTGCTTACCCTGGCTGTATTTAGCTGTCATATAGCCCAAAAACTATCTTTTTCTACTAAAATTCCGACAAAGTTTATGAGAGAAGACAGTAATAGCTTCACAAATAGGTTTGCAGCCAAGCCCACCTTCACCCAGAGGACCACAACATTTATGCCAAGAAGTCCAACACATCCTTTTAACCGAATTATTAGAGCCCTAGAAAAATTTATTAAGGAGATGATCAATTCTATTTAAGATAGAATTAGTTGGGATAATGGTTTGAATAAGATATAAAGGCATCAAATTAAGAGTACTCTTAAGCAAAGTAAGCCACCAAAAAAAAGTAAGTGAAATTCACATTGAAATTTTATTAGAAAATTTTGGATTAGCTCAAAAAAGATGGGATATTTTTTGACCTTTGAAAAGAGGAGTACCCAGATATTTAATAGGGAGTTGTTGGTATTTAAAGTTAGTGATTCTCAAGATATGATTGATTTTATCATTAGAAATTTTAGAGGAGGTAATAAAGTAGCTCTTGCTTTCATTAATAGAAAGACCAATTTCTCTACCAAAATTATTTAAAAATTTATTAAGTCTTTTGATATGATGAAAAGAAGCATTACAAAAGAGAATGAACTCATCAACAAAGCTAAGATGAGAAAGAAGGATACCACCAAGAGTTCTAAAGTACAAGCTAGGATTGTTATTGAATAAATCATTTAAACTCCTAGAAAGGTATTCCACATCAATAAAAAACAAAGAAGGGGAAAACAGATCTCCTTATCTCAAACCATGTGAAGAAGGAAAGAAGCTTATAGCTTCACCATTAAGAAGAATAGAAAGCCAAACATTATTAATATATTTTTAATAAGGTGAATGAAATTATAAGGGAAACCAAATAAATGTAGAATATTTAAAAGGAAATCTGAAGAGACATTATCAAAGGCTTTAGAAATATCTAATTTAAAAAGGATGTTACCAGCTCTTGTTGGAACATCCAAATCATGAATAAGCTCTTGAGAAAGAAGAATGTTATCAGATATAGATCTCCCTCTAACAAAACCACTTTGGTTGAGAGAGATAATTTTTTTAAGTAAAGGACTAAGTCTATTAGCAAGAATTTTAGAACTCAATTTATTAAAGAAAGTGCAAAGACTAATAGGCCTGAAATAACTCCAAGAATTTGGATTATCTTTTTTAGGTATGAAAAAAATGGAAATGCTTGAAAAATATTTAGGGAGAAGATTATGAATAAAGAAATCAATAATAGCATTGATTAAGTCATGATTAATAATAGACCAATAATTTTGAAAAAAATTAAGTAGTATAACCCTCTAGACTAGCAATGAAATCAATGTTCATGGTATTGAGAACTTTGCCAATCTCATCTTCAGTAGGCAACCTAGAAAGCCAATGATTGTCATCATTGGTAATAATAGAGGGGATCAAATGTGAAATAGAAATAGCTTCATAAGGGTGGATTTTATTAAGCATATTTCTAAAATGGTTAATAACAAAATCTTTAATAACATTAATAGTGATCCAATCAATTATCATTTTAATTTTTGGATATAATTTAAATCTCTTTTATTAAATAAAGCATGAAAATACCTAGTATTCTGTCCCCATCGCAATATGTTTACTAGCTTTTCTTTTTTGCTTAGAGTCTCTTCCATATCTTCCTATCTAATAATTAACAAGTTTATCTTTAGCTTCATTCAAATCCTTAAGCTTAGAAGAGTTAGTCAAAATAGCATTTTCAAGATCACAAACAAAAAGTTCCATATTTTTTATATTAGCAAAAAGATTTTTAAAATAATGTTTGTTCCACAAAACTAGATTTTGTTTGAGCCTTTTAATCTTAAACAATAATCTATTAATTCCCTTAATCAAATTATAAGGGTGTAATGGGGAAATCCAATTAATGGCCACAACATTAAGAAAATCCAGATGCTGAATCCACATATTTTGAAATATGAAAGGGGGCGAGATGTTTAATCTTTCGGTGTTTTCTTTAATGAAAACAAAAAGAGGGGCATGATCAGATAAAGTTCTACTCAAATGGTCAACAGAGGTAAGAGGCCATTGATTAATCTAATGAGAGTTGAAAAGAATTCTATCTAAATGTTATGAGAGCTTAGAGTTTTCTTAAGTATATTTGGAGCCTTTAAAACCAATGTCAATAAGAATGCAATCAAGAATCATATTAGAAAATTCTTCCATATTATAAATATTAGGAGAGAAACCACCCCTTCTTTCTAAAGAATACATAATAGTGTTGAAATCACCCGCAACTAACCAAAGTTTGTTAACAAAAAGAGCAAAACTTCACAAATTCTCCCAAAGAACATTCTGACCAGCTCTATTGCAAGAAGCATAAACAAAAGAGCCTAGAACACAAGAATCACCAAAAGAAATTTGAGCATTGATAACTTGTTGTAGATCATCTAAAATTAAAACATTTAAGAAGCTATTACAAAAGAACCAAATTTTATTCATGATGTTAGAGAAAAAATTATTGAAATGAAGCATTCTAGCAACATGATTGTTTTATCAACATGTACAAGAGGTTCAATAACAATAAGTGAAGACATATTGTTAATTCTACAAGGATTTCTAATACGATTATGAACAGTGAGGGTACTAATCCCTCTAAAATTCCAAATAAAAGAATTAAACATAAAGAATATTGTAAAAGGAAATTAAAGAATAAAAATAAAGAGAGAGAGAAAGAATAACAAATCCTCTCCTAAGCCAAAAATTGAAACAACACATTATTTATGTGAAGAGGATCTAGATCTAGTAGATCTGACAAGATTAGGAGGTTGCATCTTGGAGTTTTTAGTATTCTTTCTAATGATAATTTGAAATTTTATGTTTTTATCCAAAGTGTCACCTTCGAATAAAGATTGATTAGGAATATTGTTAATATGATAAGGATCAGTAAGAACATCTCTAATCACAACTCCCCCTCTTCTAAATCAACATTTTGTTGAAAAGTGGGATTAGAATGAAGATCAATCTTGGAATTAGGGGAAGGAAAAGAAATTATACCATTGAAAACACAATTACCAATGTCAAAATATGTGTTTTGCTCAAGAATTTCAGCCACATTCAAGTTATCATTAAAATCTTCATTCTCATCAATTAATGTCAACAAAGAAGCATGAATAGACTCTTTAGAGAGTGAATCATCATTTTTTCAACCTCGTTGAATTTGGAATTCTCCATAATAGGCATATTTTCATGTAAAGAAAGGTTGTTGGGCAGACCATCTTTTTGAACATTATTAATACCTTTTGTCATTGTTGGAATGTGAAGTAGAATCAGCAATTTTAGGAACATCAGAAGATTCCAAAGAATCCAACCTAATATTAACATTTAAGTTTTTTTAGGCACAAAAATAGTTTTATTAACTTTATCAAAAGCTAATTTAGAGATAGCATCATTCAAAATTTTCTTTTTAAGATGCGAGTGAAGAATAAAACACTCTGAATTTTCATGACCGTGAATCTTGCAATGGGAACAAAAAATAAAAATCATTTCAAATTTGACTTTTTATAAATAAAAAAAATTTTTAGATTTATTCCATACCTCCTTAGGATGTTTTTTAGATATGTCATGTTCAACTAATATATGAGCAATAGAGGGATGGGATCAAAACATTTGCCTGATCGATTTAGTGAGGCCAAATAAAAAGAGCCCCGACAGCAAATAAATCTTTATGGGTAACATAATGGATTCTCATAATTGGAAGAGCTAACCACACAAGAACAATAGGAGATTCCTCCTTTATATCAAAAAGGGAAGACCAATTCAACAAACACATTTGACAGATAAAGACAAAATAAGATTGACATGAGAAAACCCTTGAATAATCAAAATTGCTCGTAAGTTGAATCAGAATATGTTATAGATCAATCAAACCAATAGAGAAAGCACCCAAAAGTTTAAGGTTATGAAAAAAAGATCGAATCTTGTCCAAATTCAATTGGCGCAAAGCAAATTTTCCAACCAAAATAAATTTAAAAGGTTTTGCAAGCTTTTCGACATCAAGATCTAAACACATGATTGCAGGCATACCTTGAAAAGAAGTCAAATTAAGATTCACCAAGTCAGAAGAGATAGAGCACTTACCAAAAAGTGCATCCTTAAAGGATTTAATTGCACGAATGGCATTGGGTTCAAGAATCCACAAAAAATTGGATGCCCTAGTTGGATCATCCGAATTGGGAGATGTAATCTATGAGTTCAAGGTCACTATAACCATATTCAGAAGAGACACATCATGTGAGTGGCTAGAGACTGAAAAGGCTCCAGAAAATAGTCGAGAATGATGAGGATCCACCAAAAATGTGAGACGAGAATGCATCGATGAACGGGAAAATAAAATCACCAGTGTAATAGGGGAGAATGAGGAGGGTGGGTTTAGGTTAGGCTAAGGTTTAGAGGTTTGGAGATTAGGGTTTAAGATTTAGGGTTTAGGGTTTAGTTTTAGGTTTGGGTTTAGTTGGGTTTCATAGGGCTTAGCATTTAGGGTTTATAGGTTGGGGGTTTAGGTTTAGGTTTAGGGTTTAGGGTTTAGGTTAGGGTTTAGTTTGGAGTTTAGGGTTAAGCCTAGGTTAATTAGTTTTTAGGTTTAGGTTTATGATTTAGGGTTGTATGTTTAGGGTTCTAAGTTTAGGGTTTAAGGTTTACGATTTAGGGTTTAAGTTTTTTTTTTTTAAATTAAGTAAAGAAGTAGGTTTAGGTTTAATTAGTCTATTTCATTTATTTTTTATTTATTTTAGTTTTTTTTATTTTATATTTTTATTTATGTTTTTTTATTTTTTATTTCATTTTGATTATTTATTTTAGTATAATTCTTTTATTTTAGTTTATTTTTTAGGTTTAGATTTATGTTTATTTTTTAGTTTAGTTTTATTTTTATTTTATTTTAGGTTTAGGTTTTATTTTTTATTTTTAGGTTTAGGTTTAGGTTTTATTTTATTTTCTTTTAGGTTTTAGTTTTATTTTAGGTTTATTTTTTTTTTTTTAGGTTTATTTTTATTTATTTTATTTTATTTATTTTTTTTTTAGGTTTAGTTTATTTAGGTTTAGTTTAGGTTTTATTTATTTTGTTTAGTTTATTTTAGTTTAGGATTGTTTATTTTGGTTTATTTTTTTTAGTTTAGGGTTTAGGTTTTATTTTTTTTTAATTATTTTAGGTTTATTTTAGGTTTAGGTTTTATTTAGTTATTATTATATTTTATTTTAGTTTATTTTATTTTTATGCTTGGGGTTTATTTTATTTAGGATATTTATTTTTAGCTTTATTTATTTTTTTTCGTTTAGTTTAGGTTTATATTTATTTTATTTTACATTAGTTTTTAATTTTTTAATTTTTTTATTTTTTTATTTTTAGGTCTATGTTTAGGTTTAGGTTTAGGTTTAGGTTTTAATTTAGGTTTTTATTTTATTTTATTTTGCTTGAGGTTTATTTATTTATTTTATTTTATGTTTTGTTTAGGTTTATTTTAGGTTTTCAAGTTTTAGGGTTTATGGTTTATGGTTTGAGTTTAGGTTTAGGGTTTAGGTAGGTTTAGAGGTTTAGGTTTTTGTGTTTAGGATTTAGGGAGTTTTGGTTTAGGGTTTGTTTGTAGGATTAGGATTTAGTTTAGGGTAGTTTTTTATTATTTTTTTTTTACATTTTTTTATTTTTTTTTTAAATTAAGTAAATTAGTAGGTTTATGTATATTTAGTTTATTTTGTACTTTTATTTAGGTTTATTTATATTTCAATTTATTTATTTTTGTTTCTTTTAAGTTTATTTATTTTATTTTAGGTTATTTATTTAGTTTATTTTTTAGGTTTAGGTTTAGGTTTATTTTTTAAGTTTAATTTTATTTTTATTTTATTATTTAGGTTTAGGTTTCAATTTTAATTTTTAAGTTTAAATTTAGGTTTTTATTTTATTTTTTAGGTTTAGGTTTTATTTTAGGTTTATTTTAGGTTCTATTTTTTTAGTTTAGGTTTAGGTTTGTTTTATTTTATTTTATTTCAGTTTTGGCTTAGGTTTAGTTTATTTTAAGTTTAAGTTTAGGTTTTATTTATTTTAGTTTAGTTTAGGTTTAGGTTTACTTTATTTTTAATTTAGGTTTAGTTTTTTTTTAGTATATGGTTCAAGTTTTATTTTTTGTTTATTTTTAGATTTATTTTTTAGGTTTAGGTTTTTATTTAGTTTTTATTTTATTTTAGGTTTTTTTTTATTTTTATTTTAGGTTTAGTTTTTATTTTATTTAGGTTTTTTTGTTAGTTTAGTTTAGGTTTTTATTCATTTTATTTTAGTTTAGTTTTTATTTTTATTTTATTTTCTTTTAGGTTTAAATTTTTAAGTTTAGGTTTAGGTTTAGGTTTTAGTTTATGTTTTATTTTGTTTTTATTTTATTATTTTTTTTATTTTTTAGCTTATTTTATTTATTTTATTTTTTTATTTAATTTAGGTGTAGGTTTTTAGCTTTTATTTTAGGGTTTAGGGTAGGGTTTTTTAGAGTTTAGGGTTAGTTTAGGGTTTAGATTTAGAGTTTAGGGTTTAGGGTTTAGGTTTAGGTTTAGGTTTGGTTCAGTGTTTAGGGTTTGAGTGTTTAGGGTTTGGGTTTTGGGTTAGGGTTTTTTCATATTTTATATATTTAGTTTTTAGTGTTTAGGGTTTATGTTTTAGGTTTAGGGTTCATGTTTTGGTTTAGGGTTTAGGGTTTATGGTTTTTTATTAATAGAGAATAAATTCAGTTTCAACATTTCTTCTTTTTCATTTCATCAACTAAGTAACACACTTAGTTCTCTAAGACACAAGTGATGACATAGACAAAAAATGAGCATGCATAGAACAAATCAAACACCCTAGATAACTAGAAGATTCTCTATTGTAAGGACACAGTTCCATAAGCAGTAGATCAGATCGATCATTCTTCAATTTCTCCAGTTCCCATCAAAACCACCTAGACCTCTCGAGTGGTGGGATCCATCATCATATCCCCAATCTCTCCCTCTACCACTACCACAGTTGTAACCTCTGTCGCTCCTCCCACTTCCATAATCGCCCCTGCTCCAACCACCACCTCCATATCCACCAGCACCTCTAGATCACCCACCACCACTATGATAATTACCACCTTTGCCTTTGACTCCACTGCCAGATCTAGACTGAGCCTCTTTGACGGTGATGTTCTTGCAGTCAAGGTTTTTTCCATTCTTAAGGTTTAAGTTTAGGTTTATTAGGTTTAAGTTTATTTTTTAATTTATTTAGTTACTTTAGGTTCAGGTTTAGAGTTTGGGGTTTTGGGTTTAGGGTTTAGGGTTAGGGTTTACGACTTAGAGATTAGGTTTTAGGTTTTTATTATTTAGAGTTAGGGTTTAGGTGTGGTTAGGGTTTAGGGTTTGGGGTTTGGTGGGTTTGGGGTTTAGGGTTTGAATTTAAGGTTTAAGGGTCTTTTTTAAATAAGTAAGTAGGTTTATGTTTATTTAGTATATTTAGTTTATTTTTATTTTTATTTAGGTTTATTTTTATTTTATTTAGTTTTTTTTATTTTATTTAAGTTTAGTTTTTATTTTAGTTTATTTTAGGTTTAGGTTTTATTTTATTTTTTTAGGTTTTAGGTTTTATTTTGATTTATTTTTAGGTTTTATTTTTAGTTTAAGTTTTTAGTTTTAGTTTAGTTAATTTTTAGTTTAGGTTTAGGTTTTATTTATTTAGTTCAATTTATTTTACTTTAGCTTTATGTTTTATTTTGTTTATTTTATTTTTATTTTAGGTTTAGTTTTTTAGTTTATGGTTTAGGTTTATTTTATTTATTTTTAGGTTTTATTAGGTTTATTATTTAGGTTTAGGTTTTATTTAGTTTTTTATTTTTTTATTTAATTTATTTTATTATAGTTTTATTTTATATTATTTTATTTTTTAATTTAGTTTAGGTTTTATTTAATTTATTTTAGTTTAGTTTTATTTTTATTTTATTTTCTTTTAGGTTTAGGTTTAAGTTTCAATTTTAGTTTATATTTTATTTTATTTTATTTATTTATTCTATTTTGGTTTTTTTTTATAGTTTAGTTTAGGTTTAGGTTTTTTTCTTTTTTTTAGGGTTTAGGGTTTAGGGTTTAGGGTTTATGGTTTTGGGTCTTCTTTGGTCTCAGGATTTTTTTTTAGGGTTTAATGTTTAGGGTTTAAGGTTTAGGTTTAAGTTTAGGGTTAGTTTAGTTTAGTTTATTGTTTTAGTGTTTAGTGTTTAGGGTTTAGGGGGATGGGATTTACTTTATTTATTTTATTTTATTTTTAGGGTTTGTAGTTTTTTCTAATAGAGAACAAATTCAAATTCAACATTTCTTCTTTTTAATTTCATCAACCAAGTAACACACTAAGTTCTCAAAGGCACAAGCGATGACATAGATCAAAAATGAGCACGCATAGAGCAAATCAAAAACCCTAGATAACTAGAATCGTCTCTAATATATAGATAAAATTCCATAAGCAGTAGATTGGATCGGCCATTCTTTAGTTTTGCTAGTTCCCATCAGAACCACCACAACCTCTCAAGTAGCGGATCCAACCATTATATCCCCGATCTCACCCTCTACGACCACCAAGGTTGTAACCTCTATCACTCCTCCCGCCTCCATAACCACCACTGCTCCAACCACCACCTCCATATCCACCAGCACCTCCAAATCCCCCACCACCACTATGATAACTGCCACCTCCGCCATTGCCTTCACTGCTATATCTAGAGTGATCCTAGTTAACGATGATGTTTTTGCTGTCAAGTTTTTGGCCATTCTTAGGGTTTATGTTTAAGTTTATTTGGTTTAGGTTTATTTTTAATTTATTTAGTTACTTTAGGTTTAGGTTTAGGGTTTAGGGTTTTGGGTTTAGGATTTAGAGTTATGATTGAGGGTTTAGAGCTTAGGGTTTAGGTTTTTTGTGTTTAAAGTTAGGTTTTAGGGTTTAGGGTTTAGAGTTTTTTAGGGTTTTGGGTTCGGGGTTAAAGGTTTAGGGTTTAGGATTTAGGGTTTAAGATTTTTTTTAAAACATTAAGTAAACTGGTAGGTTTAGGTTTATTTAGTATATTTAGTTTATTTTTTATTTATTTTAGTTTACTTTACTTTTTATTTTTATTTAGGTTAATTTTTTACTTTTATTTAGTTTAGTTTATTTATTTTGGGTTTCTGGATTTTAGTTTAGGTTTTATTTTAGTTTCTTTTTAGGATTAAGTTTAGCTTAAGGTTTATTTTTATTGAGTTTTATTTTTTAGGTTTAAGTTTTATATTTTATTTTTAGGTTTAGGTTTTTTCTTTATTTTTTTAGTTTTAGGTTTTAGGTTTTTATTATAAGATTGTTTTTAGGTTATATTTTTTAGTTTAGTTTTATTTTTAGTTTATTTTATTTTATTTAGTTTAGCTTTAGGTTTAGGTTTTGGTTTAGTTTTTATTTATTTTAGTTTAGGTCTAGGTTTATTTTATTTTATTTTTTATTTTTGGTTTAGGTCTTTTTATAGTTTAAAGTTAAGGTTTTATTTATTTTTTATTTTTAAGTTTTATTCTTAGGTTTATTTTTTAGGTTTAGGTTTTTTATTTTGTTTTTATTTTATTTTATTTTAGTTTTATTTTATTTTTATTTTAAATTTAGTTTTTATTCTATTTAGGTTTTTTATTCTTAGGTTTATTTTATTTTTTTTAGTTTAGTTTAAGTTTTTATTTATTTTATTGTAATTTATTTTGATTATTTCTTTAATTTTTAGGTTTAGGTTTACATTTTAGTTTTAGTTTAGGTTTGTATTTTATTTTATTTTATTATTATATTTAAGTTTAGATTTTTTTATATTTTTTATTTTTAGGTTTTATTTAGTTTAGGTTTAGGTTTTTAGGTTTTTAAGGTCTAGGTTTTAGGGTTTAACGTTTTGGGGTTTAGGGTTTCAGGGTTTAGGGATTAGGGTTTAGGGATAAGTTTAGGATTTAGGGTTTAGGGTTTAGTGTTTGGGTTTTATAGGGTTTTAGGGTTTAGGGTTTAGGGTTTAGTGTAGCTTAGGGTTTAGAGTGTATTTTTTTAAAATTAAGTAAACCCAGGTTTAGGTTTATTTAGATTATTTAGTTTATATTTCATTTAATTTAGTTTATTTTATTTTTATTTTATTTATGTTCATTTTATTTTATTATGTATGTATTTATTTTAGGTTTTTTTTATTTTAGTTTTATTTTAGTTTATTTTTTTTAGGTTTTGGTTTAGGTATTTTTTAGTTATATTTTATTTTATTTTAGCTTTAGGTTTTATTTTATTTTTTAGGTTTAGGTTGATTTTGATTTATTTTTTTTAGGTTTAGGTTTTCATTTTAGTTTATTATTAGGTTTTATTTTAGTTTAGGTTTAGTTTATTTTATTTATTTAGTTTAGGTTTAGGTTTAGGTAATATTTTTAGTTTAGGTTTAGATTTTATTTATTTTAGTTCAATTTATTTTAGTTTAGGGTTTATTTTATTTTATTTTAGGATTAGGTTTTAATTTTTTGATTTATTTTTTATGTTGAGGTATTTATATAATTTTTATTTTTTTTTATTTTAGGTTTATTTTATTTTTATTTTAAGTTTAGTTTTATTTTGTTTTATATTTTATTTACTTTAGGTTTTATTTATTTTATTTTAGTTTAGTTTTCATTTTATTTATTTTCTTTTATTTTAGGTTTAGGTTTATGTTTAAGTTTATGTGTTAGCTTTTATTTTATTATATTTTATTATTTTATTTTAGTTTAGATTTATTTATTTATTTTATTTTTAGGTTTTCTTTAATTTTGGTTTATGTTTTTAGCTCTTTAGGGTTTTGAGTTTAGGATTTAAAGATTAGGGGGTTTTAGGGTTTAGGGTTTAGGTTTTAGGGTTTAGGGTTTAGGGTTTAGGGTTTAGGGTTTTATGGTTTTAGGATTTTAGGGTTTAGGGTTTAGAGATTTTAGGGTTTAGGGTTTAGGGTTTAGTGTTTAGGTTTTAGGTTTTAGGTTTCGGTTTAGGGTTTAGGGTTTAGGGTTTTGGGTTAGTGTTAGGGTTAATAGTTTAGGGTTTAGGGTTAGGGTTTCTTTTTATTATTTTATTTTTTTATTTTTTATGGTTTAGGATTTAGGGTTTAGGTTTTAGGTTTAGGGTTCAAGTTTTAGTTTAGGCTTAAAAATTTTTGGCTTCTTTTCAACAGAGAACAAATTCATATTCAACATTTCTTCTTTTTGATTTCATCAACCAAGTAACACACCAAGTTCTCTAAGACACAAGCGATGAGATAGATAAAAAATGAGCACACATAGAGTCAATCAAAAACCCTGGATAACTAGAACTGTCTCTAACTTAAAGACACAGTTCCATAAGCAGCAAATTAGATCATGCAATTTTCAATTTCTTCATCCCCCATCTGAACAACCTCAGCCTCTCGAGTAGTAGGATCAACCATCATACCCCAGATCTCTCCATCCGCCACCACCATGGCTATAACTTGTGTTGCTCCTCCCGCCTTCATATCCACCATTGCTCCAACCACTACCTCCATGTCCAACACCTCCAGATCCCCCAGCACCACTATGATAACTATCTCCTCCGCCTTCATCTCCATCACCAGATCTAGACTAAGCCTGGTCGACGGTGATGTTCCTGCCATCAAGGTTCTACTAATTCTTAAGGTTTAGGTTTAGTTTTATGTTTTACTTTTTTTAAATTTAGGTTTAGGTTTTTTTTAGGTTTAGGTTTTAGGTTTTTATTTTTGGTTTATTTTTAAGTTCTATTTTTTAGTTTAGGTTTTGGTTTTTTTTAGTTTATTTTCTTTTATTTTATTTAGGTTTAGGTTTATGTTTAGTTTATTTTAGGTTTAGGTTTAGGTTTTATTTATTTTAGTTTAGGTTTAGATTTATTTTATCTTTTTATTTAATTTTTATTTTAGGTTTAGGGTTTAGGTTTTATTTTTTATTTATTTTTATAGTTTACTTTTAGGTATATTTTTGAGGTTTAGGCTTTTATTTAATTTCTACATTATTTTATTTTATTTTAAGTTTATTTATTTTTATTTTATGTTTAGTTTTTATTTTATTTAGGCTTCTTTATTCTTAAGTTTATTTGATTTTTTTAGTTTAGTTTAGGTTTTTAATTATTTTCTTTTAGTTTTTTCTTATTTTGTTTAGATTTTAGTTAGGTTTTTATTTTATTTAGGTTTATATTTTTTATTTATTTTATTTTTAGGTTTTATTTAGCATAAGTTTATGTTTTCAGGGTTCAGTGATTAGGGTTTAGGGTTTATGATTTAGGGTTTAGGGTTTAATGGTTTACGATTTTAAAGTTTAGGGTTTAGGGTGTAGTGTTTAAGCTCTTGGGTTTAGAGTTTTTAGGGTTTAGGGTTTAGGGTTACTTTAGAGTTTAGTGTTTATGGTTTTAGGGTTCAAGGTTTAGGGTTTAGGGTTTAGGGTTTAAGGTTTAGGGTTTAAGGTTTAGAGTTTAGGGTTAGTTTTAGGGTTTACGGTTTACAATTTAAAAAAAAAAATTAAGTAAACTTCTAGGTTTAAGTTTCTTTAGTTTATTTAGTTTATTTTATTTTTTATTTTTATTTAGTTTATTTTTATTTTTATGTAGTTTGGTCTATTTATTTTAGGTAAATTTATTTTTTTTAGTTTTTTTTATTTTAGTTCATTTTTTAGGTTCATGTTTTATTTTTTATTTTAAGGTTTAGGTTTAGGTTTTTATTTTTATTTTTTTAGGTTTAGGCTTTAGGTTTTTATTTTAGGTTTATTTTTAGGAATTATTTTTTAATTTAGGTTTAAGTTTATTTTTAATTTATTTTATTTTATTTAGTTTAGGTTTAGGTTTAGGTTTAGTTTATTTTAGGTCTTGGTTTAGGTTTTATTTATTTTAGTTTAGTTTATTTTAGTTTAGGTTTATGTTTATTTTATTTTGTTTATTATATTTTTATTTTATGTTTATGTTTTTTTAATTTAGGGTTTATGTTTTATTTTTTATTTATTTTTACATTTTACATTTTGGTTTATTTTTGAGGTTTAGGTTTTTATTTAGTTTTTATTTTATTTTAGGTTTATTTATTTTTATTTTACATTTAGCTTTTATTTTATTTAGGTTTTTAATTCTTTGGTTTATTCTATTTTCCTAGTTTAGTTTTGGTTTTTATTTTATTTTTTTTTAGGTTTAAGTTTAGTTTAGGTTTCTATTTTATTTTATTTTCTTCTTTTATTTGTGTTATGTTTTTAGGTTTTTAGGGTTTAGGGTTTATGGTTAAGGATTTAGGGCTTTAGGGTTTATGGTTTTAGTGTTTTGGATTTAGTGTTTAGTGTTTAGGGTTTTAGGTGTAGGGTTTTAATGGTTTCGGGTTTAGGGTGTAGGGTTTAGGGTTTAGGGTTTAAGGTTTAGTGTTTGGGGTTTAAGATTCTTTTTAAACTAGTAGGTTTAGGTTTATTTAGTATATTTAGCTTATTTTTTACTTTATTTAGATTTATTATATTTTTATTTTATGTTTAGTTTTTATTTTATTTAAGTTTTTTTAGTTTTAGGTTTATTTTATTTTTAATTTAGTTTAGGTTTTTATTTATTTTACTTGAGTTTAGTTTTTACTTTTTTACTTTTTATTTTATTATATTTTTTGGTTTAGGTTTAGGTATATATTTTAGTTAAGGTTTTCATTTTATTTTATGTTTTTATCTTATTTAGGTTTAGGTTTTTTTAAGGTTTTATTTAGTTTAGGTTTTGGTTTTTTGGTTTTTAGGGTTTATGGTTTCAGGTTTAGAGTTTATTTTTAAGGTTTAGTGTTTAGGCTTTAGGGTTTAGGGTTTTTAGGGTTTAGGGGTTTTTTTTAAAGAAATTAAGTAAACAAGTAGGTTTAGGTTTATTTTGTTTATTTAGTTTATCTTTTATTTATTTTATTTTATTTTATTTATGTTTATTATTTATTTATTTTAGGTTTATTTATTTTAGTTTAGGTTTTTTATTTTTGTTTATTTTTTAGGTTTAAGTTTGTTTTTAAGTTGAGTTTTATTTTTATTTTATTCTTTAATTTTATGTTTTATTTTTTATTCTTAAGTTTAGGTTTAGGTTTTAGGTTTTTATTTTAGGTTTATTTTTAGGTTTTATTTTTAGTTTAGGTTTTGGTTTTTTTTTTTAGGTTTATTTTATTTTTTTTAGTTTAGGTTTAGGTTTATGTTTAGTTTATTTTAGGTTTAGGATTAGTTTTTATTTATTTTAGTTTAGGTTTAGATTTATTTTACCTTTTTATTTTATTTTTATTTTAGGTTTATGGTTTAGGTTTTATTTTTTATTTATTTTTACATTTTAATTTTAGGTATATTTTTGAGGTTTAGGCTTTTATTTAGTTTTTATTTTATTTTATTTTATTTTAGGTTTATTTATTTTTATTTTATGTTTAGTTTTTATTTTATTTAAGTTTTTTTATTCCTAAGTTTATTTTATTTTTTAGTTTATTTTAGGTTAGGTTTTTATTTTATTTAGGTTTACATTTTTTATTTATTTTATTTTTAGGTTTTATTTGGCTTAAGTTTATGTTTTCAGGGTTTAGTGATTTGGGTTTAGGGTTTAGGATTTATGGTTTAAGGTTTAGGGTTTAAGGTTTAATGGTTTATGATTTTAGGGTTTAGTGTTTAGGCTTTTGGGTTTAGAGTTTTTAGGGTTTAAGGTTTAGGGTATAGGGTTAGTTTAGAGTTTAGGATTTATGGTTTTAGGTTTCAAGGTTTAGGGTTTAAGGTTTAGGTTTTAGGGTTAGGGTTTGGGTTTAAGGTTTAGGGTTTAGGGTTTTGGGTATAGGTTTTAATTTTTGTTAGGGTTTAAGGTTTTGGGTTGTAGGTTTAAGGTTTAGAGTTTAGGGTTAGTTTTAGGGTTTAGGTTTTACAATTTTTTTTAAACAAAGATTAAGAAAATTGCTAGGTTTATGTTTCTTTAGTTTATTTAGTTTATTTTTAATTTATTTTAGTTTATTTTATTTTTTATTTTTATTTAGGTTTTTTTATTTTTATTTAGATTGGTTTATTTATTTTAGGTATATTTATTTTTGTTTAGGTTTTTTGTTATAGTTTATTTTATAGGTTTAGGTTTTATTTTTTATTTTTAGGTTCAAGTTTAGGTTTTTATTTTTATTTTTTTATGTTTAGGCTTTAGGTTTTAATTTTAGGTTTGTTTTTAGGAATTATTTTTTAGTTTTGGTTTAGGTTTATTTTTAGTTTATTTTATTTTATTTAGTTTAGGTTTATGTTTAGGTTTAGTTTATTTTAGGTCTTGGTTTATGTTTTATTTATTTTAGTTTAGTTTATTTTAATTTAGGTTTATGTTTATTTTATATTGTTTATTTTATTTTTATTTTAGGTTTATGTTTTTTTAATTTAGGGATTAAGTTTTATTTTTTATTTATTTTTAAATTTTACATTTTGGTTTGTTTTTGAGGTTTAGGTTTTTATTTAGTTTTTATTTTATTTTAATTTAGGTTTAATTATTTTTATTTTACGTTTAGTTTTTATTTTATTTAGGTTTTTAATTCTTCGGTTTATTTTATTTTCTTAGTTTAGTTAAGGTTTTTATCTTATTTTATTTTATTTTATTTTATTTTTTTAGGTTTAGGTTTTGGTATCTATTTTATTTAATTTTCTTCTTTTATTTAGGTTTACGTTTTTAGGTTTTTAGGGTTTAGGGTTTAGGGTTTACGGTTTAGGGTTTAGGGTTTTAGAGTTTAGGGTTTAAGGTTTAGGGTTTAGGGTTGAAGATTTAAGGTTTAAGATTTTTTTTTAAACCAGTAGGTTTAGGTTTATTTAGTATATTTAGCTTATTTTTATTTAATTACATTTTATTTTATTTTTATTTTATGTTTAGTTTTTATTTTTTTAAGTTTTTTAGTTTTAGGTTTATTTTTTTAGTTTAGTTTATGTTTTTATTTATTTTACTTGAGTTTAGTTTTTTAGTTTTTACTTTTTAGTTTATTTTCTTTTTTGGTTTAGGTTTAGGTATATGTTTTAGTTTATGTTTTATTTTATTTTATGTTTTTATGTTATTTGGGTTTAGGTTTTTTTTTAGGTTTCTTTTAGTTTAGGTTTAGGTTTTTTAGTTTTTACAATTTATGGTTTTGGGTTTAGAGTTTTTTTAAGGTTTAGTGTTTAGGCTTTAGGGTGTAGGGTTTTTAGGTTTTATGGTTTAGGGCTTTTAGGGTTTATGGTTTAGGGTTTAGGGTTTAGAAAATTCTTCCATATAATAAATATTAGGAGAGCAACCACCCCTTCTTTCTAAAGAATACAAAATAGTGTTGAAATCACCCGCAACTAACCAAGGTTTGTTAACAAAAAGAGCAAAACTTCACAAATTCTCCCAAAGAACATTCTGAATAGCTCTATTGCAAGAAGCATAAATGAAAGAGCCTAGAACATAAGAATCACCAAAAGAAATTTGAGCATTGACAACTTGTTGTAGATCATCTAAAATTAAAACATTTAAGAAGCTATTACAAAAGAACCAAATTTTATTGCTGATGTTAGAGAAAAAATTATTGAAATGAAGCATTCTAGCAACATGATTGTTTTATCAACATGTACGATAGGTTCAATAACAATAAGTAAAGAGATATTGTTAATTCTATAGGGATTTCTAATATGATTTTGAACAGTGAGGGTACTAATCCCTCTAAAATTCCAAATAAGAGAATTAAACATAAAGAAAATTGTAAAAGGAAATTAAAGAATAAAAATAAAGAGAGAGAAAGAATAATAAATCCTCTCCTAAGCCAAAAATTCAAACAACACATTATTTATGTGAAGAGGATTTAGATCTAGTAGATCTGACAAGATTAGGAGGTTTCATCTTGGAGTTTTTAGTTTTCTTTCTAAAGACAATTTGAAATTTTATGTTTTTACCCAAAGTGTCACCTTCAGATAAAGATTGATTAGGAATATTGTTTATATGATAAGGATCAGTAAGAACATCTCTAATCACAACTCCCTTTCTTCCAAATCAACATTTTGTTGAAAAGTGGGATTAAAATGAAGATCAATCTTGGAATTAGGGGAAGGAAAAGAAATTATACCATTCAAAGCATAATTACCAATGTCAAAATATGTGTTTTGCTCAAGAATTTCAGCCACATTCAAGTTATCATTCAAGTTATCATTCAAGTTATCATTAAACCTTCATTCTCATCAACTAATATGAGCAAAGAGGCATGAATAGACTCTTTAGAGAGTGAATCATCATTTTTTCAACCTCTTTAAATTTGGAATTTGCCATAGTAGGCATATTTTCCTGTAAAGAAAGGTTGTTAGGCAGACCATCTTTTTTAACATGATTAATACATTTGTCATTGTTGGAATGAGAAGTAGAATCAACAATTTTAGGAACATCAAAAGATTCCAAAGAATCCAACCTAATATTAACATTTAAGTTTTTTTAGGCACAAAAATAGTTTTCTTAACTTTATCAGAAGCTAATTTAGAGATAGGATCATTCAAAATTTTCTTTTTAAGAAGTGGGTGAAGAACAAAACACTCTGAATTTTCATGATCATGAATCTTGCAATGGGAACAGAAAATAAAAATCATTTCAAATTTGACTTTTTTTAAATAACAAAACTTTTTAGATTCATTCCAGACCTCCTTAGGATGTTTTTAGATATGTCAAGTTCAACTAATATATGAGCAATAGAGGGATGGGATCTCACAGCATTCACTTGATCGATTTTGAGTGGCCAAATGAAAAGAGCCCCGACAACAAATAAAACTTGGTGGGTAACATAATGGATTCTCATATTTGGAAGAGCTAACCACACAAGAACAATAAGAGATTCCTCCTTTATATCAAAAAGGGAAGGCCAATTCGACAAACACATTTGACAGATAAAGACAAAATAAGATAGAGAAAATCCTTGAATAATCCAAATTATTCGTAAGTTGAATCATAATATGTTATAGATCGATCAAGCCAATAGAGAAAGCACCCAAAAGTTTAAGGTTATGAAAATAATCATGTCCAAATTTAGCTGGCGCAAAGCAAATTTTCCAACCAAAATAAATTTAAAAGGTTTTGCAACCTTGTTGACATCAAGATCTAAACACATGATCACAGACATACCTTGAAAAGAAGTCAAAATAAGATTCACTAAGTCAGAATAGATAGAGAACTTACCAGAAAGTGCATCCTTAAAGGATTTAATTGCACGAATGGCATTGGGTTCAAGAATGCCCAAAAAATTAGATGCCCTAGCCAGATCATCCGAATTGGGAGATCTAATCTACGAGTTCGAGGTCACCTCAGCCATATTCAGAAGAGACACATCACGTGAGTGGCTAGAGATTGAAAAGGCTCCAAAAAATAGTCGAGAATGATGAGGATCCACCAAATATGCTAGACGGGAATGCATCGATGAAGGGGAAAACAAAATCACCAATTTCATAAGGGAGACCGAGGAGGGGTGTGTTTAGGTTAAGGTTTAATGTTTAGGGTTTAGGGTTTCGAGATTAGGGTTTAGGATTTAAGGTTTAGGGTTTATGGTTTAGGGTTTAGGGTTTAAGGTTTTAGGGTTTAGGATATATGACTTAGCATTTATGGTTTTAAGTTAAGGTTTAGGGTTTAGGGTTTAGGGTTATGGTTTAGGGTTTAGAGTTTAGGGTTTAGGATTTAAAGTTTAGGGTTTAGGGTTAAGGGTTTAGGGTTAGTTTAGGGTTAAGGGTTTAGGGTTTATGATTTAGGGTTGTATGTTTAGGCTTCTTAGTTTAGGGTTTAGGGTTTCGGGTTTAGGATTTAGGGTTTAAGTTTTTTTTTTAAATTAAGTAAACAAGTAGGTTTAGGTTTATTTAGTTTATTTCTTTATTTTATTTTATTTTATTTTATTTTATATTTTTATTTAGGTTTTTTTATTTTTTATTTCATTTTGATTATTTATTTTAGGTTTATTTATTTTAGTTTATTTTTTAGGTTTAGATTTATGTTTATTTTTTAGTTTAGTTTTATTTTTATTTTATTTTTAAGTTTAGGTTTTATTTTTTATTTTTAGGTTTAGGTTTAGGTTTTTATTTTATTTTCTTAGGCTTAGGTTTTAGGTTTTTTTTTAGGTTTATTTTTAGGTTTTATTTTTTTTTAAGTTTATTTTTTTGTTTATTTTATTTTATTTATTTTAGGGTTTAGTTTTAGTTTCTTTTAGGTTTAGGTTTAGGCTTTATTTCTTATTATTTAGTTTATTTTAGTTTCAAATTAAGTTTATTTTTGGTTTATGGTTTTTTTTTAGTTTGGGGTATAGGTTTTATTTTTTAATTATTTTTAGGTTTATTTTTTTAGGTTTAGGTTTTTATTTATTTATTATTATATGTTATTTTAGGTTTATTTTATTTTTTTATGCTTAGGTTTACTTTTATTTAGGATTTTTGATTTTAGCTTTATTTATTTTTTTCATTTTGTTTAGGTTTATATTTATTTTATTTTACATTAGTTTTTATTTTTTTATTTATTTATTTTTAGGTTTATGTTTAGGTTCAGGATTAGGTTTAGGTTTTAATTTAGGTTTTTATTTTATTTTATTTTCATTTAGGTTTATTTATTTATTTTATTTTTATGTTTTATTTAGTTTAGGTTTAGGTTTTTAGGTTTTCAAGTTTTTAGGGTTTATGGTTTATGGTTTGGAGTTTAGGGTTTAGGGTTTAGGGTTGTAGGTTTTAGGGCTTAGGGTTTAGGGATTTGTGTTTAGGATTTAGGGTTTAAGGTTTAGGGTTTAGGGTTTTAGGGTAGGTTTAGGGTTTAGGGTTGTAGGATTAGGATTTAGAGTTTAGGGTTTTGGGTTAGGGTTTTTATATTGTTTTTTTCATTTGTTTAATTTTTTAAATTAAGTAAACTAGTAGGTTCAGGTATATTTAGTTTATTTTGTACTTCTATGTAGGTTTATTTCTATTTCAATTTATTTTTATTTATTTCTTTTAAGTTTATTTATTTTATTTTAGGTTTTTTTATTTAGTTTATTTTTTACGTTTAGCTTTAGGTTTAGGTTTATTTTTTAAGTTTAATTTTATTTTTATTTTATTATTTAGGTTTAGGTTTCATTTTTAATTTTTAAGTTTTAATTTAGGTTTTTATTTTATTTTTTAGGTTTAGGTTTTGGGTTTTTATTTTAAGTTTATTTTAGGTTCTATTTTTTTAGTTTAGGTTTAGGTTTGTTTTTATTTTATTTTATTTTATTTTATTTAGGTTTAGGTTTAGGTTTAGTTTATTTAGGTTTTAGTTTAGGTTTTATTTATTTTAGTTTAGTTTAGGTTTAGGTTTATTTTATTTTTATTTTAAGTTTAGGATATTTTTAGTATAGGGTTCAAGTTTTATTTTTTAATTATTTTCAGATTTATTTTTTAGGTTTAGGTTTTATTTAGTTTTTATTTTATTTTAGGTTTATTTTATTTTTATTTTAGGTTTAGTTTTTATTTTATTTATGTTCTTTTTAGTTTAGTTTAGGTTTTTATTCATTTTATTTTAGTTTAGTTTTTATTTTTTATTTTATTTTATTTTTAGGTTTAGGTTTAAGTTTAGGTTTAGGTTTAGGTTTAGGTTTAACTTTTAGTTTATGTTTTTATTTTATTTTATTTTTTTATTTCATTTTGTTTTAGCTTATTTTATTTATTTTATTTTTAGGTTTTATTTAGTTTAGGTGTAGGTTTTTAGATTTTTAAGGTTTAGTGTTTAGGGTTTAGGGATTAGAGTTTAGGGTTAGTTTAGGGTTTAGGATTTAGAGTTTAGGGTTTAGAGTTTAGGTTTTAGGTTTAGGGTTTAGGTTTAGGGTTCAGATTTAGGGTTTCGGGTTAGAGTTAGGGTTTTGGGTTTTAGGTTAGGGTTTTTTCATTTTTATATTTTTAGTTTTTAGTGTTTAGGGTTTATGTTTTAGGTTTAGGGATCATGTTTTGGTTTAGGTTTTAGGGTTTATGATTTTTTTAATAGAGAACAAATTCAATTTCAACATTTCTTCTTTTTCATTTCATCAACTATGTAACACAGTTAGTTCTCTAAGACACAAGTGACGACATAGACAAAAAATGAGCATGCATGGAACAAATCAAACACCCTAGATAACTAGAAGATTCTCTATTGTAAGGACATAGTTCGATAAGCAATAGATCAGATCGATCGTTCTTCAATTTCTCCAGTTCTCATCAAAATCACCCTGACCTCTCGAGTAGCGGGATCCATCATCATATCCCCAATCTCTCCCTCTACCACTACCATAGTTGTAACCTCCGTCGATCCTCCCACTTCCATAACCACCCTTACTCCATCCACCACCTCCATATCCACCAGCACCTCTAGATCCCCCACCACCACTGTGATAATTACATCCTTTGCCTTTGCCTCCACTGCCAGATCTAAACTGAGCCTGTTTGATGGTGATGTTCTTGCAGTCAAGGTTTTTTCCATTCTTAAGGTTTAGGTTTAGGATTGTTAGGTTTAAGTTCATTTTTTAATTTATTTAGTTTCTTTAGGTTCAGGTTTAGGGTTTGGGGTTTTGGATTTAGGGTTTGGGGTTTTGGGTTTAGGGTTTAGGGTTAGGGTTTATGACTTAGGGCTTAGGTTTTAGGGTTTTATTGTTTAGGGTTAGGGTTTAGGGTTTGTGGTAGGCTTTGGGTTTTGGGTTTTGGGTTTGGGGTTTGGGGTTTAGGGTTTAGGGTTTAGGATTTAAGGTTTAAGGGTCTTTTTTTAAATTAAGTAAACTAGTAGGTTTATGTTTATTTAGTATATTTAGTTTATTTTTTATTTTTTATTTTTATTTAGGTTTATTTTTTATTTTTATTCAATTTAGTTTATTTATTTTATGTTTATTTATTTTAGTTTATTTTTTGGTTTAGGTTTTTATTTTCGATTTATTTTTAGGTTTTATTTTTTAGTTTAAGTTTAGATTTACTTTTAGTTTAGTTAAATTTTTTTAGTTTAGGTTTAGGTTTTATTTATTTTAGTTCAATTTATTTTACTTTAGCTTTATGTTTTTTTTTTATTTTGTTTATTTTTTTTTTATTTTAGGTTTAGGTTTTTTTTTTAGTTTATGGTTTAGGTTTTATTTTTATTTATTTTTAGGTTTTATTATTAGGTTTATTGTTTAGGTTTAGGTTTTTATTTCATGTTTAATTTATTTTTATTTTAGTTTTACTTTTCTATTATTTAGGTTTTTTATTTTTTAATTCAATTTAGTTTTATTTAATTTATTTTGGTTTAGTTTTATTTTTATTTTTTATTTTTTTGGTTTAAGTTTAATTTTTGATTTTAGTTTATATTTTTATTTTATTTTATTTATTTATTCTATTTTGGTTTTGGTTTTTATAGGTTTTATTTAGTTTAGGTTTACATTTTTTTTTTAGGGTTTAGGGTTTAGGGTTTAGGGTTTAAGGTTTAAAGTTTAGGGTTTAGGGTTTAGGTTTTACGGTTTTAATGTTTAGGGTTTAGGGTTTATGGTTTAGGGTTTTACAGTTAAGGGCTAAGGGTCTAGGATTTAGGGTTTTTAGGGTTTAATGTTTAGGTTTTAAGGTTTAGGTTTAAGGTTTAGGGTTTAGGTTTAGTGTTTTGGGTTTACGATTTTGTGTTTAGGGTTAGTGTTAGGGTTTAGGGTTTAAGTATAGGGCTTTATTTTATTTATTTTATTTTTTTATTTTTAGGGTTTGTAGTTTTTTCTAATAGAGAACAAATTCAAATTCAACATTTCTTCTTTTTAATTTCATCAACCAAGTAACACACTAAGTTCTCAAAGTCACAAGCGACGACATAGATCAAAAATGAGCACGCATAGAGCAAATCAAAAACCCTAGATAACTAGAACCGTCTATACTATAAAGATAAATTCCATAAGCAGTAGATCGGATCAGCCATTCTTTAGTTTTGCCAGTTCCCATCAGAACCACCCCAACCTCTCAAGTAGCGGGATCCACCACTATATCTCCGATCTCTCCCTCTACGACCAGCAAGGTTGTAACCTCTGTCGCTCTTCCCGCCTCCATAACCACCACTGCTCCAACCACCACCTCCATATCCACCAGCACCCCCACCACCACTATGATAACCACCACCTCCGCCATTGCCTCCACTGCTAGATCTAGAGTGAGCCTAGTTGACGATGATGTTTTTGCTTTCAAGGTTTTGGCCATTCTTAGGGTTTATGTTTAAGTTTATTTGATTTAGGTTTATTTTTTAATTGATTTATTTACTTTAGGTTTAGGTTTAGGGTTAGGGGTTTTTGATTTAGGGTTTAGGGTTATGATTTAAGGTGCTTAGGGTTTAGGTTATTACGGTTTAAGGTTTGGTTTTAGGGTTTAGGGTTTAGAGTTTTTTATGGTTTTGGGTTTGGGGTTTAAGGTTTAGGGTTTAGGATTATGGGTTTAAGGTTTTTTTTAAAACATTAAGTAAACCAGTAGGTTTAGGTTTATTTAGTATATTTAGTTTATTTTTTATTTATTTTAGTTTACTTTATTTTTTATTTTTATTTAGGTTAATTTTTTATTTTTATTTAGTTTAGTTTATTTATTTTAGGTTTCCTGATTTTAGTTTAGGTTTTATTTTAGTTTCTTTTTTAGGTTTAGGTTTAGGTTAAGGTTTATTTTTATTGAGTTTTATTTATTTTTTATTTTTTAGGTTTAGGTTTTATTTTTAATTTTTTTGGTTTAGGTTTAGGTTTTTTCTTTATTTTTTTAGTTTTAGGTTTTAGGTTTTTATTATAGGATTGTTTTTAGGTTTTATTTTTTAGTCTAAGTTTATTTTCAATTTATTTTATTTTATATAGTTTAGCTTTAGCTTTAGGTTTAGGTTTAGTTTTTATTTATTTTAGTTCAGGTCTAGGTTAATTTTATTTTATTTTTTATTTTTGGTTTAGGTTCTTTTATAATTTAAAGTTTAGGTTTTATTTTTTATTTATTTTTAAGTTTTATTTTTAGGTTTAGTTTTTAGGTTTATGTTTTTTATTTTGTTTTTATTTTATTTTATTTTAGTTTTGTTTTATTTTTATTTTACATTTAGTTTTTATTTTATTTAGGTTTTTTATTCTTAGGTTTATTTTATTTTTTTATTTAGTTTAGGTTTTTATTTATTTTATTTTAATTTATTCTGATTATTTATTTATTTTTCTTTTTATGTGTAGGTTTACATTTTAGTTTTAGTTTAGGTTTGTATTTTATTTTATTTTATTATTATATTTAAGTTTAGATTTTTTTTTATATTTTTTATTTTTAGGTTTTATTTAGTTTAGGTTTAGGTTTTTAGGTTTATAGGGTTTAGGTTTTAGGGTTTAACGTTTTAGGGTTTAGGGAATGGGGTTAGGGATAGGTTTAGGGTTTAGTGTTTAGACTTTATAATTTAGGGTTTTTAGGATTTAGGGTTTAGGGTTTAGGCGTAGCTTATGGTTTAGGGTTTAGTATTTTTTTTAAAATTAAGTAAACCGGTAGGTTTAGGTTTATTTAGATTATTTAGTTTATTTTTCTATTAAATTTAATTTAATTTTTTTTTTTATTTATGTTCATTTTTTGTTTTTATTAAGTATTATGTATTTACTTTAGGTTTTTTTTTATTTTAGTTTAGATTTTTATTTTAGTTTATTATTTTAGGTTTTGGTTTAGGTTTATTTTTAAGTTGAGTTATATTTTTATTTTATTTTTTAAGTTTAGGTTTTATTTTTTATTATTAGGTTTAAGTTTTGATTTTGATTTAATTTTTTTAGGTTTAGGTTTTAGGTTTTTATTTTAGTTTACTATTAGGTTTTATATTTTAGTTTAAGTTTAGGTTTATTTTTAGTTTATTTTATTTTATTTAGTTTAGGTTTATTTTTAGTTTAGGTTTAGATTTTATTTATTTTAGTTAAGTTTATTTTAGTTTAGGTTTAGGTTTATTTTATTTTTATTTTCAGATTAGGTTTTTATTTTTTGGTTTATTTTTTATGTTGAGGTTTTTCTATAATTTTTATTTTATTTTATTTTAGGTTTATTTTATTTTTATTTTAAGTTTAGTTTTTATTTTGTTTAGGTTTTTTATTTTTTAGTTTAATTTAGGTTTTTATTTATTTTATTTTAGTTTAGTTTTCATTTTTTTTTATTTTTCTTTTAGGCTTAGGTTTAGGTTTATGTTTAAGTTTATGTGTAAGCTTTTATTTTATTTTATTTTATTATTTTATTTTGGTTTAGATTTATTTATTTATTTTATTTTTAGGTTTTCTTTAATTGAGGTTTATGTTTTTAGATCTTTAGGGTTTAGGGCTTAGGGTTTAGGGTTTAGGATTGAAAGATTAGGGTTTAGGGTTTATGGTTTAGGGTTTAGGGTTTATAGTTTAGGTTTAGTGTGGGTCAGTTTAGGGTGTGGTTGGGTTTAGGGTTTAGGGTTTAGGAGGGATTTTAGGTAGGGTTTAGGGTTTAGAGTTTAGGTGGTTTAGGGTTTCACAGGTGTGATTAGGGTTTAGGGTTTAGGGTTAGTGTTAGGGTTAACGATTTAGGGTTTAGGGTTAGGGTTTCTTTTTATTATTTCATTTTTTTTTATTTTTAGGGTTTAGGATTTAGGGTTTAGGTTTTGTGTTTAGGGTTCAAGTTTTAGTTTAGGTTTAAAAACTTTTCACTTTTTTTTAAATAGAGAACAAATTCATATTCAACATTTCTTCTTTTCGATTTCATCAACCAAGTAACACACCAAGTTCTCTAAGACACAAGCGATGACATAGATCAAAAATCAGCACGCATAGAGTAAATCAAATACCCTAGATAACTAGAATCGTCTCTAACTTAAAGACACAGTTCCATAAGTAGCAGATCGGATCAACCAATTTTCAATTTCTTCATCCCCCATCAGAACAACCTTAGCCTCTTAAGTAGTGGATCAACCATCATACCCCAGATCTCTCCATCTGCCACCACCATGGCTATAACTTGCATTGCTCCTCCCGCCTTCATATTCACCATTGCTTCGATCACCACCTCCATATCCACCAGTACCTCCAGATCCCCCAGCTCCACTATGATAACTGTCGCCTCCGCCTTCGTCTCCACCACCAGATCTAGACTGAGCCTAGTTGACAGTGATGTTCCTGCCATGAAGGTTCTGCCATTCTTAAGGTTTAGGTTTAGTTTAAGTTTTATTAGGTTTATTTTTTTTTGATTTATTTAATTACTTTAGGTTTAAGATTAGGGTTTGGGGTTTGGGGTTTAGGGTTTAGGGTTTAGGGTTTAGGTTTAGAGTTTAGGGTTTAGGGATTAGGGTTTAGAGTTTAGGGATTAGGGTTTAGGGTATTAGGGGTTATTCTTTTAGGAATTAATGTTTAGGGTTAGGCTATAAGGTTTAGGTTTTACGGGTTTTTACGGTGTAGGGTTTAGGGTTTTTTAAGGTGTAGGGTTTAGGGTTTAGGGTTTAGGGTTGTAGGCTTAGGGTTTAGGGTTTAAGGTTTAGGCTTAGGGTTTAAAATTTATGGTTTAAGATTTTTTTTAAACTAGTAGGTTTAGGTTTATTTAGTATATTTAGCTCATTTTTATTTAATTTAGTTTTATTTTATTTTTATTTTATGTTTAGTTTTTATTTTATTTTTGTTTTTTAGTTTTAGGTTTTTTTTTTTAGTTTATGTTTTTATTTATTTTACTTGAGTTTAATTTTTTATTTTTTAATTTTTATTTTATTTTATTTTTTGGTTTAGGTTCAGGTATAGGTTTTAGTTAAAGTTTTTATTTTTTATTTTTATGTTTTTAACATATTTAAATTTAGGCATTTTTAGGTTTTATTTAGTTTAGGTTTAGGTTTTTTGGTTTTTAGGGTTTATGGTTTCAGGTTCAGAGTTTGTTTTAAGGTTTAGTGTTTAGGCTTTAGGGTTTAGTGGTTTTTTTTTAAAATTAAGTAAACAAGTAGGTTTAGGTTTATTTTGTTTATTTAGGATTTTTTTATTTATTTTAGTTTATTTTATTTTTTATTTTTATTTATGTTTATTGCTTATTTTTATTTAGTTTAGTTTATTTATTTTAAGTTTATTTATTTTTGTTTAGGTTTTTTATTTTAGTTTATTTCTTAGGTTTAAATTTTGTTTTTTAGTTGAGCTTTATTTTTATTTTATTCTTTAGTCTTATGTTTTACTTTTTATTTTTAAGTTTAGGTTTAGGTTTTTTTTAGGTTTAGGTTTTAGGTTTATTTTTAGGTTTTATTTTTTAGTTTAGGTTATGGTTTTTTTTATTTTATTTATTTTATTTAGTTTAGGTTTTGGTTTAGGTTTAGTTTATTTTAGGTTTAGGTTTAGGTTTTATTTATTTTAGTTTAGGTTTAGATTTATTTTATCATTTTATTTTATTTTTAATTTAGGTTTAGGGTTTAGGTTTTATTTTTTATTTATTTGTACTTTTTACTTTTTGGTATATTTTTGAGGTTTAGGCTTTTATTTAGTTTTAACATTATTTTTTTATTTTAGGTTTTTTTATATTTTATGTTTAGTTTTTATTTTATTTTAGTTTCTTTATTCTTAAGTTTATTTTATTTTTTAGTTTAGTTTAGGTTTTTAATTATTTTATTTTAGTTTTTTTTAGATTTTAGTTTAGGTTTTTATTTTATTTGGGTTTATGTTTTTTATTTATTTTATTTAGGTTTTATTTAGCAGGTATGTTTGTGGTTGATTGTGGGTTTAGGATTTAGGGCAGTGGTAATGGCTCAATCTAAGGTTTAGGAGGGTAGTGTAGTGGAGTTTAGGGTTTAGGGTTTAGGTCAGTTTAGAGCGGTGGGTTGGTAAGGCCCAGGGCTAGTTTAGAAGTTAGGGTTTGGAGGGTAGGGCCCAGTTTAGGTAGCAGGGGTAGTTTAGGGTTTAGGGTTTAGGTTGAATTTAGAGTTTAGGGTTAGTTTTAGGGTTTAATTACCACATTTTAAAAAAAGATTAAGCAAACCCCAGGTTTAGTTTCTTTAGGTTATTTAGTTTATTTTAAATTTATTTTAGTTTATTTTATTTTTATTTGTATTTAGGTTTTTTTTATTTTATTTAGTTTGGTTTATTTATTTTAGGTATATTTATTTTTTTAGGTTTTTTATTTTAGTTTATTTTTTAGGTTCATGTTTTATTTTTTATTTTTAGGTTTAGGTTTAGGTTTTTATTATTATTTTTTTAGGTTTAGGCTTTAGGTTGTTATTTTAGGTTTATTTTTAGGAATTATTTTTTAATTTAGGTATAGGCTTATTTTTAATTTATTTTATTTTATTTAGTTTAGGTTTAGGTTTAGGTTTAGTTTATTTTAGGTCTTGGTTTAGGTTTTTTTTATTTTAGCTTGGTTTATTCTAGTTTAGATTTATGTTTATTTTATTTTATTTATTTTATTTTTTTTTTATATTTATGTTTTTTTTAATTTAGGGTTTAAGTTTTATTTTTTTTTATTTTTACATTTTACATTTTGGTTTATTTTTGAGGTCTAGGTTTTTATTTAGTTTTTATTTTATTTTATTTAGGTTTTTAATTCTTTGGTTTATTCTATTTTCCTAGTTTAGTTTAGGTTTTTATTTTATTTTATTTTATTTATTTATTTATTTTTTTAGGTTTAGGTTTAGGTTTAGGTTTCTATTTTATTTTATTTTCTTCTTTTATTTATGTTTATGTTTTTAGGTTTTTAGGGTTTAGGGTTTAGGGTTTAGGGTTTAGGATTTTAGGGTTTAGGGTTTTTGTGTTTAGGGTTTAGGGTTTAGGGTTTAGGGTTTAGTGTTTAGGCTTTTAGGTGTAGGGTTTTAATGGGTTTGGGTTTAGGGTTTATTAGGGTGTAGGGTTTATGGTTTAGGGTTTAAGGTTTAGGGTTGTAGGTTTAGGGTTTAGGGTTTAAGATTTAGGGTTTAGAGTTTAAGATTCTTTTTAAACTAGTAGGTTTAGGTTTATTTAGTAGATTTTAGGTTTATTAATAGACGTGGAGAGAATTATAGATTTAAAGATTATTGTTGATACAAAGATTATCAATGTTATAAGTGTCTATGCTCCTCAAGTAGGTTTGGAGGTAAGTGCAAAAGAAATTTTTTGGAATGAATTAGAGGGATTAATACAAAAGATACCTCTTGAAGAAAAAGTATTTATTGGAGGAGATTTCAATGGATATGTTAGTAGAGTGGTAGAAGATTTTAAAAGTATTCATGGTGGTTATGGATTTGGAGTGACTAATGAAGTAGGTAGGACTATATTAAATTTTGCTTTAGCTTATGATTTTGTAGTTGCTAATACTTTATTTAAGAAAATAAATGAACATATTATTACTTATAAAAATGGATCTAGTCACGATTGATTATTTTCCGATAAAAAATAGATCGTTTAGATTGTAAAGATTGTAAGGTCATTCCAAGTGAAAATCTAAGTACCCAACATCAATTGTTAGTTTTAGATTTTAAGATGAAAGGTTGTAAGAGAAAAATAAACCAAATTATTGTCCTAGAATTAAATGGGGACACTTAAAGAACACAAATAAAAATATTTTTAAGAGCAAGCTATAAGAGATTAGAATTTGGGATGTCATGAGGAAGCTAACATTATGTGGGAAAAAAATAGCAAGTGAAATTAAGCAAGTTGCTAAAGATGTGCTTGGGGAATCAAAAGGAAAAGCTTTTTTTAATAAGAGTAGTTGGTGGTAGAGTCAGAGTGTGCAAGAAAAGATAAAAAATAAGAAGTAATGTTATAAAACTTGGTTTAGATGTAAAAACTCAGAGAATTGGGAAAAATATAAAGTGGCTTGTAGAGGTTCTAAGAAAGCAATATATGTTGCAAAAAATTTAGCTTTTAGTGATTTATACAATAGATTAGATACCAAAGTAGGTGAAAGATGTATGTATACATTAGCCAACCAAAGAGATAGGAGAAGTAAAGACATAGTTCAAGTGAGGTGTATTAAGGATGAAAATAATAAAATGCTTTTTTTTAGAAAAGGATATTGAAAATAGGTGGATGAGTTATTTTGATAAACTTTTCAATGAAGGATCTAAAAGTACAATTGATTTTAGCAACCTTAATACCATAAACAAAAATAGAGAATTTTATTTTTATCGTCGTATTAGTAAATCTGAAGTTAGTGAAGCTTTAAAGAAAATGAAATGTGGAAAAGCAGTAGGATCGGATAATATTCCAATAAAAGTGTGAAAATTTTTAGGAGATCAGGGAATTTCTTGGCTTACAAATCTTTTTAATGTCATATTAAAGATTAAAAAGATGCCAGATGAGTGGAGAAAGAGTTTGTTGGTTCCTATATTTAAGAATAAAGGTGATGCACAAGAGTGCAAATTATAGAGGAATTAAGTTAATGTGCCATACATTAAAATTATGGGAGAGAGTAATTGAGCATAGTTACGATGTGATACGTAAGTTTCTCACAATCAATTTGGTTTCATGCCAGGTAGATCAACTATGGATGCTATACATTTGTTAAGGGGTTTGATGGAGAAGCATAGAGAAAGTAAGGAGGATCTACATATGATATTTGTTGATTTAGAGTTTCAAGAGATGTTCTTTGGAGAGTTCTAGAACAAAATGAAGTTAATATTGGTTATATTCAAGTCATTAAGGATATGTATACTAGAGCTGTTACTTGTGTCCAAACACAAGGAGGATTGACAAAATATTTTCCTATTTCAGTTGGATTACATCAAGGATCAGCTTTAAGCCCTAATCTTTTTTACTTTAGTTATGGATGTTCTTTCTAGGCATTTACAAGAAGATGTACCTTGGTGTATGTTTTTTGCTGATGGCATTCTTCTTGTTGATAAGATTAGAGAGGGAGTCCAACAAAAACTTGAATTATGGAGGTCAACTGTAGAGTCTAAAGGTTTTCATTTAAGTAGATCTAAAACTGAATATATGGAGTGTAATTTTAGTTGTAGAAGTTCTAGAGGTAGTGTGACATTAGAACAAGTCATTAATAAGAGTGAGTGTTTCGTGATATTTAGGCTCTATTGTTCAAAATGATGGTGAAATAGATGGAGATGTTATTAGTAGAATTCAAGTTGGATGGTTGAAGTGGAGGAATGCATCTGGCCTATTATGTGATAGAAAAGTTCCACTTAAACTTAAGGGAAAATTTTATAAGAAGGTGGTAAGACCTGCAATGACTTATGGCGTACAATAATAAAAGAGAAGCATAAGACTAAGTTAAGTTTACAGAGATGAGGATGCTTAGGTGGATGAGTGGCTTTACTCTTAGAGATAGAATGCAAAATGAGTATATTCAAGAAAAAAGTTGGAGTAGCTCCAATGGTAGATAAGATTAGGGAGAGTCATCTTAGATGGTTTAGCCACAAAAAGTGTTGACCATCCGATGACCCGATTAGGAGAGTAGATGCATTAGATTTGTCTTATCTTAAGAAAGGTGGAGGTAGACCTAAAAAGACTTGGTTAAGATGTATAAAAAATGATCTTAGTATACTTGATTTAAATGAGAATTTGACACTTAATAGGATACAATGGAGATGAAAGATTCATGTAGCTGACTCCACCTAGTGGGATTAAGGCTTGTTGTTGTTGTTGTTGTTGTTAGGCTTAGGCATAGGTTTAGGTTTAGGTTTAGGTTTTAGTTTAGGTTTCTATTTTATTATATATTTTTATTTTATTTGGTTTAGGTTTTGTTGTTTATTTTATTTTTAAGTTTTATTTAGTTTAGGTTTAGGTTTTTAGCACTTTAGGGTTTAGGGATTAGGGTTTAGGGTTAGTTGAGGGTTTAGGGTTTAAGGTTTAGAGTTTGTGGTTTAAGGTTTAGGGTTTATGGTTAAGGGTTAAGGGTTTATGGTTTTGGTTTAAGGGTTTAGGGATTACGGATTAGGGTTTTAAGGTTTAGGGTTTTCAGGGTTTAAGATTTAGGTTTAAGGTCTAGAGTTCAGGTTTTAGTTTAGTGTTTAGGGTTTTTGTTTTTTTAGCAGAGAACAAATTTAGATTCAACATTTCTTCTTTTGGATTTCATCAACCAAGTAACACACCAAGTTTTCTAAGACACAAGCCACAACATAGATCAAAAATGAGCACGCATAGAGAAAATCTAAAACACTAGATTATTAGAACTGTCTCTATTGTAAACATAGTTCCATAAGTAGCATATCAGATTGGTCATTCTTCAATTTCTCTAGTTCCCAATAGAACCACTCTAGCCCCTCAAGTAGCGGGGTCCCCCATCATCTCTCTGATCTCTCACTCCGTCACCACCACGGCTGTAACCTTCATCGCTCCTCCCACCTTTATAACCACCACTGCTCCGACCACCACCTCCATATCTAGCAGCACCTAAAGATCCCCCACCACCATTACAATAATAGTTTCCTCCACCTTCTGCTCCACTGCCAGATCTAGATTAAGCCTGGTTGACGGTGATGTTCCTACCGTCAAGGTTCTGTCCATTATAAGGGTTTAGGTTTAGGTTTAGGCTTATTCAATTTTAGGGATTAAATTTGTTTTTTAATATATTTAGTTACTTTAGGTTTAGGTATAGGTTTTGGGGTTTAGGGTTTAGGGTTTAGGGTTTAGGATTCGGGTTTAGGGTTTAGGGTTTAGGGTTCAGGGTGTAGGGTTTTAGGGTTTAGGATTATAGGATTTATGATTTTAGGATTTAAAGTTAAGGATTAGGGCTTAGGGTTTTGGGTTTAGGGTTTAAGGTTTATGGTTTTTAGGGTTTAGGGTTTAGAGTTTAGGGTTGCAGGTTTAGGGTTGTAGGTTTAGGGTTTAGGGTTAGTTTTAGGATTTAGGGGTTATGACTTTTTTATTTAAATTAAGTAAACTCATAGGTTTAGGTTTATTTAGTTTAGGGTTTAGGGTTTAAGGTTTAGGGTTTAGGATTTAGGATTTAGGATTTTTTTAAAAAAATTAAGTAAACCGATAGGTTTAGGTTTATTTAGTTTATTTTTTATTTATATTAGTTTATTTTATTTTTTATTTTTATTTAGGTTTATTTTTTATTTTTATTTAGTTTAGTATTTATTTTTGTTTTATTTATTTTAGTTTAGTTTTTTATTTTAATTTTCAGGTTTAGGTTTATTTTTTCAGTTGAGTTTTATTATTTTATTTTTTAGGTTTAGGTTTTATTTTTTTATTTTTAGGTTTAGGTTTAGGTTTTTATTTTATTTTTTTTAGGTTTAGGTTTTTTGTTTTAGGTTTTTATTTCAAGTTTATTTTTAGGTTTTATTTTTTAGTTTAGGTTTAAATTTATTTTTAATGTATTTTGTTTTATTTAGTTTAGGTTTAGGTTTTATTTATTTTAGTTTAGGTTTTGATTTATTTTAAATTTATTTTAGGTTTAGGTTTTTTTTAGTTTAGGGTTTAGGTTTTATTAAATATTTATTTTTATTTTTTATTTCAGGTTTAGGTTTTTATTTAGTTTTTATTTTATTTTATTTTAGGTTTATTTTTTATTTTATTTAAGTTTTTTATTCTTCGATTTATTTTATTTTTTAGTTTAGTTTAGATTTTTAGTTATTTTATTTTAGTTTATTTTTATTATTTTATTTTATTTTATTTTTAGGTTTAGGTTTAGATTTTTATTTTATTTTAGACAAAAATCTTTGACGAACTCATTCATGATCACGTCGAGTGCTATGTCATTGATCTAGTGCTCAAAAGTAGAGAAAAGGAAGACCATCTCTTTGAGTTGAGAGTTTTTTGAACAGTTAAGACAATTTAACCTCAATTGAACCCCCTGAAGTATGCATTTGGAGTAGCTTCAAGGAAATTCCTTGGGTTTGTTGGCCGACACCAGGGTATTGAAATTGATCCAGATAAGATCAAGGCCATATTAGAAATGCCACCCCCTAAAAGTTTAACTCAACTTAGATCATTCCAAGGGTAGTTGGCATATCTAAGATGCTTTATATCCAACCTATCGAGAAGATGTTAGCCATTCTCATCTCTTATAAAAAAGGATGCCAAGTTCAAGTGGGATGATAAGTGTGAGCATGCCTTTGAAGGCATCAAGCATTACCTGATGATGTCGTCGGTTGTACCAGCACTTATCCCGAACAAGCCTCTCATACTTTACACTACTGCGTTAGATGACTCCTTTAGTGCTTTGTTGGCCCAAGCCAATGACGAAGGAAAGAAAAATGCACTACACTATCTTAGACATCATCTAATCCCTACCGAGGCTATTTATACACCCATTGAGAAGCATTGCTTAGCTTTAATCATTGCATCCCAAAAGCTATGACACTACATGCTTCCTCATAAGGTGAACTTAATATCTAAGATCAATCCACTACAGTATCTCATGACATGACCAACGCTAGTCGATTTCTTAACAACACACCCACTTCCTACTGACTTTCCACTTAGTGATGATCTCCCCAATGAATAAATCATGAACTTAGGGGATACAAGCATTCATCGCTAGGAGATGTACTTTGATGGTGCAGCTTCCTCTCAAAGAAGAGAAAAACCACAATATATTATTTTAGGAAAGGCAAGAGTAGGATTAGTTCTCTTCACTTTGAACCGCGGTGTGATGAGATTCTCATATCATCTATCCAATCCTTACACCAACATCAAAGCTAGATATGAGGCTCTGATTGCCGGTCTAGAGTTAGACATTACTCTAAGCATCAAGAGCATCAACATCTTCAGAGATTCTCAGCTAGTTATCAACCAAATCACTGGGTCCTATAAGGTTATAAAGCCCAAGCCCTATCACTACCACAAGTACACCAATGAGTTATTGGCCCAAATCCTATAGGTTACCATTTATAATATTCCTCGAGGAGAGAACACATAGCGTATCTTGAGCTAAGCTTGCCAAGGACTTGGCATGTCTAGAGGATGACTCCATATAAATAAAGGTCCAAAATAGACACTTCTTATCCCTTATTGATATTGAACTCATCAAAAAGTACTCTCTTGAAGGGGAGATTTCCATTGCCAAGAAGGACAAGGTGTTAGATTGGAGGTAACAATTCATGGATTACCTAAATAAAGGCAAATTATCTCAAGGGAAGTCCCAACCCTATTAGATGAAGCAGATAACACTTTCTTATGCTCTTGTGGATGGTGTCTTGTACCGGTGGTCTTTCGATCATATGTGGTTACATTATTTAGATAAGAACAAAGCCCATAAAATTGTGACCCACGTACACTCAAGATTATGTGGAGCCAACAAATCTGGTCTGAAGATGAAAGCCAAGATCAAGAGACTAGGATACTATTGGCCGTTGATGATCAAAGATTGTATGGATACCGCTAAGCGAGGCCACCAGTGTTAAATACATAGTTGGGTCCTACACCAACCACCCAACAATCTACATCATACATTGGCTTCATGGCCATTCGAGTGTTGGGGTACCAACATAGTGGGTCTGATTGATCCTTCTTCCAAGGGTCATCAATTCATCTTAGCTGCTACTACCTACTTTTCCAAATGGGCTAAGGCGATTTCCACTCAGAGAGGTCATAGCTCTTCATGTGCTCCAATGTTTAAGGAACCATATCATATTTTTTTCAGAGTATCTTGACAAATTATATCTGATAATGGTACTATTCAAGAGCACTAAGATCAACAACTTTTCCCAGGGACATAACATAGATTGAAGATATTCTACAATCAACTACTCGAGGGTAAATGGCTAAAAACTCTCATCCAAATACTAAAGAATATATTGGCGATACATGATATGTTAAACTTATTGATGAAGTCTACTATAGAACCACTCCCCATTACTATGGATAGTTGTGGGTAGCAAGATCACAATAAAGCATAATGCTAAGTTGGGATTAGTAGAGCTCAAAGGTTTGGAGGAGAGACTCCTACGGGCATGGCAAAACCTCAAGTTGTACAAAGCTAAAATGATTCAAGCTCATAACAAGTTGGTCCATCCTAGAGCCTTTCAAGTAGGAGAGCTTATTTTAGTTCGAAGGAGACCGATTATTGCTTATCATAAGATGGGAGGCAAGTTTGAACCCACTCGGGAAGGCCCTTTTGCCATAGGAAAGGCCTACCAAAGATGATCTAATCAGCTTATTAATCATAAGGGAGAGTGCCAAATGCTTCCAATCAATGGGCTCTACTTAAAATAATATTATAAATCATGTTTGAAAGCAATTATCATCAATTAAAATTCCATTTCAAATTTAATCTCTTCCATGTTGAAAGTATTCTTATTAGCGAAGCCCCCACGATGTGTTTAGGGTAGGTGTAAGGAACCCGAGCAGCAACTTATCATTCATCGACATAACACAAACATAAACTATACATAAACATATAAAATAAATGCATATATTTTCTCTCGTGCTCCTTTGAGTTGAGATAACGCCCCGCACTCACTCTAAGTCGCTAGGTTGACGTGGTTACCCGCTAGTGTGTCACCTCAGTGGTCTTCTTAGTTTGGAAGATGTAAGTCTTCTACGCTTTCCTTCATTACTTGGCTACTACACACTGACAAGCCTTGTTAGTTTTGGTAGGCCTTACCGTGTGGTCGATAAGCTACCTCATGTTGGCTTCATTTAGAGGATGTGAGTCTACTAAGCTTTCTTCTTGGATTAGCCTTTGTGCACTAACTATGTCAAGTATATTTGAGGTTTAAGATAAGTCCCCTAGTGGCTACTTCCCTCTTAACTGCTTCAAGTTTAGGTCTAATCCTTCCTCGGGGATCCCTGCTTAGTAGTTTCTGTAGGTCAGATAGCATAATCCTGTCGATGATAGACTATCCCGATGATCAATTCTACTTGGAAAGTTGTAAGCCTGCAATCTTTCTTTCCAAGTTGATCATTGCACACTGACGGGCACCTTAGGTTTGTTAGTTCTCACTATGCCGATAAATACACCACTCAATGCTGACCGATACACCTTAGGTTGGTTAGTTCTCGCACCTTAGAATACACCACTCAAGGCAGATGTAAGTCTACTATGCTTTCTCCTTGAGTTGGCCACCGTGCACCTATAGGCTATCTTTTCCAAGGCTTAGGATAACTATATTTGGATGACATCCTTTGTGACACCATTTAGACACTACCCGGGTTACTATCGGATTGGACAGTTCCCCTTTCCAAGTAACCAGTCCTATGTTTAGACAATCCATCCTATGGATGTGCAGATTTACCCTTGATCCAGTAAATCTAAGATAGTTCAAGGATGACATATCCCATTCTTAGTGTGGTCCCTTGCACACAAATAGGGTCCACATAAACATATAAACAAAATATATATTCACTCGTAGATTAGGAGAACACCCCTAATGGTACCATTTCCTAAGTAGGTATCCTCTCTTTAGGGAAGTGTCAGCAAAACTCCCTATAGGAATCGCCTAACTACTCTGAAGTTGATATAAGTCCATAATGGCATTCACTTAGTACTCACCCCTATGTTGGGTTTGATTTATTGTGCTACCAACAGGTCACCCTAGCAGTTGTTCCCTACTTTAGAAGATGTAAGTCTGCTACACCTTCTTTCTAGCATAGCCATTGCACACCGAAAATTATCCCCTTAGGTTGGCTAGCTCATGTCCCCAGCCGATATGCCCTCAATTTGAAATCAAACTAAACCAAATAAACCATATCAAATCGCATGAAATTAAGATAAAATTAATCCTGACTACTTTTAAGTGGACATAAGTCCCAACGACAATCACTCAGTAGTCGCCCTAGGTCAAATTCAACTTGCTGTGCATCCATAGTTCACCCCAGTGGTTGTTCCTCACTTTGAAAGATGTATGTTTACTATGGCTTCTACCTAGCACAGTCATTGCACATCAAAAGGCATCCCATTAGGTTGGCTAGCTCTACGCCATAGCCGGTGGACTATCCTTTTTGATTTGTAACCCTAAGTTTGGCCAAGGATGATATAGCCCCTTCTCAGTGGCTCCATCGCATGCCGATAGGGACTATACTTCAACTCAGATTAAATTAAACACTTTTGATTTTTCCCATTGGAGTTAAATCATACCCATCTCACCAGCAAAGCCCTAATCATATATAAGTAAGTCAAAAAAATTAATCAAATTCAAAACTAACCTTCCCAGTGGTGCTAAATTAAACCAACTCCCCCAATAGAGTCTAAATCAAAGAAATCCAACCCAACTCTTATCCCCAGTGGATACATCCCCAAATAAATCTATGAAATCAAACACAAATCCAAATCCCCAACTGATAGCCCAAACCTGCTTCTCTAGTGGAAGGTTCATATACCTGTTCCCTAACAGACTCGAGCCCATATCTCTAGCAGATATGCCTCCACATCAATTAAAATAGATCAAATTAAAGACAATTTGATCTTAATCATTGGTGGATTATAGATTCTTATCCCCAACCAATCTTCTTTCCACAAATCATATAATCAAATCAAATTCAAACCTTATCCCTAGCAGATTTTCTTCTTCTTTACCCTCGACATAGACCACTCACATGTCATGTCCAATGCATGTGTGATCCCCTTGCGAATCTCCCTCCATGTCCTTGGCAAAAAATTCTCATCAAATTCTATATCTTTTCTTATGCACACCTTTAATACTTCAACCAAAAGCCTAACAATGTATTTGTTCAAATTGCATCATCTTAACATTATAATCAACATTTTATGATTTGTGATGGTGCAAGCTCAAACTAACTATACAATATCATGCTAAAGATATTATAGTTTGAATTAACACACTATATTATAATATAATATATTGATGTTATAATCGATTTTCTATTAAATAATATTTTGTCTAACATTACTCCTCATTAGAATCACTTAATTGGAACAAATAACAAAGTTTTCTCAAAATATGAATAATGTTCATTTTAGAAGTAAAATTGTTATTTTTCTATTAGAAATGGTATAAAATAGCATAATGATAGTGTTGCTTCTTGGTGTGTTCCGTGAATTTGGCCAAATTCTTCCATCTCAACCTTCAAATTAACATTTTTGTGAGTTTTGACCCAATGTATTATAACAAAAGAAAAACATTCTAAAATGTACAATTACACTTAGTAATACACCACCACATTCATATATATATGAAGTTATATTTTTATGTACATTATATTTTAGTATGCTTTCATATAATATATTATCTTACATTACACTTTAAAATGAATCACTCTAAGCAAAAAAATTATAAAATTGGTTGAAAAGTGAACATTTATTTTGTATGCAAAATTAAATTCTTTTGATTAAATGACACACCATAGCACACCCCTACTGATGTTCCCTAAATCTTACCTTAAATTTGGCCAAATCCCATCATCTCAGCCTATTAATCAGTACTTTTATGAATTATACCAGTACAAGCTCTACTACATCATATTATAACAAACTAAAATATGCTAAACAACAAGTAGTAATGAACAATAATATGCTATAATGCATGATGCTACATCCTATACTATAGTACACTATGACATTATATTATATTATATTGCATATCACATCACAACGGATTGCTTAAGATAAAAAATCATAAGATTAGTCTAAACAATAAAAAAATAATATATTTTAATTGTATCACTTACATATTTTAAGTTGAAATAATATATTATGTTGCCAAGCTCTACCTATTATGAATTTGGCCAAATTTTACCATTTTAAAGTCTCGCTTATGATGCTACAACATATAATATTTATTTTGAACATAAAATCTTACTTTTTAGACTACAAGTGGTGTAGCACACATTTGGTACTACAACCTAATTCCCAGTTCAAATTTAACAAACTTCATCATCTGATTTATTAAATTAATATTTTTATTATTTATATTAATATAGGTTATAGGCCACAACACCATAATATACGCAAACATTTCAAAACATCTTATATCATCCAAAAACACATCACTACATGCTCAAATATATGATGATACACTATACTATAATATATGGTATTATAATATGATTTATGCTTATGGTTTAGGGTATTCAAATCTCTAATAGTCAAGAGAAAGTCTATTGAAGATATTTTCTTTAGCTACCATAACTATGTTAGGATTAGGTCATTCTTTAGATATACTCCTAATGACATCTTGATTCAAGGTTTATGGTTAGTTTAGGATTTAGGGTTTAGGATTTGTTAAAGGATTAGGGTTTTGGGTTTAGGGTTTGGGGTTTTGGGTTGTAGGTTTTAGTATTTAGGGTTTATGGTTTTAGGGTTTAGGGTTTAGGGTTTAGGGTTCAGTATTTTAATGTTTAGTGTTTAGGGTTTAGGGTTTAAGGTTTATGGTTTAGGGTTTAGGGTTAAGGTTTTAAGGTTTAGTTTTTACGATTTAGGTTTTAGGTTTAGGGTTTAAGTTTTAATTTACGGTTTAGGGTTTAGGGTTTAAAGTTTTTTTAATAGAGAACAAATCCATATTCAATATTTATTCTTTTCAATTTAATCAACCAAGTAGCACCCCTAAGTTTTTTAAGACACAAGCAATGACATTAATAAAAAATGAGAACCCATAGAGCAAATCAAAAACCCTAGATTAGTAGAACCGTCTTTCCTATTAATACGCTATTCCATAAGCAGCAGATCAGATCGACCGTTCTTCAGTTTTTTCAATTTCCATCAAAACCAACCCCACCTCTCGAGTAGCAGAATCTGCCATCATATCCCTAATCTCTTATTCCTCCACCACCACGGCTATAACCTCGATCAATCCTCCTACCTCCATAACCACCACTGCTCTGACCACCACCTCCATATCTACCCCACCCCACCACCTGATAAACCACCCCATGCTTAAACCTCCACTACATGATCTAGACGGGCAGTTGATGTGATGTTCCCCGGCCACCCATTCATAGGGTTTAGGGTTAGTTTCTGGTTTAATGTTTAGGGTTAGTATAGGGCTTAAGATTTAGGGTTTAGATTTTGGGGTTTAAGTTTAGCAGGGTTTGTAAGGTTTGTGGAGCCAGGTTTATGGTTTTTTGGGTTTAGAGTTTTAGGACTTAGGGTTTAGGGTTTAGGGTTTAGGGTTTAAGGTTTAGAATTTAGGGTTTATGGTTTAGGGTTTTGGGTTTAGGATTTAGGGTTTTTGGTTGTATGTTTAGCTTCGTGGGTTTAGGTTTTTGGGTTTAGGGATAATTTTAGGGTTTAGGGTTTAGTACTTTAGAATTTTGGGTTTATAATTTTTTTTTAAATTAAGTAAACTAGTAGGTTTCAGTTTATTTAGTTTGTTTGATTTTATTTTAGTTTTTCTTTTTATTTAGGTATACTTTATATTTTTATTTTGTTTAGATTATTTATTTTAGTTTAGGTTTTTCTTATTTATTTTTTAAGTTTGGGTTTCTTTTTTAGTTTAGTTTATTATTATTTTATCTTTTAGGTTTGGGTTTTAATTTTTATTTTTATTTTTTATTTTTAGGTTAAGGTTTTTATTTTATTTTTTTAGGTTTAAGTCCTCAATTTTTACTTCAAGTTTCTTTTTAGGTTTTATTTTTTAGTTTAGGTTTAGGTATATTTTTAGTTTATCTTATTTTATTTAGTATAGGTTTAGATTAAGGTTTAGTTTATTTTTGGTTTATGTTTAGGTTTTATTTATTTTTAATTATTTTATTATAATTTAGGTTTATTTTATTTTGTTTATTTTATTTATATTTTAGGTTTCATTTTTTTTGGTTTAGGGTTTAGGATTTATTTATTATTTAAGTTTAGGTTTATTTTTTTAGGTTTAGGTTTCTATTTAGTATTTATTTTATTTTATTTTAGGTTTATTTTAATTTTATTTTAGGTTTAGTTTTTATTTGATTTAGGTTTTTTATTTTTAAGTTTAGTTTAAGTTTTCACATATTTTATTTTAGTTTAGTTTTATTTTTTATTTTATTTTCTTTTTAAGTTTAGGTTTCGGTTTTACTTTTTTGTTTTTATTTAATTTGATTTTATTTTTGTATTTTCGTTTTGGTTTTTTATTTTTTTATTTTTCAATTTTATTTATCTTAGGTTTAGGTTTTTAGCTTTAGGGTTTAGGACTTAGGGTTAGTTTAGGGTTTAAGGTTTGAGGTTTAGATTTTAGGGTTTAGAGTTTAGGTTTTAGGTTTAGGGTTTAAGTTTTAGTTTAGGGTTTAAGTTTTTTTTTTAACGGAGAACAAATTCAGATTCAATATTTTTTCTTTTCAATTTCATCTACCAAGTAGAATCCCAAGTTTTCTAAGACACAAGCGATGACAAAGATAAAAAATGAGCACCCATAGAGCAAATCAAAATCACTAGATAAGTAGATCCATCTCTACTATATAGACACAGTTATATAAGTAGTTGACAGGATCAACCGGTCTTCAATTTCTCCAGTTCCCATCATAACCACCTTCTCTGCCTTCATATTTGCCTCCATCGCTAGATCTAAATTGAGCCTAGTTGACGGTGATGTTCCTAGTTGACGGTGATGTTCCTGCCATCAAGGTTCTACCTATTCTTAGGGTTTAGGTTTATTTTTTAATTTATTTATTAACTTTAGGTTTTGGTTTAGGGTTTGGGGTTTAGGTTTAGGGTTTGTGGTTTTTGTGTTTTATGCTTTAAGATTTAAGTAGGGTTTAGGGTTTGTGGGTTAGGGTATTGTGGCTTAGATTTAGGGTCTGTGGTTTAGGGTTTATTGTCAGGCTTTATGGTATTTTGAGGGTGAGGTTGGCTCAGTTTTGAGGTTGTATTTTGGTTTATTTGTGTATGTATTTAGTGGATTTAGGTTTGTGTAGTTTTATGTTTAGATTTGATTAGGTTTAGGATAAAAGCAAACCCAGGTTTAAGTTTATTTTAAATTTTATTTATTCATTTAATTTTTTATTTTTATTTAGTCTAGTTTTATTTTTTATTTGATTTATTCATTATATAGTTTATTATTTTTAGCTTTCTTTTTTAGGTTTAGTTTAGGTTTATGCTTATTTTTTTAGTTTATTTTATTTTAATTTTATTTTATGTTTAGGTTTATTTTAATTTTGTGTTTTAGGTTTTTTTTTATCAGGTTTTTAGGTTTATTTTAGGTTTATTTTTAGTTTTATTTTTAGTTTATTTTATTTATTTTATTTTAGGTTTAGTTTAGTTTATTTTAGGTTTAGGTTTATTTATTTAGTTTTATTTTAGTTTATGTTAAGGTTTATTTTATCTTTTATTTTAAGTTTAGGTCTTTTTTTTAGTTTTAGGTTTTATTTTAGGTTTATTTTTTTAGGTTTATGTTTTATTTGGTTTTTAATGTTATTTTATTTTTTTATTTTATTTTATTTTACAATTTTTATTTTATTTTATTCATTTTGTTTTTATTTTTAATTTCTTTATTTATTTATTTTATATTTTTAGTTTATTTAATTTTATTTTTATTTTTTAGCTTAAGTTTAGGTTTAGTTTTTAGATTTAGGATTTAGTTTAGGTTTTATTTTATTTTATTTATTTATATATTTAGTTTTAGGTTTTATTTATTTATTTAGGTTTTATTTAGATGTTTTTTTTTTAGGGGTGGTTCTGTTCAGGTTGGGAGGGTCAGTGGTCAGTTTAGGGCTTTAGTGTCTGTAGGGCCTAAGGCCTAGGGTTAAGGGTTTATTCTTTTTTTATAAATTAAATAAACGTGCAGTTTTAGGTTTATTTATTTTTTTTTATTTTAGTTTATTTTTATTTAGGTTTATTTTATATTTTATTTAATTTAGTTTATTTATTTTATGTCCATTTTATTTTAGTTTAGGTTTTATTTTAGTTTATTTTGGTGTTTAGTTTATGCTTATTTTTTAGTTTAGTTTATTTTTTATTTTTCTTTTATGTTTAAGATTTATTTTATATTTTTAGGTTTAAGAGGTTTTATTTTTATTTTAAGTTTAGGTTTTAGGTTTTATTTTTAATTTTAGGTTTTATTTTAAGATTATTTTTATTTTGTTTAGTTTAGGTTTTTTAGTTTAGTTTAGTTTAGGTTTTATTTATTTAGTTTATATTTTGGTTAATTTATTTTATTTTTTCTTTTGGTTTTAGTTTTTTTATTTTAGATTTAGATTTTATTTTAATTTATTTTAAGTTTTATTTTAGGTTTATTTTTTAGGTTCGGATTTTTATTTTTATTTTATTTTATTTTTTTATTTATTTTTTATTTTATTTTACATCTTTTTTATTTTATTTAATTTTTTAGTTCTTTAGGTTTATTTTACCTTTGTTTAGGTTTTTTATTTATTTTATTTTATTTTATTTTTATTTTATTTAATTTTCACGTTAGGTAGGTTTAGTTTTATTTTATTTTATTTATTTATTTTATTTTATTTATTTTTTTTTTTCTTTATTTTGTTTTATTTTGTTTAAGCAGTTTCAAGATTTTAGTGTTTAGGGTTTGTTAGTGGTTTAGGGTTTAGGGCCTAGGTTTGTAGGTTTAGCTTAGTGGATTGTGTTTAGGATTATTCTAGGTTTAAGGTGGGTTTAGCTTTGTGGTTAGGGCAGGTCAGTTTAGTTTAGGTTAGTTTTGGATTCGATTTAGTGGCTTTTTTTTTTATTTTTTTTTTCAATTTTTTTATTTTTATTTTAAATTCGAACCCATAGTTTAGTTTATTTAATTTATTTAGTTTATTTTTTACTTATTTTAATTTATTTTATTTTTTATTTTTATTTAGGTTTATTTTTATTTTTACTTAGTTTAGTTTATTTATTTTATGTATATTTATTTTAATTTAGGATTTTTATTTTAGTTTACTTTTTAGGTTTAGGTTTAGAATTATTTTATTAGTTTAGTTTTATTTTTATTTTATTTTTTTTTGGGGTCTTATTTTATTTATTTCTAAGTTTGTGCTTGTTTTTTTTTAACGCTTATGTTTTGTGTTTTCTTTTAGTTTATTTTTATTTTAGGGTTTTATTTTAGTCTATTTTTAGTTCAAGTTTAGATTTATTTTTTGTTTATCTTATTTTATTCAGGGTTTAGCTCTAGGCTTAAGTTTATGTTTATGTTTTTTTTAGTTCAGTTTATTTTTTTTAGTTTTATGTTTATTTTATTTTTATTTTAGGTTTAGGTTTTTTTTTGTTTAGGGTTTAGGTTGTATTTTGTATTTATTTTTAGGCTTCTTTTTTAGGTTTAAGTTTTATTTAGTTTTTATTTATTTTATTTTTCTTTTTGGTTTAGTTTTTTTTTTATTGAGGTTTTTTATTTTTTAGTTTAGTAGAGGTTTTTATTTATTTTATTTTAGTTTAGTTTCTATTTTTTATTTTATTTCTTATTAGGTTTTGGTTTAAGTTTTAGTTTATGTTTTTATTTTTTTTATTTTTTAATTTTATTTTAGTTTAGGTTTATTTATTTATTTATTTTTAGGTTATATTTAGTTTAGGTTTAGCTTTTTAGCTTTTTAGGGTTTAAGGTTTATCTCTTAGTGTTAGTTGATGGTTTAGTGTTTAGGGTTAGGGTTTGTGGTTTATGATTTAGGGTTTAGGGTTAAGGTTTAGGGTTTTAGGTTTAGGTTTTAGGGTTTAGGGTTTATGTTTTTGGGTTTAGGGTTTAGGGATTTAGGTTTTAGGGTTTAGGGTTTAGGGTTTAGGGTTTAGGGTTTTGGTCTAAGGTTTAGGTTTTAGTTTAGGGTTTAGGGTTTTTGGTTTTTTTTAACAGAGGACAAATTCAACTTCAACATTTCTTATTTTTGATTACATTAACCAATTAACACACCAAGTTTTCTAAGACACAAGCGATGACATAGATCAATAAATGAGCATGCATAGAGCAAATCAAAAGCCCTAGATAACTAAAGATGTCTCTACTGTAAAGACACAATTCAATAAGCAGCTGATCGGATCTAGCATTCTTCAATTTCTCCAGTTCCCATAAGAACCACCCCCGCTTCTCGAGTAGCGGGATTCACCATCATATCCCCGATCTCTCCTTCAACCACCACCACGCCTGTAACCTACATCGCTCATTTGTCCTTCATAATAACCACTGCTCTGACCACCACCTCAATATCCACTAGCACCTCTAGATCTGCCACCACAACTGTGATAATTGTCGCCTCTACCTTCGCCTCCATTGCCAAATCTAGACTGAGCCTAGTTGACGATGATGTTCCTGCCATAAAGATTTTGCCCATTCTTAGGTTAATAGGTTTTAAAGTTTAAGTTTACTTTTAAATTTATTTAGCTACTTTAGATTTAAGTTTAAGGTTTGGGGTTTATGGTTAGGTTTTAGGGTTTAGTATTTAGGGTTTAGGGTTTAGGGTTTAGGGTTAGGGTTTAGGGTTTGGGGTTTTAGGGTTTAGGGTTTTAAGGATTAGGGTTTGGATTAAAGTTTAGGGTATAGGGTTTAGGGTTTTGGATTCAGTGTTTAGGCTTTAGGGTTTATGATTTGAGGTTTAGGTTTATGGTTTAGGGTTATAAAGAAATAAGCTTTAGGGTTTAGGGTTTAAGGTGTAAGGTTTAAGCTTTATAATTTAGGGTTTAGGTCTTAGGGTTTAGGGCTTAGGGTTTAGGGTTAGCTTAAGGTTTAGGGTTAGTTAAGGTTTAGGGTTTAGGATTTAGGCTTTAGGGTTTTTAAGGTTTAGGGTTTAGGGTTTGGGGTTTAGTGTTTAGGGTTTGAGGTGTAGACTTTCGACTTTAGTGTTGTTGGTTATTATTTAGGGTTTGGAGTTTAGGGTTTACTGCTTAGGGTTTTGTGCTTTAGGGTTTAGGGTTTAGGGTTTAGGGTTTAAGGGTTAGGGTTTTAAGGTTTAGGGTATAGGGTTTAATGTTAGGGTGTTTTTTTAAAATTTTTTCTATTTTTTTTAATTTTTTTAAAATTCAATAAACTGGTAGGTTTAGGTTTATTTTATTTTATTTATTTTATTTTATTTTATTTATTTAGGTTTATTTTTATTATATTTAATTTAGTTTATGTATTTTAGGTTTATTTATTTTAGTTTAGGTTTAGGGATAGGCTTATTTTTTATTTAGTTTTATTTTATTTTATTTTTTAAGTTTTGGTTTTATTTTTATTTTTAGTTCTAGGTTTAGGTTTTTATTTTATTTTTTTAGGTTTAGGTTTTAGGTATTAATTTTAGATTTATTTTTAGGTTTTATTTTTTAATTTAGGTTTAGGTTTATTTTTTGTTTATTTTATTTTATTTAAGGTTTTGGTTTAGGTTTAGGTTTTGTTTATTTTAGGTTTTGGTTTTATTTATTTTAGTTTAGATTATTTTAGTTTTTGTTTATGTTTATTTTACTTTTATTTTTGGTTTATGTTTTTTTTAGTTTAGGGTTTAGGTTTTTTATATATTTATTTTTTTGTTTAAGATTTTATTTAGTTTTTATTTAATTTTATTTTTGTTTTATTTTAGGATTAGAAGTTATTTTATTTAGGTTTTTTAGTTTTTTACTTTAGTTTAAATTTTTATTTATTTTACTTTATTTTAATTTTTAATTTTTAATTTTTTTAGGTTTAGGTTTAGGTTTAGGTTTTTATTTTATTTTTTTTCTATTTTATTTATTTCTATTTTATATTAGGTTAGGTTTTTTATTTATTTATTTATTTTTTTTGGATTTTTTAGTTTAGGTTTAGGGTTTAGGGTTAGTTGAGGGTTTAGAATTTAGGGTTTAGGGTTAGTTGAGGGTTTAGGGTGTAGGTTTTAGGGTTTATGGTTTAGGGTTTATGGTTTATGTTTTAGGGTTTAGGTTTAGAGTTTATAGTTTTAGGCTTTTGGATTTAAGGTTTAGGGTTTAGGGTTTTTAGTGTTTAGGGTTTAAGGTTTAGGGTATAGGTTTTAGGTCTAGCGTTTAGGTTTTAATTTAGGGTTTAGGATTTTTGGTTTTTTATTTTTTTAACAGAGAACAAATTCAGATTCAACATTTCTTCTTTTCGATTTCATTAACCAAGTAACATACCAAGTTTTCTAAGACACATGCGACGACTTAAATAAAAAATCAGCACACATAGAACAAATTAAAGACCCTATATAACTAGAACCGTCTCTACTATAAAAACACAGTTTCATAAGCAATAGATCGGATCGAACGTTCTTTGGTTTCTCCAGTTCCCATCAAAACCACCCCAGCCTCTCAAGTAGCGGGATCCACCATCATATCCCCGATCTCTCCATCCTCCACCACCACGGCTATAATCCTCGTCGCTCCTCTTGCCTCCATAACCACCACTGCTCTCACCACCACCTCCATATCCACAAGCACCTCCAGATCCCCCATCACCATTATGATAACTGCCGCTATCACCTTCGCCTTCACCGCCAGTTCTAGACTGATCCTGGTTGATGGTGATGTTCTTGCCGTCAGCTTTTTCCCATTCTTATGGTTTAGGTTTAAGTTTAGGTTTATTATGTTTTAAGGTTTAGGTTATTTTTTAATTATTTAGTTACTTTAGGTTTAAGTTTAGGGTTAGGGGTTTAGGGTTTAGGGTTTAGGGTTTAGGGCTTAGGGTTTAGGGTATATGGTTTAGGGTTTAAAGTTTAGGGTTTAGGATTAGGATTTAGTGTTTAGGGTTTAGGATCTAGGGTTTAGGGTTTAGGGTTTAGGGTTTTTTAAGATTTACTGTTTGGGGTTGTAAGTTTAGGGTAATAGGTTTAGGGTTTAGGGTTAGTGTTTGTTTTAGTGATTAGGGTTTAGGATTTAGGGTTTAGGGTTTTTTTAAATTAAGTAAACTCATATATTTAGGTTTATTTATTTTATTTAGTTTATTCTTATTTATTTTAGTTTATTTTAATTTTTTATTTTTATTTAGTTTTATTTATTTATTTTAGTTTATTTTTTACGTTTAAGTTTAGGTTTAGGTTTATTTTTTAGTTGAGTTTTTTTTTTTGTAGGTTTAGATTTTATTTTTTATTTTTAATTTTTGGTTTAGGTTTTTATTTTATTTTTTCAAGTTTTGGTTTTATGTTAATATTTTATTTTTTATTTTTTAGTTTTGGTTTATTTTTATTTTTAGTTTATTTTATTTTATTTAGTTTAAGCTTAGTTTTTTTAGGTTTAAGTTTAGGTTTTATTTATTTTAGTTTAGTTTATTTTATTTTAGGTTTATTTTATTTTATTTATATTTTTGGTTTAGATTTTTTTAATTTAAGGTTTAGGTTTTATTTTTTAGGGTTTGGTTTTTATTTACTTTTTATTTTATTTTATTCTTAGATTTATTTTATTTTTTAGTTTAGTTTAGTTTTTTCTTTATTTTATTTTAGAATATTTTTATTTTTTATTTTATTTTAATTTTAGGTTTGGGTTTTGGTTTTAGTTTAGGCTTTTTATTTTATTTTATTTTATTTATTTAAGTTTAGATTTTTTTATTTATTTTATTTTTATGTTTTATTTAGTTTAGGCATAGGTTTTTAGGTTTTTAGTGTTTAGGGTTTAGTGTTTAGGGTTTAGGATTTAGGGTTCAGGGTTTTATGGTTTAAGATTTTAGGGTTTAGGGTCTAAGGTTAGGGTTTAATATTTAGGGTTTCAGGTTTAGTTTTTAGGCTTTAGGGTTTAGGATTTTTAAGGTTTTGGGCTTAGCTTTAGGGTTAGTTTAGGGTTTAGGGTTTATGGTTTAAGCTTTAGGGTTTAGGGTTTATGGTTTAGGGTTTAAGTTAGGGTTTAGGGTATATTGTTTTATGGTCAAGGTTTAGGATTTAGGCATTAGTTTAGGGTTTAGGGACTAAGGTTTTTTAGGGTTATAGGTTTAGGGTTAGTTTTAGGGTTTTTAGGTTTAGGATTTTGGAATTAGGGTTTAGGGCTATGGGTTTTTCTTTTAAATTAATTAAACCTGTATGTTTAGGCTTATTTAGTTTATTTATTATTAATTTTAGGGTTATTTATTTTAATTTATATTTTTGTTTTATTTTATTTTTTAGGTTTAGGTTTTGGTTTATGTTTAATTTTTAGGCTTAGGTTTTATTTTTTATTTTTAGGTTTAGGTTTAGGTTTTTATTTTATTTTTTTAGATTTAGGTTTTGGTTTTCATTTTAGGTTTATTTTAGATTTTATTTTTTAGTTTAGGTTTAGGTTTATTTTTAGTTTATTTTATTATTTTTAGTTTAGGGTTTAGGTTTAGTTTATTTTAGGTTTTGGTTTAGGTTTTCTTTAGTTTACTTTAGGTTTTGGTTTATTTTATTTTATTTGTTTTAGGTTTTGGTTTTTCTAGTTTAGGGTTTAGGTCTTATTTTTTATTTATTTTTAGGTTTATTTTTTAGGTTGAGGTTTTTATTTAGTTTTGATTATATTATATTTTAGGCTTACTTTATTTATTTTTTAAGTTTAGTTTTTATTTTATTTAGGTTTATTTTATTTATTTTTAGTTTAGTTTAGGTTTTTATTTATTTCATTTTAGCTTAGTTTTTATTTCTAGGTTTACGTTTAGGTTTAGGTTTAGGTTTTTAGTTTATTTTATTTTTTTATTCTATTTTATTTTAGGAATTTTATTTATTTTATTTTCAGGTTTTATTTTTTTTAAGTTTAGGTTTTTAGGTTTTTAGTGTTTAAGGTTTAGGGTTTACGGTTTGGGGTTTAGGGCTTAGGGCTTAGGGTTGTAGATTTTAAGGATTAGGGTTTAGGGTTTTAAGGTTTAGGGTTGCAAGTTTAGGGTTGCAAGTTTAGGGATTTTTTTTATTTTTTTTATTTTTTTATTTCTTTTAAATTAAGTAAATAGGTAGAGAGGTTTATTTAGTTTACTTAGTTTATTTTTTTTATTTACTTCTGTTTATTTTATTTTTATTTTTATTTAGGTTTATTTTTATTTTTATTTAGTTTAGTTAATTTATTTTAGTTTATTTTTTTGGTTTAGGTTTATGTTTAGGTTTATTTTTTAGTTTAGTTTCATTTTTATTTTATTTTCTAGGTTTAGGTTTTATTTTTTAGTTTTAGGTTTAAGTTTAGGTTTTTATTTTATTTTCTTAGGTTGAGGTTTTAGGTTTTTATTTTAGGTTTATTTTTAAGTATTATTTTTTAGTTTAGGTTTAGGTTTTTTTTAGTTTATTTTATTTTATTTAGTTTAGGTTTAGGTTTAAGTATAGTTTATTTAGGTTTAGGTTTAGGTTTTATTTTCTTTAGCTTAGTTTATCTTATTTGAGGTTTAGGTTTATTTTATTTTTAGTTTAGTTTTAGTCTTTTTTTTAGATTAGGGTTTATGTTTTATTCTATATTTATTTTTAGGTTTATTTTTCAGGTTTATGTTTTTAATTAGTTTTTCTTTAATTATGTTTTAGGTTTATTTTACTTTTATTTTAATTTTCGTTGTTATTTTTATTTAGGTTTTTAATTTTTTTAGTTTAGTTTAGATTTTTATTTATTTTATTTTAATTTATTTTTTATTTTATTTTATTTTTTCTTTAGGTTTAGGTTTAGGTTTATGTTTTTATTTTATTATATTTTTTAATTTTATTTTTGTTTAGGCTTTTCTTATTAATTTTACTTTTAGTTTTATTTAGTTTAGGTTTAGGTTTTTAGCTTTTTAGGGTTTAGGGTATAGGTTTTAAGTTTTAATTTAGGTTTATTTTAGGTTTTATTTTAAGTTTAGTTTAAGTTTATTTATTTATTTTATATAGTTTCGGGTTTAGGTTTAATTTATTTTAGGTTTAGGTTTAGGTTTTATTTATTTTAGTTTAGTTTATTTTAAATTTGATTTAGGTTTATTTTATTTTGTTTATTTTATTATTATTTTAGGATTAGTTTTTATTTTTAGTTTAGGGTTTTGGTTTTATATTTTATTTATTTTTTGGTTTTATTTTTAAGTTTATTTTTTAGGTTTATGTTTTATTTTTATTTTTATTTTGTTTTATTTTATTTTAATTTTATGTTAAGTTTTATTTTATTTAGGTTTTTTATTCTTAGGTTTATTTTATTTTTAGTTTAGTTTAGGTTTTTATTTATTTATTTATTTTTAGTTTATTTTTATTAGTTTACTTTATTTTATTTTAGGTTTAGGTTTTAATTTAGGTTTAGGTTTTTATTTTATTATTTATTTTATTTTATTTAAGTTTAGGTTTATTTATTTTATTTTTAGGTTTTACTTTATTTAGGTTTAATTTTTAAGGTTTTTTGGGTTTAGGGTTTAGGGTTTTAGAGTTTAGGGTTTAGGGGTAGGGTTTAGTGTTTAAGGTTTAGGGTTTAGTTTTTAGGCTTTAGGGTGTATGGTTTTTACTATTTAGGGTTTAGGGTTAGCTTAGGGTAAGGGGGTTTAGGTTTGTGGTTTAGAGAGTTTAGGATTAGTGGGTTTTAAGGTTTAGGGTTTAGGGTTTAGGTTAGTTTAGGGTTTAGGGTTTAGAGTTTAGGGTTTAGGGTTTAGAGTTATTTAGGGTTTATGGTTTTTGGTTTAGGGTTCAGGATTTAGGGTTCAGGGTTTAGGGTTCATGTTTTAGTTTAGGGTTTAATGTTTTTGGTTTATTTTTTTAATAGGGAACAAATTCATATTCAACATTTCTTCTTTTTAATTTTGTCAACCAAGTAACACACCAAGTTTTCTAAGACACAATCGATGACATAGACAAAAAATGAGCACACCTAACGCAAATCAAATGCTCTAGATAACTAAAATCATCTCTATTTTAAAGACATAGTTCCATGAGTAGTGGATCAGATTGATCATTCTTTAGTTTCTCCAGTTCCCATCAGAACCACCCCAGCTTCTCGAGGAGCAAGATCCACCATAATATCCCTGATCTCTTGCTCTGCCACCACCATGGTTGTAACCTCCATTGCTCCTCCCGCCTCCATAACAACCACTGCTCTGACCACCACCTCCATATCAACTAGCAGCTCCAGATCCCCCACCACCACCATGATAACCGCAGCCTCTGCCTTCTCCTCCATCGCTAGATATAGACTGAGCCTAGTTGACGGTGATGTTCCTATCATCATGGTTTTTCCCAATCTTAAGTTTCAGGTTTAGGTTTATGATTATTAGGTTTTAGGGTTTAAGTTTATTATTTAATTTATTTAGTTACTTTAGGTTTAGGTTTACAGTTTGTGGTTTAGAGATTAGTGTTTAGAGTTAGGGTTTAGGGTTTAGGGTTTTAGGGTTCTTACTTTTAAGGTTTAGGGATTAGGGTTAGGGCTTAGGGTTTATGGTTTAGGGTTTAGGGTTATAGGTTTAGGGTTTAGGGTTTAGCATTTGGGTTATGGGTTAAGGATTTAGGGTTTATGGTTTTTTTTAAAAAAAATTTAGTGAACTAGTAGGTTTAGGTTTATTTATTTTATTTAGTTTATGTTTAATTTATTTTAATTTATTTTATTTTTTATTTTGATTTAGGTTTATTTTTTATTTTTATTTAGTTTATTTTATTTATTTTAGGCTTATTTATTTTAGTTTAGGTTTTTTTTTAGTTTATTTTTTTAGGTTTAGGTTTAGGATTAAGATTATTTTTTAGTTGAGTTTTATTTTATTTTATTTTTATTTTATTTTTTATTTTAGGTTTAGGTTTTATTTTATTTTTTTTTTTTTAGTTTTAGGTTTTATTTTAGTTTACTTTTGGTTTTGTTTAGTTTAGGTTTAAGTTTATTTATAGTTTATTTTATTTCATTAAGTTTAGTTTTAAGTTTAGGTTTAGTTTTCTTTGGATTATGTTTAGGTTTTATTTTATTTTATTTAGCTTTATTTTATTATGTTTATTTTATATGTTATTTTTAGGTTTATGTTTTTTTTTTTACTTTAGGGTTTAGGTTTTATTTTTTATTTATTTTAGGTTTATTTTAAGGTTTATTTTTAGGTTTAGGTTTTTTATTTATTTTATTTTATTTTACTTTAGGTTTAGTTTTATTTTATTTAGGTTTTTTTAATCTTAGGTTTATTTTTTTTAGTTTATTAGGTTTTATTTATTTTATTTAGTTTATTTTTATTAGTTTATTTTATTTTATTTTTTAGGTTTAGGTTTAGTTTAGGTTTTTTTTATTTTTTTATTATTTTTTTATTTAGATTTAGGTTTTTTTTTATTTTATTTTAGGTTTATTTTGTTTAGCTTTAGTTTTAAGTTTTTAGGGTTTAGTTTAGGGATTAGTTTAGGTTAGTTTAGGTTTAGTTTATTTAGGTTTAGGGTTTAGTTGGGTTATTTAGGATTTAGGGTTTAGGGTTTAGGGTTTTGTGTTTTGGGTTTTTAGGGTTTAGGGTTTAGTGTTTAGGGTTTAGGTTTAGGTTTAGGTTTAGGGCTTAGGTTTAGGGATTAAGTTTAGGTTTAGGTTTAAGTTTAGGTTTAGGGTTTAGGTTTATATTTAGGGTTTAGGGTTAGGTTAGGGTTTTTTAGGTTTAGGGTTTAAGGTTTTTTTTAATTAAGTAAAATAGTAGGTTTAGGTTTATTTTTTTTATTTTGTATTTAATTTAGTTTAATTTATTATTTATTTTTATTTAGGTTTAATTTTAATTTTTATTTAGTTTAGTTTATTTATTTTAGGTTTATTTATTTAAGTTTAGGTTTTTTATTTTAGTTTATTTTTTAAGTTTTGGTTTAGGTTTATGTTTATTTTTTTAGTTTAATTTTATTTTATTTTATTTTAGGTTTAGGTTTTTTTTTTTTAGGTTTTGTTTAGGTTTTACATTATTTTTTTTTAGTTTTAGGTTTAGGTTTTATTTAGGTTTTATTTTATGTTTTTTTTTTAGTTTAGGTTTGATTTATTTTTAGTTTATTTTATTTTATTTAGTTTAGGGTTTAGGTTTAGTTTATTTTAGGTTTAAGTTTAAGTTTTATTTATTTTAGTTTAGTTTATTTTAGTTTAGGTTTATGCTTATTTAATTTTATTTAATTTAGGTTTAGGCTTTTTTTTTGTAGTTTAGGGCTTAGGTTTGATTATTTATTTATTTTTAGGTTTTTTTTATTTAGTTTTCTTTTATTTAGATTTTGTGCCCTCATCCTTCAAGATCTTTGATGGCATTGGAAGCCCACGATAACACATTGCACACTTTAGAGCCTATTGCAACAGATGTGACAACACACTCTTCACTTTTCATTGGCAATCTGTTGTATCATTTGATTGGTATAAAAACTAGTTCGGTGAAGACTTTTCTAAGTTGGAGCACCTCTTCATCAAGAGGTTGCTAGCTCGAGAGAGGGTGAGGGTGACCTTATATAGAAACAATGTCCCTGATTATATTCTCGGTGGCAACGAAATGAAATAAACAATAGCTATCGAACATCATGCCATTGAGATTCTTCTCAAGAATATCCATGGCTATCCTTCATTCTTTAGGGCTTTACCATCATAACTGAGAATTAATCAACAAGGTGGCTACTACAAGAGAAAGCCAAATAGTTTTCCTTTCGATCTAGGTCCAAGTTGAGAAGATGTTTGAGAAGAATCCAATTGTGTCTGGATGGAGAAGCGGCCGAGTTCAATAGGAGAGACTGAGCTCTGACCTCCTTTAACCACCTCTTCCACCACCTTGGACATCATACCGACCATTAAGCATGACCATTTCCACCACCTCAGCTACCGCGGTGGTATTCATATCGATCACTAGCTACTTTCCACTTTCATGGATAGATTGAATAAGCCATATTCATTCAAGAGGTAGTTAGAAAAATCTTTAAGAATCTCTTAAAGATACTTGACTTTCGATTACGAACTAAGAAGAGGAAGTGGGCAAGAGCGATGATCTTAGATATTACACATGTTAGGCCATGTCTTAGAGGATTGTATCACTTTTTGGCTTGGTGTAGCTACAAGTTGAGCCATAGTTATCCCTAAGGAATACTTATTAGAGCAACCATCGGTTATGTTAGAGTAATCCTTGGGATACTTGATCCTCTTAAGACCAAAGAAGTTTAGGATATCTTCCTATCAACCTAGATCATTTTTAAGATCAAAGCTTTCCTTTGAAGTAAACCTCAACACAAGGAAGGTTTGCTAGTTGCAAGGACAATTGGGGAAGGTGACATCCCAATGCGACAACTCACCATACTTGCTGGATAGTCAGTAGCACCATCCAGAGTCGTACTCCCTCCAGTTCTGGTACCACCTCTACTAGCTCCTCTTCTATTGGTAGGAGCATAGTATCTGCTGATAAAGGCACTAAATCCCTTACTCCACTTACTTTATTTGATTTCTATCATGTACCTCCACCCAAAAAGAAATTAATGAAAAAGCTGATTCTACATATTGTCTACTTAGTGCTCTTGATTTTATTCTTGAAGCTCTCAGTCTAAATAAAAATAATAGCTCTAGTAGTTCCAATCCTTTTTTTTGATTCATAGTCTATCCTTCTCTTGTCAGTTCACCTCTTGAGATTGACTTGGAGTCATGACTCGGGATCCCATAAGAAAAGCGTAGGTATGCCTGAGAAGGTAGAATTTTCCACAAGCTCATCATTCCAGAAGTCATTGAAGTCAACCTGTAGTGGCAATGTTCTACCTCATGGTTGGATAAGGGTAAGCAAGTCATTGGTTCAGTGAGATAGCCCCTCCATAAAATGCTCCACCCATGGATATGCTTGTGGAGGACCCAGAGTTGATTTGTCGCTCACCTTAGAAAGTTTTAGCTAAGTTAAGCATGCAATGCCTTATCTTATCCAAGAGATGAGAATCTCTAATCAAGGCCTTACTTGATCTAGAGATATGCTCAGCTGATCATACTAAAGGAGGCATGCCACTCGAAGGACATCTTAATTGATGAACTTACTCAGGGATCAAGCCTTATTATAATGGATGTTGGTGAGCTATCCATTTTGGTTGATTATATCAATCAACATTATGAGTCAGAACCCTACTTGTGACATCACCAAACTCCAAAAGAAAGGATGATGTTATTCAATGAACAATGTGAAAATTTCACCATGTAGATCATTGGGGTACTTTTGAGGTGATGGTATAACATTGAGGTATGATGTACTATCTCAAAGATAAAATCATCTATAATAGACCTAATCATGTAATAAGGACTCTAGGCATGATGGGTTTATGAATGTACTTAGATTTTTCTACCACTTTACATGAATGAATAAAGTAGGGTTTATATTAAACCGGTTCTTAAGTTCTCTATGAGGCAAGCCTCATTTTACCTATATTAGGAAATGAAATTTCTTAAGAATACTCTCGATCAAAGTAGACAATTATCATCTAAAAGATTTCAGTTAGATTATCAAAGTTGGATATATTTCAAATCAATTGAAGATTAGGGAATGACAATTATATAATTGTAAAAGAACAAATTGGTGTGGTTTATATCATGAAGAGAAAAGATTAGAGCTTATTTATCAATGATATGAAAGAATAATTATAATTGTATTAAATTATGGGATTTCTTTTTTAGTCTATTTTTTCTTGGCTTTTGAATTTGGATGGTGCTTACTTTAAAGAATAGTAGAGAAAAATTCTAAACCACTACTCATCTATGATAGCATAATCTTAATTTATTGAAAACAAAACATTTGTGTGAAATATTTAATTATAAAATAAGGTTACTAAACATACATATAATAAAACCATTTATTTATTAATTTGACTTAGCATAGAATGGGTAAAAGCTTTTAACATTATGCTTAAGGATTTAAGAAAGCAAAAAATTTTCATTTATTTTTTAAGCAAATTTAAGCATTATATTGCAAAAAAACATAGTTAGAATTTAAAATGTATCATCCCTCTGAAGAATACATAACATTCAATCTAAAATACATCATAAAATAAAACATATCATCATACACCATCTAACTTGCATATTGACTTAATTTAATGTATTTATTATTAGGTTGTGTAAATTAGTTAGGATTATTATATTTTTAAGATTATAAATTGATTTAACATGAAAGGATGATTTCATTGAAGTAGTTTAATTGATTTGAAATTTTAATTTGTGTTTTCTTTATTTCAATTTGATTAGACAACTAAGTGTTATAAAAGAAGAGAAAAGAATTTCCCTCTTTCATACCATCTTTCTAAAGTATATTAATTTGATTTAGTTCTCTTTGGTGATGTCTTATTAAATGATTTAATTAATCAAGTGTATCTATACATGCAACATATTTTAGCATTAAATCTAGAAGTATGTAACCATGTTTAATTTATATATATTTATTAAATTATTTAAACATATTAATTTAAAACTTTTATCCAAATTCTTATACAAAAAGGACATAAGAATGAAATTAAAAGGCATGTGCCTTAAAGTGAGCTATCAAATGACCTCCTTAGCTAGTAAAGCCTCATATTTATGTCCAATTTATATAACCATTTGCATTCATATATGTAAATTCTATACATGAACATATGATAGCTTGAAATCATGTGCTAATTAATTTAACCATGTAATTATGAATGCATATATTTTAATGTAAATGGGATTTTCATTTACTAATGACATATACATAATGTACAAGATATGAAGTATATTATTTTTATTAAATTTAAAGGTAATCAAATGATCTTGCAACTAAAGTTATTAAAATGTAATTATTTGCTTTCTTAAACATGATAACATTAATGAGGAAGAAAACCATTAGATTTATATTTTTATTGAATCATTTATATATATATTAAAAATATCCAAATTAATGTTACATAAGAATGAAATTAAATGTAGTCTTTATTGATAAACTAGTGAAATCAAATGGCCTCCTTAGCTAAAACAATTCTGGGATGTCCAAAACTATATACCCATTACCATTATCTTATAAAATCAACATGAATGAAATTAATGCATTCATAAACAAAATTTAAGCACTTGATTCTTATTTATTTATAATACATATAATTATTCATTTATAAGCTTTTGAAAAAATACATTTGGATTTAATAGTGATAATAGCCAACATATATAATTAAATCAACACATGCAAGCTTACATAAAGGAACATTTTTAACTTGATTTGAAAATATATGCATGAATTAAATGACATGTATGATTGAAAAGGATATTGAAATATAAGCATGTGATTCATTCTAAACAAGTTCTTAGGACAATCAAATAAATGATTATTTAATGTAAACCAAAGCTTCTTTTTAATTAAGTTTTAGATTTTATTTGATTAAGAGAGAAAAAATCTTCATATATTTTAAGCCCATAAATTAGATTTAATTTAATTTAAAAATAAATAATATAATTGATTTTATGGGTTAATTAAGTTGAAATTAGATGAATTAAATGCAACACATTTTTAAAAGTAATTAACTAAATAATTATGAGCCAACATGATATGCATGGAAAATAAACTTGCAATGATCTAGAAAATAAATGGGCCAAAATGCAATTCTCATGATTATTAGTTAATTAGATTGACTTTAATTATATTACATATTGGATAACCATAATTTTGTTAAATATTTGATTTATTAAACTAGGAATCTAAATGATTTATAATTAAGTAAGATTATGATTTAATTTGATTAGTGATTTAAATATTGGTTAAATCTTATAATTCATTTAAAAGGTGAAATGAACTTAGGAAAGGGTCCCATCCAATTCCATAGTTCACTTACTATTAATAATGATTAATAAACTTAATTAAATTTATTAATTACTATTCATGAGATTAATTAATCATTAATTAACTTAAAAAGTAGTTAAATTTTTAGTAGTCAATTTTTTTTTAAAGTGAGAATAAAAGAAAGAAATCATGGGAAATAGATCCCATTAAATTATTAAAATTTGGGATTAATTGCTCTAATTAAGAGTAATTAAGCTAATTAATTTTAATTTAACATAATTACTATTTAAAATTAGTAAGATCATTTTTTAATGATTCTCCTTTGAAATACCTTTAAAATGAGTATTTATTTGCATTTTTTTTATTTTTTATGATTTTAGAAGTTTACCATTAAAATGATTAATTATGATTAAAATCATGTTGGCACCATGGATCTATCTTTCCACATGTGTCTTGGATTGCTACTTAAAACTTATCGACTCTTTATACATGGCGGCGATGGACGTGCTTTCTCATCCACCATCGATAAGATCGAATGGCTATGATTAATCCCACGACAATAAGATTAAATCAGTTGGTGATCTTATCATGATTTCCATTTTTGATCATGCGAGAGATGATTGATCTAATGTCACATAAGTGTGTGGAGAATGGAGCTATGCCATTGCTCACTTGATCAGCTTACGAGCTGGATCAACTCAAATCCACACCTCCACGACATCGATCGAGGGATCCTTGATCACGAGATGCAAGTTTTCTTCAAAAGCTCCAACCCATTTTTCTTAAGGATCAATTTTGGAAGCATACCTCACGAGCTCTCGGTAAACATTGAGGAAGCTTCATCTAGTGGAGATGAAGCCCTTTTGACCAGTAATTGGATCAATTCCTTGATGTTCACTCATAAGGCCATGAATTGACAATTTGGAGCTTGACTTTGATCGAAGTCTTACCTTTGATGCTTGGGAAGCTTGGGAGATGATTCATTCTTTCGATGAGGCCTAGGAAGGTATATGCAATGTTAATTTGAGTTTGATGGAGAAATGGGAAGCTAGGTCAAAAATGGGAGTGTCTTATTTGGGATTGGCGGAATGGCATTTATCGATTGAGGAATGATTTTGGAGCTTAAGAATGGCTCTAGCGGGCTCTTCTGGTAGCTAGGGCTCTTAGGAATGATTTTTTGTGTGTGTTTGAGTGAAATGAGGATGATATCTTAATCGATGATGGTGGGATCATTGGCTTCTTGTGGGTCGACCATCTCGAGGAGTCATGGGTGGGAGGAGGTGAGTTGGCGCTTGGTTGGTTGAAGGTGTGGAGGTGGTTGCCAAGGAGGAATCATGGGTGTCCTAAGGGTTTCAAATGCTCAATGGGAGGGTGAGGTGATTTCACCTCCCATGGGTCATGGCGACAACCACCCCTTGTCGAGGTTGGTGTCACAGTTTTAGTGGACCATTGGGAGAGTAAGTGGCCAAGGAATGAAATGACCACTTACATGGGTGATTTGTCTCATGTGATGCCCTTGACCCAGGGTAGAATTATCATTTGGCATTGGATTTGATTTGGGGCGGTTTGAAATGAGCGAAAGTGGGTTAGCCAAACTTCAAGTCAATTGAGTTGATTTGGTTAGGTTTGGCTTAATTTGACTAATTTAGGTCAAATTGGGTTAGGTTGTCAAGTTGACCAATTGGTCAAACTAAATCAAACCAAGGTTGGTCAATTCATATGATCATTTAGGATGTTTTTTGGTTATTGGTTTGGTTTAGTTTGGCTTAATTTGATTTTATCATTTGAATTCATTTGGGTCAAATGGATTAAGTTGACAATTTGACCAAATTGGCCAAATTGGCTTGGGTTGGGTGTTGGTTTGGGTTTAGTTGACTAATGATGATTGTAGGATTTGGTTTCAATTAATTTGGATTTGTTTTGATTTAGGCCAACCTTTAGGTCAATTGATTAAGTTCAATTGGGTCAATCATGACTTTGGTCAAGTTCAACAATCAATTTGGAATGAACTTGAGCCATTGGTTGGAATCAATTTGGTTTATATTTTCATTTCACCCAATTTGGTCTTTTAGGTCAATTTGGGTCAACTTGATCAAGAGGCCAATTGGGTTTGGTTTTCAATGAAGGTCAAGTCATATTCAAATATTGATTTTGATTTGGTATGAATCATTAGTTTCAAGGGATTTGGCTTGGTTGTAATTTCTAGTTTGGGTTCATATGGGTTAAGGGTTGACTTGGTCAAATGATCAAGTTGACTTAGTTTGACCCAATTTGTGTTAATTGATCAACTTAGGGTGATCAACAATCATGATAGGACGTATTGATCGAATTAGGTTAATCCAATTTGGGAAGGGTTAGAACTTGCCTCAAATAGGTCAAATTAGCCACTATGGGTCAAGTGGACCAATTGGGTTTAGTTGGCTTCATTTTGGGTTGTGTTTTATTTAGTTGAGTTAATATATGTATTTGGGATTGATATATAAATTCAATTGCATTGGTTCAAATGAGTTTTGGTTCATTTGAACATTTCAAATCAAGAGGTTAAGTTAGGTTTTACTTGAGTTGATTTTGGTTTGGCTTGATGATTATAGAATTCATTTATATTTGTGAATATGATTGAAGTTATAATTGATTTATTAGAAAATCAATTGAATTTTGGTTTTGAAATGAAGAAATTTGGCTAAGTCCATGGAGTTGGGTCATGTGGCTTAGGTTTGGATTTTGTTTTGGTTTGATTTAGTTTTAATGATTTAAATGTATATTTCATTTAAATTTATCAATATAATTGATAATATTATTTATTTTTGAGAAAATCAATTAAGTCTAAATTGATTTGGATTATGATTTGGCTAAGTCCATGGGATAGGTCATATGGCTTAGGAAGGGTTTTGATTTAATTTGATTTATTGTGATTTAGTTCTGATCATTTGAATAGATTTGATTTATATTTAGGAAGATGATTGAAGATATAAATTGATTAGAAAATTTGATGATTTTGGATTAATTTGGATTTTTGGCTAAGTCCATTGGATAGGTCATATGGCTTAGGAAGGGTTTCATGTTTGGATTTGATCATGGGCTTCAATCATTTGGTTTTGTAATTTGGGCTTGGATTTGGATCTGAATTTGATTATTGAACTTGAGGTTTGGTTTGAGAAGGTGAACATGGATTGGATTTGGGTTGTAGGGTAGGTGGATTATCCACAATCCCAGGCGCCTAATCTATGGTTTTCTTCTAAACTTAGGTTAGTGTTTTATATTTGTTAGAAGTGTCTTATGACTAGGGAAGTCTTATGTCTTGAGACTCCTAAGTCTAAGATAAGAAGATTGAATGCACTCCAAAAGTGAGGTCAAGGCATTGGGCTCCATAGTGTTGCCCTTGAGATAGATGATTGGAAGACGAAGCCATGTTTCACATTATATATACTGGATACATCTTTCAACACTTTGCTTGTGAGACCATGGATACATGAGAACAACATAGTTCCATCCTCTACATCGATGTATGAAGTTTGTGAGATGGGATCATCTCTATGTCAAAAGAGATATCAAGCCATTTATAGTTCACGAGATCAGCATATATGAGGATGTGACTTACTACCTCCCTCAAAATCAACAAGTCTATTCTCGTAAACTTAGGCCAAGTTTAAAAAAAAAAAGAAAACAAAAAGAAAACAAAAAAGAAAATGGAAAAGAAAATAAAAGGGAGCAAAAATAAACTTGGAGGAGGAAGTGGATCTTAACATTAAATTCCACTCATAGTTCGTTACACCATTTGAACATATGGGTAGGACGACCTCCATAAGAGGAAGAGGCAGTTGGAGGCAATCTGGGGTGGAAAACCTCTTTATTGGCCACCCAATAGAAGATATGTCCCAACTAAGTACACTATCCATATAGGCTAGAATCTAGTTCATAGGATGAGTCTTATATGGTTAGCTAGCAAGCTCTTCTCGAGTAGATTCCTTGGAGGTGACACTTGAGCTAGATAGATGACTGGGCTCCAAAGCAAAGCATAAGTGTATCAAAGTCTATATGTGAAATAGTTAGGCATCATTGGGAACCTTAGCTCTAACCCACTTTCCTCTCAAAAGCGAGTTTGGTAGTTAAGAAGCCCCTAAGTCATCACATGTGAAGACTAGAGGTTCTTTGGAGCATCATCCTCAAGTCAAGAAGTTGATGTAGAACTTGAGGATGATTCATATAAAGGTTTAATAGAATTACCTTTTGATTAGTACTTCCCTTGTGTTCATAATTTAGCAAAGAAAGGGTTAATCCCATACTTGGTCAAAGCATACTACTTCAAAAAAATATGGAAGAACAAATGCAAAAGCTCTCAATCAAGACGACTAGGATTAGGTACAATGGGTCGATGATGATGATGATTCTTATTTAGTCATCATCAACCATTTGGAATTGGTTCTTTTCAAGTCACATTAACTCATATGAGGAGTTATGCTTTTAGATGATCCAAATGATTTTAAAGTCAAAGATGCACCTCAAGTTTGAAGAAGAGATCAAGTCAACCATTGATGAGCTCAGGAAATCAACTTAGGAATGAAGAAGATCCACACCACATACAATCCGTTCTTTATTGAATGAAATTAAAACCAATGACTTAGGCTATTGATTGAGTTTAAGGACTTTGCATAGTTATGAAGAGAGAGATGCCTGATTGGCTCCTATATGGTCCATAATAATAAGAACTCCTACTAACCTATCAAGCAAGCTCTCTAGATGCATGTGATTAGACATAGAACAAGGTCATTTATGAAGTCAAGAAATTGATGATGATGGCTTCATCTAGGAAGAAAAATACCTACCTAGTTAGCGAGCATCATCTAGTTAAGAAAAAATGGCCAAATTCATATATACTTGATTTAGAGATTTAAATAAGGCATGTCCAAAGATGAATTTCCACTACCAATCCTAGATGGTGGACATTGCCTCATCTCATATATCTTCTTATTCATGGATGGCTCATGAAATAACCAAATAAAGATGGCCCTAAAGATAAAAGAAACACTACTTTTAGAACCCCGATCAGAATCTATTGCTATAAGGTCATGCCTTTCAACCTTAAAAATCTATGTGCTACATACCGTAGCTATGACTCGAATCTTTGATGAACTCATTCATCATCAAGTCGAGTGCTATGTCAATGATCTCATGGTCAAAGTAGAGAAAAGGAAGACATCTCTTTGACTTGAGTAGTTTTTTAAATAGTTAAGAAAATTTAACCTCAAAATGAACCCACTGAAGTGTGCATTTGGAGTAGCTTCAAGGAAATTCTTTGAGTTTGTTGGCCAACACTAGAGAATCAAAATCGATCCAGAGAAGATCAAGGTGAAATTAGAAATGCCACCCCCTAAAAGTTTAACTCAACAAGGGCATTTAGAGTATCTAAGATGCTTTATATCCAGCCTATCGAAGATGTCGACCATTCTCTCAACCAAAAAAGAATGCCAAGTTCAAGTGGGAAGATAAGTATGAGCATGCCTTCGAATACATCAAGCATTACCTGATGATGCTACCAATTTTAGCCCCAATCCTGCAAGCTCATACTTTACTACTACATTAGATGACTCCTTGGTGCTTTGTTGGCCCAAGAAAATGAAGGGAAGGAAAATGTACTCTACTACCTCGACCATCATCTAATCCCTAAGTAATTATCCACCCATTGAGAAGCATTGCTTAGCTTTAATCATTGCATCCCAAAAACCATGCTTCCTCATAAAGTGAACTTAATCTCTAGGATCAATCCTACAATATCTCATGACACACCGATATTTATGGATGGTTGGCATGATGGTCCATGATCCTCTCGCAGTTTGACATTACCTTCATACCCCTCCGTGTAGTGAAAGGACAAGCACTAGGGGATTTCTTAGCAGGACACCCACTTCCTACTAACTCTCCACTTAGTGATGATCTCCTTGATGAACAAATCATGAATTTAGGGATAGCATTCACGAGATGTACATTGATGGTGCGGCTTCCTCTCAAAGAGGAGAAGAACCATAATCTACTATTCCAGAAAAGCCAGGGGTACAAATAGTTCTCTTAACTCCAGATTGTGATGTGATGAGATTCTCATATCATCAATCCTTGCAATAACAATGAAGAATATGAGGCTCGATTCATCTAGAGTTAGTTGTTACTCTAAGCATCCATAACATCAACATCTTAGGATTCTCAACTAGTTATCAACCAAATCATGGGTCTATTAGGTTATAAAGCTCAAGCTCCATCACTATCACAAGTACACCATGGGTTGTTGGCCCAAATCCTAGAGATTACCATTTATAAGATTCCTCATGAGAGAACATAGCAATGCTTTAGCCAAGCTTGCCAAGGAGTTGGCAAGTCAGGAGGATGAGTCCATATCAATAAAGGTCCAAAATAGACAAGTCTTATCCCTTATTGATATTGAACTCATCAAAAGTACTCTCTTAAAGGGTTGTTACCATTGCCAGAAGGATGAGGAGTTTGATTGGAGGAAACCATTCATAGATTACCTAAATAAAGGTAAACTATCTGAAGAGAAGTCATCGGATGAAATAGAGAGCACTTTCTATGCTCTTGTGGATGATGTCTGTACTAGCATCTTTCAATCAAATGTGGTTACATTATTTAGACAAGCATGAAGCCCGTAAGATCATGTGGTGAGGTACACATGATTATGTGGAGCCAACCAATCGGTCGAAGATGGAAGCCAAGATCGAGACTAGGATACTCGTCAATGATCAAAGATTGCATGGATATGCTAGGCGATGCCACCAATGTCAAATACATTGTGGTCTACACTAACCACCCAACATTCTACATCCTACATTAGCCTCATGGCCATTCAGTGTTGGGGTACCACATAGTGTGTCTAATTAATCCTCTTTTCCAAGGGTCATCGATTCATCTTACTCGAGTACTTTTGCAAATGGGCAAAGGATTTCACTCGAGAGGTCATAGCAGTTGTGCTACAATTTTTTAGGAACCATATCATATATAGCTTCAGTGCCTTGATGAATTATATCGATAATAGTACTACATTCAAGAGGCGAGATCAACAACTTTGCTCGAAACAACATAGATTGGAGATATTATACCATCAACTACCCAAGGAAAATGGCTTAGTAGAAGCCTTCAACAACTATCATCTAAATAAGAAGACACTCACACAATAAGTGATAATGGCATGAGTTAGTTGAAGCCTTGTGGGCCTGCTGCATATAACTCCAACTCAATTCTCCTTTTTCTTTTGGTGTATGGGTTCGAAGCTGTTCTACCATTAGAAGTCCAACTTCCATCACTAAGGATAGTTGAAGGTAGCAAGATCACAACATAGTAGAATGCTAAGTTACGGTTAGAAGAGATCGAAGGTTTGGAGGAGATACTGGGTATGCTAAAACTCAAGTTGTACAAAGCTAAAATGATTCAAAGCTAACAAGTTAGTCTAGAGCTTTTCAAGTAGGAGAGCTTATTTTAGTTCTAAGGACACTTGTTGTTTCATAAGATGGGAGGCAAGTTTGAACCCACTTAGGAAGGCCCTTTTCCATAGAGAAGGCCTATTAAGGAGGATCTTATTAGCTTATTAATCATAAGGGAGAGCTCCCAATGCTTCCAATCAACATGCTCTACTTAAAGAAATATTATAAATCATGTTTGAAAATAATTATCATCAATGAAAATTCTATTTTGATTTAAATCTATTCCATGTTGAAAGTATTTTTATTTATAAATCCCCCATGATGTGTTTAGGGTAGGTGTAAGGAACGACATTTCATCATCCGACACAACATAAACACAAAATACACACAAACATATAAAATAAATACATATCTTTGTCTCGGGCTACTCTAAGTTGAGATAAGCTCAGCGGCACTCACTCATGCTCTAGGTCGGCGATGTGTTATCTTTTATTATGTCACCCTAGTGGTCTTCTTGCTTTAGAGGATGTAAGTATGCTACACTTTCCTTCTTTAGCCACTACACATGAGTGCCTTGTTAGTTTTGGTAGGCACTTATGGTGGTAAGCTACCTCATGTTGGTTTCATTTAAGAGGATGTGAGTCTACACTTTATTCTTGGATTAGCCTTTGTGCACTATCTGGGTTGAGTATATTTGAGGTTTAGGATAAGTCCCCTAGTGGCTCCTTCCCTCCTGACTACTTCAAGTCAGGTCGGTCCTTCCTCAAGGCTCCCACTTTAGTCTTGGGTCTAACATCTATGCCGCCGATGACAGACTATCCCGATGATCAATTTTACTTGAAAGTTGTATGCCTACATGCTTTCTTTCCATATTGATCATTTGCAAGCACCTAGGTTGGTTGGTTGACTATGCGACAGATACACCACTCATGTGGATACACTTTAGGTTGGTTGGTTCTCACACCTTAGGATACACCACTCATGGTAGATGTAAGTGCTACACTTTCTCCTTGAGTTGGCCCGTACACCTAGGCTTTCTTTTCTAGGGCTTGATAATGCCCTTAAGCTCTTGGGCACTATATTTGGATCACGTCCTTTGCAACCCCATTTAGACACTACCAGGGTTACTATCGGATTAGATAGTTCCCCTTTCCTAGTAACAACCCCTATGGTTGGAGAATCTATCTTGTGGATGTGCAGATTCTCACTTGGTCCAAATCAGATAGGTCAAGGCGACATAGCCCCTTCTCGTGGTCCCTCAGCGGTCCATAATATATAAACAAAAAATATATATTCACTTGTGGATTACGAGGACACCCGTAGAGATACTTTTTCCCAAGCAGGCATCCTATCTTTAAGGTAGTGTTAGCAAAACTCCTTATAGGAATTGCCTCACTACTCTTGAGTTGATATAAGTCCTTTACAATTTTCAGTCAGTAGTCTCCCCTAAGTCAAGTTCTATTTATTGTGCTACCAATTGGTTACCCCAGAGGCTATTCCCTACTTTAGAAGATGTAAGTCTGCTACACCTTTTTCCTAGCACAACTGTTGCGCACCGAAAGGCAACCCCTTAGGTTAGTTAGCTCTACCCGGCTAGTAGACTATCCCTTTGGATTTATAAATGCGAGATAGGATAAGTCGATATAGCCCCTTCTCTGGGTCCATCGACACACATAGTCCATAAATTAAATATATCAAATTTGATTGAGCTCACATCTCCAATGGATATGCCCTCAATTCAAAATCAAACTAAACCAAACCATATCAAATAACATGATTAAGATAAAATTAATCGACTACTTTTGAGTTGATATAAGTCCCGGACATTCACTTAGTAGTCACCTAGGCGGTTTGATTTGTTGTGCATCCAGTCACCCAGTGGTTGTTCCTCACTTTGGAAGATATAAGTCACACGCCTTCTTCCTAGCATTGTTGCACTCAAAGGCAACCCTTGTTGGCTAGCTACTACGGTAGACTATCCCTTTGGATTTATAAACCTAAGGTAGGTCAAGGCTGATATAGCCCCTTCTTAGTGGGTTCATCGCACATCGATCAGGTCCATACATTAACTCAGATTAAATTAAAATGATCTGGTTTTTCCCAGTGGAGTTAAATCATACCCTTCTCCTTAGTTGAGCCTCAAATCATATATAAATAAGTCAAGCAAACAAATCAAATTCAAAACCAATCTCCCTAGTGGAGCCAAATTAAACCAACTCCCCTGGTAGAGTTAAATCAAAGAAATCCAACCAAACTTATATTCGTGGATACATCCCCAAACAAATCTATGAAATCAAACTCAAATCCAAATCCCAGTGGATAGCAACCCTTCCTTGGAAGGTTCATATACCCGTAGACTCGAGCCCATATATCTAGCGATGTGCCTCCATCAATTAAAACAAACAAATTAAAGTCAATTTAATCTTAATCGGTGGATTATAGATTCTTATCCCCAATGGATCTTTTTCCATAAATCATATAATCAAATTAAATTCAACTTATCCTCAAGATTTTCTTCTTCTATGCCCCATAGAACATGTCATGTATAATGCATGTGTGATCCCCTAGCTGATCTCCTCCATGTCTTTGACATGGAATTCTCATCAAATCTTATTTCTTTGCTTATGCAAACCTTTAATACTTCAACCAAAATCCTAACAATGTATTCATTCAAATTACATCATCTTAACATTATAAACAACATTTTATGATTTGTGATGGTGCAAGCTCAAACTAACTATACAATATCATGCTAAACATATTAGGGTTTAGGAATTAACACACTATATTATATTATAATATATGATGCTATATTATAATTTGTTATAATATAATATATTGCCTAACATTAGACCACATTAAAATCACTTAAAAGGAAAAAATAATAAAATTTTTACAAAATATGAATAATGTTCATTTTGGATGTAAAATTGTTATTTTTCTATTAGAAATGGTACAAAATAGCAAAATTTTGGTGTTGCTTCTTGGTTTGTGCCATGAATTTGGCCAAATTCTTCAATCTCAACCTTCAAATGAACATTTATGTGAGTTTTGACCCAATGTATCATAACAAAAGTAAAACATACTAAAATGTATAATAGCAGTTAGTAACACACAACCACATTCATATATATGTGAAGTTATATTATTATGTACATTATACTTTAATATTCTTTCATATAACATATTATCTTACATTACACCATAAAATGAATCACTTTAAGCAAAATATTTATAAAATCTGGTTGAAAAATGAACATTTATTTTGGATGCAAAATTCCATTCTTTTGATTAAATGACACAGCATAGAACACCCCCAATGATGTTCCCTAAAGCTTACCTTAAATTTGGTCGAATCCCATCATCTTAGCCTATAAATCAATATTTTTATGAATTATACCAATACAAACTCTACTACATCATACTATAATAAACTCAATATGCTAAACAATAAGTAGTAATACATAATAACAACAACAACAACAAAAACAAGAAGCCTTAATCGGGGTCAGCTACATGAATCCTTCATATCCATTGTGTCCTATTATGTGTCAAATTCTCATTTAAATCAAGTATACTAAGATCATTTTTTATACATATTAACCAAGTCTTTTTAGGTCTACCTCTACCTTTCTTAACATAAGGAAAATCTAATGCATCTACCCTCTTAATCGGGTCATCGGATGACAGAAGCTTTATGTGGCCAAACCATCTAAGGTGACTCTCCCAAATCTTATCTACCACTAGAGCTACTCCAACTTTTTCCCAAATATACTCATTTTGCATTCTATCTCTAAGAGTAAAGCCACTCATCCACCTAAGCATCCTCATCTCTGTAACACTTAACTTAGTCTTATGCTTCTCTTTTATTGGCCAACATCTACACCATCATGACATCAATCCTAAGTAGTAATACACAATAGTATGCTATAATGCATGATGCTACACTATGTTATGGATTCCTATATTATAATACACTATAATATATTATATTATATTATATTGCATATCACATCATAAGGGATTGCTTAAGATAAAAAATCATAAAATTTGTCTAAATAATAAAAAACTATATATTTTAGTCACATCACTTACATATTTTAAATTGAAATAATATATTATGATGCCATGCTTTACTTATTTTGAATTTTTCCAAATTCTGCCATTTTAAAGTCAAAATCAACATTTTTATAAATAATGCTAGTGTAGGGTCAACTGCATGATTATAAAATACTAAAAGAATTTAAAATGCATAGAATAATATAATATGATATATGATGATATACTATGCTACAACATATAATATTTATTTTGAACATAAAATCTTACTTTTTAGACTACAAGTGGCATAGCACACCTTTGGTACTATAACTAATTCTGACTTCAAATTTAATAAATTTCATCATCTAATTTATTCAATCAAGATTTTTTTGATTTATATTAATATAGACTATAGGGTATAATACCGTATTATACTAAAACATTTCAAAACATCTTATAACATCCAAAAATATATTACTACATGCTCAAATATATGATGATACATTATACTATAATATATAGTATTATAATATGATTTAGGGTTACAGTTTAGGGTATTCGAATCTCCAATAGTCAAGGGAAAGTCACTTGAAGACATTTTCTTTAGCTACCATAGCTATGTTAGGATTAAGTCATTCTTTGGATTTACCCCTAATGACATCTTTATTCAAAGTTTAAAGTTTTGGGTTTAGGGTTATTATAAGGTTTAGGGTTAGTTTAAGGTTTAGGGTTTAGGGCTACTTTAGGATTTAGGGTTTAATGTTTGGGGTTTAGGGTAAAGGGTTGTAGGTTCTAGGGATTAGGGTTTATGGTTTTAGGGTTTAGGGTTTTATGGTTTAGGGTTTAGGGTTTTAGGTTTAAGGTTTAGGGTTTAGGATTCAAAGTTTAGGGTTTAGGGTTTAGGGTTCATGGTTTAGGGTTTAGGGTTAATGTTTATGGTTTAGGGTTTAGAGTTTAGGGTTTACGTTTTAAGGTTTAAGGTTTAGGTTTATGGTTTATGGTTTATGGTTTAAGTTTTAGTTTAGTGTTTAGGGTTTAGAGTTTTGGGTTTAGGGTTTCTTTTAATAGAGAATAAATTCAAATTCAACATTTCTTGAATTTTCTTTCATAAACCAAGTAGCATTTCAAGTTTTCTAAGACACAAGCAATGACATAGATAAAAAATGAGGACTAATAGAGCAACTCAAAAACACTAGATAAGTAGAATCATCTCTACTATAAAGACATAGTCCCATAAGCGCATTAGATCTATTTAGTTTTTTAGTTCATCAACCACCTCCTCTAGCAGCGATCCATCATATCCTTGATCTCTCTCTTTGCCACCAGCATAGCTGTAACCTTCATCGCTCCTCCTGCTTCCATTATCACCACTGCTCTGACCACCACCTCCACATCCACCAGCACCTCTAGACCCTCCCATCACCACTACGATAACCGTTGCAATAGTCATCGTCAACACCGCCAGATCTAGATTGAACCCAATTGATGATGATGTTTCAGCCATCAAGGTTCTGCCCATTCTTAGGGTTAGCTTAGGGTTGTAATAGTTTTAGCATTTAGGATTTAGGGTTTAGGATTTAGGGTTTAGGGTTTAGGGTTTATTATTTAAAAAAAAACTAAGTAAACTCATAGGTTTAGGTTTATTTAGTTTATTTATTATTTATTATTTATTTTAGTTTATTTTATTTTTTTTTTTATTTAGGTCAATTTTTTATTTTTTATTTAGGTTAATTATTTATTTTTATTTAGTTTGGTTTATTTATATTAGTTTAGGTTTTTTTTATTTTTTATTTTTAGGTTTAGGTTTAGGCTTACATTTATTTTTTTAGTTTAGTTTTATTTTTATTTAATTTTTTTAGGTTTAGGTTTTATTTTTTATTTTTAGGTTTAGGTTTAGTTTTTATTTTCTTTTTTGAGGTTTAGGTTTAAACTTTTATTTTCAGTTTATTTTTAGGTTTAGGTTTATTTTTAGTTTATTCTACTTATTTAGTTTAGGGTTTAAGTTTAGTTTATTTTAGGTTTAAGTTTAGGTTTTATTTATTTTAGTTTAGTTTATTTTAGTTTAGGTTTTGGATTATTTTTTATTTATTTTAGGTTTAGTTTTTTTTTTAATTTAAAGTTTAGGTTTTATTTTTTATTTATTTTTAGATTTATTTTTTTCGTTTAGATTTTTATTTATTTTTCATTTTAGCTTTATTTTTAATGTTTAGTTTTTATTTTATTTAGGTTTTTTATTTCCATGTTATTTTATTTTTTTTAGTTTCAGTTTTTATTTATTTTATTTTAGTTTAGTTTTTATTTTTTATTTTATTATATTTTTAGGTTTTGGTTTAAGTTTATGTTTAGGTTTTAGTTTAGGTTTTTATTTTATTTTATTTAGGTTTATATTTTTTTTCTTTATTTTATTTTTAGGTTTAGTTTAGGTTTAGGTTTTTAGGTTTTTAGGGTTTATTGCTTCGAGTTTAGGGTTTAAGGTTTAGGGTTTAGGGTTTGGGGTTAAGGGTTTGGGGTTTAGGGTTGTAGATTTAGGGTTTAGGGTTATAGGTGTAGGTTTTATGGTTTAAGGTTTAGTTTTTTTTTTATTTGTTTTATTTTTTTTTATTTTTTAAAATAAGTAAACCAGTAGGTTTATGTTTACTTAGTTTATTTAGTTTATTTTTTTATTTATTTTAGTTTATTTTATTTTTTATTTTTATTTAGGATTATTTTTATTTTTATGTAGATTATTTTATTCATTCTAGGTTTTATTATTTTTGTTTATTTAGTAGGTTGAGGTTTAAGTTTAGGTTTTTTTTAGTTTAGTTATATTGTTATTTAATTTTTTAGGTTTAAGTTTTATTTTTTATTTTTAGGTTTAGGGTTAGGGTTTTTTTTTAGATTTAGCTTTTAGGTTTTTATTTCAGGTTTATTTTTAGGTATTATTTTTAGTTTAGGTTTAGGTTTATTTTTATTTTATTTTATTTCATTTAGTTTAGGTTTATGTTTAGATTTAGTTTACTTTAGGTTTAGGTTTAGGTTTTATTTATTTTAGTTTAGTTTATCTTAGTTTAGGTTTATTTTATTTTTATTTTAATTTCAGATTTTTTTTTTTAGTTTAGGGTATAGGTTATATTTTTTATTTATTTTTAGGTTTATTATTTTGGTTTAGGTTTTTATCTAAATTTTATTTTATTATATTTTAGGTTTATTTATTTTTTATTTTAGGTTTAGTTTTTATTTTATTTAGTCTTTTTTATTATTTATAGTTTAGTTAAGGTTTTCATTTATATTATTTTAGTTTAGTTTTTATTTTTTGTTTTATTTTTTTTAGTTTAAGGTTTATGTTTTTGTTTTATTTTATTTTATACGTTTAGGTTTAGGGTTTTTTTTCTGTTAACTAGGTTTATTTAGGTTTATTTTTTATTTTATTTTTTTAGTTTATGTTTGTTTTTTTATTTTATTTTTAGGTTTAGGTTTATTTTTTTTTTTTATTTTTATTTTATTTAGGTTTATTAGGGTTTAGGGTTTTAGGGTTTAGGGTTTATGGTTAGGGTTTATGGTTTAGGGTTTAGTGAGGGTTTAGGGTTTGGGTAGCAAGGGCATGTTTAGCTTAGGATTATTAGTGGGTTTAGGGTTTAAGGTTTAGAGTTTTTTTAGCTAGGGTGGTGGAGGTTTAGGGTTTAGTGTTTTAGGGTTTAGGCTTTAGGGTTTAAGGTTTAGGGTTAGGGTTAATATATAAGGTTTAAGGTGTAGGGTGTAGGGATTAGGGCTAACTTAGGGTTTAGGGTTTTATTTTCATTTTTGTTTTTTTTATTATAGGGCTTAAGTTTTTATTTTTTTATTTAAGGTTTAGGTTTATTTTTTAGGTTTATCTTTATATTATTTTATCTTTAAGTTTAGGTTTATTTTTATTACATTTTTAATTTTTAGGTTTAGCTTTAGGTTTATTTTATTTATTTTAGTTTAGTTTATTTTTGGTTTATTTTATGTTAGTTTAGCTTATTTTATTTTCACTTTATTTATTTTAAATTATTTACTTTATTTTTATTTAGGTGTAGGTTTTAGTTTAGCTTATTTATTTTAGTTTAGAGTATTTAGTTTATTTATTTTTATTTAGTTTTATTTTATTTTTAGGTTTATTTTTTAATTTTAATTTAGGTTTATTTTATTTATTTTAGGGTTCAATTAGTTTGTTTTTAGTTTATTAATTTTTTGTATATTTAATTTTATTTTTATTTTTTATGTTTTTTATTTTATTATTTTATTATTTTATTATTTTATTTTTATTTTAGTTTATTTAGGTTTATTTATTTAGTTTTATTTTATTCTTTTTAAGTCTGATTTAGTTTAGGTTTATTTTTTTATTTAGTTTATTTTAATTAATTTATTTAATTTTTATTTTATTTTATTTATTTTTGTTTTATTTTATTATTATCTTATTATATTTATTTTAACTTTTAGGGTTTATTTATTTATTTTTTAGTTTAGTTTATTTTATTTATTTTTATTTATTTAGTTTACTTTAGGTTTATTTAGTCTATTTTTATTTACTTTATTTATTTTTATTTTAAGATTTTTTTATTTAGTTTCGTTTAGGTTTAGCTTTAGGTTTATTATTTTTATTTATTTTATTTTTAATTTAGTTTATTTAGATTTATTTTATATTATTTTAGGTTTATTTTATTTATTTAGTTTAGGTTTAGGTTTATTTATTTATTTTAGTTTATTTTTATTTTGATTATTTATTTATTTTATTTTTATTTTAGTTTATTTCGGTTCTAAGTTTAATTTTTTAAATTTATTTTATTTTATATATTTTATTTTAATTTTATTTTAGTTTAGTTTAGGTTAATTTAGTTTAGTTTAGCTTATTTTTATTTTTATTTTTATTTAGGTTTTTAGGTTTATTTTTATTTTATTTAGTTAATTTATTTTAGGTTTAGGTTTATGTTTATTAGTTTATTTTGTTTTTTAGTTTAGGTTTTTTCTTGTTTTTATTTTAGGTTAATTTATTTCTTTTGGTTTAGTTTATTTAATATTTTTTAGGTTTCTTTTACTTCATTTTTAGTTTTATTTTTTAGTTTATTTTTATTTATTTAATTTTAGTTTATTTTATTTAGTTTAGTTTTAGGTTTATTTATTTATTTAGTTTTTTATTTTTATTTTATTTATTTAGTTTAGTTTAGTTTATTTTCTTTTTTAATTTAATTTAATTTAATTTAATTAATTAATTTATTTATTTATTTAGTTTATTTATTTATTTAAGTTTATTAATTATTAGTTTAGGTTTTCTATTTAGTTTAATTTATTTAGGTTTATTTAGTTTAGTTTATTTAGGTTTATTTAGTTTAGTTTAGGTTTTCTATTTAGTTTAGGTTTATTTATTTTATTTTATTTTCATTTAGTTTATTTTAGGTTTATTTATTTAGTTTAGTTTATTTATTTTTAGTTTATTTTATTTTATTTTAGGTTTAAGTTTATGTCTTTATTTATTTAGTTTATTTTATTTTATTTTATTTAGTTTATTAATTTATTTAGGTTTTTATTTTTATTTTTTTAGTTTATTTTATTTAAGTTTAGGTTTAGGTTTAGGTTTAAGTTTAAGTTTTATTTTATTTTAGGTTTATTTTTATTTTTATTTCATTTAGGTTTAGTGTTTATTTATTATTTATTATTTATTTTATTTTATTTTTATTTAGCTTATTTTATTTATTATATTTTTTAGTTTAGGTTTACTTATTTTTTAAATTTATTTTTTTATTTAGTTTTATTATTAATTGTATATTATTTTTATGTAGGTTTACTTATATATTTTTTTATCTTTTAATTTTAATTATTTTTTAGATTTTTAGCTTAGTTTAGTTTATTTATTTTTAGTTTAGGTTTTATTTATTTATGTTTAGTTTATTTATTTTAATTAATATATTTTATTTATATTTACTTTTGGTTTAGATTTAGGTTTAAGTTTATTTATTTTATTTTTTTAGGTTTATTTATTTTTAGCTTATTTTAGTTTATTTAGATTATTTTTTTAATCTATTTATTTTAGGTTTAGGTTTTATTTATATATTTATTTTAGGTTTAGGTTCTCATTTATTTTATTTTATTTAATTTAGTTTATTTTTAGGTTTATTTTAATCTTATTTAGGTATATATTTTTTTTAGTTTATTTTATTTATTTTTGTTTAATTATATATTTAAGTTTATTTATTTATTTATTATTTAGTTTATTTTTTGTTTGGATTTAGGTTTAATTTATTTTAGTTTATTTTTTTTAGGTTTAGGTTTATTTCTTTTAATTAATTAATTAATTTTTTTATTTTATTTAGTTTAGTTTATTTATTTATATATTTATATTTTAGTTTATTTATTTATTTTTATTTATTTAGTTTAGGTTTTATTTTGGCATATTTAATTTATTTTTACTTTTAGTTTATTTTTAGTTTAGCTTATTTAGTTGATTTAGTTTTTTTCTATTTATCTTTTATTTTAGGTTCAGGTTTATTTTTATTTCGTTTCTTTTAGCTTTAGGTTTATTTATTTTTAGTTTAGTTTATTTTAGTTTATTTATTTATGTTTAGGTTTTTTATTTTATTTATCTTAGGTTTATTTATTAATATATATTATTTAGTTTAGTTTATTTATTTTATTTATTTATTTTATTTATTTTAGTTTTGTTTATTTTAGTTTAGGTTTATTTAGCATTTTTTAATTATTTAATTATTTTATTTAGTTTATTTAGTTTAGTTTTATTTTTATCTATTTGGGTTTATGCTTATTTATTTTTTAGTTTATTTACTTTAGTTTATTTTAGGTTTAGTTTTATTTAGTTTATTTAATTTAGATTTTTACTTTATTTTATTTCAGTTTAGTTTAGTTTAGTTTAGTTTATTTAATTTTGTTTGTTTATTTATTTAGTTCATTTATGTTATTTATTTATTAAGATTAGTTTTTTTATTTAGTTTTATTACGTTACTTTATTTTTTTGGTTTAACTTTTATGTTTTTATTTTTGGGTTAGGTTGAGGTTTAGTTTATTTTATTTAGTTTAGTTTTGCTAGTTTTAGGGTTTAGGTTTTATTTCAGTTTATTTTTTAGGTTAGTTTATTTTTTTAGGATTATTTATTTTTATTTATTTAGTTTAGTATTATTTTATTTATTTTAGTTTCTTTTATTTATTTTAATTTATTTTAGGATTATTTTAGTTTATTTCTCTTTATTTAGTTTTGGTTCATTTTATTTATTTAGTTTATTTAGTTTACTTTATTTTTGTTTATGTAGTTTATTTATCTCTTAGTTATTTAACTTATTTTAAGTTTAATTTATTTTACATTTTTTTATTTATTTTTAATTTAGTTTAGTTTAGTTTAGTTTTTTAGTTTTATTTAGGTTTATATTTTATTTTTTGTAGTTTAGTTTATTTATTTAGTTTAGGTTTTTTATTTTAGTTCATTTTTTGTGTTAAGGTTTAGGTTTATGTTTATTTTTTAGTTTTGTTTTATTTTTATTTTATTTTATTTAGTTTAGGTTTTATTTTTTCTTTTTAGGTTTAGGTTTAGGTTTTTTTTTTTTTTTTTTTAGGTTTAGGTTTTTTTTTTTTTTAATTTATTTTTTAGCTATTTTTTAGTGGTTTTGTTGGTTTATATTTTAGGTTTTTATTTTTAGTTATTTATTTTTTTTTTATATTAGTTTTTTATTTTTTTATATTTTATTTTATTTTTTATTTTTTTTTATTTTATTATTTTTTTATTTTTTAGTTTGTTTATTTTATTTAGTTTTTTTTGTTTTTTTTTTTTTTTTTATTTAGGTTAGGTTTAGGTTTATTATTTTTTTATTTAGTTTATTTCTTAGGTTTAGGTTAATTTTTTTAGTTTTCTTTATTTAGGTAGTAGGTTTAGGGTTTAGGTTTAGGTTTTATTTTAGGGTTAGCGTTTAGTTATTTTAGTTTTATTTTAGTTTTTTTATTTAGGTTTAGAGTTTTTTTTTAGGTTTTATGGTTATGGTTTATTAGTTTAGTTATTTTTAGTTTATTTTAGTTTTTTTTTTATTTGTTTTATTTTTTTTTATTTTTATTTTATTTATTTTTTTATTTTTTTATTTTTTTATTTATTTTTTTTTTTTTTTTATTTTTTATTTTAGGTTTATTTTATTTATTTAGTTTTTTTTTGTATTTTATATTTATTTTTTTTTTATTTATTTTATTTTTTCTTTTTTAGGTTTAGGTTTATTTTTTTTTTTTTTATTTAGGTTTTATTTTTTATTTTAGTTTTTTTATTTATTTTATTTTTTTTATTTATTTAGGTTTATTTTATTTATTTTATTTAGTTTATTTTTTAGGTTTATATTTATTTATTTTATTTATTATATTTTATTATTTTTATTTTATTTTAGTTTATATTTTTTATTTAGTTTTTTTTATTTTTTTATTAGTTTAGGTTTATTTATTTTTATTTATTTAGTTTTGTTTTTTTTTATTTTATTTTTTTTTATTAGGTTTATTTACTTATTTTATTTTTTTTTATTTTTATTTATTTATTTATTTAGTTTTTTTATTTATTTATTATTTATTTATTTTTTATTTATTTATTATTTATTTATTTTATTTTATTTATTTATTTTTTTTATTTTAGTTTATTTTTATTTATTTATTTATTTATTTAATTTTTTATTTTTTTATTTATTATTTATTTATTTTTTATTTTTTATTTTTTAATTTTATTTATTTTTATTTATTTTTTTTTTATTTTAGGTTTATTTTGTTTTTTTTTTATTTTATTTTTTTATTTTATTTAGTTTATTTTATTTTATTTTATTTTTTTTATTTATTTAATTATTTAGTTTAGTTTTATTTTTTTAGGTTTATTTTATTAGTTTATTTATTTTATTTTTTATTTATTTCTTTAGGTTTATTTAGTTTATTTTTATTTTTTTATTTATTTTTAGTTTAGTTTATTTATTTTAGTTTAGTTTATTTTTTATTTAATTTTAGTTTATTTTGTCAATTATATATTTTTATTATTTTTTTTTTTATTTATGGATTATTTATTTATTTATTATTTTTAGAATTTATTTCTTTATTTATTTATATTTAATTATTTATTGTATTTTATTTTATTTTAGTTTATTTAGGTTTAAGTTTAGGTTTATTTAGGCTTATTTATATAGTTTAGGTTTATTTTTTTAATTTAGTTTATTTTACTTTATTTATTAATTTATTTTAGGTTTACTTTACTTATTTTTTTTTTATGTTTAGGGTTTGATTATTAATTTTTTAGTTTAGTTTAGTTTATTTTATTTATTAGTATTTAAATAGTTTGGTTTAGGTTTAGGCTTACTTAGTTTATTTTTATTTACCTTATTTATGTTTATTTACTTATTTATTTTTAAATATTTAGTTTATTTTTTTATTTAGTTTAGTTTAGGTTTAGGTTAAGGTTTTTTATTTTTATTTGTTTTATTTTTTATTTAGTTTATTTTATTTATTTAAGTTTATTTAATTTTATTTATTTATTTTCTAATTTATTTAGTCTAGGTTTAAGTTTATTTATTTTTTTAGTTTATTTTTATATTAGTTTATATATATTTTTTATTTATTTAATTTTATATTTTAGTTTATTTATGTTTTAGGTTTTATTTTTTAGGTATATTTTATGTATTTATTTTTATTTTTTGGGTTTATTTTTTTATTTAGTTTAGGTTTATTTGTTTAGTTTAGTTTATTTTTTTATTTTTTATTTAAATTAGGTTTATTTTTAGGGGTTTTGTTTATTTTTAATTACTTTATTATTTTATTTTATTTATTTAGTTTATTTTTTATTTATTTTTTAGTTTATTTTTTTATTTATTTAGTTTATTTATTTAGTTTATATATTTTTATTTATTTTAGTTTATTTAGTTAGGTTTAGGTTTAGGTTTAGTTTATTTTTTTAGGTTTAGGTTTAGGGTTATTAGGGTTATTAGTTTATTTATTTATTTTATTTTTTTAGGTTTAGGTTTATTGGTTTAGGTTTAGGGTTTAGGTTTTATTTATTTTTTTTAGTATTTTAGGGTTAGGTTTAGGTTTTAGTTTTTTTTAGTTTAGGTTTTTTTATTTTAGTTTATTTTTTTTTTATTAGGTTTAGGGTTTAGCATTTATTTTTAAGTTTTGGTTTAGAGTTAGTTTTATTTATTTTATATTTAGTTTATTTTTTATTTATTTTATTTTAGGTTTATTATTTAGGTTTAGGTTTAGATTTTTATTTATTTTAGGTTTATTTTATTTAGGTTTATTTTATTTTATTTATAAGTTTTTATTATTATTTATTTTATTTTTTTATTTATTTTATTTATTTTATTATATTTTTTATTTATTTATTTATTTTATTTTATTTATTTTTTAGGTTTATTAGTTTTTTTTTTTATTTATTTTAGGTTTATTTAGTTATTTATTTAGGTTTTATATTATTTATTTAGGTTTATTTTTTATTAGTTTTTATTTTTTTAGTTTATTTAGGTTTATTTTAGTTTATTTTAGATTTATTTATTTAGTTATTTATTTTTTAGGTTTATTTTATTTATTTTATTTTATTTTATTTTATTTTAGTATTTTAGGTTTAGTTTATTAGTTTATTTTTTATTATTTTATTTAGGTTTATTTTATTTTTTTTATTTATTTTATGTTTTTTTTTTTTTATTTATAGTTTATTTATTTTAGGTTTATTTATTTTTATAATTTTTAATTTTAATTTATTTTTTAGGTTTAGGTTTAGGTTTAGGTTTATTTTTTAGTTTAGTTTTATTATTAATTTATTTTTTAGGTTTAAGTTTTATTTTTATTTTAGATTAGGGTTAACTTTTTATTTTATGTTTTTTGGTTTAGGTTTTAGGTTTATTTTAGGTTTTATTTTTTAGTTTAGGTATAGGTTTATTTTAATTTTAATTTTAATTTATTTTATTTAGTTTAGGTTGAGGTTTAGGTTTAATTTATTTTAGGTTTAGGTTTAGGTTTTATTTATTTTGGTTTAGCTTATTTTAGTTTAGGTTTAGGTTTATTTTATTTTTATTTTTGGTTTAGGTTTTTTTTTTTATTTTAGTTAGTTTAGATTTTATTTTTAATTTATTTTTAGGTTTTATTTTTAGGTTTATTATCTAGATTTAAGTTTTCATTTAGTTTTTATTTTATTTTATTTTCAGTTTATTTTATTTTCATTTTAGGTTTATTTTTTTTATTTTATTTAGGTTTTTTATCCTTTAATTTAGTTTACATTTTTATTTATTTTCTTTTAGTTAAGTTTTATTTTTTTGTTTTCTTTCTATGTTTAGATTTAAGTTTAGGTTTAGTTTAAGTTTATGTTTTTATTTTATTTTATTTTTATTTATTTTGGTTTATTTTTTATATTTTTATTTTAGGTTTATTTAGTTGATTTTATTTTTTTTTTTATTTATTTTTAATTTTTTGGTTATTTTATGAGAATAAATTTAGATTAACATTTATTCTTTTCAATTTCATCAAAAACACTAAGTTCTTAAAACAATTAGATAAAATTATTCATATAATAATAAGAAAATGATAATAGAACCATATTATATAAAACACAATTATATATCGACCATATGTAGTTTCTTTGGTTATTAGAAAGCATTCTCAGTGGTATCACCATTATATAATTATTACCACCACCATTTTGTAACCTCATGTTTTCCAAAAAAGCTAGACCAATCATATTAAAGCACCTAGATAATTTGATAATAGATTTTTTTGATCTTGATTGAGCATTTGATGGTGATTTTCTTATGTGAAGGTTCAAATTCTTGGTTATTTTGGTTTAGCTTTATTATTTTAGGGTTTATTTATTTTTTTATTTGGTAACTTTAGGTTTAGGGTTTGGGGTTTATGTTGGCTTAATGAGCCTCATGTTCAATCAATCAATTTGATGATAACAAAGAATGCGGATGTTCTAATGTTTTGTTTTTTATGTGTTTCATATATTAATTACAAATTACATATCCAATTCATCTCATGTATGTTTGAGAGTTTTCAAGAAAAAGAATGAAATATCAAAATGGATAATGTGAAGCTAAAGATACAATATTTTAGGTTTTATTGCATTTTAGCTATCTATAAATTCATATAAGTTCATTGCATGAATCAATTTGCTCACAACTTGATTATTTTTATTTATTTGAAATAATGATAATTAGGTTAATTTATATAAATATTTATCTAATTAACATCAATTATATCATGAGCATTTTATTATCAAAAAACATATGAGAATAAATTATGATTAATTTATTAGTTTATATACTTAAAATAATTAAATATTTTAATTTAATTTTAAGTTTATATAATAACTAAAATATGTATGATTATATATAAATTATATTATAATATTTAAATGTCATATTTCAAAATTAACAAAAATATGTTGAATGTAGCATTTTAGCCAAAGTCATTTTATAATCAAGGAATTTATATCTGATTTCATGCCCAATGGATTCCTTTGATTTTTTTTCCTTTAATTGGATAGGTTACATTCATTTGACTAAAATTGAATTTATTATGACTTTTCAAACATTAGTGATTTTAATAATGGCATACATGCTTTGAATATATTGAAACCATATTTTATTATTTTGACTTGCCCATGTGAATAGCTCAATTTTGGCTATTTGAGTTTAACATTTATTTATTATAAATTATATTTTTATTAAATATTAAATTATTATATGATAAAATGATATTAGAATAATATATTTTTTAAAATAATTCAAAATGACTTTGTTGCTTATAAATAGCCCTCATTCTCTTCATAAAATCATTCCTCATTCAAATTCAAGATCCCTCCAGCAAATCTAAGAGAAAATTTCCTAGATTTTCATCCAAGTGTTCTCCAAATATTGCAAGATCAAATCCTTGGTTTGGAAGCTTCAACATATTCAATTGTGAGCTTTCTCAAATTACTTGAGTTTGTTTTCTTGATCTTAATCTATTTTTTAGTTGTTCATACTATTTTTACCATCTATTTATTCTTTCCAATTTTATATTTTTTGGTGGATTAGTCTTTGATCAAAGTCAAAGTTTTTCACCTCAAAGTTTCTTCAATCATTTTTTATGAAAAAATCTTGTGATAGTTTGTAGGATTTTTTCAACTTGTTGAACTTTTATCTTCCTACAAATTTCTTTTGGTTTCTTGAAATATTTCTTCATTTTGTCTTATTTGAAAGATCATTTATTCTTAGATCTATTTAAGAAGTATATTTTAAGCATTTTAAATTATTATTGTCTTTAAATTATTTTCATATTTGCTAGATCTCTCTTTTAATTAAAGCTTACTAGCCTACTTAGATCTATCATATATTAATTTTATTTAAGTATTTTTTTGATCATTTGCATTAATTGAAAGCATATTTTTGGTTAAAATAAAATAAATTATTCCTGAAATTTATTTTCTTGTCAAAATTATTGAATTTATTTTGAAATCATTTTTATATTAGTCTACAAATTGTAATAACATAAGCATCTTAGTAAGATCACTTTTAGATATTTATTTTATTATTTCTTATCAATATTAAGTGAGCATTTTATTTGCCAAAAGTTCAAATTGTAAAGTGATCATTTATAAGTAGTGAGATCACTTTTTGAATTGGATAGCTTGGTATATTTGTGAGAGATTTATTTTATCAAAATTTATTATTTTGTATTTTTCTTTTCATGCTATAAAATTTATATTGGGGTTGTACTTGCCCCTATGTAGGAGAGTACATATTGTTGTAGGGGTTGTGCTCACCCCGTTATAGGAGAGTAATATTTATAAGCTATTTTTCATTAAGTGGATTCTTAGTCAAGGGTGGCTAGGTGTGGACGTTGGTCGATTTTGGGGTTTGGCTAAGCCACGTAAAAATTGTGTGCCTATTGTCTCTCTTTATGTTACTGTACTTTTATTTTTGCTGCAATAAGAATTGTATCTTGTCATTATAAAACCTAAAATTAATTTTATACTAAAACTTAAAATTTTTTTTATATAGCTTTTATTGGCTTAACATCCAAAGTAGATCTTTTTTATGGTACAAGGTTTCTAAAGGGTTCACTTTAGAGGGACAATCCACTTACCTCCACTTTTAGATATACATTTGATTATTGGAAAAATAGAATTAGTACATTTTAAGTTTTATGTTAACACATTCATACACCCACAATAGAAGTAAATGGCATTAAAGTAGAAAAACCAGGAATGGGGTAGGTGAAAACTTCGATAAATTAAATGCTAGGGTTTTTACATTATGCTTTATTACTTGATTATTACATGAAAATTTCTTTGTTAAGTACAACAAAAGATATATGGGATAAAGTCATTATAACTTATGAAGGAATTAGTGAAGTTAGAGATGCTCACATAAACAAACTTGTTCATGAATATGAGTTATTTCATATGTCTCTTTCTGAATCTACTTATGATATGTATACTAGATTCATGAAAATAATTAACACATTACATTCTCTTGGAAAAAATATAGGAATCAAGACTTAGTCTATAAGATTCTTAGATGTCTTAAGAATGGGAAAATTTAGTAATAGCGATTAGTGAAACTAGGATTTATCATTGATCAACTTGATCAACTTTTGGGTTTTGATAGCACATGAGCAGTTATTGCTCAAGGGATAAGATGGATAACTTAAAAGGGGAAAGGAAAATCCATTGCATTATAAGTTGATGATAGTGATGAGCATAATAGCTCAAGCTTGGATGGTGATAGTGGTGATAGTGAAAAGCCAATTCACCCTCCCTCTTGGGTGTTGTAGTGACTCATAATTTAGGGTTTATGGTTTAGGGTTAGTGTTTAGGGTTTAGGGTTTTCGGGTTTATGCTTTTAGGGTTTAGCGTTGAGGGTTTAGGGTTTATGGTTTTAGGTTGAGGGTTTTCCTTAAATTAAGTAAACCGGTTGGTTTTTGTTTATTTAGTTTATTTAGTTTATTTTTTTATTTGTTTTAGATTATTTACTTTTTTTATTTAGGTTTATTTTTTATTTTTTTTAATTTAGTTGATTTATTTTAGGTTTATTTATTTTAGCTTAGGTTTTTTAGTTTAGTTTATTTTTTAGGTTTAGGTTTAGGTGTAGGTTTTTTTTAGTTGAGTTTAATTTTTATTTAAATTTTTAGGATTAAGTTTTATTTATTATTTTTAGGTTTAGGTTTTTATTTTATTTTTTTAGGTTTAGGGTTTAGGTTTTAATTTTTGGCTTATTTTTAGGTTTTAATTTTAGTTTAGGTTTAGGTTTATTTTTAGTTTATTTTATTTTATTTACTTTAGGTTTAGGTTTAGTTTATTTTAGGATTAAGTTTAGGTTTTATTTATTTTAGTTTTGTTTAATTTAGTTTAGGTTTAGGTTTATTTTCTTTTTTTATTTTATTTTTATATTAGATTTACTTTTTATTTTTAGTTTTGGTTTTATGTTTTATACTTTATTTATTTCTAGGTTTTACTTTTAGGTTTAGGTTTTTATTTACTTTTTATCTTATTTTATTTTAGGTTTATTTTATTTTTATTTTGCATTTAGTTCTTATTTTATTTAAGTTTTTCATTCTTAAGTTTATTTTATTTTTTTAGTTTAGTTTAGATTTTTTATTTATTTTAGTTTAGTTTATTTTCATTTATTTATTTTATTTTATTTTATTTTTAGGGTTAGGTTTATTTTTTATTTTAGTTTTTCTTTATTTATTTTATTTTATTTAGGTTTAGGTTTGTCTATTTATTTTACTTTTTAGGTTTTTTTTTTACATTAGGTTTAGGTTTTTAGGTTTTTGGTGCTTAAGGTTTAAGGTTTAGAGTTTAGGTTTAAGTTTAGGTTTTATTTATTTTAGCTTAGTTTATTTTAGATTAGGTTTAGGTTTATTTTTATTTTTATTTTAGGTTTAAGTTTTTTTTAGTTTAGGGATTTTTTATTTATTTTTATGTTTTTTTAGGTTTAATTTTATGTTTAGATTTTTATTTATTTATTATTTTATTTTATATTTATTTTAGGTTTTTTTATTTTTTAATTTAGCATAAGTTTTTATTTATTTTATTTTAGTATAGTTTTTATTTTTTATTTTTTATTTAGGTTAAAGTTTAGTTTTAGGTTTTAGGTTAGGTTTCATTTTATTTATTTTATTATTTTATTTTAGTTTATGTTTTTTTATTTATTTTACTTTTAAGTTTTATTTAGTTTGGGTTTAGGTTTTTAGCATTTTAGATGTTAGGGTTTAGGGTTAGTTGAGGGTTTAGGGTTTAGGTTTTGGGGTTTAAGGTTTAGTTAGGTTTTAGGGTTTAGGGTTTTTAGGGTTTATGTTTTAAGGTTTAGAGTTTAGGTTTTAGGTCTAAGGTTTAGGTTTTAGTTTGGGGTTTAGGGTTTTTGGTTTTTTTAATAGAGAATAAATTAAGATTCAACATTTCTTCTTTTCATTTTCATCAACCAAGTAACACAGTAAGTTTTCTAAGACACAAGTGATGACATACATTATAAATGAGCACGCATAGAGCAAATAATAAACCCTAAATAACTAGAACCATCTATACTATAATGACATAGTTCCATAAGTAGTAGATCAGATTGGCCATTTTTCAGTTTTTCAAGTTCTCATCAGAACCACCCCTACCTTTCGAATAATGAGATCCACCATCATATCCCTGATTTCTCCCTCCGCCACCACCACAGTTGTAACCTCCATCGCTCCTCCCGCCTTTATAACCACCAATGCTCATACCACCACCTTTATATGCGTCTCAGTTCCCCACCACCATTGTGATAGCGCCACTATTTGCCGGCTAGATCTAGCGAGGCCGGTTGGCGGTGTTGTTCTTGCCATCAAGGTTCTTCCTATTATTAGGGTTTAGATTTAGGTTTAGGTTTATTTTTTATTTTTATTTAGTTACTTTAGGTTTAGATTTAGGGTTTGGGGTTTTGGGTTTTGGGTTTTGGGTTTTTGGTTTAAGGTTTAGGGTGTAGGGTTTAAGGTTTAAGGTTTAGGGTGTAGGGTTTAAGGTTTAGGATGTTGGTTTTAAGCTTTTCGGGCTTATGCTTTTAGGTTTTATGGTTTAGGACTAGGGTTTTAGGCTTTGGGTTTTAGGTTTTTGATTTTTTATGGTTTCGAGTTTAGGATTTAGGGTTTCAGGTTAATTTTTGGGTTTTGGGTTCATGGATTAAGGTTTAGGGTTTAGAGTATTTTTAATTTTTAAAACTAAGTAAATCGATAGGTTTAGATTTATTTAGTTTATTTTTTATTTATTTTAGGTTATTTTATTTTTTATTTTTATTTAGGTTTTATTTTTATTTTAATTTAGTTTTGTTATTATTTATTTTAGGTTTATTTATTTTAGATTACATTTTTTATTTTAGTTTATTTTCTAAGTTTAGGTTTAGGTTTAGGTTACTTTTTTAGTTGAGTTTTATTTTTATTTTATTTTTTAGGTTTAGGTTTTGTCTTTTAATTTTAGGTTTAGGTTTAGGATTAGGTTTTTATTTTATTTTTTTAAGTTTAGGTTTTGGATTTTTATTTTGGTTTATTTTTACGTTTTATTTTTTTAGTTTAGGTTTAAATTTACTTTTAGTTTATTTTATTTTATTTATATTAGGTTTAGGTTTAGGTTTAGATTTAGGTTTAAGTTTAGGTTTTATTTATTTTAGTTTAGGTTTAGATTTATTTTATTTTGTTTATTTATTTTTATTTTAGGTTTAATTTTTTTTTTAAGATTAGGGTTTAGTTTTTATTTTTTATTTATTTTTAGGTTTTATTTTTAGGTTTATTCTTTAGGTTTAGGTATTTATTTTATTTTTATTATATTTAATTTCTATTTTATTTTATTTTTATTTTACTTTTAGTTTTTATTTTATAAAGGTTTTTTATTCTTAGGTTTACTTTATTTTTTTAGTTTAGGTTTTTCTTTATTTTATTTTAGTGTAGTTTAATTTTTTTTTTTTTTTAGGTTTAGGTTTAGGTTTTACTTTAGGTTTGTATTTTATTTAAGTTTAGGTTTTTTTATTTATTTTATTTTTAGGTTTTTTTTAGTTTAGGTTTAGGTTTTTAGGTTTTTATGGTTTAGGGTTTTAAAGTTTAGGGTTTAGTATTTTGGATTTTAGGATTAGTGTTTAGGCTTTAAGGTTTAGGGCTTTAAGGGTTTAGGCTTTAGTGTTTAGGGTTTAGGGTTTAGGGTTAGCGTAGGGTTTACGGTTAGTTTAGGGTTTTGGGTTTAGGGTTTAAGGTTTAGGCTTTAAGGTTTAGGGATTTTAGGGTTTAGGCTATAGGGTTCAGAGTTAGTTTAGGGTTTAGGGTTTAGGGTTTTAGGGTTTAGGGTTTAGGGTGAAGAGTTTGGGTTAGGGTTTAGAGTTTAGGGTTTAAGGTTTAAGGTTTATGGTTAATTTAGGGTTTAGGGTTTAGGGTTTACGGTTGTAGGTTTAGGGTTGTGGTTCAGGATTTAGGGTTTAGTGTTAGTTTTAGGCTTACGATTTAGGTTTTTGAATTGAGGGTTTAGGGTTTAAGGTTTAAGGTTTAATATTTTTTTTAAAAAAAAATTAAGTAAACTAGTTGGTTTAGGTATATTTATTTATTTTTTATTTTATTTTATTTTATTTTTTATTCTTATTTAGGTTTATTTTTTTATTTAGTTTGGTTTATTTATTTTAGTTCAATTTATTTTAGTTTAGGTTTTTTATTTTAGTATATTTTTTAGGTTTGGCTTAGGTTTATGTTTATTTTTTAGTTTAGTTTTATTTTTCTTATATTTTTTTAGGTTTAGGTTTATATTTTATTTTTTAAATTTAGGTTTTATGTTTATTTTTAGGTTTTATTTTTTAGTTTAGGTTTAGGTTTGTTTTTAATTTATTTGATTGTATTTAGTTTAGTGTTTAAGTTTCATTTATTTTAATTTAATTTATTTTAGTTTAGGTTTAGGTTTATTTTACTTTGTTTATTTTATTTTTATTTTAAGTTTAATTTTTAGTTTTAGTTTAGGATTTGGGTTTTATTTTTTATTTATTTTTAGGTTTGGGTTTTTATTTAGTTTTTATTTTAGTTTATTTTAGGTTTATTTTATTATTATTTTACATTTAGTTTTTATTTTATTTAGGCTTTTTATTTATAGGTTTATTTTATCTTGTAGTTTAGTTCAAGTTTTTATTTATTTTATTTTATTTTAGTTTTTATTTTTTATTTTATTTTATATTACGGTTTAGGTTTTTTATTTATTTTATTTTATGGTTTTATTTAGTTTAGGTTTAGGATTTTTGATTTTTTTGATATTTAGGTTTTAGGGTTTAGGGTTTAGGGGTTAGGGTTTAGGGTTTAGGCTTTAGGGTTTACGAATTGGGGTTTAAGTTTTAGGGTTTAGTGTTTATGCTTTAGGCTTTAGGGTTTAGGGTTTTTGGGTTAAGGGTTTAGAGTTTTTTTATTTTTTTAAATTTTTTTAAATTAAGTAAACTTGCAGGTTTAAGTTTATTTAATTTATTTTTTATTTATTTAAGTTTATTTTAATTTTAATTTTTATTTAAGTTTATTTTTATTTTTATTTAGTTTAGTTCATTTATATTATGTTTATCTATTTTAATTAAGTTTTTAGATTTATGTTTAGGTTTAGGTTTATTTTTTAGTTTAGTTATATTTTTACTTTATTTTTTAGGTTTAGGTTTTTTTTTTATTTTTTGGTTTAGGTTTAGGTTCCTGTTTTTAGGATTAGGTTTTAGATTTTTATTTTATGTTTATTTTTAGGTATTATTGATTAGTTTAAGGTTTAGGTTTATTTTTAATTAATCTTGTTTTATTTAGTTTAAGTTTAGATTTAGGTTTAGTTTACTTTAGGTTTAGGTTTAGGTTTTATTTATTTTAGTTTAGTTTATCTTAGTTTAGGTTTGGGTTTAGGGTTTATGTTTTATGGTTAGTTTAGGGTTTAGGATGTTTTTAGGGTTTAGGGTTGTAGGTTTAGGGTTCAGGGTTTTGGGTTAGTTTTGGTGTTTGGGGTTAGGCTTTCGGATTTAGGATTAAGGGTTTAAGGTTTAGGTTTTATATTTTGGGGTTTTTTAAATTAAATAAACTAGTTAGTTTTGGTTTTTTTAATTTATTTTCTATTCATTTTAGTTTATTTTATTCTATATTTTTAATTAGGTTTATTTATTTTATTTTATTTAGTTTATTTTATTTATTTTAGGTTTATATATTTTAGTTTATTTTTTAGGTTTGGGTTTATTTTTTACTTAAGTTTTATTTTTATTTTATTTTACAAGTTTAGGTTTTTAAGTTCTTAGAGATTTGGGTTTAGGGTTTAGCGTTTAGTGTTTAGGGTTTTAGTGTTTAGTGTTTTAGGGTTTTGGGTTTAGTGTTAGGGTTTAGGGTTTAGGATTTAGGGTTTAGCATTTAGGCTTTAGGGTTTAGGGTTTTTAGGGTTTAGGCTTTAGGGTTTAGGGTTTAGGGTTTAGTGTTTTTGGTTTGGGATTTAAGGTTTTAGGGTTTAGGGTTTAGGGTTGTAGTTTTAATGTTTAGGGTTTAGGGTTAGTTTTAGGGCTTAGGGTCTAGTGTTAGGGTTTATTTTATTTTATATTTAACTTATTATATTTTTTTTATTTTTAGGGTTTATAGTTTAGGGTTTAGGGTTTAGTGTTTAGGTTTATGTTTTAGGGTTTAGGGTTTAGGGTTTTATGGTTTAGGGTTTTAGGGTTTAGGATTTAGTGTTAGGGTTTAGGGTTTAGGGTTTAGGGTTTAGCATTTAGGCTTTAGGGTTTAGGGTTTTTAGGGTTTAGGGTTTAAGGTTTTTGGTTAGGGTTTTAGGGTTTTAAGGTTTAGGGTTTAGGGTTGTAGGTTTAGTGTTTAGGGTTTAGGGTTAGTTTTAGGACTTAGGGACTAGTGTTAGGGTTTATTTTATTTTATTTTCAACTTATTATATTTTTTATTTTTAAGGTTTATAGTTTAGGGTTTAGGGTTTAGGGTTTAGGATTTAGGGTTTAGGGTTTAAGGTTTAAGTTTTAGGGTTTAGGGTTTAGGGTTTAAGGTTTTAGAGTTTAGGGTTTAGGGTTTTAGGTTTAGGTTTTAGGGTTTAGAGTTTTTAGAATTTGGGTTTTTAGGTTTAGGGCTTAGGTTTTAGGTTTATGGTTCAAGTTTTAATTTAGGGTTTAGAGTTTTTAGTTTTTTTTAATAGATAATGAATTTAGATTAAAGATTTCTTCTTTTCAATTTCATTAACCGAGTAACACACCAAGTTTTATAAGACACAAGTGATGACATAGATAAAAAATGAGCATGCATATCCACCAGCTATTATAGATCCACCACCATTACTCCTCGCATATCCATAACCACTACTGCTCTGACCACCACCTCCAAATCCACCAGTACCACTAGATCCCCCCACCACCACTGTGATAACTGTCGCATCCACCTTCGCCTCCATAGCCAGATCTAAATTGAGCCTGGTAGATGGTGATGTTCTTTCCCTCAAGCTTCTGCCCATTTTTAGGGTTTAGGTTTAGGCATAATAGGTTTAAGGGTTTAGGTTTATTTTTTAATTTATTTAGTTACTTTAAGTTTAGGTTTAGGTTTAGGGTTTAGGGTTTAAGGCTTAGGGTTAGGGTTTAAGGTTTAGGGTTTACGGTTTAGGGTTTAAGGTTTAGGGTTTTAGGGTTTATGCATTTAGGGTTTAGGGTTTTTTAGGGTGTAAGGATTACGATTTAGGGTTTAGGGTTGTAGGTTTAGCATTTAGGGTTTAGGGTTTAGGGTTTAGGGTTTAGGATTTTGGGTTTAAGTTCTTTTTTTTTAAATTAAGTAAATTTGTAGGTTTTGGTTCATTTCATATATTTAGTTTATTTTTTATTTATTTTAGTTTACTTTATTTTTTATAATTATTTAGGTTTATTTTTAATTTTTATTTAGTTTATTATATTTATTTTTGGTTTACTTATTTTATTTTAGGTTTTATATTTTAGTTTATTTTATAGGTAAGGGTTTATAGGTTTAAGTTTATTTTTTAGTTAAATTTTATTTTAATTTTATTTTTTTAGGTTTATATTTTATTTTCTATTTTTAGGATTAGGTTAATATTTTTATTTTACTTTTTTAGGTTTTGCTTTCATGTTTTTATTTTAGTTTTATTTTTAGGAACTATTTTTTGTTTAAGTTTAGGTATATTTTTAGTTTATCTTATTTTATTTAGTTTAGGTTTAGGTTTAGGTTTTATTTATTTTAGTTTAGTTTATTTTAGTTTAGGGTTTATGTTTTTTTTTATTTTGTTTATTTCATTTTCCTTTTAGGTTTAGGTTTTTAAGTTTAGGGTTTAGGTTTTATTTTTTATTTTTTTATAGGTTTTATTTTTAGGTTTATTTTTTAGGTTTAGGTTTTTATTTAATTTTTATTTTATTTTATTTTAGGTTTATTTATTTTAATTTTATGTTCAGTTTTTATTTTGTTTAGATTTTTTATTCTTAGGTTTATTTTATTTTTTACTTTAGTTTATGTTTTTATTTATTTTATTTGAGTTAATTTGTATTTATTTAATTTTATTTTATTTTAAGGTTTAGGTTTATGTTTTAGTTTAGGTATTTATTTTATTTTTACTTAGGTTTATATTTTTTTAGGTTTTGTTTTCTTTAGGTTTAGGTTTTTAGGATTTTAGGGTTTAGGGTTTAGGGTTTAGTCTTTTAGGGTTTATTCTTTTAGGGTTTAGGGTTTAGGGTTTGGGTTTAGGGTTTATGGTTAGGGTTTCGGGTTTAAGGTTTAGGGTTTCTCAAGAAGTAGGGTTTAAGGTTGTAGGTTTTGGGTTTAGAGTTTTAGGTTTAGGATTTAGGGCTTAAGGTCTTTTTTTTTTAAATTTTGTAAATCGATAGGTTTAGGTTTATTTTGTATATTTAGTTTATTTTTTATTTATTTTTGTTTACATTATTTTTTATTTTTATTTAGATTTATTTTTTATTTTTATTTAATTTAGTTTATTTATTTTAGTATAGGTTTTTTATTTTACTTTTTTTTAGGTTTAGCTTTAGGTTTAGGTTTATTTTTTAGTTAAGTTTTATTTTTATTTAATTTTTTTAGGTTTAGGTTTTATTTTTTATTTTTAAGTTTAGGTTTAGGTTTTTATTTTACTTCTTTATGTTTATGTTTTTGGTTTATTTTTAGGTTTTATTTTTTAGTTTAGGCTTAGGTTTATTTTTTGTGTATTTTATTTTATTTAGTTAAGGTTTATGTTTAGGTTTGGTTTATTTTAGGTTTAGGTTTAGGTTTTATTTATTTTAGTTTAGTTTATTTTGTTTAGGTTTAGGATTATTTTATTTTATTTATTTATTTATTTTTTTTTTTTTTTTTTTTTTAGGTTTAGTTTTTTTTAGTTTATTTTTATTTTTATTTAAGTTTTATTTTTAGGTTTAGTTTTTAAGTTTAGGTTTTTATTTTATTTTATTTTAAGTTTAATTAATTTTATTTTATGTTTAGTTTTAATTTTATAAAGGATTTTTATTCTTAGGTTTATTTTATTTTTTAATTTGTTTAGGTTTTTATTTATTTTATTTTAGTTTTTTTTATTTTATTTTATTTTTAAGTTTAGGTTTAGGCTTTAGTTTAGGTTTTTAGTTTATTTTATTTTTATATTATTTAGATTTAGGTTGTTTATTTATTTTATTTTTAGGTTTTATTTAGTTTAAATTTAGTTTTTTAGGTTTTTTTGATTTAGGGTTTATGGTTTAGGGTTTAGTGTTTAGGGTTTATTGTTTAGTGTTGTAGGTTTTAGGGTTTAGGGTTTAGGGTTTAGGGTTTAGAGTTTAGGATTTCAATTTTTTAGGGTTTAGGGGTTTAGTGTTTTACAGTTTAACGTTTAGGGTTTAAGGTTTAGGGTTAGGGTTAGGGTTTATGGTTTAGGGTTTAGGGTTAAGGGTTTAGGATTTAGTGTTTAGGGTTTAGGGTTAGTTTAGGGTTTAGGGTTTAGGATTTTTTATAGCTTAGGGTTTAAGGTTGTAGATTTAGGGTTAGTTTTAGGGTTTTTTTTTGGGAAATTAGGAAAATTTAATTGCCACAAAGAAAAGGTAGAAGATCCTTAGAGGCGGTAAATCACTAAGGTAATGCTCAAAGAGCTAGAAAGAGTCCTAAGGAGATAAGCCCCCTAACTAATACAATAGTTAAGGAAAGCAAGCTAATAAAAAAAGAAAGAGAGATCCACAAAAAAAATACCATGAAATTAGCAGCAAACTTCTTATGCTCCTTTTGAAACCAACACAATCCATCAGCATTAGTCTCCCGACCTATACTAGAGATCTACAACATGATTAAAGGGATGAGTACAAAAAATGAAATACTTAATCAAGCATAAAGTAGAAGCAGATAGAAAAAATAAGATAAAAGAAAAGGCTCAGCTCAGTTATAATCATTTCAAGGAGCAGTAAGCATCCAAACATCAAGTGTTTAGGTTTATTTTTTTTTGGGTAGATGCAAATTTTTTTAGGTTTAGGGTAAATTTGCTTGGCGTTATCCTACTTTGGAGAATATTAGATCATTTTTCCATAGCTTGAAACTCTCTGGTATCTTTTCTGTCGAATTGATTGATTCCCTTCATGTCTTCATTCAGCTTTCAAATGACTTAGATCATTCTTGAGTTTTCTCTCGATGCTCGTATTTTGTTTTCAATTGTCAGATGTGATTGTTAAAATGGAGGCCCCATTATAATATTAAGGAGGAATATCTTATTGTTCTGGTTTGGATCACTCTTCCCAATTTGCATGTCCATTTCATTAATCATGTGTTTCTTTTACTGTGGGTGTGCTGTTTGGTCGTCCTCCTCAAGTTGATATGGCTACTGCTTCTAATACCCGGCCATATGTTGGTTGAATTCTAGTCAAGGTGGATATAACTAAAAAATTTTCATAAGAAATTTGGCTAGGATCAGTGAAATATGGATATTTGCAAAAAGTGGATTTTGAGAATTTTCCTCCTTTTTGTTCCCATTGCAAAATTCATGGTCATGGAGTTTCGAATTGCATTGTGGTTCACCCTCACCTTAAGAAACCCAAACCCATTCATAATAACTCAGATCCCAATCTTAAGGCGACCTTGGTTAAACCACAGAAAGTTGCTCCAATGGATAACTCTTTACACGAAGCAGGGTCATTGCCTTAATCCTCCACGCTCCTTTGGACAATGTTCTGTTCTTGATCAACTTTTGGATGTCATCAAGGTAATAAGGATGCATTATTTTGTAATGGGCCTATACGTTTGAATCCATTTGGTAATAATATGGACAATAATATGTTTTTGAAACTTATGGATGATGATTTTATCTGAAATGATTCCATTCCTGCTTTTTTGCCACCTTTAATTGAAGAAAATGTGATCCTTGATGAGGACTTGAATGGTGAGCCAACTAAGGATAAAGTTTCTAAACCTGATTGGCCACCTATGCTTTAAATGGTTCTAATCCTTCTCCTGCTTCTTCATCTAATTTTGAACTAATTTCTAATCCGATACTTCAACATAATAATGATTTGGATGAAGGTGAAGTAGCATGCAATGATGGTTTAAATGTGCAACCTTATTCCAAACATACCCCTGAACAATCTCTATCGGAAGGTGATGTTGTTAATATGATTAATAAATTACAAATGGTTTTTAGAAAGAAAAATAAAACTCCTAAAACTAAATTTCCTAACTTTGCTAGAGTTACTAGATTTGGCTCTTCTGCTCAAAAATAAATGGTTTCTTTCTTAATTTAGAATGTGAGAGGGATTGGTATCCTCTATGTTAGAAATAGAATTAGAAATTTAGTTCGTTCTCATAACGTTTCTTTTTTTTAACTTTTGTTCGAGAATGAATGGTTTTTCTAGTTTTTTTGCTAACTTGAGCAATAAAATTTTAATTTTTTTGGAATAGTCCCTATGTTCTGTAGGTTTTGGGTGATTTATCCCAAGTTGTGAATGTTAAGATTACTTATGATAATTGGTGTTGTTTTGGGTCATTTGTTTATGCTTCTTGTAATAGAAATGGTAGACAGCTTCTTTGGAATGATCTTATTAGTTTTTCTTCTTCTGTTGATGCTCCTTGGTTTGTGGGTGGGGACTTTACTACTATCTCTTCTATCAGTCACTATAGCAAGGGGGGTGAATTGGGCGATATTAAAATTTTTAAAACTTAAACCTTAAATTTTAAGTTTTAGTAGAAAATTAATTTTTTATTTTATAATGAAAAAATACAATTCTTAATGTAGCAAAAATAAACGTACAGTAAAGTTAAGAGAGACAATAGGCACACAATTTTTTTATGGTTACCAAACCCCAAAGCGCGTCGGCCACCACGGCTAGGAATCCATTAAATGCTAAAATAGCTTACAAATAGTACTCTCCTATAATGGGGTGAGTACAACCCCTACAACAATATGTACTCTCCTACAAAGGTAGCAACCCCAATATAAATTTTACAGAAAAAAAGAAAAATACAAGATAATAAATTTTGATAAGAAGAAATAATAAAATAAATATCTTAAAGTGATTTTACTAAGTTGTTTATGTTATTACAATTTGTAGACTAATATAAAAGTTATTTCAAAATAAATTCACAATATTCTTTTGCACAATAAAATAAATTTCAGCAAGGAATAATTTATTTTATTTTAACCAAAAAGATTCTTTCAATTAAAGCTAATGATCACAAAATACTTAAATAATATGAGTATATGATAGATATAAGTAGGCTAGTAAGCTATTGATTAAAAAGAGAGATCTAAAAAATATGAAAATAATTTCAGCATAATAATTTAATTTAAAATGCTTAAAATATACTTCTAAAATAGATCTAAGAATAAATGATCTTTTAAAATAATATTAATGAACAAATATTTCAAAAAACCAAAAGAAATTTGTAGGAAGTTAAAATTTCAACAAGTTGAAATAGATCCTTCAAACTATCACAAGTGTTTTTCACAAAAAAGATGATTGAGAAACTTTGATGTGAAAAACAATGTCCAAAGACTAATCCTCCAGAAAGTATACAATGGAAAGAATAAATAAATGGTAAAAATAGCATGAACAACTAAAAAAAATTAAGATCAAGAAAACAAACTCAAGTAATTTGAGAAAGCTTGCTTAGTTGAAGATGTTGAAGTTTCCAAACCAAGGATTTGATCTTGCAATATTTGGAGAACACTTGGAAGGAAAATCTAAAAATTTTCTCTTAGATTTGTTGGAGGGATTTTGAATTTTAAATGAGGAATACTTTCATGAAGAGAATGAGGGCTATTTATAGGCAAGAAGGTCATTTTGAATTATTTCAAAAAAATATATTATTCTAACCTCATGCTATCATGTGATAATTTAATATTTAATAAAAATATAATTTATATTAAATAAATATTAAATCAAAAGCAAAATTTATTCATTGGGCAAGTAAAAATAATCAAATATGGCTCTTAATATATTCAAAGCATGTAGCATGCATTCATTATTAAAATCAGCTAATGTTTGAAAAGTCATAATAAATTTAATTTTAATCAAATGTGGGTCATGTGACCTATCAAATTAAAGAAAAAAAATCCAAGGTATTCATTGGAGATGAAATCAGATATAAATTCCTTTATTATAAAATGACTTTGACTAAAATAGAAAATTTCATATATTTTATGACATGTTTTTAAATTTTATGATATAATTTATATATAATCATACATATGTTATTTATCATATAACCTTCAAATTTTATTAAAATATTTAATTATATTAAGTAAATAAAATAATTACACTTAATAGTCATTATCATTTATTATTTTGACAAGTCAAATGCTATGTATGAAATATATAATTAAATGTAAATTAGATTGAGATTTATATAAATTAACCTCATTAAAATAATATGTTAAGTTGTGAGCAAATTAATTCATGCTAATGAATTTCTAAGATAGTTATAAATGCATATAACCTAAAATATTGTATTTTGAGCTTCACATTATCCATTTTGATCTATCTTTCATTCTTCTACTCTTGCAATTTTCTCAAACATATTGTGAGATGTATTGGATATGTAATTAGCAATTGATATATCTAAAACACATAAAAACATTCATTAGAACATCCAAACATTTATTTGTTATCATCAAAATTGATCAGATTGAACATGAGGCTCATTAAGCCAACATCTTCTTCCTCTAAACGGGTTGGTGGTAATGCTTCAAACTTATTTTCTATGGAAGATTTTAATAACATGATCCTTGATTGTCATCTTATTCATATTGGCTTTAGTGGTTCTCAATTTACTTGGAATAATTATAGACTCTAGCAAAATCTAGATCAAGTTGTTTTTAATCATTTGTGGATTAATATTCTCCCTAGTACTACTGTGGAGCACTTAAGAAAAACCCTTTCAGACTATTCTCCCTTGCTTATCACTGTGAATTTTATTGCTATTAAATCCTCTTCCCCTATCCCTTTTTGCTTCCAATATATGTGGCTTATGGATGATAAATTTTTGGATATTGTTGCTACTAACTAGGGTGAACCTCTTCATCCTGATGATTCTATTTTTGGGATGAGGAGATTGTGGTTCAAATTAAAAAGGCTTAAACAATGCCTTACTTGGTGGAATTAACATTATTTCTAGAACCTTTTTGTCAATATCAAAGATATGGAGAATGATGTTATAGTTTTGGAAGATGTTGTTGTTAATAATCCTTCTAAAATCCATTTGTAGGCTCAAGCTAAAGATAGGTTAACATGTTTTCAAGACATGGAGGAGACCTATTGGCAGCAAAAACCTTCTATGAAATGGATCTCTGATGGTGATCATAATATTAAATATTTTCATGCCATTGTTAAAAAGAAAAAAGGCTATAAATCACATTCAAGAAGTGAAAATTAATGATGGAGTTTGGTGTTCGGATAAAAAGGAGCTTATTGATTCTACTGTTTCTTTTTATAAAAATCTTCTGAATAAAAATGTTGCTTATGATGAGATTTCTTGACCTGAAGTTATTCCTAATCTTATTTATGATGATGATAACATTATGTTATCTTCCTTACCTTATGAGTCTGAAATTGCTGATACTTTGTAGAGTATGAATAAAGACTCCGTGGCCAGTCCTGATTATTGTACTACCCTCTTTTTCCAAAAATGTTGGATTATCATTAAAGAGGATTTAGCTAAAGCTATCCTTGATTTCATTAAGGGTAGTACCCTTCCTAAATATTTTGCTAGAAACTCCATTATTTTAATTCCTAAAAAAAGACAATCCTGAAGTTTGGAGTGTTTTTAGGCCGATTAGCCTTTACTCTTTTTTTATTAAACTTATTTCTATGATTTTTGGCTAAAAGCTTGACTATCTTGCTTTTTATAATTATCTCCCCAATCAAACCAGTTTTGTTAAAGGGAGATCCATTTCTGATAATGTTTTTTTAGACCAAGAGATGATCCATGACTTAAATGCCAATGTTCACGATGGAAACCTATTTTTTAAGCTTGACATTTCCAAAGCTTATGATAATATTGGTTGGGTTTTCATATATAAAATTTTGGCTTTATTTGGATTCTCTAACCAATCTATTGCTTTAATTAAGAATGAGATTGAGAATTCTTGGTTTTAATTGCTCCTCAATGGTGAAGTGCATGGTTTCTTCTCTTCTTCTCATGAACTAAGGCAAGGGGACCCTCTCTTTCCTACCCTTTTCATTATTACTGTGGAATATCTTTCTAGATGTATTCAGTAGATGTTTAGTAGAATGCCTAACATGCACTACAGAACTATTGGTGGGTTTCCCATTTCTCACCGTAGTTTTGTTGAAGATTTCATTATATTTTGCAATGCCTCTACTTTTATAAAAAAATTGTGTAAGTTCTTAACTATTTTTGGTAAGGAGAGTGGCTTGAATATTAATCTTGATAAAAGTTGTTATATTACTAGCTCTTTTATTTCCTTATCTAAGATCAATGCTATAAAAAATATTACAAGTTTTTCACACCAAATTCTCCCTATCAAGTATTTGGAGACTCCCTTATATAGGGGAACAAAAAGATCTTCTTTATTTGATGAAGTTAATCAGAAAATAAATAAGAAAACCTCCTCTTGGGAGTTCCATATACTTTTCTTTGGAGCTAGACTTATCCTGATGAAAAGTACCCTTTGCTCTCTGCCTCTATATCTATTATCTACTATTGTTCCTACACATTCTATTATTAAAAAGATCAATAGACTCTTTAATAAATTTTTTTTAGGGATCTAACTTTTCTATCAAAATATTACATTGGGCTAGTTGGCACAACTGTTGTGGTCCTATTAATGATGGTGGTTTGGGTTGCAAAACTTTAGAGGATTCTATTAACTATTTTTCCTATAAAATGCGGTGGAATATTAGAAATAAACATAGTTGTTGGTCAAAGTTTATGAATGCTAAATATTGTCAGGGCAAACATCCCCTCATTTGTGCTTTCAAATCTGGAGATTCTCCTGTGTGGAGAAGACTTTGTAGTATCAAATGGAATGCTGAGAACTTAATTTCTTAGGGTGTCAATTCTAGTTCCTCTTTCTTTGGCAAGACAAGGGGCATGGCTCTATTGATTCCTCAATACATTCCACGCGTGATGCTTAAGATTAATTAGTTAATTACTCATAATAAGTGGGATGTGGCTCAATTGAATATCCTTTACCCTAATGTGATCGTTGACAAAATCTTTAAAATTTATCCTTTCCCTAATGAACCCCAATCAATTCTCTTTAATAATTCTTCTGAGATTTTGTTTTAAGGATGTTTGGCATTTTATCATATTTAAATATCAAGAGTCCTTGATTTTACTAAAATCTAAAAATATTAGTGTCTCTACTTCATTCTCGCTTTAACTTGGCACATTCAAGCATTATATTTCTATGGCTGATACTCTTCTGAAAAAAAGGTTTTCATCTCCCCTCTAAATGTCAATGTTTCTATCACATTGAGAGTGTGGATCATGTTTTTTTGAATGGCCCTATTGCTTTAAAATGTGGAATTGGTATGATAATATTTTCCTGCATTCCATTTTAATGGTTCATTTTCTATTATGCAACTTCTTAAGGCATGTTTCTCCCATACTTCTAAGGCCCATGTTAAAATTGTTTTAGCTATTACTATTCTTTGGTATATTTAGATGGATAGAAATGATACTAAGCATTGTAATATTTCTTTGAATTATCATCATATTATTGCTAGAGCCAAATATAAAATTTTGTCTCTTTTCAAAGCTAATCTTCTTACTCACTCTAGTTTTAAAGGGTGCAAGTATGTGGCCTTGAATTTTGGGATTATCCTTCCCCCAAGTAATGTCTCTCCTACCCAAAAAATTATATTCTAGATTAAACCTAATTATCACTAAAATAAGGTTAACACTGATGCCTCAATTTCTAATGGTTATTATGGCTGTGGTGGGATTTTGAGAGATCATAGTGTCAAGGTTATCTCTACTTTTACTACCCCTTTAGAGCCTTGTTATGTGTTATTTGTTGAGCTCAAAGGCGTTCATCATGGCATTTCCATTTGTTTACAACAAGGTTTCCATAAGATTTGGTTTGAAGTTGATGCTATCCTTTTTTTAGATTTAGTCAAAACTTATGCTCATGGTAATACTGAAGTGTATTATTTACTTAATCATACTAGGAGGCTTCTTGCTAACCTAAAATTTCTAATATCTCATATTTATAGGGAAGCCAACTGTTGTGCTGACTTTCTTGCCAATTTGGGGGCCAAGTCTTCTTCTTTGCAAATGTTTCCTAATGATGACATCCCTTTCCTTTTAAAGGGTCTTGTGAATCTTGATAAAACTGGTTTGCCTTATGCTAGAAGCTTTTAGCCTTTTTTCCTCCTATGGGGCTTTGGCTTTCCCTTATTATTATTTTTGAATATTTCTGGTTTTCTCTTTTGCTGGTTTGGTATTGTTTTTTTTTCATCTCATAATCTTTTATTTTCTAGTTTGGTTTCTTACCATTCTTTGGATCGGTTGGGGTTGTCTTTCCATTTATTAGATTTTTATTGTTATTTATTTTCTAGTTTGGTTTCTCTCCCAACCTATAGAGGTGTTTACAATAGGTGGAGGTTGTTAGGTTTTGCTTGTCTTATAGTTGGTGTGGTTCTCTTTATTGGTTGGATCTTTCTACAACCTTTTTTATTTACTCTAGATTTTTTGGTTGGCTGTTTACTGGTGTTTCCTGGCTAAGGAATTTTTCTCTTTCTGGGTGTTTCTTATGCTATTTTTATGACCTTCTTGCTGTGGCTGGCTGATCTGTCACATTATTGTTTGCTGATCAAGATGGTTTTTCCAGTTGCTATTGGTTGTTCTTTCTCTCTTGGTTTTGCTCTTGCTGCTAAGAGGAGTTGTGTGACCATGAGGGCTCTTTGTTTTTTGGTTGTCTTGGAGAACTATTTTCCTGCGATAATCTATCCTTTCTTTAGTGTTGTTTTGGATGAGTGTAAGATTGGAAGCTTCTAGATTGTTATATCTTTTGAATATTGGGTGTGCCTTCTGTAATAGTGAGGTTCTATTTTTAATTTGTGTTATGAACTGGAGGGTTGCAAACTATTGGTTGGATGTTTTTTGGACTTAGCTGATGATGACTCTATTGGTGTTCTTGTTTGCAACTGTCGCTAGTTGTTGGGTTATTTGTGATCCTAAAGGGCTCTTACTTTTTCTATTTTTGGCTGTTGTATCTAGGTGTTTAAACTAGATTCTCTTGTCCTTGGATTTGCATTGGTGGATGATGTCTACGGCTTTCCCTTGGGATTTTTTCAATGTTTGGTACTTGATGACTCTTTCTATCTTTCATCCTGATGGTTCCAAGTCTATTGATTTGAATCTTTGTCAGTCTTGGTGGCTTGCAGGGTACACTACCTTGTTGGCTGCTTAGATTGGGTGCTCTAGCTAGCTTGTTTGGTCAAAAGAGTATTTACTTTCTTATAATTTTCCTGATCATTTTGAGTCTATGCTTGGAGTCGGCTACTTTCTTTCCCATTCTTCTCTTCTAGTTTCTACCTACTGAGATTTTCATTTCTGGATTGTAGCTGAACCTCTTCCCTTTTCTTTTTTGATGGTTGCCTAGGTTCCTAACATTCTTGATGTTAGTCTTACTGTTCCTCTTAATAGTATTGTTTTTGGTTCTTTGCATGTTCATTTAATGAATGACCTTATCAACTATGGTTCTCATTTTGCCTTTGTTTGGTCTCTGTTTAGTCTTTTTTCCCATATTGTGAGGTTCTCTCATAGCAACTGTGTTAGCAATTCTTGGTGGTGGCTTTGGTGGTGCTCCCTCTGGTCTAATGCTTTCCTAATAGGTTACCTCCTTATCTACTTTGCTGAGTTTAATATATCTGACTGCTGGGTGTTTTATGGTTATATTTGTTATTTGAAGTTTTATGCAAGTTTGTTCGATGATCGTCATTGGATAAGATGCTATAAGAGGTATGCTGGCAATGATGGCCTTCATATTTCCCACTCCTTATTTTGGCTGGTAGTACTATATGTAATTGTAACCCTTAACTTGAAGTTTGGATGCTTACATATGGTGCTGCACCTTAAGATGATTATAACTGCGCCTGAGCCTTTTCCTCATCTTTTTACTTCTTTCTGCTCTTATATTTTATGCTTAATTAACTATTTCATTATCTATACTCATCCTTTTACAAGCTTGTTACAGATCTCTAGTATAGGTTGGGAGACTTTTGTTGTTGGACTGTGCTGGTTTCAAAAGGAGCAGAGAAAGTTTGTTGTTGACTATAAGGATTATTTTTGGTTGTTCTCTGTTTCTTTTTTTATTAGCTTACTTTCATTATCTATTATATTAGCTAGAGAGCTTACCTCCTTAGGATATTTTGTAGCTCTTTGAGCATTTGCTTAGAGATTTGCCCCCTCTAAGGACTTTGTACCTTTTCTTTGTGGCAATAAAATTTCCCTAATTTTCCAAAAAAAAAAGAAAATTTAAAAAAAAGTAAAACTTGAACCTTAGACCCAAAACTTAAACCCTAAATCATAAAAACCCTAAACCCTAAAACCCTCAACCCTAAATTGTAAACCCTAAACCATTAAACCTAAACTCTATACCTAAACCCTAAACCCTAACCCTAAACCATAGCCTTAAACCCTAAATAAAACAAACCAAAAAATTAAATAAATTAAAGACTAAATAAAAACCTAAACCTAAACAATAAACCTAAAAATAAAACCTAAAAATAAATAAAAATAAAAGTTAAACCTTAAACTAAAAAAAAAACCTAAACCTAAAATAAAAATAAAATAAACCTAAACCTAAAATAAAACAAATAAAACCTAAACATAAACTTAAAATAAATAAAACCTAAACCCTAAACTAAATAAAATAAAATAAACTAAAAATAAATTTAACCTAAACTAAAAAATAAAACCTAAAAAATAGAATTAAATTAAAAACCTAAAACCTAAACCTAAACCTGAAAAATAAAATAAAACTAAAACTAAACTAAGAAAAATAAAAATAAACCTAAATCTTAACCCAAAAAATAAACTAAAATAAAAAACCTAAACTAAAATAAATAAACCTAAAATAAATAAACTAAACAAAAAAATTGAAATAAAAATAAAAATTTAATTATTAAATTAAATATAAAATAAACTAAATAAAACTAGACCTATCAATTTACCTAATTTAACAAAAAAAACTCTATAACCTAAACCCTAAAATAAACCCTAAACCTAAACCTACAACCCTGATCCCTAAAAAATCGTAAACCCTAAAACAAACCCTAAACTAAACCTACAACAACCTAAAACTTAACCCTAAACTAACTCTAAATCCTAAACCTAAAATCAAAAACCCTAAACACTAAACAAAGAGCTAAACCCTAGACCTAACACCTAAACCCTCAACCCTAAATCCTAAACCCTAAAAACTCTATTCCCTAAACCCTAAACCCTAAAAACCCTATACCCTAAACCCTAAACCCTAAAACCTTAAACCCTAAACTCTAATCCCTAAACCTTAAACCCTTAAACCAAAACCCTAAACCCTAAACCCTAAACCTTAAACCCTAATCCCAAACCCTAACCCTAAACCCTAAGTAAATGAAACCAAAAAAAAAAAATAAAAACTAAATAAAAACCTAAACCTAAATAATAAACCAAAAAATAAAATAAAGAATAAAACTTAAACCGTAAACTTAAAAAAAAAAACCTAAAATAAAAATAAAATAAACCTAAACCTAAATTAAAATAAACTAAACTAAAATAAATAAAACCTAAACCTAAACCTAAAATAAATAAAACCTAAACCCTTAACCAAATAAAATAAAATAAACTAAAAATAAACATAAACCTAAACTAAAAAATAAAACCTAAAATTAAACAGAAAATAAAAACCTAAATCTTAAACTTAAAAAAATAAAATAAAAATCTAAACTTAAACCTCAAAATAAAAACTAAAACTTAAAACTAAAAAATAAAATAAAAAAACTAAATCAAAAAATTAACATAAACCTAAACCTAAACTTAAAAAATAAACAAAAAAAATAAACTTAAACTAAAATAACTAAACTAAACTAAATAAAACTAAGCCTAAATCAAAAAATAAAATAAAATAAACTAAAATAAAAAAAATAAACTAAATAAACTTAAACCCATTAATTTACTTAATTTTTAAAAATAATAAAAAAATAAAAATAATAAAGAGATAAAAAAGCCCTAACCCTAAACCCTAAACCATAAAACTAACCCTAAACTCGAAACACTAAACAACAAACTCTAAACCCTAAACCCTAAACCCTAACCCATAGACCAAAAAACCCTAAACCTAAACCCAAACCTAAACTAAACCCTAAACCCTAAACTAACCTTAAACCCTAAACACTAAACCCTAAACCCTAAACTCTAAACCTAAACCTAAACCTCACCTAACCTAAACCTAAAACCCTAAACCCTAGAACCCTAAACCCTAAACTAACATAAAACCCTAAACCCTAAACCCTAAAAATAATAAATCTTAAACCATAAACCCTAAACTAACTCTAAACTTTAAGAGAACCCTAAACCCTAAACCATAAACCTAAACCCTATCCCAAATCTTGAATCCCTAAAATCCTATACCCTAACTCCATAAACCCTAAACCCTAAACCCAAACCTCAAAAACCTAAAATAAAATAAATAAACAACATGAACCTAAATAAAATAAAAAAATAAAATAAAAACTAAAAACCTAAAATAAAACCTAAACCTAAACCTAAAAATAAAATAAAATAAACAAATAAATATAAAATAAAATAAAATAAATAAAACCTTAACTAAATTAAAAAAATAAACTAAACCTAAAAATAAAAAACCTTAATAAAATAAAAGAAAATGTAAAATAAAAAATAAAATAAACCTAAAATAAAATTAAATAAAACTAAATAAAACCTAAACATAGAAAATAAACCTAAAAATTAAAACCTATAAAAAATAAAACGTAATAGACTTAAACCTAAACCTAAACCATAAGAATGGGTAGAACCTTGATGTGAACATCTCCACAACCGCTCACTCTAGAGTGGCTGGAGATGAAGGCAGGTTACGAGTGGTGGTGGGGAACTGGAAGTGCGTGAATATGGAGGTGTCCTGAGCAAGGTGTTTATGGATGCGAGAGGAGTGACGGAGGTTACAGCCATGGTGATGGCGGAGGGAGAGATCAGAGAGATGATGGTGGATCCTGATACCGAGAGAGTGGGGTGGTTGGGAACTGAGAAACCAAGAACGCCCAATCCGACCGCTTATAGAACTATGTCTTTACAGTAAAGATAGTTCTAGTTATCTAGGCTTTTTGATTTGCTCTGTGCGTGCTCATTTTTTATCTATGTCGTCGCTTGTGTCATAGAAAACTTGGTGTGTTACTTGGTTGCTGAAATCAAAAAGAAGAAATGTTGAATCTAAATTTATTCTCTAAACCCTAAACCCTGAACCCTAAACCCTAAACCAAAAACCCTTAACCCTAAACTAAAACCTGAAACCTAAACCTAAAACCAAAATCCAAAACCCAAAACTCGAAACCCTAAAACCTAAACCCTAAACTATAAACCCTAAACCCTAAACTCTAAACCCCAAACCTAAACCCTAACCTAACCCTAAACCCTAAATCCTAAACCTTGGAAAGCTAAAAACCTAAACCTAAACTAAATAAAACCTAAAAATAAAATAAAAAAATAAACCTAAACCCAAAAAAAATAAAAAATAAAATAAAATAAAACTAAAACCTTCACCTAAACCTAAACCTAAAAAGAAAATTAAATAAAAAATAAAAACTAAAATAAAATAAATAAATAAAATAATAAACTAAACTAACAATATAAAAATCCTAAATAAAATAAAAATTAAAACTAAACTAAAAATAAAGTAAAACAAAATTATAATTTAATAATAACATAAAACTAATAAATAAACCAAAAAATAAAACCTAAAAATAAATAAAAAATAAAATCTAACCCATAAACTAAAAGAAAAGCCTAAACTTAAAATAAAAAATAAACCTAAACATAAACTAAAATAAACTAAACTAAGATAAATAAAACTTAAACCTAAACCTAAACCTAAGCTAAATAAAGTAAAATAAACTAAAAATAAAACTTAAAAATAAACCTAAAATAAAAACCTAAAACATAAACTTAAAATAAAATAAAAACCTAAACCTAAAACTAAAAATAAAAAAATAAAACCTAAACCTTAAAAATAAAAGAAAAATAAAACTAAATTAATAAAAAAAATACAATAAACCTAAAACTAAACCTCATAACCTAAAATAAAAAACTAAACAAAATAAAAATAAAAAATAAAATTAAATAAAACTAAAAAATAAAATAAGCTAAAATAAATAAAAAATAAACTAAATAAACTAAATAAACTTAAACCTAACAATTTACTTAATTAAAAACAAACCTTAAATCCTAAACCTAACCCTAAACCCTAAACCCAAAACCCTAAACCTTAAATCCTAAACCTTAAAACTAACCCTAAACCTTAAACCTTAAACCATAAAAAACCATAAACCCTAAACCCTAAACCCAAAATCCTAAAAAAAATAAAGAAAAACCTTAACCCTAAAACCCTAAACCCTAAACCCTAAAACGCATAACCCTAAACCCTAAACCCTAAAACCCTAAACTAACCCTAAACCCCAAAACATACAACCCTAACCTAACCCTAAACCCTAAACCATAAACTTTAAACCATAAACTCTAACCCTAAACCCTAAACCCTAAATAAAATAAACCTAAAATAAAATAAATTATAAACCTCAAAAATAAATAATTAAAAAAATGTAAATCCTAAACTAAAAAAAAACCTAAACCAAAAATAAAAGTAAAATAAACCTAAACTTAAAATAAAATAAATAAAACCTAAACTAAATATAATAAAATAAATTAATAATAAACCTAAACCTAAACTAAAAAAATAAAACTTAAAAATAAACCTAAAATAAAAACCTAAAACCTAAACCTAAAAATATAAAATAAAAACCTAAACTTAAATCTAAAAATAAAAAATAAAACCTAAACCTAAAAAATAAAATAAAAATAAATCTCAATGAAAAGTAAACCTAAACCTGAAAAATAAACTAAAATAAAAAAGCTAAACAAAAATAAATAATCCTAAAATTAATAAGCTAAACTAAATAAATAATAATAATAAACCTAAATAAAAATAAAAAATAAAATAAATTAAAATAAATATAAAATAAACTAAATCAACCTAAACCTACCGGTTTACTAAATTTTAAAAAAGAAAACCTTAAACCATAAATCCTAAACCCTAAACCCTAAACCCTAACCTTTAAAACTAATTCTATACTTTAAATCCTAAACCTATAACCCTAAATCCTAAACCTTAAACCCTAAACCCTAAACCCTAAAAAACCCTAAACTTTAAACCCTAAATCCTAAACCCTAAACCCTAAACCCTAAACCCTCAAAACCTAAAATCCTAAAGCTAAAACACTTAATCTTGAAACCTAAACCCTAAACCCTAAACCCTTAGCCTAAACCTAAACCATAAAACCCTAAACCCTAAATAAAATAAAAATAAAACTAAACTAAAAAATAAACATAAACCTAAACCTAACCACAAAAATAAACTAGCATAAAAAACCTAAACTAAATAAAACTAAAAGATAGGCATAAATAAAAATAATAAATAAAATAAACAAAAATAAATAAAAAATAAACTAAATAAATTAAAACCTACTAGTATATGTAATTCAAAAATAAATACCCTAAACCCTAAACCCAAAAACTAACCTGAAACCCTAAACCCTAAATCCTAAATAAATCAAAAATTTAAAAAAAAAATATAAACCCTAAACCGTAAAACTAACCCTAAACCCTAAACCCGAAACCCCAAACTCTAATCCCTAAACTCTAAACCCTAAAAACCTAAAAACCTAAAACTAGATAAAATAAAACCTAAAAATAAAATAAATAGAGAAATAAACCTAAATAAAATAAAATAATAACCTGAACTAAAACTTCAACCTAAAACTAAACCTAATCCTAAAAATAGAATAAAATTAAACTAAAATAAAATAAATAAAAACCTAAACCAAACTAAAATTAAATAAATAGAAACCTAAACTAAACTAAAAAATAAACCTAAAAATAGAAAACATAAACAAAATAAAAACTAAACATAAAATAAAAATAAAATAAACCTAAAATAAAATAAAATAAAAACTAAATAAAAACCTAAACCTAAAAAATAAACCTAAAAATTAATAGAAAAATAAAACCTAAACTATAAACTAAAAAAAATTGAACATAAAATAAAAAAATAAAATAAACATAAACCTAAACTAAAATAAACTAAACTTAGATAAATAAAACCTAAACCTAAACCTAAAATAAACTAAACCTAAACTTGAACCTAAACTAAATAAAATAAAATAAAATAAAAATATATCTAAACGTAAACTGAAATAATAAAACCTAGAAACAAACCTAAAATAAAAACCTAAAACCTAAACCTAAATAAATAAAATAAAAACCTAAACGTAAACCTAAAAATAAATAATAAAACCATAACCTAAAAAATTGAAATAAAACCAAAACTAAAAAATAAATATAAACTTAAACCTAAACCAAAAAAATAAGCTAACATAAAAAACATAAATAAAAATAAATAAACTAAACTATATAAAACTAAAAGAGAATCCTATATAAAAAAATAAAATAAACTAAAAAAATAAATAAATAAACCTAAACCCTAAACTTTTTTTAATTTAAAAAAATCCTAAAACTTATCCCTAAACCCTAAATGCAACACTAAAAAACACTAAACCCCCTCCTAAACCCTATACCTAAACCCTAAACCCTAACCCTAAACCCTAAACCCTAAAAAAGCATTAACCTAAAACCCTAAACCCCAAAACCCTAAAATCAAACCCTAAACCTAAAACCCTAAACCCAAAACCTTACCTAAACCCTAAACTTTAAACTATAAACCATAAAAAAACCATAAACCTAATTAAACCTAAACCCTAAACTCACCCTAAACTAAACTATAAACCTAAACCCTAAACTTAAAACTATAAACTTAAAACTGTTACAACCTAAACCTAAACCTAAAACCCTAAACTATAACCCTAAACTATAAATCAAACTAAACTTACAACCTAAACCCCAAACCCTAAACCCTAAACCCTAAAACCTAATCCTAAACTAAACTTAAACCAAATAAATCTAAACCCTAAAAGCATAAACCATAAAACCCTAAACCCTAAACCCTAAACCCTAAACCCTAAACACTAAACCCCAAACCCTAAACATTAACCTAAAGAAACTAATAAAATTAATTATAAACCTAAACCCTAAAACCTAGTAAACCTAAACCTAAACCTAAGCCATAAGAATGGGAAGAACCTTGATGGAACATCAGGAACCCAAGCCATAGCGGCAAAAGGGTGAGGGAGGTGGCTATCACATCTGTGGGATCTGGAGGTGGTGGTCAGAGTAGTGGTGGTTATGAAGGCGGGAGGAGTGATAGAGGTAACGTCCATGGTGATGGCGGAGGGAGAGATCGGGGATATGATGGTAGATCCTGCTACTCGACAGGTCGGGGTGGTTCTAATGGGAACTGGAGAAATTAAAGAACGACCGATCTGATCTACTCTTATGGAACTATGTCTTTATAGTAGACATGGTTCTAATTATCTAGGGTTTTCGATTTGCTTTATGCGTGCTCATTATTTATCTATGTCATTGCTTATGTCTTAAAAAACTTAGTGTGTTACTTGGTTGATGAAATCAAAAAGAAGAAATGTTGAATCTGAATTTGTTCTCTGTTAAAAAAAAACCAAAAACCCTAAACCCTAAACCCAAAACCTTATACCCTAAAGCCTACAACCCTAAGCCCTAAACTCCAAACCCTAAACCCTAAAAACCTAAATTCCTAAATCTAAACTAAATAAAAATAAAATAAATAAAGTAACCTGAACCTAAATAAAATAAAATAAGTAAAATAAAATAAAAACCTAAACTAAAACCTAAACTAAACCTAAACCTAAGCCAAAACTAAAAAATAGAATAAAATAAAAAATAAAAACTAAATAAAAATAAATTAAATAAAAAGTTGAACTAAACTAAAAAATAAAATAAACATAAAATAAAAATAGAATAAAGCTAAAATAAAATAAAATAAAAACTAAGTAAAAACCTAAACCTAAAAAATAAACTTATAAATTAATAAAGAAAATAAAACCTAAACCTTAAAATAAAAAAAACCTAAACCTAAAAAAAAAAAATAAAGCTATACCTAAACTAAAATAAATAAAAACAAAGCCTAAACTTAAAATGGACTAAACCTAAACCTAATCCTAAACTAAATAAAATAACCTATACTAAAAATAAACATAATCCTAAATTGAAAAATAAAACATAAAAATAATCCTAAAATAAAAACCTAAAACCTAAACCTAAAAAAATAAAATAAAAACCTAAACATAAACCTAAAAATAAAAAATAAAACCTACACCTAAAAAAATAAAAATAAAACTAAACCAAAAAATAAACATACACCTAAACCTAAACCTAAACCTAAAAAATAAAATAAAATAAAACATCTAAACTAAAATAAATAAACCTAAAATAAATAAACTAAACTAAATAAAAATAAAAAATAAACCTCAATAAAAATATAATATAATAAACTAAAATAAATAAATAAATAACTAAATAAACCTAAATCTATCGGTTTACTTAATTTAAAAAGAAACCCTAAACCCTAAACCCTAAACCCTAAATGCTAAACCAAAAAAAAACCCTAAACCCTAAACACTAACCTTAAACTCTAAAAGCATAAACCCTAAGACCCTAAACCCTAAACCATAAACCTTAAACACTAAACCTACAACCTTAAACCCTAAACACCAAACCCTAAACCCTAAATCTTAAAATACCCTAAACCCTAATCCCTAAAACCTAATTTTAAACCCTAAACCCTAAAAGCTTAAATCATAAAACCCTAAACCCAAAACCACAAACTCTACACCCTTAACCTTAAACCCTAAACCCTATCCATAAACCCTAAACCCTAAACCTCAAAACCTAAACCTAAACCTAAAGTAACAAAATAAATTAAAAAAATAAATTGAAACCATAAATTTTAATAACTTTAAACCTATACCTAAACCTTCAGAATGGGAAGAACCTTGACATCAGGAACATCATAATCAACCAGGCTCAGTCTAGATCTAGTGATGGAGGTGAAGGCGGAGGCGGTGTTTATCGCAGTGGTGGTGGGGGATCTGGTAGTGCTGGGGGATATGGAGGTGGTGGTAAGAGCAGTGGTGGTTATGGAGGTGAGAGGAGCGACATAGGTTACAGCCATGGTGGTGGCGGAAGGAGAGATCGGGGATATGATGGTGGATCACGCTACTTGAGAGGCTAGGGTGGTTCTGTTGGGAACTGGAGATATGTAAGAACGACCGATCTGATTTGCTGCTTATGGAACTGTGTCTTTATAGTAGAGATGGTTATAGTTATCTGGGGTTTTTGATTTGCTCCATGCGTGCTCATTTTTTATCTATGTCATCGCTTGTGTCTCAAAAAACTTGGTGTGTTAGTTGGTTGATGAAATCGAAAAGAAGAAATATTGAATTTGAATTTGTTCTCTTTTAAAAAAAACAAAAAACCCTAAATAATAAACTAAAACTTGAACCCTAGACCTGAAACCAAAACCCTCAACCCTAAACCCTAAACCCTAAAAACCTTAAACCCTAAACCCTAAAACCCTAAACCCTAAACCCTAATCCTTTAACCCTTAAACATAAAACTTAAACCCTAAATCCTAAACCCTAAACCATAAACCCTAAACCCCAAACCCTAAATCCTAAACCCTCAACTAACCCTAAACCCTAAACCTTAAAATGCTATAAGCCTAAAGCTAAACTAAATAAAACTTAGAAATAAAATTAATAAAAAGCCTAAACCAAAATAAAATAAAATAAAATTCTATACTTAAACCTAAACCTAAACTTAAACCTAAAAAGAAAATAAACTAATAAATAAAAATTAAACTAGAAAAAAATAAATAAAAACCAAAACTAAACTAAAAAAATAAAAAACCTAAATAATATAACATCTAAAAATAAAATAAAAATAAAATAAACCTAAAATAAAGTAAAATAAAAACTTAAACCTAAAGAATAATCCTAAAAAATAAAACCTAAAAATAAATAAACAATAAAACCTAAACCTTAACAAAGAAAATCCTAAACCTAAAATAAAAATAAAATAAACCTAAACCTAAACTAAAATAAATAAAACGTTACCTAAATCTAAAATAAACTAAACCTAAACCCTAAATAAAATAAAATAACTAAATATAAACATATACCAAAACTAAAAAATAAAACCTAAAAGTAAACCTAAACTTAAACCTAAAAATAAAATAAAAATAAACCTAAACCTAAACCTAAACCTTAAAAATAAACTAAAATAAAAAACCTAAACTAAAATAATTAAACCTAAAATAACTAAACTAAACAGCAATAACAACAACAACAACCACAAGCCATTTTCCCACTAAGTGGGGTCGGCTACATGAATCCTTCATCTCCATTGTGTCTTATTATGCGTCAGATTTTCATTCAATTCAAGTATACTAAGGTCATTTTTAATACATCATAACCATGTCTCTTTTGGTCTACCTCTACCTTTCTTAAGATAAGGCAATTCTAATGCATCTAATCTTCTAACCGGGTCATTTGACGGGTGACGCTTTATGTGGCCAAACCATCTAAGGTAACTCTCTCTAATTTTATCTACCACTAAAGCTATTCCAACATTTTCCTAAAGATATGCATTTCACATTTTATCTCTAATAGTAAAGCCACTAATCCACCTAAACATCCTCGTCTTTACAACACTTAACCTAGTCTCATGCTTCTATTTTATTGGCCAACATTCTACACCATAAATCATTGCAGGTCTTACTATCATCTTATAAAATTTTTCTTGAAGTTTAATCGGTACTTTTCTATCACACAAGAAGCTAGATGCATTTCTCCACTTCAACCATCCAACTTGAATTCTACTAATAACATCTCCATCAATTTCACCGTCACATTGAACAATAGATCCTAAATATCTAAATCGCTAACTCTTTTTAATGACTTATTCACCTAATGTCACAACACTATCTCTATAACTTCTACAACTAAAATTACAATCCATAAAGAAATTAAACTAAATAAAAATAAAAATAAACATAAATAAAAATAAAAAATATAATAAAATAAAATAAATAAAAAATAAACTAAATAAACTTAAACTTACCAGTTTATTTAATTTAAAAAAATAAAAAAATAATAATAAAAATGAAAAAAACCCTAACCCTAAATCCTAAACCTTGAACCCTAAACCCTAAGCCCTAAACTTACAACCCTAAGCACTAAACCCTAAACCTCAAAACCATAAACCCTAAACCCTAAAACCTACAACCCTAAACCTAAACCCTAAACTTAAAACTTAAACCATAAAACTCTAAACCTTAAAACTGATTCTAGATTTTGTGTTCAGCTCTGATTTTGGAGATAAGCTATCGATCGTGATTTTGCTGGTTTCTTAACCCTAAACATTACTTATGTGACTCACTGGATAATGGTCTAAAAACTCCCCTCTTGGATGTGTCGACTTTGCTCTCTGATCCTAAAGGTATTTTGGATTTGAATCCATCTAGTATTGTGCCTACTATCCCTAAACCCTAAACTAACCTTAAACCCTAAACACTAAACCCTAAACCCTAAACTCTAAACCCTAAACCCTAAACCCTCACCTTAACCCTAAACCCTAAACCCTAAACCCTAGAACCCTAAACCCTAAACTAACATAAAACCCTAAACCCTAAACCCTAAAAATAATAAATCTTAAACCATAAACCCTAAACTAACTCTAAACTTTAAGATAACCCTAAACCCTAAACCATAAACCTAAACCCTATCCCAAATCTTGAATCCCTAAAATCCTATACTCATAAACCTAAACCTAAACCCAAACCTCAAAACTAAAATAAAATAAATAAAAAACATGAACCTAAATAAAATAAAAAAATAAAATAAAAACTAAAAACCTAAAATAAAACCTAAACCTAAACCTAAAAATAAAATAAAATAAACAAATAAATATAAAATAAAATAAAATAAATAAAACCTTAACTAAATTAAAAAAAATAAACTAAACCTAAAATTAAAAAACCTTAATAAAATAAAAGAAAAATGTAAAATAAAAATAAAATAAACCTAAAATAAAATTAAATAAAAACTAAATAAAAACCTAAACATAGAAAATAAACCTAAAAAATAAAACCTATAAAAAATAAAATGTATTAGACTTAAACCTAAACCTAAACCATAAGAATGGGTAGAACCTTGATGTGAACATCTCCAACCAGCTCACTCTAGATGGTGGAGATGAAGGCGAGGCCAAAAAAGTGGTGGTGGGGGAACTGGAAGTGCTGGTGAATATGGAGGTGTTGGTCGGAGCAGTGGTGTTTATGGATGCGGGAGCGACGGAGGTTCGACCATGGTGATGGAGGGAGAGATCGAGAGATGATGGTGGATCATACTCGAGACCTGGTTAAAATGAGAAAAGAACGCCCAATCGATCTTACGCTTAGAGAACTATGTCTTTACATAAAGATAGTTCTAGTTATCTAGGCTTTTGATTTTCTCTATGCTCATTTTTATCTATGTGCTTGTGTCATAGAAAACTTGGTGTGTTACTTGGTTAAATCAAAAGAAGAAATGTTGAATCTAAATTTATTCTCTAAACCCTAAACCCAACCCTAAACCCTAAACCAAAACCCTAACCCAAAACTAAAACCTAAACCTAAACCTAAAACCAAAATCCAAACCCAAACTAAACCCTAAAACCTAAACCCTAAACTATAAACCCTAAACCCTAAACTCTAAACCCCAAACCTAAACCCTAACCTAACCCTAAACCCTAAATCCTAAACCTTGGAAAGCTAAAAACCTAAACCTAAACTAAATAAAACCTAAAAATAAAATAAAAAAATAAACCTAAACCCAAAAAAAATAAATAAATAAATAAAATAAAACTAAAACCTTCACCTAAACCTAAACCTAAAAAGAAAATTAAATAAAAAATAAAAACTAAAATAAATAAATAAATAAAATAATGAACTAAACTAACAATATAAAAATCCTAAATAAAATAAAAATAATTAAACTAAACTAAAAATAAAGTAAAAGAAAATTATAATTTAATAATAACATAAAACTAATAAATAAACCAAAATAAAACCTAGAAATAAAAAAAAATAAAATCTAACCCATAAACTAAAGAAAAGCCTAAACTTAAAATAAAAATAAACCTAAACATAAACTAAAATAAACTAAACTAAGATAAATAAAACCTAAACCTAAACCTAAACCTGCTAAAAGTAAAATAAACTAAAAAATAAAACTTAAAAATAAACCTAAAATAAAACCTAAAACATAAACTTAAAATAAAATAAAACCTAAACCAAAAAACTAAAAATAAAAAATAAAACCTAAACCTAAAATAAAGAAAATAAAACTAAATTAATAAAAATACAATAAACCTAAAACTAAACCTCATAACCAAAAATAAAAAACTAAACAAAATAAAAAATAAAAAATAAAATTAAATAAACTAAAAATAAAATAAGCTAAAATAAATAAAAAATAAACTAAACAAACAAAATAAACTTAAATAATAATTTACTAATTAAAACAAACCTTAAATCTAAACCTAAAAACCAAAACCCAAAAAACCTAAATCCTAAAACCTAAACTAACTCTAAACCTTAAACCTTAAACCATAAAAAACCATAAACCCTAAACCCTAAACCCAAAATCCTAAAAAAAATAAAGAAAAACCTTAACCCTAAAATTAACCCTAAACCCTAAACCCTAAACCCCAAAACGTACAACCCTAAACCCTAAACCCTAAACCCTAAACTAACCCTAAACCCCAAAACATACAACCCTAACCTAACCCTAAACCCTAAACCATAAACTTTAAACCATAAACTCTAACCCTAAACCCTAAATAAAATAAACCTAAAATAAAATAAATTATAAACCTCAAAATAAATAATTAAAAAAATGTAAATTAAACTAAAAAAAAAAAAACCTAAACCAAAATAAAATAAACCTAAACTTAAAATAAATAAAATAAATAAACCTAAACCTAAACTAAATATAATAAAATAAATTAATAATAAACCTAAACCTAAACTAAAAAATAAAACTTAAAAATCCTAAAATAAAACCTAAACCTAAACCCAAAAATATAAAATAAAACCTAAACTTAAATCTAAAATAAAAAATAAAACCTAAACCTAAAAAATAAAAAATAAAATAAATCTCAATGAAAAGTAAACCTAAACTAAAATAAACTAAAATAAAAAGCTAAACAAAAATAAAAAAATAAATAAACTAAATAAAGAATAGTAATAAACCTAAATAAAAATAAAAAAATAAAATAAACTAAAATAAATATAAAATAAACTAAATCAACCTAAACCTACCGGTTTACTTAATTTTAAAAAAGAAAACCTTAAACCCTAAATCCTAAACCCTAAACCCTAAACCCTAACCTTTAAAACTAATTCTATACTTTAAATCCTAAACCTATAACCTAAATCCTAAACCTAAAACCCTAAACCCCAAAACCTAAAAACCCTAAACTTAAACCCTAAACAAACCCTAAACCCTAAAACCAAAACCCTAAAAACCTAAAATCCTAAAGCTAAAACACTAATCTTGAAACCTAAACTAAACCAAACCTAGCTAAAACCATAAAACCCTAAACCTAAATAAAATAAAAATAAAACTAAACTAAAAAATAAACATAAACCTAAACCTAACTACAAAATAAACTAGATAAAACCTAAACTAAAATAAATAAATTAAACTAAATAAAACTAAAAGATAGGCATAAATAAAAATAATAAATAAAATATACAAAATAAATAAAAAATAAACTAAATAAATTAAAACCTACTAGTATATGTAATTCAAAAATAAATACCCTAAACCCTAAACCCAAAAACTAACCTGAAACCCTAAACCCTAAATCCTAAATAAATCAAAAAAATTTAAAAAATATAAACCCTAAACCGAAAACTAACCTAAACCCAAAACCAAACCCCAAACTAATCCCTAAACTAAAACCCTAAAACCTAAAAAACTAAAACTAGATAAAATAAAACCTAAAAATAAAATAAATAGAGAAATCTAAACCTAAATAAAATAAAATAATAACCTGAACTAAAACATCAACCTAAAACTAAACCTAAACCTAAAAATAGAATAAAATTAAAATTAAAAATTAAACTAAAATAAAATAAATAAAAACCTAAACCAAACTAAAATTAAATAAATAGAAACCTAAACTAAACTAAAAAATAAACCTAAAAATAGAAAACATATATAAAATAAGAACTAAACATAAAATAAAAATAAAATAAACCTAAAATAAAATAAAATAAAAACTAAATAAAAACCTAAACCTAAAAAATAAACCTAAAAATTAATAGAAAAATAAAACCTAAACTATAAACTAAAAAAAATTGAACATAAAATAATAAAATAAACATAAACCTAAACTAAAATAAACTAAACTTAGATAAATAAAACCTAAACCTAAACCTAAAATAAACTAAACCTAAACTTGAACCTAAACTAAATAAAATAAAAAAAATAAAATAAAATATATCTAAACTATAAAATAATAAAAAACCTAAAACAAACCAAAATAAAAAAAACCTAAAACCTAAACCTAAATAAATAAAATAAAAACCTAAACATAAACCTAAAAATAAATAATAAAACCATAACCTAAAAAATAAAATTGAAATAAAACCAAACTAAAAAATAAATATAAACTTAAACCTAAACCAAAAAAATAAGCTAACATAAAAAACATAAATAAAAATAAATAAACTAAACTATGTAAAACTAAAAGAGAATCCTATATAAAAAAATAAAATAAACTAAAATAAATAATAAATAAACTAAATAAACCTAAACCCTAAACTTTACTTAATTTTAAAAAAAATCCTAAACCTAACTAAATACTAAAATACTAAACTAAACCCTAAACCTAAAGTAACCCATAAACCTAAAAACTAAACTAAACCCTAAATTTAAAATAAACCTAAACTAAAATAACCTAAACCAGAATCTAAACCTAAAACTAAACTCTAAACCTACAAACCCTACCAAAACTATAAAACTATAAAACTATAAACCCACTAAACCTAAACCAAACTCAATTCTAAAACCTAACTATAAATATACCAAACCTAAACTAAATGTTAAAACTATAAACCTAAAACTATAATACAAACCTAAACTACAAAACCCTAAAATATAAACCTAAACTTATAACCTAAATCATAAACCCTAAACTTAAATAAACCCCAAACCCTAAACCTAAACCCTAAAACCCTAATCCCTAAACCTAAACTAAACCCTTCTAAATCCTAAACCTAAAAAAGCATAAAACCATAAAACCCTAAACCCTAAACCCTAAACCCTAAACCCTAAACACTAAACCCCAAACCCTAAACATTAACCTAAAGAAACTAATAAAATTAATTATAAACCTAAACCCTAAAACCTAGTAAACCTAAACCTAAACCTAAGCCATAAGAATGGGAAGAACCTTGATGGTAGGAACATCACTGTGAACCAAGCTCAGTCTAAATCTAGCAAGCGGAGGTGAAGTTATCACACTGTGGGGATAGGTGGTAAATGGTTATGAAAGGAGTGATAGGTAACGCCCATGGTGATGGCAGGGAGATCGGGATATGATGGTAGATCTGCTACTAAATGGGTGGTTCTAATAACCGGAGAAATTAAAGAATAAACCGATCTACTCTTATGGAACTATGTCTTTATAGTAGACATGGTTCTAATTATCTAGGGTTTTCGATTTGCTTTATGCGTGCTCATTATTTATCTATGTCATTGCTTATGTCTTAAAAAACTTAGTGTGTTACTTGGTTGATGAAATCAAAAAGAAGAAATGTTGAATCTGAATTTGTTCTCTGTTAAAAAAAAACCAAAACCCTAAACCTAAACCCAAAACCTTATTAAACCTACAACCCTAAGCCCTAAACTCCAAACCCTAAACCCTAAAACCTAAATTCTAAATCTAAACTAAATAAAATAAAATAAATAAAGTAACTAACCAAATAAAATAAAATAAGTAAAATAAAATAAAACTTAAACTAAAACCTAAAATAAACCTAAACCTAAAACTAAAAATAGATAAAATAAAAATAAAACTAAATAAAATAAATTAAATAAAATAACTAAACTAAAAATAAAATAAACATAAAATAAAAATAGAATAAAGCTAAAATAAAATAAAATAAAATAAAAACTAAGTAAAAACCTAAATCTGAAAAATAAACTTATAAATTAGTAAAGAAAATAAAACCTAAACCTTAAAATAAAAAAAAACCTAAACCTAAAAAAAAATAAAGCTATACCTAAACTAAAATAAATAAAAACAAAGCCTAAACTTAAAATGGACTAAACCTAAACCTAATCCTAAACTAAATAAAATAACCTATACTAAAATAAACATAACCCTAAATTGAAAATAAAACATAAAATAATCCTAAAATAAAAAACCTAAACCTAAACCTAAAAAAATAAAATAAAAAACCTAAACATAAGCCTAAAAAAATAAAAAATAAACCTACACCTAAAATAAAATAAAACTAAACCAAAAAATAAACATACACCTAAACCTAAACCTAAAAAATAAAATAAAATAAAACATCTAAACTTAAATAAATAAACCTAAAATAAATAAACTAAACTAAATAAAAATAAAAAAATAAACCTCAATAAAAATATAATATAATAAACTAAAATAAATAAATAAATAACTAAATAAACCTAAATCTATCGGTTTACTTAATTTAAAAAGAAACCCTAAACCCTAAACCCTAAACCCTAAATGCTAAACCAAAAACTAAACCTAAACACCTAAACTCTAAAGCATAAACTAAGACTAAACCCTAAACCATAAACCTTAAACCCTAAACCTACAACCTTAAACCCTAAACACCAAACCATAAACCCTAAATCTTAAAATACCCTAAACCCTAATCCCTAAAACCTAATTTTAAACCCTAAACCCTAAAGAAATCATAAAACCTAAACCTAAAACCACAAACCTAAACCTTAAAAACCCTAAAACCCTATCCATAAACACTAAACCCTAAACCTCAAAACCTAAACCTAAACCTAAAGTAACAAAATAAACTAAAAAAATAAATTGAACCCATAAAATTTAATAACTTTAAACCTATACCTAAACCTTCAGAATGGGAAGAACCTAAAACATAATAATCAACGCTCAAGATCTAGTGATGGAGGTGAAGGCTGTTTATCAATGGTGGTGGGGATCTAGTCTGGGGATATGGAGGGTAAGGCTGGTGGTGGAGGTGAGAGGAGCGAAAGTTAACCCATGGTGGTAAGGAGAGATCGAGGATATGATGGTGGATCACGCCACTTGAGAGCTAAACTGGAGATATGTAAGAAAATCCGATTTGCTACTAAACTGTCTTTATAGTAGAGATGGTTATAAAGGGTTTTGATTTGCTCGTGCTCATTTTTTATCTATGTCATCGCTTGTGTCTCAAAAAACTTGGTGTGTTAGTTGGTTGATGAAATCGAAAAGAAGAAATATTGAATTTGAATTTGTTCTCTTTTAAAAAAAACAAAAAACCCTAAATAATAAACTAAAACTTGAACCCTAAAACCAAAACCCTAAACCCTAAACCCTAAAAAACCTAAACAAAACCCTAAAACCCTAAACCCTAAACCCTAATCCTTCAACCCTTAAACATAAAACTTAAACCCTAAATCCTAAACCCTAAACCATAAACCCTAAACCCCAAACCTAAATCCTAAACCCTTAACTAACCCTAAACCTAAACCAAAATGCTATAAAAAAGCTAAACTAAATAAAACTTAGAAATAAAATTAATAAAAGACTAAACCAAAATAAAATAAAATAAAATTCTATACTTAAACCTAAACCTAAACTTAAACCTAAAAGAAAATAAACTAACAAATAATAAACTAAAAAAATAAATAAACCAAACTAAAAAAATAAAAAAACCTAAATAATATAACATCTAAAAAATAAAATAAAAAAATAAAATAAACCTAAAATAAAGTAAAATAAAAACTTAAACCTAAAGAATAATCCTAAAAATAAAACCAAAAAATAAATAAACAATAAAACCTAAACCTAACAAAGAAAATAAAACCTAAAAAAAAAAAAAAATAAACCTAAACCTAAACTAAAATAAATAAAACATTACCTAAATCTAAAATAAACTAAACCTAAACCCTAAATAAAATAAAATAACTAAATATAAACATATACCAAAACTAAAAAAATAAAACTTAAAAGTAAACCTAAAATTAAAACCTAAAACCTAAACCTAAAAAAAAAATAAAAACCTAAACCTAAACTTAAACCTAAAAAATAAAATAAAAATAAACCTAACCCTAAACCTAAACCTTAAAAATAAACTAAAATAAAAAACCTAAACTAAAATAATTAAACCTAAAATAACTAAACAATAAATAACAACAACAATAAACCAAAGCCATTTTCCCACTACAAGAATCCTTCATCTATTGTGTCTTATTACTAATTTTCATTCAATTCAAGTATACTAAGGTCATTTTAATACATCATAACCATGTCTCTTTTGGTCTACCACCTTTCTTAAGATAAGGCAATTCTAATGCATCTAATCTAACTGGTCATTTGACTGACGCTTTATGTGGCCAAACCAAAGGTAACTCTAATTTTATCTACCACGCTATTCAACATTTTCCTAAAGATATGCATTTCACATTTTATCTCTAATAGTAAAGCCACTAATCCACCTAAACATCCTTCTCTTTACAACACTTAACCTAGTCTCATATTTTAAACATTATACACCATAAATCATTGCTCTTACTATCATCTTATAAAATTTTTCTTGAAGTTTAATCGGTACTTTTCTATCACACAAGAAGCTAGATGCATTTCTCCACTTCAACCATCCAACTTGAATTCTACTAATAACATCTCCATCAATTTCACCGTCACATTGAACAATAGATCCTAAATATCTAAATCGCTAACTCTTTTTAATGACTTATTCCCTAATGTCACAACACTATCTCTATAACTTCTACAAATTACAATCCATAAAGAAATTAAACTAAATAAAATAAAATAAACATAAATAAAAATAAAAAATATAATAAAATAAAATAAATAAAAAATAAACTAAATAAACTTAAACTTACCAGTTTATTTAATTTAAAAAAATAAAAAAATAATAATAAAAAATGAAAAAAACCCTAACCCTAAATCCTAAACCTTGAACCCTAAACCCTAAACCCTAAACTTACAACCCTAAGCACTAAACCCTAAACCTCAAAACCATAAACCCTAAACCCTAAAACCTACAACCCTAAACCCTAAACCCTAAACCCTAAAAACTTAAACCAATTACCCTAAACTCTAAACCTTAAAACCTGGCAATTCTCTGATTTTGTGTTTTGCTCAGGTTTGGCCATTTGGTGCTCATCGTGATCGCTGATTTTTTGCTTGGTTGCACCTTAACCCTCAGCTTCATTACTTATGTGACTCTCACTGGATCCTTCAATGGCGGAGGCATCGCTCTGTGCGAAACCGTGCTCGTCCCTCTTGGATGTGTCGACTTTGCTCTCTGATCCTAAAGGTATTTTGGATTTGAATCCATCTAGTATTGTGCCTACTATCAAGTCCTTTAAGGATGCTCTTTCTGGTAAGATCCCTATCTCTAATGCCTCGGTTAACTTAGTTTCCACATCATTCCGTGGAATGCCGGCTGTCATGTGCTCTGACCAGAATGTCGAGATATTAGCTAAGCCATCTTAGTTCTCTTTGGTTGGTAAATTTTCTCAACGGTGCCCTACTCTAGATAATATCTGTTCTTTCTTCCATAGCTTAAAGCTTTCGGGAGTCTTCACTATTGATTGATCCTCATCGTCCTTATGTTATCCAATGATTTAGATTATTCTTGAGTCTTTGCTCGCCGCTCCTATTTTGTGTATAATTGTCAAATGTGGCTCTTGAAATGGTCACCCCTTTTTGATGTCAAAGAGGAATCCCCTATTATTCCTTTATGGCTTGCTTTTCCCAACATTAGAATTCACTATGTTACTCACCAAGTTTTGTTTGTGGTTGGGGCTCTATTTGGTAGACCCCTTCAAATTGATTAAACCACTGCCATTAGATCTCGGCCATTGTTGCACGTATCTTGGTTGAGATTGACATTACCAAAAAATACCCTAAAGAAGTTTGGATTGGTTTCAAAAAATTTGGATATAATCAGAAAGTGGAATTTAAAAATTTCCCCATCTTTTGTACTCATTGTAAGATTCATGGTCATGACCACTCTGAATGCTTTGTGTTACATCTAACCTCAAAAGAATATATCACAGATACTAATACCTCTTGGAACGGGAAACCAATAAGTTAGTGTGCCTAAAGCTACTCATAATGGAACTCATCCCCTACATCTACCCCTTTATTACCCACCGATTTGTCTAATGAAAACACTGAGCTTGGCAAAAAATACTACTATTGGTGTGTGAAGAAACTAATGAGCATTTACCTAGCACTCCCACTTGTAATAAATTGGCCTCATGACAATCCTTTGCACTTGAATCTTAATGACAATTTGAAAGGGGATCTTATATTGGATCAAAATCAATGTTAATCCTTTGGTGTCAAAATCGATTATGCATCATGGTATTGAGAATGATATTTGTACTTTGAATGGTGTAAGAACCTCTCTCCTTCTCTACGAGTGATACTGCTATCCCCATTTCTCATTCTTACTGACATCAAGAAGGAGAAATCACTAATAAAACATTGATCGATATTGCTCTCGGATACCAAAAACCAATCCCTCTCTGATGGAGATACTTTAGATACTGATAGACCCTTCCAAACAGTTATTAAAAAAAATATTCCAAAGCCAAAATGACTAATAATAACTTCACTAGAACCACACATTCTTCTCTAACAACTCACATATAATTATGTCCTCCTCTCTTCTTTTTACATTTCCTTTTTCCTTTTTCTTTTTGGTTTCCTTATGATTAATTTTCTTATCTGGAATATCCGGGGTTGTGGGACTCTCCTTGTCCGCAACCATGTTAGGAGCCTCTGTCGCACTCATAACATCAAATTACTTTATATTATTGAGCCTTTCATTCACTCTTCGAAGATTGCCCATGTTGCTAGATCATTTAGATTTCAAAATTTCCTCTTCAATCTTGATAATAAAATATGCTATTTTTGGAATAATTCCATCACCATTTCCATCATTGATGATCTCGAACAATTGGTAAATGTCAAAATCTCTTTAGGTGAGTTTTTGGCCTTTGGTTCCTTTATCTATGCTTCTTGTAATAAAGGAACATACTTTGGAATCACTTAAGAACCTTCACTCCTGCTTAATCTACCCGTTGGTTGGGGTGATTTGAACACTATCATTGCTTCAAAAAGGAGGAGGATGTTCTCCTAACCTCCATTCCATGGAAGACTTCTCTAATATGATTCTAGATTGTAATTGACATTAGTTTTCCGGGTCCGACACTGGCAACGTAGACTTTGGCAGCGTCTTGACAGGACCCTTTTTAATTCTCTTTGGATCAATCAATGGCCTCTTTCCTCTGTTGAGCATTTGAGCAGAACCTTGTCTGATCATGCTCCTCTTTTAATCTCTATCAAAGCTTCCCCCCTTAACTCTTCTACTCCCTCACCTTTTAGATTCCAAAATATGTGGACCCATCATAATTTCACTAATATTCACTAATTGGATGGCTCTGTCCACCCTGGATAATTCTTAAAGGTATGATTCATCTTTGGCTTAAGCTCAAAAGACTTAAACAAAATTTTAATAGGTGGAACAAGCATATTTTTTAAAATCTTTTTACCAATCTTAAAGTTATGGAGCAAGTTGTTTGCTCTCTTGAAGAGGTTGTTCTTACGGATCCCAAGTAAGAGTGAACACGCCAAAGATAACTTGATTAATTACCAAAATATGGAGGAAACCTATTGATGTCAAAAAGCCGCTAGCAAACATATTGCCGATGGCGACAAACACAAGGTACTTTCATGCTATTTACAATAAACAGAAAGCATTAAACTCGATTAAGAAAATTAAGAACTCTAATGGTGACTGGATAACTGATAATAATGAAATTAAGGAATCTGTCATACATCACTTTCAAAATTTATTAAATTCTAATCCTTCATTAGAAACCCCCTCCAACACACATCTTATCACTTCTATGATTAACAATGAGGAAAACCATTTGCTCATTTTGCTCCTCTGCGGAGATTAGACTTTCAATAGCATGAACCGATTCTATTCGGTCCCGATGGCTATACTCACTTTTTTTTAGCATTATTGGCCTTTTATTAAATTTGATCTTGTTGATGCTGTTATTGATTTTTTTGATGGCAGCTCTATTCCCAGATATTTTTCATGTACTACTATTGTCCTTATTCCCAAAACTAATAACCCTGAATCTTGGGGTGATTTTAGACCTATTAGTCTTTGCACCTTTTTCTACAAACTCATTGCTAAATTAATTAATAATAGGATTAGCCCTCTACTTCCTAAAATCATCTACCCTAACCAAACTGGCTTTGTTAAAAATAGAGCCATATCTGATAATATTCTTCTCGCTCAAGAGTTGGTTCAGGACATTGATGTTCCTTCCAGAGGAGGTAATATCCTCTTCAAATTGGACATCTCTAAAGCCTTTGACAACCTCTCGTGGGATTTTCTTTTTCAAATCCTCCATTTATTTGGTTTCTAAGAATTTTATCCGCTTATAAAAGTTGTATCACTAATGTCGGTTTTCTATTATCATGAAATGGTGAGTCCTTGGTTTCTTTAATTGAGACATGGTTTGCACAAGGTGACCGCTTTCTCTTCTCTTTTATTATTGTAGAATACCTTTCAAGGAGCCTCAATGATCTTATCACTAAAACTCCTAACATGTCTTTTAAAACTCATGGTGGTTTCCCTATTTCTCATCTTAGCTTTGTTGATGATTTTATAATCTTCTGCAATGCCTCTCTTCACCATGTTAAAACTATTAAGAATCTCTTAAATAATTTTGGCAAAGTTAGTGGTCTCTTTCTCAATGAAAGAAAATGTTGTTTTATCCCTCGCTAAGATTCCTAACTTAATCAAATCTCTAGAATTACTAATTTTAAGCAAAATCAACTTCCCATTAATTATCTGGCTCCTCTTTAAAGGCCGAAAAGATCACATCTTTTGATGACCTTATAAAATATCTAATAAAATTTTGGTTTGGGAATTTCATTTACTCTCTTTGGTGGTAGGCTGACCTTGATTAAGAGCACTCTTAATTCCATGCCTTTATATCTCATCCAAACCATTGGACCATTTCTATCATCACAAAATTGAGCGTCCTAAACAAATTCTTTTGGGGCTCCAATACCTCCTCTAAAAGAATGCACTTGGACCTCTTGGTTTAAAAGTTGTGCACTTTGAAGGTGGTCTTGGTTGTAAATCCATAAAAGAAGTTACCAATGCCTTTTCCTATAAACTCGTGGAATTTTAGAGTAATCATAGTCTTTGGGCTAATTTCTTGACCGCTAAATATTGCCAAGGTAAGCACCCTCATTGTCCTTTTAATCCAGGTGATTCTTCTGTGTGGAAAAGACTTTGTTCTGTTAAATGGAATGCAGAATCCTTAATTTCTTGGGGTATTAACTCTGGCACTTCTTTCTTTTGGCAAGATAACTAGAGTGGATGTGGTTCCATTGATGACTTACTCTCCACTCATTCCACTACTGCTATTAAAGTAAACTCTTTTTGGCATAACAACAAGTGGAATAATAGTAAGCTTGCTGATTATATCCCTTTTAATTTCTTGATAATGGTTTCTTCTATTCCTATCACTCCAAACAATCAAGATCAGATTCTCTTTAAGCTTTCACATAATGGTGATTTCAACTTCAAAAATGTGTGGCTCCACATTAAAGATACTCATGTTTCCTATGTGTTCTCCAAACTTTGGAATAACAATATCCCTACTTATTCTCGTTACTTGGCATTCTGAAGAAATTTTATCCTGTTGATTCCTTGTTATGGGTAAAGGTTTTCATTTACCCTCTAAATGTCAATGTTGTTTCCATATTGAGAATGTTAATCATGTTTTTGTTAATGGGGCCATTGCTTCAAAACTTTGGATTTGGTATGATGATCTTTTTAACACTATCAATTTCAATGGCTCTCTTACTTTATATCAACTTCTTGAAGTCTATTTTGATAATATTATTACAGGTCACATTAAAGTCATCACTGCTATCACTCTTATCTGGTTCATATGGATGGATCGAAATGATGCAAAACATCATGGGATCCCTATGAACCACGTGAGGATTATTGCTAGAACTAAAAAAAAATTTGTGACTTGTTTAAAGCCAATCTTATTCATTACAGATAATTCAAAGGCTGTAAATTTGTGGCCAAAAAATTGGGTTTTATTACCGACCAACCTTATTGTCCAAATGACACGATTGTTTATTGGAAAAAACCTCTTGACCACATTATTAAAATTAACCGATGGCTGTTTCATCATAATGGCTCTGGGTGGCATTTTCGAATTCTAAGGGTATAGTACTATGTGCTTTTGCTTATCCCCTTACTTCCTGCATTGTCCCATTTACTGAGCTTATGGCAGTTCACAAAGCTCTTGAGATTTGCCTCCAAAATGGCTGGCTCAATATTTGGATTGAGGTGGATGCTCTTCTACTGATTGATCTTTTGACTTCCACCAAAATGAGCGACCGAATTGTACTACCTCCTCAAGCAAACTAGAGCTCTTCTTTCCTGAATTTTAACATCACTCATGTTTGGCATGAAGGAAATTCTTGTCGACTACCTTGCCAATCTGGGTGATCAGATGGTATCATTTTCTTTGATCAACTCACCAAACACTTGCGGACCGGTTAACTTGGATAATTCGGGGTTTCCTTATCTCAACTTAAGCTAACCTTTGATGTATACTTGGATAATTCGGTTTTTTTTTTTCCCTTACTCCCAGCTGGATTGGGCTTTCATGTTTGCCTCTCTCTTTTATTTCTACTTTGTTTCTCCTCTCTTTCTAGCCCTTGCTGCTAGTCTATTTTTTTTATCTGGAAAGGTCTTGTTTTTGGGACCTATTCCCAGATTGTTGTCTTTATGACTTATGGCTGTTTTATGATTCTCGATTTTCCTATAGTTAGTTTTATTATCAGCTGGGATGTTTTTGATCACACATGATGTCACTCTCTTCATCCTGGTTCTGTTTGTCATAGTCAGAATTCTCCTCTTTTATTTTGGGCTCATTTTTATGAACTCTCTACTCTTAATGGCTTTTCCTATGGTCAACTTGTTGGTATCCCCTTTCTTAGTTGTTGGCTGAATTGGACCCTTGAGGCTACTGGCTATCTTGCTGTTTCTGGACTTATGTCCCATGCTCAGCAGGTTTGGAGTTACTTAAAGGATTTTCATTCTGCCTTTGCTGAGATCCCTGGGATTATCCATCTGATTTCTTGGTTCTTTACTAATGATTTTGGGTGGACTCTTGGCAAGCTTGTTGGTATTAATTGCCTGGGTTATTGGCTGAACTGGATTATTACTCCATATACTGTCTATGGGGCTTTGGTCTGGTTTGCTCAGAACCTCCCCTTTGAAGTTGTTGATTACTGGGTGGATTTTGCTTTGAACCCCCTTAATGGTTTATTATATGCCTATCATCTTAATTCATTATTTTACTTTATTTGTTGTTGCTTTCTCCATCTTCTTGCAATTAAACTTCTTTTTATTGCAATATTTATCCTAGATGGGTGGCTTTATGGCAAGCAAACTGGTTCTTGTTGTCTTGGTTGTTTCTTGTCTTGGATTTTTGCTGTCTTGGTTTTTCAGGACTCCTATGTTGGCTCAATCCCTGTTGGCTGTAGGATTTCTGGGTCATATGCTCAACAAGTTGTTTCTGACATTACTGTTCTGAGGATTTTTGGTGTTTGCTGTCTGGATTACTACATTCAAGATACCTATTATTATGATATATCTACTTGGTTATTAACTATGGCTTTATCTACTCTGATTGAGTGGCTTTATGGCCAACTTGCTGTCCTTTCCTGTCTTGAATGTTGTTGTCCTAATTATTGTTGTCCGGCTAGTTTTTTCCTTGGTTATTTATTGTCTTATTTTTGCTGGATTCTAATGATGATACTCATTTGAATCCAATTTTTGATCTTTTTGCTGGTGGGTCCCATTGTGGGAATAACCTCTTTGCTATTGGGGTTGGCTCTCAATGCTGTCTTGTTCTCACTCAAGACTCTTGTTCATCACCTTAGTTATGTTCTTCATTACCTCTTTGTTGTCTCTATTCCCCTCTCAACTCAGTTAGGTTTGTCTTATTATGCACTATTTATCGATTGGGTGGTATTATGGCCATTCGCCTTTTGTTGTCTTGCTATCTTGGTTGTTTGTTAATCTATCAAATTTTGGTCGAATGGTTGTTGGCGATGCTCGATTGTATTCATTTGGTGCCTTCTTTGGTTGGTTGCAGTCCTTTTTCCTGTGTTTGGCTATGCTGCTTTGGATATTGATAAGGCTTTCAACATGTTGCCTTCTCTGTTGTATGCTCTTTTTGATTATGCTATTTCTGATTGTTTTGGTCATTGGTGTCTGGGCTATGGCTTTTCTGATCTATGGTACTATGCTCTATCTACTGGTTTTTAACCTTTGCTAGGTCTTTTTTGATTGTTGTCCCTTCCTATCTTGGCTATGGCTGTCTTGGCTGCTACTGCCTTGGCTATTTTTTTATCTTGGTTATCTGTTGTCTTGTTTTTTGGATTCTAATGTGGATCATTTGTAACTCTATTTTGATCTATCCTCTGGTGGGTTCCAATGCTGCACTAACTATTTTGTTGTTGGGGTTATTTTTTTGATTGCCCTTGCTATTTCTGTCTAGGGTATTGTTTATTTTATGATAGCTATGATCTACATTACCCTTGCTATTTCTATTCCCAACTGGGTTCAGACTAGCTTGTGCTGCTTTCTCCTTGGAATGCAATCTCTATGCTGTCCCTATGTGTCTTGGCTATTTTTTTCTCTTGGTTATCTGCTGTCATGTTTTTGGATTCTGTGGATCCTATTTGGGATTAGTCTTGGAATGCAATCTCTATCGGTCCCTTGTTGTCTTGGCTTTTGTTTGTCTTGTTTGCTACTGGCTATTTTTGGTCTTGGTCTCGTCATGTTTTTTCTGGATTCTAATGTGGATCCTATTTGGACTCCCAGTTTTTCCCATCTAGGATCAATCAAGTTTATGCTGCTTACTCCTTAGAATACAATCTCTATTATTAAGGGGTGGTACTATCAACTGCTACTGTCTTTTGCTATCTTACTGCCTTCACTTTTTGTTGATCTGGATTATCTGGTCTTTAGTCCAGCTTGCTGCTACTGGAGCTGCTGTTCTGATTATCCTTATTGGGTATTTTCTTTCCTTTTGGTTTCTTTGCCTTCCCACAATTGTTTTTTCCAACTATTGATATGGATACTAATAAGGGGCTTGTTCTCATTCTTTATTTTGATTGGGCTCATTTTCGACTTTACATCTACCTCAATCTGTACTTCGGCTGACAGATTCATTTATATATCATATAATTGGGATGGTGTAACTTATAGACTCATTGACTTACTTGGATTTAAGCGCTACCTCTTCTCTTCTTTGTTTTCCTATGGATGGTTTATATCGGCCTATTTCATATATATAAGTATCCTCATGTCAGGGTGGCTATATGGAGGATCATTTTCTGGCATGGGATCACTCATTTATCTGCCCTTAACAATTTTCTCACAGGTTTGTTGGCTATGATAGCTGTGAGGATTCCACTCTTTTTTGGTTTGGCAGTAGCTCTTGTGATGTAACCCTTCTGCTACAGTTTGGATGCGCATATTTGCATATGCACCAACTTGGTGTGACTGACCCGGAGCCTTCTCTATCTCAATTCCTTACTATCATTCTCAGATTATGTTGTGTTCATTCATCCTTTTGTCTATATTATCTTAACTGTTCTAATCTCTTTCTTATTGCTATTTTGTAGGTGATTCTCTCTTGTCCTATTTTGCAGGTGATTCTCTCTTGCAAGTTTGCTCCATATTATCATGCATTCTCAATTTCTTCAGAGCAATGGCCCAAACCTTTCTTTGGCTTATTATGTTTATCTACTTGTATCTTTTGATTTCTTTAAGGTCTTCTTTTGCTTTTGTATGTACTTAGATAGGGATTTACTCCTTAGGCTGATTGTAGCTCTTTGAGCAGTAGTTCTGGAGTTTATCCCTTTTAAGGACATTGTAACCCACTTTTGGCGCAATAAAATACCCCTACATGGGGCTTCCTTAAAAAAAAAAAAAAAAACCTTAAAACTTAAACCCTAAACCTTAAATAGTAAACCCTAAACCTTAAAAACATAAAAAGTGAAACCTAAACTAAATAAAACCTAAAAATAAAATAAATAAGAAAAATTAATAGTTAAATAAAATAAAATGAAAACTTAAACTAAAACCTAAACATAAACTTAACCCTAAACCTAAACGTAAACCTAAAAATAAAATAAAATAAATAATAAAAATTAAACTAAAAAAAATTAAAACCTAAACGAAACTAAAAAATAAAAAAAACCTAAAAATAATAAAACTAAATATAATAAAAACTAAACATAAAATAAAAATAAACTAAAATAAAAACTAAATAAAAACATAAACTTAGAAATAAACCTAAAAAAGTAAACTAATTAAACCCTATGAACTTACCATTTTAGTGAACCGCTTAATCTCTACCCACTTAGTGAAGTTTTTTAATATCAAAGATGATGTTTTTTTATTGCTTAATATCCATGAGAAAAGTGCCCACAGTACTAACTGTTAAAGATAAGAGACTATAGAGTAATGGGACTTTTATTGGTTAGACATAATTGAGATTATAGTATAAGGCATAAACCCTAAACCCTAAACCCTAAACCCTAAACCCTAAACCCTAAACCCTAAACCCTAAACCCTATACCCTAAACCCTAAACCCTAAACCCTAAACACAAAACCCTAAACCCTAAACCCTACACTAAACCCCTAAACCCTAAACCCTAAACCCTAAACTAACCCTAAACCCAAACCCTAAACCCTAAACCCTAAACCCTAAACCATAAATCCTAAACCCTAAACCCTAAACCCTAAACCTTAAACCCTAAATTGAAATAAATAAAATTAAATAAAATAAAAACCTAAACTAAAACCTAAACGTAAACCCAAAAATAAAATAAAATAAAATAAAATAATAAAAGTAAACTAAAATAAAATAAATAAAAACCTAAACTAAACTAAAAAATAAAATAAAGCTAAGAATAAAAAACAAAAATTAAAAAAATTCTAAACATAAAATAAAAATAAAATAAACCTAAAATAAAATAAAATAAACCTAAAATAAAATAAAATAAAACTAAACTTAAAAAATGAACCTAAAAATAAAACCTAAATAAATTAAAAATAAAACCTAAACCCTAAACTAAAAATACTTAACCTAAAATAAAAATAAAATAAGCCTAAACATAAACTAAAATAAATAAAACCTAAACCTAAACCTAAACTGTAAACTAAATAAAAAAATTAAAAATAAACCTAAACATAAATTAAAAAATAAAACCTAAAAAAAACCTAAAATTAATACCTAAAACCTAAACTTTAAAAAAATAAAATAAAAACCTAGAGCTAAACTTAAAAATAAAAAATAAAACCTAAACCTAAAAAATAGAATAAAAATAAAAATAAACTAAAAAATAAACATAAACCTAAACTTAAACCTAAAAAATGAAATTAAATAAAAAACCTAAATTAAAATAAATAAACCTAAAATAAATAAACTAAACTAAATAATAATGAAAAATAAACCTAAATAAAAGTAAAAAGTAAAATAAACTAAATAAAACTAAACCTACCGATTTACTTAATGTATTATTAAAAAAATACCTAAACCCTAAACCCTAAACCTTAAACCTACAACTTTAATCCTACAACCCTAAACCCTGAACCCTAAAAACCTAAAACCTAAACCAAAAGTAAATAAAGCCTTAAAAAATAAAGTAAATAAACAAACCTAAGCATAAATAAAATAAAAAATATAATAAAATAAAAACCTAAACTAAAACCTATGACTAAACCTAAAAATAAATCAAAATAAAAACATAAAATTAAAATAAAATAAAATAAATAAAAACCTAATCTAAACTAAAAAAATAAAATCAAGCTAAGAATATAAAACCTACAAAAATAAAAACTAAATGTAAAATAAAAATAAAATAAACCTAAAATAAAATAAAAAAACAACTAAATAAAAACCTAAACCTAAAAATTGAACTTAAAAAATAAAACCTAAAAATAAATAAAAAATCAAACCCAAACTCTATACTAAAAATAAAAACTTAACCTAAAATAAAAATAAAATAAATAAAATAAAATAAACCTAAACGTAAACTAAAATAAACTAAACTAAAATAAATAAAACCTAAACCTAAATCTAATGTAAACTAAACCTAAATAATGAACTGAATAAAATAAAATAAACTAAAAATAATCCTAAACCTATCCAAAAAAATAAAATATAAAAATAAACGTTAAACTTAAATCATAAACCCTAAACCCTAAAATGCTAAAAACCTAAACCTAAACTAAATGAAACCAAAAAATAAAATAAATAAAAAACCTAACCCAAAATAAAATAATAAAATAAAATAGAATAAAAACCAAAACTAAAACCTAAACCTAAACCTAAAGCTAAAAAGACCAAAAAATAAAAAATAAACTAAAATTAAATAAATAAAAACCTGAACTAAACTAAAAAAAACCTAAACTTTAACCTAAAAAAACTGTAAATGTAAAATTAAGATAAAATAAACCTAAACATAAACCTAAACCTAAACCAAAACTAAATAAAATTAAATTAAATAAAAGTGAACCTAAACTTAAATTGAAAAATGGTACTTAAAAATATACTTACAATAAAAACCTAAAACCTAAAAATAAAAAATTAAACCTAAACCTACAAAAAATATAAAATCTACAAATAAAAAATAAAATAAAAATAGAACTAAATGAAAAAAATAAACCTAAAGCTAAACCTAAACTTAAAAAATAAACTAAAATAAAGAAACCTAAAATTAATAAACTAAACTAAATAAAAATAAAAATAAACCTAAATAAATATAAAAAATAAAATAAAATTAAATTAAATAAAAAATAAACTAAATAAACTAAATAAGCCTAAACCTACCAGTTTACTTAAATTAAAAAAAATAAAAAATAAAAATAAATAGAAATACCCTAAACCCTAAACCTACAACCCTAAACCCTAAACCCTAAACCCTATAACCCTAAACCCTAAACCATAAACCCTAAATCCTAAACCACAAACCTAAAACCCAAAACCCTAAACCCTAAAACCTGCACCACCCTAAACCCTAAACTCAACCCTAAACTCTAAACCCTAAACCAAACCTAAACCCATAAACCATATAAAAAATTTAAATATAAATTAAATAAATCCTAAAAATTAAATAAATAATAATATAAAATAAAATAAAATAAAATAAAACCTAAGGCTAAACTAAACCTAAACCTAAAAAAAATTAAAAAACTAAATTAAAATAAAATAAAAAATACTTAAACCAAACTAAAAATAGAAAACCTAAATAAAATAAAAACTAAACCTAAAATAAAAATAAAATAAACCTAAAATAAAATAAAATAAAAAACTTAAACCTAAAAAATAAACCTAGAAAGATAACTCAAAATAAATAAAAAATAAAACCTAAAGCCCAAACTAAAGAAAAAACTTAAACCTAAAATAAAAATAAAACTAACCTAAACCTATACTAAAATAAACTAAACTAAAATAAATAAAACCTAAGCATAAACCTAAAATAAACAAAACCTAAACTTAAACCTAAGTCTAAATCCTAAATATAATAAAATAAACTAAAAATTAACCTAAACCTAAACCAAAAAATAAAACCTAAAAGTAAACCTAAAAAAAACCTAAAACTTAAACCTAAAAAATTAAAATAAAAACCTAAACCTCATCCAAACAATAAGAAAATAACCTAAACCTAAAAAATAAACTAAAATAAAAAACCTGAACTAAAATAAATAAACTAAACTAAGTAAAAATAAAAATAAAACTAAATCAAAATAAAAAAATAAAGTAAACTAAAATAAATATAAAAATAAACTATATAAACTAAATAAACCTAAACCTACAAGTTTACTTAATTTAAAAAAGAATTACAAATAAAATAAAATAACTCCGAACCTTAAATGCCTAAACCCTAAATCCTAAACCTAAACCCCCAAAACATCTGACCTAAACAAAACCCTAAACCCTAAACCCTAAACAAACCCTAAACTAACCCTAAACTAACCCTAAACCCTAAACCCTAAAATCTAAACTAGCCCTAAACCTTAAACTAACCCTAAACCCTAAGAATGTGCAGAACCTTGACAACAGGAACATCACTGACAACTTGGCTCGGTCTAGATCTAGTGGGGGAGGCGAAGGTAGAGGCAGCACTTATCACAGTGGTGGTGGGGGATCTGGAGGAGCTAGTGGATATGGAGGTGGTGGTCGAAGCAGTGGTGGTTATGTATGCACGAGAAGCGATGGAGGCTACAGCCGTGGTGGTGGCGGAGGGAGGGATCAGGGATATCATGGTGGATCTCACTACTCGAGAGGCAGGGGTGGTTCTGATGGGAATTGGAGAAACTAAAGAATGACCGATCCAATCTGGTACTTATGGAGCCGTGTATTTATAGTATAGATGGTTCTACTTATGTAAGAATTTTGATTTTCTATATGGGTGCTCATTTTTTATCTATGTCATTGCCTACGTCTTAGAAAACTTGGGGTGCTACTTGGTTGATGAAATCGAAAAGTAGAATTGTTGAATTTAAATTTGTTCTTTGTTAAAAAACCTTAAACCTTAAACTAAAACTTAAACACCAAACCTTAAACCCTAAACCCTAAAACCCAAACCCTAAACCCTCAAATAACCCTAAACCCTAAACCCTAAGCCCTAAAAAGCTAAAAACCTAAACCTAAACTAAATAAAACCTAAAAATAAAATAAATGAAAAAACCAAAACAAAAATAAAATATAAAATAAAAATAAAATCAAAACATAAACTAAAATCAAAACTTAAACCTAAACCTAAAAAGAAAATAAAACAAAAAAATTAAAATAAAATTAAAATAAAATAAATAAAAACATAAACTAAAAAAAACTAAATAAATGAAAAACTAAACCTAACATAAAAAAGAAACCTAAAATAAAATAATATAATAACTAAATAAACACCTAAACCAAAAAAATGAACCTAAAAATAAATAAAAAATAAAACCTAAATCCTAAACTAAAAAAAAAACCTAAACCTAAAATAAAAATAAAATAAAATAAATCTAAACCTAAACTAAAATAAACTAAGCTAAAATAAATAAAACCTAAACCTAAACCGAAAATAAACTAAACCTGAACCTTAAATTAAACTAAATAAAATAAAATAAACTAAAAATAAACATAAACCTAAACTAAAAAATAAAACTAAAAAATGAATTTAAAATAAAAACCTAAAACCTAAACCTAAAAAAATATAAACATGAACCTAAACCTAAAAGTAAAAAATAAAACCAAAGCCTAAAATATAAAATAAAAATAAAACTTAACTAAGAAAAACCTAAAACTAAAAAATAAACTAAAATATAAAACCTAAAAAAAAAAAATAAACTAAAGTAAATAAAAAGAAAAAAATAGAATAAATCAAAAAAATAGAAAATAAACTAAATAAACCTAAACCTACTAGTTTACTTAATTAAAAAAAAACCTAAACCTAAAATCCTAAACCCTAAACCCTAAACCCTCAACCCTAAAACTAACCCTAAACCCTAAAACTCTAAACCCTGAACCCTGAAATACTAAACCCTAAACCCTAAAACCCTAAACCCAAAACTCTAAACCCTAAACCCTAAACCCTAAACCCTAATTTCCTACAACTATAAACCTTAAACCTGAAACCCTAAACCCTAAACCCTAAACCCTAAACTAACCCTAAATTAACCCTAAACCCTAAGAATGGGCAAAACCTTGATGACAGGAACATCACCATCAATTAGGCTCAGTCTAGATCTAGCAGTGGAGGTGAAGGCAGTGGTAGCGGTTATTACAGTGGTGGTGGTGGATATGGAGGTAATGGTGGATATGGAGGTGGTGGTCAAATCAATGGTAGTTATAGAGTCGAGAGGAGAAACATAGGTTACTACCATGGTGGTGGCAGAGGGAGAGATCAAGGATATGATGGTGAATCCTGCTACATGAGAGGCAAGGGTGGTTCTGATGGGAACTGCAAAAAATGAAGAACGATCGATCTGTTTGCTGCTTATGGAATAATGTCTTTATAGTAAAGATGGTTCTACTTATCTAGGGTTTTTGATTTGCTCTATAAGTTCTAATTTTTATTTATGTCAGCGCTTCGATCCTAGAAAACTAGGTGTGCTACTTGGTTGATGAAATTGAAACAAAGAAATGTTGAATATGAATTTGTTCTTTGTTAAAAAAAACCTTAAATCCTAAACCTTAAACTAAAACTTAAACCCTAAACCTAAAACTTGAATCTGAAACCCTAAACCCTAAACCCTAAAAACCCTAAACCTTAAACCCTAAACCATAAACCATAAACCCTAAACCATAAATGCTATACCCTAAAACCAAAACTCTAAACCCTAAACCTAAAACCCAAAAACCATAAACCCTAAACTCTAAATCATACAACCCTAAACCCTAAACCATAATCCCAAAACTCTAAACCCTAAACCTAAATCATAAAATAACCCATAACCCTAACTCTAAACCCTAAACCCTAAACCTTGAATAAAGATGTCATTAGGAGTAGATCTAAAAAATGACCTAATCCTAACATAGTTATGGTAGGTAAAGAAGATATCTTCAAGAGACTTTCCCTTGACTATTAGAGATTTGAATACCCTAAACCCTAACCTTAAATCATATTATATTACCATATATTATAGTACAATGTAGCATCATATATTTGAGCATGTATTGATGTGTTTTTAGATGTTATAAGATGTTTTGAAATGTTTATGGTATTGTGCCCTATATTTTATATTAATATAAATCATTAGAAAATTGATTTAAAAGATCAGATGATGAAATTTATTAAATTTGAAGTGGAAATTAGGTTGTTGTTTCAAAACTATGCTGTTCCACTTGTAGTATAAAAAGTAAGATATTATGTTTGAAATAAATATTATATGTTGTAGCATAGTATAACATCATATTTCATAGTATATTGTTCTACGCATTTTAAATTCTTTTAGTATTTTATAATCATGCAGTCAAGCTTACACTAGAATTATTTATAAAAATGTTGATTTATACTTTAAAATGGTGGAATTTGGCCAATTTCATGATAGGTAGAGCATGGAATCATAATATATTGTTTCAATTTAAAATATGTAAGTGATATGACTAAAATATATAGTTTTTTATTATTTAGACTAATTTTATGATTTTTTATCTTAACCAATCCCTTGTGATGTGATATACAATATAATATAACATAATATGTTATAGTGTATTATAATATAGGATGTCATAACATAGTGCAGCATCATGCATTATAGCATACTATTGTGTATTACTACTTGTGTTTAGCATATTTTAGTTTGTTATAGTATGATGTAGTAGAGTTTGTATTGGTATAATTTATAAAAATACTTATTTATAGGCTGAGATGATGGGATTTGGCCAAATTTAGGGTAATCAGTAGGTAACATCATTGGGGTGTGCTATGGTGTGTCATTTAATCAAAAGAATGGAATTTTTCATCCAAAATAAATGTTCAATTTTCAACCAAATTTTATATATTTTTTGCTTAAAGTGATTCAATTTAAGGTGTTATGTAAGATAATATATTATATGAAAGCATATTAATATATAATGTACATAACAATATAACACCACATTTATATGAATGTGGTGGTGCGTTACTAAATGTTATTGTACATTTTAGTATGTTTTACTTTTGTTATAATACATTGGGTCAAAACTCACAAAAAAGTTAATTTGAAAGTGGAGATGGAAGAATTTGGCCAAATTCATGGCACACACTAAGAAACAACACCAAAATTATGTTGTTTTGTACCATTTCTGATAGAAAAATAACAATTTTACACCTAAAATGAACATTAATCATATTTTAGAAAAATTTTATTATTTGTTAATTTTAAGTGATTCTAATGAGGTGTAATGTTAGACAATATATTATATTATAGCAAATTAAAATATAACATCATATATTATAATATAATATAGTGTGTTAATTCACACTATAATATGTATAGCATGATACTGTATAGTTAGTTTGAGCTTGCACCATCACAAATCATAAAATGTTGATTACAATGTTAAGATGATGCAATTTGACCAAATACATTGTTAGGCTTTTGGTTGAAGTATTAAAGGTGTGCATAAGAGAAGAAATAAGATTTGATTAGAATTTCATGTCAAGGACATGGAGGGAGATCCGCTAGGGGATCACACATGCATTGGACATGACAAGTGAGGGGTCTATGTCGAGGGCATAAATGAAGAAAATTTGCTAGGGATTAGGTTTGAATTTGATTTGATTATATGATTTATGGAATGAAGATCCACTGAGGATAAGAATCTATAATCCTCCAGGGATTAAGATCGAATTGACTTTAATTTGATTTGTTTTAATTGATGTGGATGCATATCAGCTAGAGATATGGGCTCGAGTCTATTGGGGATCGGGTATATGAACCTTCCACTAGGGAAGAAGGTTCAGGCTATCCACTAGGGATTGGGATTTGAGTTTGATTTCATATATTTATTTGGTGATGTATCCATTGGGGATAAGAGTTTGGTTGGATTTCTTTGATTTAGACTCTACTAGAGGAGTTAGTTCAATTTGGCTCCACTAGGGAGGTTGATTTTGAATTTGATTTGTTTACTTGACTTGTTTATATATGATTTGGGGTTCCACTCAGGAGAAGAGTGTGATTTAACTCCACTAAGGAAAGTCAGATTAAGTTTAATTTAATTTATGTTAATGTATGGATCCTGTTAGTGTATGATTGATCCACTGAGAAGGGCTATATCCACCTTGACCTACCTCAGGTTTACAAATATAAAGGGATAGTCTACCGATTGTGGGGAAGAGCTAGCCAACTAAAGGGGTTGCCATTCGGTGTGCAATGACTATGCTAAGAAGAAGGCGTAGCAGACTTACATCTTCTAAAGTGAGGAACAACCACTAGGGTGACCTGTTGGATGCACAACAAATTGAACCTGACTTAGGGCGACTACTGAGTGATATGTGTTTATTTTATATGTTTGTATGTAGTTTATGTTTGTGTTGTGATGATAAAGGGTAGGACACCACTCGAGTGCCTTACAACTACCCTAAACTCATCGTGGTGGATTCACAAACAAGAATACTTTCAACATGAAAAAAATGAATTCAAAATGGAATTTTCATTGATGATAATTATTTTGAAACATGATTTATACTATTTCTTTAAGTAGAGCCCATTGATTGGAAGAATTAGGGGCTCTCTCTTATAATTAATAAGCTGATAAGATCTTCATTGGTATTCTTCTCTTGGGAAAAAGGGTCTTCCCAAGTGGGTTCAAACTTGCCTCCCATCCTATGATGGGCAACAATCCATCTCATTAGAACTAAAATAAGCTATCCTACTTGAAAAGCTCTAGGATGTGCCAACTTGTTGTGAGCTTGAATCATTTTAGCTTTCTACAACTCAAGGTTTTGGCATGCCTGCAGGTGTCTCTCCTTCAATCCTTCAAACTCTTCTAATCGCAACTGGGCATTCTACTTTGCTGTGATCTGGATACCCATAGCTATCCTTAGTGTTGCGAGTTGGACTTCTAATGGTAGAATGGCTTTGGACCCATACACTAAGGAGAAAGGAGTAGAGTGAGTTGGAGTTCTATATGTGGTGCGATATGCCCACAAGGCTTCAACTAACTGCTCATGCCACTATCGCTTGTTGATGTCGAGTGTCTTCTTTAGTATTTATATGAGAGTTTTGTTGAAGGCTTCTGCTAAGCTATTTACCCTCAAGTAATTGATGGAAGAATATCTCCAAAATATGATGTGTCTCTGGGAAAAGTTTTTGATCTCGGTGCTTTTAAATGCAAAATACCAATATCAGTTATAATTCATTGAGGCACTCCAAACCTATATATGATATGGTTCCTAAAAAATTAGAGCACATGCTATACTATGACCTATCTGAGCGAAATCTCTAATGCCCATTTGGAAAAGTAGTCAGTAGCAGCTAATATGAATTGATGGCCCTTAGAAGAATGAGGATCAGTCGGACCCACTATGTTGGTACCCCAACACTCGAATGGCCATGAGGCCAATGTAGGATGTAGAATGTTGGGTGGTTGGTGTAGGATCACATAGTGTATTTGACATTAGTTGCATTGCCTAGCTGTATCCATGAAATCTTTAATCATCGATGACCAGTAGTATCCTAGTCTCTTGATCTTGGCTTTCATCCTTGGATCAGATTGGTTGGCTCCATATAATCTTGAGTGTACCTTGGTCATGATCTTATGGGCTTTGTGCGTGTCTAAATAAACATATAATCGAAAGACCATCGGTATAAGACACCATCCACAAGAGCGTAGGAAAATGCTCTCTACTTCATCTAATGGGCTTGGGACTTCTCTTGAGGTAGTTTGCCTTTATTTAGGTAATCCATGAATGGTTGCATCAAATCTAACTCCTCATCCTTCTTAGAAATAGTAACTTCCCCTTCAAGAGAGTACTTTTTGATGAGTTCAATATCAATAAGGGATAAGACTTATCTATTTTGGACATTTATGGATATGGTCTCATCCTCCAGACATGCCAACTCTTTGGCAAGCTTGGCTAAAGCATATGCTATGATTTTCTCTCTTCAAGGAATCTTATAAATGGTAACCTCTGGGATTTGGGCCAATAAATCTATGGTGTACTTGTGGGAGTAATGGAGCTTGGGCTTTGTAACCATATAGGACCCAGTGATTTGGTTGATAACTAGCTAAGAATCAAGGAAGATGTTGATGTTCTGGATGCTTAAAGTAATAGCTAACTCTACACCAAAAATCATCGCCTCATATTCAACTTCATTGTTGGTGCAAGGATTGGATAGATGATATGAGAATCTCATCACATCATGGTCTTGAGTTAAGAGAACTATTCCTACCCCTACCTTTCCTGGAATAGTAGATTATGGTTCTTCTTCTCTTTAAGAGGAAGCCGTACCATCAAAGAACATCTCCCAGTGGGGAATGCTAGTATCATTTAAGTTCATGATTTATTCATCGGGGAGACCATCATTAAGAAGAAAGTCAGTAGAAAGTGAGTGTTATGCTAATAAATTTGCTAGTGCTTGTCCTTTCACTGCATGAAGGGGTACGAAGGTAATGTCAAACAATGAGAGGATCATTGACCATCATGCCAACCGTCCGGATAGCATCGGTCGTGTCTTCAGATACTGTAGTGGATTCATCCTAGGGATTAAGTTCACCTTATGAGGAAGCATGTAGTACTATAGCTTTTGTGATGCAAAGATTAAAGCTAGGCAATGCCTCTCAATGAGTGGATAATTAGCCTTAGCAGGGATTAGATGATAGATGAGGTAGTAGATTGAATTTTCCTTCTCATCGTCATTAGCTTGGGTCGACAAAGCACTAAGGGAGTCATCTAACATAGTAGTGTAAAGTATGAGTTTCTTGCCCAAGATAGGGCTGCTAGAACTGGCGGCATCATCAGGTAATGCTTGATTTCTTCGAAGGCATGCTCACACTTATCATCCCACTTGAACTTGCCATCCTTTTTTACAAGTGTTGAGAATGGCTGACATCTTCCCTATAAGTTAGATATAAAGCATCTTAAATATGCCAACTACCCATGGAATGATTTGAGTTGAGTTCAACTTTTAGGGAAATTTCTAATATCGCCATGATCTTCAAAAAAATTTATTTTGATTCCCTGGTGTCGGATAAAAAATACAAGGAATTTCCCTAAAGTTACTCCGAATGCACATTTCAGGTGGTTCATTTTGAGGTTAAATTATCTTAACTGTTGAAAAACTACTCTCAAATAAAAAAGATGGTCATTCTTTTCTCTTCTTTTGACCATAAGATCATCGACATAGCACTTAACTTGATGATGAATGAGTTTGCCAAAGATTTGAGTCATAGCCTGCTGGTATGTAGCAACAGCATTTTTAAGGCTGAAAGGCATGACCTTATAGCAATAGATTTTGATCTGGGTTTTAAAAGTAGTATTTCTTTCATCTTTAGGGGTCATCTTTATTTTGTTATATATAGATGATCCATCCATGAAATAGAAGACTACATGAGCTGAAGCAATGTCCACCATCAGCTCCGAGATTGGTAGTGAAAATTCATCTTTTGGTCATGCCTTATTTAAATCCCTAAAATCAACGCATATGTGAATTTGGCCATTCTTTTTTTTAACTGGGAAGACACTAACTAACCTGGTGGGGTATTTGTCTTCTTCGATGAAGCCAACATCGATCAATTTTTTTTACTTCAGAAATGACATGTTGATCTATGTCTACTATCATGCCTCTAGGAGCTTGCTTGACAAGGTTAGCAGGAGGCTCTATTGCTAGTTTATGGACTACTACAATAGGAGCCAATCTAGGAATCTCTTCAAAACTTTATGTAAAGTAGTCCTTAAACTTAGTCAATAGCCTAACTAAGTCATTGGTTATAATTTCATTCAATAAATAACTGATGTATGTCAGGCATGGATCTTCTTTAATTCTTAAGTTTATTTCCTTGAGCTCATCGATGGTTTACTTGATCTCTTCTTCAAACTCTAGCTGTGCATCTTTGATTTCAAAATTATTTGGATCATCTGAAGTTTCTAAGTACAGCTCCTCATATAAATTAATGTGATTTGAAAAGAACATATCAAATTCCAAATGATTAGTGAGGACTAAGCAGTAATCATCATCATCAACTTGACCCACTATACTGAATCCTAGTCCCGGTTTTGATTGAGAGCTTTTGCATTTGTTCTTTAATATTCTTTCAAAGTAGTCTGACATGTGCTTTGACCAAGTACGTGGGATTAAACATTTATTTACTAAATTATGAACACAAGGAAAGTACCAATCAAAAAGTAATTCTATTAAATTTTTATATGAATCATCCTCAAGTTCTACATCAACTTTTTGACTTGAGGATGATGCACCCTAAAAGAACCTTTGAGTCTTCACACCTATGGTTGACTTAGGGGCTTCCTTAACTACCAAACCATTAACTTTTTGAGAGGAAAGTGGGGTTAGAGCTAAGGTTCCCAACTGATGCCTAATTGGTTCACATATAGACTTGGATACACTTATGCTTTGCTTTAGAGCTCGATCTTCATTGCTATCTGGCTCAAGTGTCACCTCCAAGGGAATCTACTGCTGAAAAAAGCTAGCTGGTGTGCTAAACATATAAGACTCATCCTATAAACTAGATTCTAAGTTTATATGGATAGCAGGTGTACTCCTTGTAGCCTGGACATATCTTCTATTGGGTGGCCAATAATGAGGTTTTCCACCCCTAGGACAACCTCTAGACTGGCCTCTTCCTCTTCCTAGTGGAGGTCAGGTCGTCCTACCCATGTGTATTTCAAATTTTCCCAAATCAAATTCAATGTTAAATAATCATTCTACCCTTAGATCAAGGGCTTCAATTTGATAAATCACCCATGTAAGTAGTTATTTCTATTCCTTGGCCACTTGGTACTCTCCCAATGGTCCACCTAGGTACCTAGGACACTACCCAACCTAACCTAAGGAGTGGTTGGGTTGGTCATGACCCATGGGAGGTAAAATAACCTCACCTTTCCCATTGGAGCATTTAAAACCCATAGAACACCCATGATTCCTCTTTTGCAGCCACCTCCACAACTTCAACCAACCAAGCCGAGCTAACTCACCTACTCCCTACCACCCATGACTCCCTAAGATGGCTGGTCAGCCACTAGAAGACAAATTTGATCCGACCATCCGACCAAGATGAAAGGGGGTATACACCCCCTCATTTCAACTCAAACACACACAAAAATCACCCCACAGAGCCCTAACTACTAAGATGACCCACTATAACCATTCCCTAAGCTCCCAAGCATGTTCACCGATCGAAAAAAGCCATTCCCGTCCATCACAAAATAGGACACTCCAATTTCTGACCTAACTTCCCTATTTCAACATCAAACTCAAATTAACTTTGCCCTAGGACTCATTGAGCAAGAATGAATCATCTCTCAAGCTTCCCGAGCACCAGAGGTGGGACTTCGATCAAAGTCGAGCTCCAAATTGTTGGTTCTTGGCCATCTGAGTGAACATCAAGGAATTGATCTAATTGTTGCTCAACAGGACTTTGTCTCCATTAGATGAAGCTTTCTTAATAATTCAAGCCACCAGTCTTGAGCTCTGACAAGGTATGCTTTCAAAACCAATCTTAGGAAAAAATCTATAGGAGCTTTCTGAAGAAAACTTGCATCTCGTGTGATCTTGATCGTTAGATCCCCTCTGATCGATTTCATGAAGGTGTGAGATCTTTTTAGAGTTGATCGGAGCTAAGGTAAGCTCAAATCAAGTGAGCAATGGCAGACAAACTCCAATCTCCCTCAGTTGTGTGACGTTAGATCACGCACCTAAAGGAGTTTAATGAAATTATGGTTAGTCCACATGTGTAGGAAAACTATAAGAGTAATTAATTAAGTCCTTTAATCTAATTAACTATTAATCATGAGTCAATTGCATTGCACCCCTTTTATATTCTAGGATCATTGCAAATTTATTTTCCATGCATTTCATGATAGCACATAATTATTTAGTTAATTAATTTAAGGTGACATAGGTAAGGTTAATTAATTCATCTAATTAAGAGTTCAACTTAATTAACTGATAAAATCAACTTAATTACATTTCCTTAAATTAAATCAAATCACTAATGTGGGAATGGATTTCAAATAACAAATGATGATTTCTCTTCTCTTCTTAAATCAAATCAAATCCAAAACTTAATTAATAAAAAAGCTTTGGTTTTCTTTAAATAATCTTACATGATTTGATTGTCTTGAAGAATTAGTTAGGTTGAATGAATCACGTGCTTATATTTGATTGTTCTCTTTCCAATCATGTTAAATTTGGTATGTCATTTGAATTCATGCATCCATGTTTTCAAAATCAAGTAAAATAAAATGGATTTCATTTATGTAAGCTTGCATGTGTTGATTTAATTTAATATATGTGTGGCTATTATCACTATTAAATCTAAATGTATTTTTCAAAAGCTTATAAATGAATAATAATATGTGTTATGATGATAGTTATAAATACATAAGAAATGCATGTGTTTATAGCTTAAGTGTATGAATGTTGAGTTCTCTTTCCTCTATTCATGTGTTGATTTATGTAAGATTGAATGGTAATGGGTATGCAGTCTGGACATCCCAGGAACATGAGGCTTTAGCTAGCCTCAAGGAGGTCATTCGATTACCTCCCTGGTTTGTGTCTTGGTTGATAAAATCGAAAAGAAGAAATGTTGAATCTGTATTTGTTCTTTGTTAAAAAAAACCAAAAACCCTAAACCATAAACTAAAACTTGAACCCTAAACCTAAACCCTAAACCCTACACCCTAAATCATAAAACCTACAACCCTAAACCCTAAAACCTACCCAAACCCTAAGCCCTAAAACCCTAAACCATAAAGCCTAAACACTAAACACTAAACCCTAAACCCTAAACCCTAAAACCATAAAAACCTATACCTAAAAAAATGTAAAATAAAATAAAAACAAATAACTAAACACAAATAAAATAAATAAAAATCTAAACTAAACTAAAAAAATAAAATAAACAAAAAAAGAAAAAACCTAAATAAAACAAAACCTAAATGAAAAATAAAAATAAAATAAACCTAAAATAAAATAAAATAAAAACTAAATAAAAACCTAAGCATAAAAAATATACCTAAAAATCAAACATAAAAATAAATTAAAAAAAATAAAACCTATACCCTAAACTAAAAAAAACCCTAAACCTAAAATAAATAAAATAAAATAAACCTAAACCTAAACCCTAAACAAAAATAAATAAAACCTAAACCTAAACCAAAAATAAACTAAACCTAAACCCTAAACTAAATAAAATAAAATAAAATAAAATATACCTAAAGCTAAACTAAAAAAATAAAACCTAAAAATAAAACTCAAATAAAAACTTGAAACCTAAACCTAAAAAATTAAAATAAAAACCTAAACCTAAACTAAAAAAAAAACCTAAACTTAGAAACTAAAATAAAAATAAAACTTAACAAAAAAATAAACCTAAACCTAAACCTAAAGCATAAAATAAACTAAAATAAAAAACCTAAACTAAATTAAACAAACATAAAAAAAAACTAAACTAAATAAAAATAAAAATAAAACTAAAATAAATAAAAAATAAACTAAATAAACTAAACGGTGGTTTACAATAAAAAAAACCCAATCTCCTAAACCTACCTAAACCTAAACCACTCCCCAAACTACCCCTAAACCCTGGGCCAGGACCTACCATACCTGACCCTGTGCCCCTAAACCCTAAACCATAAACCATAAAACTGGACACTAGACCTAAACCCCAAAATTAACCCTAAACCCTAAACTATAAACCTTAAACCCAAAAAAAGAACCCTAAATCCTAAACCCTAAACCCTAAACCCCAAACCCAAAACCCTAAACCCTAAAAGGCCAAAAATCTAAACCTAAATTAAATAAAACCTAAAATTAAAATAAATGAAAATACCTAAACCAAAACAAAATAAATAATAAAATAAAAACATAAATTAAGACCTAAACCTAAACCAAAACATAAATCTAAACCTAAAAGAATATATAATAAAAAGTAAAGTAAAATAAAATTAATAAAAACCTAGACTAAACTAAAAAATAAAAAACTTAAATAAAATAAAAACTAAACCAAAAATAAAAATAAAATAAACCTAAAATAAAATAAAATAAGAAAAAAATAAAAAATCTAAAAAGTAAACCTATAAATAAAACCTAAAAATAAATAAATAATAAAACCTAAAACTCAAAATAAAAAAATCTAAACCTAAAATAATAATAAAATAAACCTAAACCTAAATTTAAATAATCTAAACTAAAATAAATAAAAACAAAACCTAAATCAAAAGTAAACTAAACCTAAACCTAAACCTAAACTAAATAAACTATGATAAACTAAAAATAAACCTAACCTAAACTAAAAAAATAAAACCTAAAAATAAACATAAAATATAAACTTAAAACCTAAAACTAAAATAATAAAATAAAAACCTAAACCTAAACCTAAAAAAAAAATAAAACCTAAACAAAAAAAATAAAAATAAAAATAAACATAACCTAAACCTAGACCTAAAACTAAATAATAATGTAAAATAAAAAAAACTAAACTAACATAAATAAGCCTAAAATAAATGAACTAAACCTAATAAAAATAAAAAATAAAATAAACTAAAATAAATAGATGATATATTAAATAAACTAAATAAACCCTAAACCCTAACTGGGACCCTAACCCTAAACCCAAATCCTGTGCCCTCCCTAAACCTCCCTAAACTCTAAACTAACCACCACAAACTCACTAAACCCTAAACCACAATCCTAAACCTTAAAAAACTGACCCTGAGACCCTAAACTAGGCCATGACCCTAAATCTTAAACCTAAACTAAAGGCTACATGAACCTTACCCTAAACCTAAATCTGACCCTGTAAATAGGCATAAAACCCTAAGATCTGACCCTAAACTGAGCCCAACTCCCAAACACAAACTCTAACCTAAACCCTGGGCCACCCTCCACAAAGGCTGGGCACCATGAGCCCTGACCTAAACCTGACCTGGGCCTCTAAACCCACTAGTACCTGGGCCACAGGCCCTAGTACTTAAACCACAGCTCTCCCACTAGTCATAAACCCTAACTCAGGCCCTCCCTGAGCCCTAAACTCTGGGCCCTAAACCCTCCACTAACCCAGGCCTGGGCCCTCCTGGGCCAACCCTCAAACCTAAAGCTAAGCTGACTAAATAAACCTAAAGATAAAATAAATAAACATAAACCTAAATAAAATAATAAAATAAAATAAAGATTTAAACTAAAACCTAAACCTAAACCTAAAAATAAAATAAAAAAAGTAAAATAAACTAAAATAAAATAAATAAAGATCGAAACTAAACTAAAAATAATATATACCTAAGAATAAAAAACCTATATTTAAGAAAAACTAAACATAAAATCAAAATAAAATATACCTCAAAATAAAATTAAATAAAAGCTAAATAAAATCCTAAACCTAAAAAATAAAACCTAAACCCTAATATAAAAATAAACCTAGTCTAAAAATAAAAATAAAATAAACCTAAACCTAAACTAAAATAAACTAAACTAAAATAAATAAAACCTAAACCTAAAGCTAAAATAAATTAAGCATAAACATAAATATAAACTAAATAAAAGAAAATAAACTAAAAACATAACTAAACCTAAATTAAAAAATAAAGCCTATAATAAACATAAAATAAAAACCAAAAACCTAAACTTAAAAAAATTTAAAAAAAAACCTAAACCTAAACCTAAAAAATGAAAAATAAAACTTAAACAAAAAAAATAAAATAAAAATAAAACTCAACTTAAAAATAAACTAAAACCTAAACCTAAACCTAAAAAAATAAACTAAAATAAAAACCTTAAATTAAAAATAAATAAACTTAAAATAAATAAACTAAACTAAATTAGATAATAAAATAAACCTAAATAAAATAAAAAGAAAATAAACTAAAATAAATAAAATAAACTAAATATACTAAATAAAATGTAAACTCTTGGTTTACTTAATTTTTTTAAAAAAAAACCTTAAACCCTAAATCTTAAACCCTAAACCCTAAACTCTAAACCCTAAACCTACAACCCTAAACCCTAAACCCTAAATCCCAAAAACCCTAATCCCTAAACCCTAAACCCTAACCCTAAACCCTAAACCTTAAAAGCATAAACCCTAAAACCCTAAACTTTAAACCTTATACCATAAACCATAAACCCTAAACCCTAAATCCTAAACCCCAAACCCTACCAAAATTGAAAGTAACAAAATAAATTAATAAAGAAACCTGAAACCTAAAACATAATAAACCTAAACCCTTAGAATGGGCAAAACCTTGACTACAGGGACATCACCGTCAACCAGCTTACTCTAGATCTGGCGATGGAGGTGAAGGTGAAGGTGGTGCTTATCATAGTGGTGGTGGGGAATCTGAAGGTGCTGGTGGATATGCAGTTGGTGATCAGAGTAGTGGTGGTTATGGAGGTGGGAGGAGAGATGGAGGTTACAACCGTGGTGGCGGCGGAGGGAGAGATCGAGCATATGATGGTGGATCCTGCTACTTGAGAGGTCGGGGTGGTTCTGATGAGAAGTGGAGAAAATGAAGAATGGCCAATCTGATCTGCTACATATGGAACGGTACAATAAAGGCGGTTCAAGTTATCTAGGGTTTTTAAATTTCTCTATGCGTGCTCATTTTTTATCTATGTTGTTGATTATGTCTTAGAAAACTTGGTGTGTTACTTGGTTGATGAAATCGAAAAGAAGAAATGTTGAATCTAAATTTGTTCTCTGTTAAAAAAAAACCAAAAACCCTAAACCTTAAACTAAAACCTGAACCCGAAACCTAATACCTAAACCCAAAACCCTAAACTAAAACTTGAACCTAAACCTAAAAGCTAAACCCTATACCCTAAACTCTAAACCCTAAACCTTAAATAAATAAATAATATACTAAATAAACCTAAACCTACTAGTTTACTTAATTTAAAAAAGATAAACTTTAATCCCTAAATCCTAAACTCTAAACCTTAAACCCTAAACCAATGACACTAAACCTACAACCCATCTTAATAACAATTAGAATGAAAATAAACTTGAGAACTACATTCCTATTTCTAGTTTGACAAGTTTTACAACATCGCTATCTTTTCTAATAAACTTGGTCAAATCCTTTTTAAGCTCTCTTGTAATGATGATTTCATTCTTAAAGAGGTTTGGAATTTTATTAGAAATAAATAGAACACCTCTAATGTTTTCATTAAACTTTTGAATAATATCTTTCCCAATTCTTAATCAATTTTAGCTTGGAGGATTCTGAATAACTTCATTCCAGTTGATTCCTTGCTCTAGCTTAAAGGGTTTTACTTACCTTATAAGTGTTATTATTGCTTTCATATTCAAATTGTTATTCATGTTTTTGTCAATGGTGCTATTGCTTCCAAACTTTGGATATGGTATGATGATTTATTTAACACTTACTATTTTCATGACTCTCTTTCATTATATCAACTTCTTAAAGTTTGTTTCCATAAAAGTGTGAAAGGTCATGTCAAAGTTTTAATTGCTATTACCCTTATTTGGTTCATTAGGATGGATAAAAATGATGTTGAATATCATGTTATCACTATGAACCATAAAACGATCCTCGTTAGAACTAAAGAAAAAATTCATGCTTTTTTTAATGCAAATTTAATTAGCAATTTTCACTTGAGAGGTTATAATTTGTGGCTAAAAAACTTGGTATCACTTTGCATGATGATCCTTCCTACAAGTGTATTTGCATTATACATTTGATTAAGCCTAAAGAAAATTTTATTAAGATCAGTATTGATGGTTCTATTTCCAAAAACAAATATGGTTGTGGTGGAATTCTTAAGGAATCTAAAGGCACTATCATTTATTCTTTTGTCTACCCCCTCAAAGCTTGTTTGGTTATTTATACAAAACTCATGGCTGTTAACAAAGCTATTGATATTTAAGCAAAGGCCTCTATAATATTTGGATTGAAGTTGATGCTCTTCTTTTACTTGATATGCTTACTAATAATAAAATGGGAATTGCTGACTTATTTTATCTTCTTAATCACACTAAAAAGCTTCTTTCTCAAGTTTGCTACAAAACTTTTCACATTCTTCATGAAATGCTTATGCTGATTTCCTAGCTAATTTGGGAGGGGAATTAAATGAGCTCACTTTAGTTGATAGCCATAGCATACCTAATCATCTGTGTGGTCTGATCAATCCAGATAACACTAGACTACTTTACTTCAGATTTTAACCTTTTGCTATTTTGTCAATCTTTTTCTATGGTGGTTTTATTCAGTCTATTTTTTGTTGTTTTTTTCTACTCCCCTCACTAGGAAGTGGGTTTTCGTGAGTTTATTTCTATACTTAAACCCCCTTCTTGTTTACCTCATTCTATACATTCATGGCCATTTTTTGGGTCTTAGTGGTGCAATTTTTAATAAATTTCCCCATCCTCTTAGCCTAGCAATTTTCTTTCTCTAGCTCATGCTTTATGTCTCCTATTGGGTAGTGGTTGTGCCAAATTTTGGCCTACCCTTTTTACCAATGAATGTTGGGTTTGCCTTTAGTTTTGCCTAGTTGTGGCCTTTTTTGAATTGGATTTGCGAATGCTATGGTTGGTTATGCTGGTTGCTGTTATTTGTTCCTTTCATTTTCCTAGCTATTTTGGGTGGTTATTTTCTTTCATGGCTACTATTGGCCTCTTCTGGCTTGGTATCCTTTCCTAGTTTGGCTTGGAGGTTTCTATTGGTTGGTTCTATCTACCTTGTGAATTTGAGTTAACTATTATGTGGTTGTTGTCTCCCCATTTTCTCTTTTGTAGTGACTATCTACTCTTTGGGATTTGGAAGGGGTTTTGTTTGCCTCTAGCCTTGTTCTTTTCCTTACAATTTTCCTTCTTGTTGTTGGTTGGTCCTCCTTGGCCTTTTCTAGTTTGGCTGGGTGACTACCAGTTTTATTTCTTGGTTATTTTGGAGATCTCCAAGTGGATTGTTGCTTTGCCTATTGTTGTTCTTTTCCCTCTTTTTGGGGTTTTAATTAGCTTTGTTTACTGGTTGGTTTTGTTGGCTGACTAGGCTGGTTGGCTATTTTGGCTGTCTAGGTTGGTTGGTTGGGTGAATGTGTTGTCTATGTTTGATGGTTGGTTTAGGTGCTTTTGGTTGGGTTTCTGGTCTGCTCGTAAGTTGGTTATCATCTCTTTGGTGCAGCTATTTTTCCTTTATTTTTGCTTCCCAATTTTGGGTATCAATTTTCCTACCGCTCTGACTTCTCCTACTGCTCATCCAATTGGCTATTGGCCTGGGTGGTTTTATTGGCTATTTTGTTGGTGGAGGATATGAGCTCTTATGGTTATTTTGGTTATATTTTATGACTTGTTGTTGGGGGTTTGCTACTTGAGGGGTTTTTTATGGCTGATGTCTTTCCTTGGATGCTTATGTAGTGGTTTGGTGTTTTGGGCTTTATGTTGGATGTTGGTATTGACTCCCTTTAGTTTAGTTGGCTCTCTTTGTTTCTTGATATTTGCCTCTTGGTTGGCGATGGTTGATTTGCTTTCCTTTTGGTTGCCTTGGTGGTGGCTTTGATGATAACTTCTAGATTCCCTTTTGGTCTTTCTATGCTATGGCTTTCTTCTCTCTGGTGCTGCTTATCTTCTACTATTTTGCAATTTAGATAGAGGTTTTTCCCTTGGATTTGGATTGCTAGTGCTATGGAGATAGTTATGGGTTGTTCTCAGCCACTAACCCTGTTGTAACTTCTGAGATACTAGCTTTATGTGTTTGGTCTATTGTGGGTTTGGGTTGGTGGGTTTCCTGCTGGCTGGCAGTTAGCTGGGTATTTTTCTCAATTTTCCATACAGGAATTAGATCACTTTGGACTATTTTACCTTACATGATTGCTTATATCAGGTATGCTGGCTATGATGGCCTTGATGTTTCCTATATCTTCCCTCTAGTTGGTAGCATGCATATGATTGTAATCCTTCTCATGAAGTTTGGATGCTCATATGTATTGTTACCCATTGAGATGATCTTAACTATGACCGAGCCTTCTCCTTCTTAGCTCTTTCTAAATTGTTTACTTTATCAATTTTCCTTGAGTTATGGCCATTTCTTTTGTAGTCTTTTGTAGATTTCTTTTCTAGGTTGGAACTTCACAGATGGAATGATCTTTACTCAGACAACTCAAGTACTGTTGATGTGGATCTTTCTTATCTTTCTTTCTCAAAGGGATCATGAACTGCTGTTGACTAGTCCTTTTATTATTTCTTAAGATTTATTTGTTCTTTTTGGCTACTTTCTGATTTGCTTTTATGCTATTGCTTTTGCGCTTTGATTTTCTTTTTTCCATTGTACTTAGATAGGGTTTTAGCTCTTTAGGTTTATTGTAGCTCTGTGAGCAGTAGAAATTTGAGCTTTACCCCTTTTAATGACATTGTATCCTTTTTTAAGGTAATAAAATTCTAATTTTCCCTAAAAAAAACTAAACCCTAAGAATGGGCAAAATCTTGATGGTAGGAACATCACCGTCAACCAGGCTCAGTCTAGATCTGGCAGTGGAGTCGAAGGCAGAGGTGGCAGTTATCGTAGTGGTGGTGGGGGATCTAGAGGTGGTGGCGGATATGGAGGTGGTGGTTATGGAGTCGGGAGGCTCGGCGAAGGTTATAGCCATGGTGGTGGCGAAGGGAGAGATCGAGGATTTGATGGTGGACCCCGCTACTCGAGAGGCCGGGGTGGTTATGATGAGAACTAGAGAAATTGAAGAATGGCCGACCCTATCTATTGCTTATGGAACTATCTCTTTACAGTAGAGAAGGTTCTAGTTATATAGTATTTTTGATTTGCTCTATGCGTGCTAATTTTATATCTATGTTGTCACTTATGCGTTACAAAATTTGATGTGTTACTTGGTTGATGAAATCAAAAAGAAGAAATGTTGAATCTAAATTTGTTCAATTTAAAAAAAAGACCAAAAGCCCTAAAACTAAAACCAGAACCTTAAACCTAAAACTTAAACCCTAAAACCTAAATCCTAAATCCTAAACACTAAACACTAAATACTAAACCCTAAAAACCCTAAATCCTAAACAATAACCCTAAATCCTAAAACCTACACCCTAAACCCTAAACCTACAACCCTAATCCTTACACCCTAAAAAATCCTAAACCTACACCCTAAACCTAAACCACAAACCACAAAATCCACAAACCCTAAACCCTAAATTCTAAACCCTAAAACACTAAACCCTAAAACCTATCATGAATCCTAAACCCCAAACCCCAAATCTAAACCTAAAGTAACTAAATAAATTAAAAAATAAACCTAAACCCTAAAACTTAATAAACCTAAACCTAAACCTAAACCCTAATAATAGCTAGAACCTTGAAGGCAAGAACATCACCATCAACCAAGCTAAGTCTAGATCTGGTAGTGGAGGTGAAGGTGGAGGCCGGATTATCTTAGTGGTGGTCAGGGATATGGAGGTGCTAGTGGATATGGAGGTGGTGGTAAAAGAAGTGGTGGTTATGAAGGTGGGAGCAGTGATGGAGGTTAGAGCCATGGTGGTGGCGGAGGTAAAGATCAAGGATATGATGGTGAATCCCACTATTAAAGAGGCCGGGGAGGTTTTATTGGGAACTAGAGAAACTAAAGAATGATGGATCCAATTTGTTACTTATAGAGCTATGTCTTTATGGAAGAGATGGTTCTAGTTACCTAAGGTTTTTGATTTTCTCTATGCATGCACATTTTTTATCTATGTCATCACTTGTGTCTTAGAAAACTTGGTGTGTTACTTGGTTGATGAAATCGAAATGAAGAAATGTTTAATATGAATTTATTCTCTATTAAAAGAAAAAAAAAAAAAAAACCTACTAAACTAAAACAACATAAACAAAACCTACAGCAAACCCTAAACTAAAAACCACAAAGCTTAAAAACCTAAACCCTAAAACCCTAAACATTAAACCACAAACCTAAACCCTAAACCCTAAACACTAAACCCCTAAATAAACCCTACCAAAACCAAAACCATACCTAAACTAAAGCTAAAACCTAATCTAAAACTAAATAAACCTAAAATAAAATAAATAAAACCTAAACCAAAATAAAAATAAAACATAAAAAAACCCAAAACTAAAACTAAAACTAAGAAAATAAAATAAAATAAACTAAAAAACTAAAATAAAATTAAAATCTAATTTGAACTAAAAAAAACCTAAATAAAATTTAAACTAAATCTAAAATAAAAATAAAATAAACCTAAAATAAAATAAAATATAAACCTAAACCTAAAAAATAAACCAAAAAGTAAAACCAAAAAATAAATGAAAAATAAACCCTAAACCCTAAACTAAAAAAGGCTAAACCTAAAATAAAAATAAAATAAACCTAAACCTAAACTAAACTAAAATAAATAAAACCTAAACATAAACCAAAAATAAACTAAACCTAAATCTAAACCTAAACTAAAAAATAAAGCCCAAAAATAAACTTAAAATAAAAACTTAAAACCTAAATCTAAGAAAAATAAAATAAAAACCTAAACTTAAACCAAAAAATAAAAAATAAAACTGAAACCTAAAAATTGTAATAAAAAGAAAATTACACTAAAAAATAAACCTAAAGCTAAAAAATAAGCTAAAATAAAAAACCTAAACTAAAATAAATAAACCTAAAATAAATAAACTAAACTAAATAAAAATTAAAAAACAAAACCTAAATAAAAATTAAAAATAAAATAAAATTAAAATAAATAAAAAATAAACTAAATACAACTAAACCTACAAGTTTACTTAATTAAAAAAATTAAAAAAAACCTAATCCTAAGCCATAAACTATAAACCCTAAACCCTAAACCATAATCTATCCCTAAAACCTAACCAAACCCTAAACCATAAACCCTAAACCATAAAAACCCTAAATCCTAAAATAAAAAAGAATAAACTAATAAAAAATAAACATAAACCTAAACCTATACCTAAAAAATAAACTAAAATAAAAATCTTAAACTAAAATAAATAAACTAAACTAAATAAAAATAAAAAATAAACCTAAATAAAAATAATAATAAAATAAACTAAAATAAATAAACCTAAACTAATCAATTTACTTAATTTTTTAAAAAAACTCTAAACCCTAAATCCTAAACCCTAAACCCTAAATCTTAAACCCTAAACCCTAAATCCTAAACCCTAAACTCCAAACCCAACCCTAAACCATAAATACTAAACCCTAAAAAATCATAAACCCTAAACCCTAAAACTAACACTAAACCTTAAACCCTAAACTCTAAACCTACAACCCTAAACTCTAAACCCTAAACCCTAAACCTTAAAAAACCCTAAACTATGAACCCTAAATCCTAAACCCTAAATCCTAAACCCTAAAACCTAAACCCTAAAACCTGCAACCCTAAACCCTAAACCCTAAACCCCAAACCCTGAACCCTAAACCCCAAACCCTAAACCCTAAACCCATAAACCCTAAACCCTAAAAACCTACATACCTAACCTAAATTAAATAAAACTTAAAAATAAAATAAATAAAACATGTAAACCTAAATAAAATAAAAAAATAAAATAAAAACCCAAAGTAAAACTTAAACCTAAAGTTAAACCTAATCCTAAAAATAAAATGAAATAAAAAATAAAAACTAAACCAAAATAAAATAAATAAAAACATATACTAAACTAAAAAATAAAATTAAACTAAAAATAATTAACCTAAATAAAATAAAATAAAATATAAATGTAAAATAAAATTAAAATAAACCAATATTAAATAAAATATAAACTAAATAAAAACCTTAACCTAAAAAATAAACCTAAAAAAACTAAAAATAAAACCTAAACCCTAAACTAAAAACAAAAACCTAAACCTAAAATAACCAAAATAAAATTAACCTAAACCTAAACTAATATAAAATAAACTAGAATAAATAAAACCTAAACCTAAACCTAAACCATAAACTAAATAAAATAAAATAAACTAAAAATAAAACCTTAAGATAAGCCTAAAATAAAAACCTAAAACTTAAAGCTAAAAAAAATAAAATAGAAACCTAAATCTAAACTTAAAAATAAAAAATAAAACCTAAACCTAAAAAATAAAATAAAAATAAAAATAAAGTAAAAAAATTAACCTAAACCTAAACCTAAACTTAAACTTAAAAAATAAACTAAAATAGAAAAACAGAAACTAAAATAGATAAACCTAAATATAAATAAAGTAAACTAAATAAAAAAATAAACTTAAATAAAAAAAAGAAATTTAACAAAAAAAATAAAAAAAACTAAATAAACCTAAACGTACCCGTTTACTTAATTTTTTTTAAAAAAACCCTAAATCATAAATACTAAACCATAAACAATAAACCATAAACCCTAAATCCTAAATCCTAAATTCTAAACCCTAAACCCTAAAACTAACCCTAAACCCTAAACCCAAAACTTACAACCCTTAATTAACCCTAAACCCTAAACTCTAAACTGTAAACCCTAACCCCTAAAACTCTAAAACCCTAAAACCCAAAACTCTAAACACTAAATTAACCCTAAACTCTAAATCCTAAATCCTAAAAACTCTAAACCCAAAACCCTAAAGCCTAAACCTTAAATCCTAAGCCTTAAACTAACCTTAAACCCTGAGCTAACCATAAACCCTAAACTGTAAACCCTAAAAACCCTAAACCTTAAACACTAAACACTAAACCATAAATCCTAAACTTTAAACCTTAAACCTTAAACCTAAAACCATAAAAACCCCTAAACCCTATTCCCTAATCCTTAATCTTAAACCCTAACTCTAAAACTAAAACCTTAAACTCTAAACCCTAACCCTAAACCCTAAACTCTAAACCCCAAACCCTAAACCTAAACCTAAAGTAACTAAATAAACTAAAAAAAACCTAAACCCTAAAACCTATTAAACTTGAACTTAAACCTAAACCTTAGGAATGGGAAGAGCCTTGATGACATGAACATCACTATCAACCAGGCTTAGTCTAGATCTGGCGGTGGAGGCGAACGGGGTGGTGGCAATTATCATAGTGGTGGTGGGCGATCTGGATGTGTTGGTGGATATGGAAGTGGTGATCGGAGCAGTGGTGGTTATTAAGGCAAGAGGAGTGATGGATGCTACAGCCATGGTGGTTCCAGCGGGAGAGATCGGGGTTATGATGGTGGACCCCACTACTCGAAAGGCCAGGATGGTTATGATGGGAACTGGAGAAACGAAGAACGGTCGATCCAACTTGCTGCTTATGAAATTATGTCTTTATAGTCGAGATGGTTCTAGTTATCTAGGGTTTTTGATTTGCTCTATGCGTGCTCATTTTTTATCTATGTTGTCACTTATGTCTTGAGGACTTGGTGTGTTACTTGGTTGATGAAATTGAAAAGAAGCAATGTTGAATATGAATTTGTTCTCTATAAAAAAATTGAACAATCCTAAGCCCTAAATTAAAGCTTGAACCCTAAACCTAAAACCTAAACCCTAAACCCTAAACCCTATAAACAAAAGAAATATAAAAATATAAAAAAGACTTAACACTAAACCCTAAACCCTAAAACTAACCTTAAACCCTAAAATATAATCCCTAAAACCCTAAACCCCATATCTAAAACTTTAAACCCTAAACCTTAAGCCTTAATAATAAATTAACAAAACACTAAACTAAACTAGGTAAAACTGAAGCTAATAAATAATAAACTAAAACTAATAAACTTATAATAAATAAAAACTAATAAAAAATATAAAAACTAATAAAACAAACTAAACCAAACAAACTAAATAATAACTAGAAATCTAATGAACTAATAATAATAAAAACTAACTAAATTAATAAACAAACTAATAATTAAATTAAACATAAAAAACCACACTAATAAACTAACTAAAAATAAACTAAGCAAATAATAACTAATAAAAAACTAAAACTATTAATAAACTAAATAAAATAAATAAAACTAAAATTAATAATATATAACTAATAACTAAAACTAATAACTAATAAACTAACTAACTAAAAAACTAACTAATAAAACTAAACTAATTAATAAATAAACTTAAGCCCTAATAAATAATAAATACTAAAACTAGACTAATAAATTAATAATAATAACTAATAATAAATAGCTAAATAACTAACTAAAACTAAACCCTAAACTTAACTTATAAACCATAAAAACTAACTAATAAATAAACATAATAATAAATAAACCTAATAAACTAACTAATAACTAATAATCAACTAATAATAAGACACCTAACTAAAAAATTAATAATAACTTACCAATAATAAACTAATAAACTAATAACTAAATAAAGAAAAATTAACTAAATAACTAAACTAATAAACCAAACAAATAAACTAATAATAATAATAATAAGAAAATTAACTAAAAATAACTAAACTAATAAATAATAATAATAATAATTAATAACTAACTAACTAAACTAATAAACTAATAATAATAAAACTAATAACAAACTAACTAATAAATAACTAAATAATTAAACCCTAAACCCAAACTAAATAAATAAACAAAAAAACTAATCTAAAACTAAACTAATAATAAAAAGCTAACTAAACTAATAATAAAAATAATAAATAATAAATAACTAATAATAACTAATAAAAAAATTAAACTAGAAACTAAACTAAAAAATTAATAATAATAAACCAATAAACCTAAACCCATAACTAAACTAATAAACTAAACTACTAAACTAACAAATAAACTAACAAAACTAAACTAATAAAACTAAACGACTAACTAAAACTAACTAAAATCTAAATAATAATAAAACCATAAATTAATAATAATAACTAACTAAACTAAATAAATAACTAACTAACTAATAAACTAATAAACAAACTAAGTAAAAAAACTAACTAATAAAACAAAATAATTAATAAATAAACTTAAACCTTAATAAATAATAAATACTAAAACAAAACTAATAAACTTAGAATAATAACTAATAACAAATAACTGAAAAATTAACTAAAACTAAACCCTAAACCTAAACTAATAAACCATAAAAACTAACTAATAAATAAACTTAATAATAACTAATAATAATAAAAAAACTAACTAACAATAACTAAACTAATAAAAACTAATAATAATAATAACTAATAACTAACTAACTAAACTAATAATAATAATAATAATAATAAACTAACTAATAAATAACTAAATAACTAAAACCTAAACCCAAACTAAATAAAGAAATTAAATAATAATAATAAAACCAATAATATTAAACATAAACTAATAATAATAATAAACTAAAAATAATAATCAAAAATAAAACTAATAATAAGTCAACAAACTAAACTAAAAATAAATAATAAATAATAAATAACTAATAAAAAATTAAACCATAAACTAAAATAAAAAAAACTAATAATAATAAATTGATAAACCTGAACACATAAATAAACTAATAAATAATAAATAAACTCACAAAATAAAGCTAATATAACTAAACCACAAAGTAAAACTAACAAAAGCTTAAATAATAATAAAAACATATACTAATGATAACTAACTAACTAATAATCTAATAATAACTAATAAATAAACTAAAATAAAGTAAACCACAAGAAATAAACTAATAAACTAAACTAATGCCTAAACTATCCTAAAATAATAATAACTAAAACTAATCTAAAAACCTAACTATAACTAAACTAACTAAACTAAAGATAAAACTAATAATAAACTAATAATAACATAAAACTAATAAAGCCTAATAATATCTAATAAACACTAAACCTAAATCCTAAACCCTCTTATTGAGCAATTTTGGGATCACTCGCATTCTTGGCGAGTTTTTGAGTGCTTTCTTTCTTGGATTCCTTATAGATTGTCAGCCTTGGGCAAATCTCGACCTATTCTTATCACAACATCATGACTCATGGTGTCGGCTTCTTGAAATCCATGGGGTAAGTCCCTTGTGTCGATGGATCCTGCTAGGGCATCAAATTTTTTGGGTAGCCCTACCTCTAAATTACCTATTATTACTAAATATTTCAAAGAGTCTTTAGTTGATAAGAATTCCTCCACCGAGCCTCCTTCGAATTTATTTCATAAGACTATTAAAAGTACTCTGGTAATTATGATTTCATATGAGGATATTGAAAGATTTACTAAGCCTTTTGCTTTTTCTTTGATTGGAAAGTTTTCATTTAAACGGCCAAAGATAGAAGATATTCGTTCTTTTTTTTATAGCTTAAATTTATCTGGTTCTTTATCTATTGGGCTGATTGATGCAAGGCATGTTCTGATTAAAGTTTTTAATGATCTTGAGTACAGAATAATTTTTTCTAGGCATTCTTACTATGTTTTTCATTGTCAAATGTGTATTCTGAATTGGACGCCTATGTTTGATGTTAATGAAGAGTCTCCTATGTTCCCATTTGGATTTCTTTACCTAACATGAGGATTCATCTACTTAATTATTAGTTTCTTTATTCTATTGGGTTGATTTTTGGTTGGCCTTTGCATGTTGATCAAGCAACAGTTGCTTCCTATAGACCATCCATTGCTAGAATTCTTATAGAGATTGATAATACTAAAAAATATCCAAAAGAAATTTGGTTGGGTTCAGAAAAATGCGATTACTTTCAAAAAGTTGTTTTTGAGAACTTTCCCATTTTTTGTAATCATTGTAAGATTCATGGGAATGAAATTTTTGATTGCTTTATTGCTCATCACTCTCTTAGGAAGAAAATCACTAGTAAGAATTCAATTGTTGAAAAAACTGATGATTCTCTCATGTTGGATAATGGAAAATATGCTTTTCAAAATTCTAAGGTTTTGCAAAACCAGATTTATGAATCTTTTAAAAAAGTTTTACCTATTAATTATTTGTCTAATGTGAAAGGTAATTTTGATGTTACTAAAAAAGTTTTAACTAATAATCATGCTTTAAGTGTTTTCTAGATGATTTTGTTAAAGGGAAGACTTTAGAGGCTATGGTTATTGATTATAATGGTTTGGATGTTGTGCATAAGTCCTTTCATGATGATGGTTCGAATATTGTTGATGCTAACACCATTTCTTCAATCAGTTGGATGTTGTTTCTCTTTCTCTTATGTTTGCTTTAGATCATGGGAAAGAGACTACTACATTGCCTTCTTTGATTAAGAAAGGTGGTGAAAAGAAAGTTCTTATTTTTGATATTTTAACGTATGGTCCTGACAATCTTTTTAATATTGGTGATCTTTCTTTTAAAAAATAAGATTTAGATACCTGTGACAATTCTCTCATTGTGAATAGTTCTATTTCAGCTCAAAATGATGGTTTTTCTATGGCTGGTAATTTTGTTCAGAATTTTGGTAATATGCTATGTGTTTCTAAGGGATTAGAATCTTATTTTAATCCCTTACATAAATATTATACTGAAAATCTGGATTGTGCTTCTCTTGCTTCTTTTCTGAATGAAGACAAGAAGGATACTCTTTAGATTTTGTTGGAAGGTGAAAATATTGATAATTGTCTTTTTAAGAAAGCTACTTTTTCTCTTTCTTTCACTTCTAATTTTGAAATGCATAGTATTTTTTGATTTTCCTTTGTCTAATGTTATGGATGATTCTGAATGCTCTTATTTGAAATTGATAGCTTCTGCTGATCCCCATGCCTTTTATAACAACAATGATTCATTTTCAGATGGAGATTTTTTGGAGAAAGGACATGGTTATAAAACTATTTATAAGAAGAAAGAGTGTTCAGATTTATGCCCCTCCTCACTTACTGAGGGTAACTCATTTTAAAGCTTCTTGGAAATAATCTCTATTATCCTTGGGAGGTTTTTTCCTTTGGCTAGTTTTTTCTCTGTTGGCTGAGCTTTTGTTATGTGTTTCCTTGCTATCTGGAGTATTGGCTTCTAATTTTCTCCTTGGCTTGGGATTCCTTCTATGTCTGAGTTTTTTTGGTGCCCTTTGACTGGTTGGTTTTGTGCTAGTGGCTTTGTTACTATTGGCTTGACTTTCAATGGTTGGTTCTTTTGCTCTCTTTGTTGGTGGTAGGTTGGGCCTTTTGTCCTTGGCATGTGGTTTTTCCATTGGTTGGTTATTTCTCTAGCTATTTATTTTATCTATTGCTAGCCTTCATCTTTTTTTTTCTGTTGGTTGGTTCGGTCCACTTGCTCTTTCCTGAGCTATTTTTCTTGGGTGCTCTATTGTGTGGCTGCTTTATTGGTTGTTTCCTTTCCTTTGGTTAGTGCCTTGATGGCTTTGTATTAGTGTTATTGTGGGCTCTATTGGCTTGGTGCCTTGGTGGCTTTGGAATGGTATTGTTGTGGGCTCTGTTGCCTTTGTCTTTGAGGGCTCTTTTTTTTTCGCTGTGAGATTCTTTTCTCCCTCTTTTTTAAGATGTGTTCATATTTTGTTTTATTGGGATTTCCTTAGGTTAATTTTATTTGTTGGTCTCCTCTCTCTTTTTGTTTCTTTAGCATCACTTTTTGTTTGGTTGAGTGGCTATTATGATAGGTTTATATTTTTCTTTGGTTGGGATGGCTATGATGATATGATGGATTTTTTCCTTGATATTTTTATGGCTAGTGACATTTCCTATTTGTAACCCTTCTTTGAAGTTGGATACACTTAGGATTTGATGCCCCTCATTATTGTGATTATCCTTCTTTTCTCATATCTCAGCCTTAGTTTTTTTCTCTATATGTTTTCTGACCTCCTTCTGGTTGAGGTTTCTTGCAGGTTGTAGGTTCTCTTTTTCAGTCAATGTTTTTTCTTCTTCGAGGGAGCTGGAGTCTTACTAATGGCCTCTTTTTTCTTAGATGGTTGGAGTTGTTTTCAATTGCAGGTTGCAGGTTTCCATTTCCTATGGATCTTCGTCTCTTTCGAGGTTCTTTTGGAGCTTTGTGGATTCTTCCCCTTTTTTGCCTTTTGCTTGGCATTCTTAGTTTTGTCTTTATTTTTTTCTTTATTTCTCTTTGATTTATTAGTTTAGGGACTAAAATCTTTAGGATTCTCCTATTTCTCATTTGAGCAATAGTTTCTTTTTTTCTTAAGTTTAGTCACTAATATGGTCTTCTTGTACCTATTTTTCTAAGCAATAAATTCCTTTTAGTTAAAAAAACTCTAAACCCTAAACCCTAAACCTTAAACCCTAAAAACCCTAAACCCTAAAGCCTAAACACTAAACCATAAACCCTATACCCTAAACTCCAAAACCTTAAATCCTAAAATGCTAAACCCTAAATCTTAAACTATAAACCATTAAGCATAAACCCTAAATTCTAAAAACCTAAACCTAAACTAAATAAAACCTAAAATAAAATAAATAAAAACTTAAACCTAAATAAAATAAATAATAAAATAAAATAAAAACTAAGATAAAACCTAAACCTAAAAATAAAATAAAATAAAAAAATAAAAATAATCTAAAATGAAATAAATAAAACCAAAATTAAATTAAAAAAATAAAAGAAACTTAAAAAAACCTAAATAAAATAAAACTAAATGTAAAATCAAAATATAATAAAAATCTAAACCTAAAAAATAAATCTAAAAATAAATAATAAATAAAACCTAAACCCAAAACTAAAAAAAACTAAACCTAAAATAAAAATAAAATAAACAGAATAAAATAAACTTAAACTTAAACTAAAATAAGCTAAACTAAAATAAATAAAACCAAAACTTAAACCTAAAATAAACTAAACCTAAACCTAAACCTAAATAAAATAAACTAAACTAAAAATAAACCTAAACCTAAACTAAAAAATTAAATATAAAAACAAACCTGAAATAACAACTTAAACCTAAACCTAAAAAATAAAATAAAAACCTAAACCTAAACCTAAAAATAAAAAATAAAACCTAAACTTAAAAATAAAATAAAAATAAAACTCAACTAAAAAAATAAACCTAAATCTAAACCTAAACATACAATAACAACAATATCAACAAGCCTTAATCCCACTAGGTGGGGTCGGCTACATGAATCCTTCGTCTCTATTGTGTCCTATTATGTGTCAAATTCTCATTTAATTCAAGTATACTAAGATCATTTTTTATACATCTTAACCAAGTCTTTTTTAGGTCTACCTCTACCTTTCTTAACATAAGGTAAATCTAATGCATCTACTCTCTAATCTGACGACCGACGCTTTATGTGGCCAAACCATCTAAGGCAATTCTCCCTAATCTTATCTACCACTAGAGCTACTCCAACTTTTCCCAAACATACTCATTTTGCATTCTATCACTAAGAGTAAAGCCACTCATTCCACGAGCATCCTCATCTAACACTTAACTTTGTCTTATGCTTCTCTTTTATTGGCCAACATTCTCATAAGTCATTGCAAGTCTTACCACCATCTTATAAAATTTTCCCTAAGTTTAAGTGGAACTTTTCTATCACATAATAGGCCAGATGCATTCCTCCACTTCAACCATCAACTTGAATTCTACTAATAACATCTCCATCTATTTCACCATCATTTTGAACAATAGAACCTAAATATCTGAATCGCTCACTCTTATTAATGACTTGATCACCTAAAGTCACAACACTACCACTAAAAGTTCTACAACTAAAATTACACTTCATATATTTAGTTTTAGATCTACTTAAATGAAAACCTTTAGACTCTAAAGTTGACCTCCATAATTTAAGTTTCTGTTGGACTCCCTCTCTAGTCTTATCAACAAGAAGAATGTCATCATTAAAAAGCATACACCAAGGTACATCTTCTTGTAAATGCCTCGTAAGAACATCCATAACTAAAGTAAAAAGATAAGGGCTTAATGTTGATCCTTGATGTAATCCAACTGAAATAGGAAAATATTTTGTCAATCCTCCTTGTGTTTGGACACAAGTAATAACTCTAGTATACATATCCTTAATGACTTGAATATAACCAATATTAACTCCTTTCTGTTCTAGAACTCTCCAAAGAACATATCTTGAGACTTTATCATAAGCTTTCTCTAAATCAATAAATATCATATGTAGATCCTTCTTTCTTCCTCTATGCTTCTCCATCAATCCTCTTAACAAATGTTTAGCATCCATAGTAGATCTACCTGGCATGAAACCAAACTAATTGTGAGAAACTTCTGTATCACATCGTAACCTATGCTCAAATACTCTCTCCCATAATTTTAATGTATGGCACATTAACTTAATTGCTCTATAATTTGCACACTCTTGTGCATCACCTTTATTCTTAAATATAGGAACCAACAAACTCTTTCTCCACTCATCTGGCATCTTTTTAGTCTTTAAAATAACATTAAAAATATTTGTAAGCCAAGAAATTCCTTGATCTCTTAAACTTTTCCACACTTCTATTGGAATATTATCCGGTCCTACTGCTTTTCCACCTTTCATTTTCTTTAAAACTTCACTAACTTCAGATTTAATAATACGATGATAAAAATGAAATTCTCTATTTTTATTTAGGGTATTATGGTTGCTAAAATCAATCGTACTTTCAGATCCTTCATTCAAAAGTTTATCAAAATACCTCATCCACCTATTTTCAATATCTTTTTCTAAAAAAGAACTTTATTATTTTCATCCTTAATACCCCTCACTTGAACTATGTCTTTACTTCTCCTATCTCTTTGGTTGGCTAACTTATACATACATCTTTCACCTTCTTTGGTATCTAATCTATTGTATAAATTACTAAAAGCTAAATTTTTTGCATCACATATTGCTTTCTTAGAATCTCTACAGGCCACTTTATATCTTTCCCAATTCTCCGAGTTTTTACATCTAATCCAAGTTTTATAACAATGCTTCTTATTTCTTATCTTTTCTTGCACACTCTGACTCCACCACCAACTATTCTTATTAAAAGATGTTTTTCCTTTTTATTCTCCAAGCACATCTTTAGCAACTTTCTTAATTTCACTTGATATTTTTTCCCACATAATGTTAGCTTCCTAAACCTAAAAAATAAAAAAAATAAAAAAACCTAAACTAAAATAAAGAAACCTAAAATAAATAAACTAAACTAAATAAAAACAAAAATAAACATAACTAAAAAAATAATTAAAAAAATAAAAACCTAAATAATCCTAAACCCTAAATTTTAAAATAAACCCTAAATTCTAAATCAAAGCCTAAAATACCTAAACCTAAACTTAAATTAATATAAAATCCCTAAACCCTAAACCCTAACCCTAACCCTAAACCATAAACCCTAAAAGTATTAATCCTAAAACCCTAAACCCTAAACCCTGATTGAGTTGATTTTTATGAAAGGTTATCTTAAAGAAGTCAGTGAAGAGGTTGCAAAATACAAAGTTGGTGCTCCTGCCCATGTTGGTCTTATTACACCTATTGATGTTGTGGTTCCTCCAGGAAACATTGGTCTGGATCCTTGACAAACTTCTTTCTTCTAGGTTCTCAATATCCCAACTAAGATCAATAAGGGTATTGTTGAATTTCTCAACCTGATTAAGCTAATTAAAAAGGGCGATGAGGTGGAATTCTCAGAGGCTGCACTCCTCACTAAGCTGGGGATTAGGCCATTCTCTTATGGCCTTATCATCCAATCTGTGTATGATGATGGATTGGTGTTCAGTCTTGAGGTACTTGACCTCACTAAACATGATCTCATTGAGAAGTTTTCAGTAGGCCTTTCAATGATCACTTCTCTCTCACTAGCCCTCTCTTATCCCAAACTTATTGTAGTGCCCCACATGTTCATCAACGCTTACAAGAATGTCCTCGCCATCATAATTGCCACTGATTACACATACCCACAGGCCAAGAATGTTTAGCAGTATTTGAAGGATCTTAGTAAATTTGCTGTGGATACTACACCTGATGCTTCTAGTACTCTTACTACTACTGCTGCTCTAGCTACTGCATTGGAAGAGAAGAAGGAAGAGATGCTGAGGAATCTGATGATGATATGGGATTCAGCTTGTTTGACAAAGCATTGTTGGCCTTCTATCAAATAAAATTTTATTGTCTTTGGGAGTTAAATTATTTTGTGAAATACTATTTTTGTAAATTTTCTAATTACATTTTATTTTATCCTGTTTTATTAGTTATTAGAGGATAATGTCTTACATGTTTTGGTAATTTCTTGTTTGTTATGAAATCATTTGAGTTTAAAAAAATCTTAAACCCCAAACCCCAAACCCTAAACCAAACCTAAAGTAACTAAATAAATTAAAAAAGAACCTAAACCCTAAAACCTAATAAACCTAAACCTAAACCAAAACCCTAAGAATGGGAAGAACATCGATAGCAGGAACATCATCGTCAACCATGTTCAGTCAAGATGTGGCCGTGGAGGTGAAGGCGGAGGTGGTAGTTATCGCAGTGGTGGTGAGGAGGTGGAGGTGGTGGATATGGAGTGGTGGGTGGAGGAGGAGGATGAGCGAGAGGTTATAGTCATGGTGGTGGCAGAGGGAGAGATCAGGGATATGATGGTGGATCTCGCTACTCGAGAGGTCAGGGTGGTTTTGATGGAAACTGGAAAAATTGAAGAGCGGTCGATCCGAACTGCTGCTTATGGAACTATATTTTATAGTAGAGACAATTTTAGTTATCTAGAGTTTTTTATTTGCTCTATGAGTGCTCATTTTTTATCAATGTCATCTCTTGTGCCTTAGAGAACTTGGTGTGTTAGTTGATTGATGAAATCAAAAAAAAGAAATGTTGAATCTGAATTTGTTCTCTATTAAAAAAAATCAAAAACCCTAAACCCAAAACCTAAAACCTATACCCTAAATCATAATGTAAACACTGAACCTTAGAAATAAATAATAAAAAATAAGAAAACCCCTAATCCTAAACCCTAAAACTAACCCTAAACCTTAAACCTACAACCCTAAAACCTAAACCCTAAAACCATAAATACCAAATCCTAAACCTTAAACCCTAAACCTTAAACCTTAAACCCTAAAGCCTAAACCCTAGTGCCTAAACCCTAAACCCTAACCCTAAACTATAAACCATAAAACCCTAAACTCTAAAACCCTAAACTCTAAACCCTAAACCCTAAACCCTAAACGCTAAACCCTAAACCCTAAAAACCTAAAAACCTAAACCTTAAATAAAATAAAATAAAATAAAATAAAAACCTAAACCTAAATGCAAAAATAAAATAAACTCAAAAAGAAAAATAGACTAAAATAAAATAAATAAAAACCAAAACTAAATTAAAAAATAAAATAAACCAAAGAATAAAAAACCTAAATAAAATAAAAATTAAACATAAAATAAAAATATAATAAACTTAATATAGAATAAAATAAAAACTAAACAAAAACCTAAACATAAAAAATTAACCTAAAAATAAATTAAAAAAGGAAACCTAAACCCTAAACCAAAAAAAAAATTAAACCTAAAATAAAAATAAAATAAACAAAATAAAATAAACCTAAACATAAAATAAACTAAACCTAAACCTAAACATAAACTAAATAAAATAAAAAAAATAAACCTAAACTTAAACTAAAAGGTAAAACCTAAAATAAAAACCTAAAATCTAAACCTATAAAAAGAAAATAAAAACCTAAACTTAAACCTAAAAATAAAAAATAAAACTTAGACATAAAAAATTAAATAAAAATAAAACTAAAGTAAAAAAATAAACCTAAACCTAAACCTAAACCTATTAAATATACTAAAATAAAAACCTAAGCTAAAATAAATAAACTAAACTAAATAAAAATAAAAATAAAATAAACTAAATAAACATAAACCTACTAGTTTGTTTACTTTTAAAAAAAACATCTTAACCCTAAAATAAACCCTAAACACTAAACCCTAAACCCTAAATCCTAAGAACCTAAATCCTAAATCATAAATCCTAAAACCTAAACCTACAACGTTGAACCCTAAACCCTAAAACCCTAAACCCTAAACTCTAAAACCTAAAACCCTAAACCTACAACCTTGAACCCTAAACCCTAAACCCTAAACCCTAAACCCTAAATCCTAAACCCTAAATCGTAAAACTTTAAACCCTAAACCTACAACCTTGAACCCTAAACCCTAAACCCTAAACCATAAACCCTAAATCCAAAACACTAAAAACCTAAAAACCTAAACCTAAACAAAATAAAAGTTAAAAATAAAATAAATAAAAAAACCTAAACTTAAATAAAATAAAAAAATTAAATAAAATAAAAAATTTAACTAAAACCTAAAACAAAACCTAGACCTGAAACTAAACCTATAGGGCTAAGGGTTTGGGGTTTTTAGGGTTTATGGCTTAGGGTTTTTAGGGTTTAGGGTTGTGGGTTGTGAGTTTAGTTTTTAGGTTTAGGGTACAAGTTTTAGTTTGGGGTTTATAATTTATGTTTTTTATAGAGAATAAATTAATATTCAACATTTCTTCTTTTTGATTTCATCAACCAAGTAACACACCAAGTGTTCTAAGAAATAAGCGACGACATAGATCAAAAATGAGCATGCATAGAGCAAATCAAAAACCCTAGCTAACTAAAACCATTTCTACTATAAAGATACAGTTCTACAAGCAGCAGATCAGATCGACCATTCTTCAATTTCTCCAGTTCCCATCAAAATCACCTTGATCTCTTGAGTAGTGGGATCCACCATCACTTCCTCGATCTCTCCCTCCACCACCATGATGACTGTAATCTCTATTGTTCCTCCCGCCTCTTTAATTTCCACCGCTCCGACCACCACCGCCATATCTAGTAGCACCTCTAGAGCTCCCACCACCACTGCCATTTCCAGTAGCACCTTCAGAGCCCCCACCACCACTACGATAACCGCCACCACTACCTTTGCCTCCACCACTAGATTTAGATTAAGCTTGGTTGATGTTGATGTTCCAGCCATCAAGGTTCTACTCATTTTTAGGGTTTAGGTTTATTAGGTTTTGCTATTTAGGCTTATTTTTTAATTTATTTAATTACTTTAGGTTTATGTTTAGGGTTTGGGGTTTTGGGCTTAGGGTTTAGGGTTTAGGTTTAGGGTTTAGGGTTTAGGGTTTAGGGTTTAGGATTTAGGGTGTAAGGGTTAGGGTTTAGGGTTTAGGGTTTTAAGGTTTATGCTTTTTGGGTTTAGGGTTTTTTAGGGATTAAGGATTAGGGTTTAGGGTTGTAGGTTTAAGGTTGTAGGTTTAGGGATTATTTTTAGGTTTAGGGTTTATGTTTTGGGATTTAGGGTTTTGGATATTTTTTAAAATTAAGTAAACCGATAGGTTTAGGTATCTTTAGTTTATTTATTTATTTTAGTTTATTTTATTTTTTATTTTTATTTCTATTTATTTTTTATTTATTTAGTTTAGTCTATTTATTTAAGGTTTACTTATTTTAGTCTAGGTTTTTTATTTTAGTTTATTATTTATTTTTAGGTTTAGGTTTAGTTTATTTTTAGTTGAGTTTTATTTTTATTTTATTTTTTTAGGTTTAGGTTTTACTTTTTATTTTTAGGTTTAGATTTATGTTTTTATTTTGTTTTTTAGGTTCACGTAATAGGTTTTTATTTCAGGTTATTTTTAAGTTTTATTTTTTAGTTTAGGTTTAGATTTATTTTTAATTTATTTTATTTTAGTTAGTTTAGGCTTAGGTTTAGGTTTAGTTTATTTTAGATTTAGGTTTAGGTTTTATTTGTTTTTGTTTTAGGTTTAGGTTTTTTTAGATTAGGGTTTAGGTTTTATTTTTATTTATTTTTAGGTTTTATTTTATGGTTTAATTTTTAGGTTTAGATTTTTATTTATTTTTTCTTTTATTTTATTTTAGATTTAATTTATTTTTATTTTACATTTAGTTTTTATTTTATTAAGGTTTTTTATTCTTAGGATTATTTTATTTTATTTTAATTTAGCTTAGGTTTTTCTTTATTTTATTTTAGTATATTTTTATTTTTTATTTTATTTTATTTATAGGTTTAGGTTTAGGTTTAAATGTAGGTTTAAATTTTATTTATTTATTTTATTTTTTCAAGTTTATGTTTTTTATTTATTTTATTTTTAGGTTTTATTTAGTTTAGGTTTTTAGGGTTTAGTGTTTACGATTTAGGGTTTAGGATTTAGGGTTTTAGGGTTTGGGGTTTTAGGGTTTAGGTTTACGGTTTAAGGTTTTGAATTTAGTATTTAGGGTTTTTAGTTCAAGGTTTAGGGTTAGCTTTAGGTTTAAGGTTTGTTTATGGTTTAGGGTTTAGGCTTTAGGTTTTAGCTTTAGGGTTTAGGGTTTTTATGGTTTAAGGCTTAGGGTTCAGGGTTAGTTTAAGGTTTAGGATTTAGGGATTTAGGGTTTAGGGTTTAGAGTTTAACATTTATAGTTGTAGGTTTAATGTTAGCTTTAGGGTTTCTGGTTTAAGGTTTAGGGTTTAGGATTTAGGGGTTTAGGACTTAGGGTTTAGGGTTTTTTTTAAAAGAAAAAATTAAGTAAACCAGTAGGCTTAGGTTTATTTAGTTTATTTTAACTTATTTTAGTTTAGTTTATTTTTAATTTTTATTTAGGTTTATGTTTTACTTTTATTTAGTTTGGTTTATTTATTTTAGTTTAAGATTTTATTTTAGTTTATTTTTTAGGTTTAGGTTTAGGTTTATGTTTATTTTTTTAGTTTTGTTTTATTTTATTTTATTTTTTAGGTTTAGGTTTTATTTTTTATTTTTAGGTTTAGGTTTTATTTATTTTAGTTTAGTTTATTTTAGTTTAGGTTTAGGTTTATTTTATTTTTATTTTAGGTTTAGTTTTTTTTTAGTTCACGATTTAGGTTTTATTTTTTATTAATTTTTAGGTTTCTTTTTTGGGTTTAGGTTTTTATTTAGTTTTTATTTTATTTTATTTTATGTTTATTTTATTTTTTATTTTGGTTAAGTTTTAATTTTATTTAAGTTTTTTATTTTTTTATTTAGTTTAGGTTTTTATTTATTTTATTTTAGTTTAGTTTTTATTTTTTATTTTATTTTCTTTTTAGGTTTAGGTTGAGGTTGAGGTTTTAGTTTAGGTTTTTATTTTGTTTTATTTATTTATTTTATTTTGGTTTTGGTTTTTTTTATCTATTTTATTTTTAGGTTTTATTTAGTTTAGGTTTATGTTTTTAGCATTTTAGGGTTTAGGGTTTATGGTTTAAGGTTAATTTAGAGTTTCGGGTTTAGGGTTCAGGGTTTGCGGTTTAGGGTTTTGGGTTTAGGGTTTTGGTTTTAGGTTTAGGGTTTAGTGTTTAGGGTTTTATTGTTTAGGGTTTAGGGTTTTTAGAGTTTAGGGTTTAAGGTTTATGGTTTAGGTTTTAGGTCTAGGGTTCACAGTTTAGTTTAAAGTTTAAGGTTTATGGTTATTTTTTTATAGCAGAGAACATATTAAGATTCAACATTTCTTCTTTTCGATTTCATCAACCAAGTAACACACAAACTTTTCTAAGACACAAGCGACAACATAGATAAAAAATGAGCATGCACAGAGAAAATCAAAATCTTAGATAATTAAAATTGTCTCTATTGTAAAGACACAGTTCCATAAGCAGCAGATCGGATTAGTTGTTCTTCAGTTTCTCTAGTTCCCATCAAAACCACCATGAACTCTCGAGTAGTGGGATCCACCATCATATCCCTGATCTCTACCTCCTCCACCACCATGGCTGTAGCCTCCATCGCTCCTCCGGCCTTCATAACCCCCACTGCTCTGACCATGACTTCAATATCCACCAGCACCTCTAGATCCCCCACCGCCACTGCGATAGCCGCCGCCTCCGCCTTCACCTCCACTGCTAGATCTAGATTGATCTTGGCTGACGGTGTTGTTTTTGCCATCAAGGTTCTGCTCATTCTTAAGGTTTAGGTTTAGGTTTATTAGGTTTTAAGGTTTAGGTTTACTTTTTAAATTATTTAGTTACTTTAGGTTTAGGTTTAGGGTTTGGGTTTAGGTTTAAGGTTTAGGGTTTCTATTTAGGTTTATTATTTAATGTATTTAGTTACTTTAGGATTAGGTTAAGGGTGTTTTTTTTTGAAACCCCATATAGGGGGAATTTTATTGCCACAAAAATTGGGTTACAAGATCCTTAAGAGGGGATAAACTCCAAAACTACTGCTCAAAGAGCTAAAAATAGCCTAGAGAGTAAATCCCCTATCTAAGTACATCCAAAAGCAAAATAAAAGAGAAAATGAAAGCAAAAGATACAAAATGATTACATAGAGAAGCCAATGGATTGATTTGGGCCAAAGCTCATCAGGATGAGAGAATGCATGCCACTAGGGAGAAAACTTGCAAGAGAAAGAGAAAAATGCATCTGCAAATATGTAGAAAGATAAAAATTAGCACATTTAGAGTAATACAAACAAAGTGGAAGGTAAAAGCAGCATAAACTGAGAAAATTATAGAGAAGTGTGTGAGAGAAGGCTCAGGCTCAGCCACACCAAATTAGGGTAGATGCAGATATGAGCATCAAACTTCAGCGGAAGGGTTACATCATAAGAGCTACTACCAAACCTAAAAGGAGTGAAATCATCACAACCATCATAGCCTACAAACTTTTGGAAGATAGTAGCCATTTGTTGAAAGTCTTATGAGCCTTAGTACCTACAAACCTAAATAAAGCCATATGCACTATGGAAAAGGAGACAGCAAAGTGCAGAATGGGGATAAGTATCACCATTATAGTCACCATAGCATGAGAATCCCTACCCATATAAAAATGAACCATCTTGGCCAAATCCACCTTATTAATACAAGATCCTAGAGTAAAATTAAACCAACAGGAAATCCCACCACAAGTAGACAACAGAAAAGGCCAGGCAGAAGATAAAACAATAGACAACCGACTGAAAAGCTATCTGAAATCTTGCTAAGCATATCAATATAATGTGGGTTTATTTTATTTTATTTTTTATTTAGGTTTAATTTATTTTATTTTGTTTTATTTTTATTTTATTTTTTAGGTTTATTTATTCTTTTTAGGTTTACTTAGGTTTATGGTTTATTTTTTTATTTTATGTTAATTTTTTTATTTAGGTTTAGGTTTTTATGTTTAGGTTTAGGTTTAGGTTTAGGTTTAGGTTTATGGTTTAGGTTTAGGTTTATTTTAGGTTTAGTTTAGGTTTTTTTGGTCAGATGGTTTAGTTTAGGTTTAGGTTTAAATAGGTTTAGGTTTAGTTTATGGTTTAGGTTTAGGTTTGGTTTTATGGTTTAGTTTAAGTTTAGATAGAGGTTTAGAGTGGAGGTAGTTTAGGTTTATGGTTTAGTTTAGGGAGTTTAGGTTTAGATTTATGGTTTAGGTTTATGTTTAGGTTTAGGTTTAGGTTTATGGTTTATGTTTATGTTTAGGTTTAGGTTTAGGTTTATCTTTAGGTTTAGGTTAAGGGTTTAGGGTTTAGGGTTTAGGGTTTAGGGTTAGGGCTTAGGGTTTAGATTTTAGGGTTTTTTTTTTTTTTTTTGGGAAGCCCCATGTAGGGGTATTTTATTGCCACAAAAAGAGGGTTACAAGGTCCTTAAAAGGGGATAAACTCAACTACTCAAAGAGCTACAATTATAAAAGAGTAAATCCCTATCTAAGTACATCCAAGAGTAAAAGAAAGCAAAAAATAATCAAAAGATACAAGATGATTAACATAATAAGCTAAAGTAAGATTAAAGCCAATGCTGGAGGATGTGGAAATGCATGATAATCTGAGCACCAAAAGAAGGAGAGAGAATTACCTGCAAAGTTATAATAAGAGGGAGATTAGAACAGTTAAGGTAATACATACAAAAAGTTAGAGGAAAATAACATAATATGAGTATGTTAGTAAGGAATTGTGATAGAGAAGGCTCAGGCTCAATCACATCTGTTGGGGCGTATGAGCATCCAAACTGCCAAGGGTTACATCACATGAGCTACTACCAACCAATAGGGAGTGAGATCATCAGACCATCACACCAACAAACCTGAGAAAGTAGCACCAGTTGTTGATATTCTTGTGAGCTTTATTACCCGCAAAACCTAAGCAAAATCATATCTAAAATATATAGGTAATTGCTAAGAGCTGAAGGATAAGGAGTCTCATTCAAGAAAAATATCATCAATATAATCATCTTGACATGAGAATACATAAACATAAGTGAGTGAGCCATCTTAGCCAGAATCTCATGAATAGCCATATTCAGGAAAAAAAATTTAGTTCAGCATATAATCCCTCCATAAGAAAATTACAGAGGAGACAACTTGCTAAAAACCTGTTAAATAAGTCAATGAGCTTATAATTAACACCATCCCAATCACATGATATGTAAATGAATCTTTCAGTAAAACAACCCAAGAAACAATCCCCTTATTAATGTCCTGGAGAAAGCAATAGTAAAGGAAGATAGCATAGCTCATCACAGGGAATGAACTGCAACCAACCAAAATAAGCACCCAAAAAAAATAGTTAGAGCAGCCGCTCCAATAGCAGCATTTAGGGCCTCCATTAAGATAATCCAAATCAACAATCAATCCAGAGAACAAGACAGCAAAAGGCAACAACATCCAAGATAGAACCTAAATCGCCATAATACCATTCTTTCAGAATAAACTGCTCATAAGACTGCACCAACCAGTTAGAAATGAGGTAGCAGGTGATGCAGATCAAAAAAAATAGGAGATATATTGCACGGGCAATCAGAAAGCCAACCCCAATAGCCAAACAGCTAATACAACATTGGAACCCGCCATAAAAAAAAATCAACAAGTGAATTGAAATGAGTCTCAACATTAAAATCTAGAAAATAGCAATAGTTAAGACGGCAACATCCAAGATAGGAAGATACAGCAAATTGGCCATAAAACTCCTCAATCAGAGTAGACATGGCAATAATAGATAAACAAATAAATAAAGCATAAAAATAGTTATCCTAAAGGCAAGAATCGAGAAATCACCAAAAACCCTCACCATCAGGACAACAATGTCAGGAACAGCTTTCAGGGCATGAGACCCTGAAATTCTATAACCAACAAAGAAATAGCCAACTGAGGTGACAAGGTAAAACAAAAAGGTAAATCTCCAAGACAAGAGATAACCAAAATAGCAAAAACCAGTTAGCTTGCCATGATGCCACTCATCCAGTATAATCAAAACAATAGATACAAGTTTGACAAAAAAGGATGAAGTAAAAAGCGTAAAAGGTAGATCAATGAATTCCAATGATAGGCATAAAATAAACCGAAGGTGGTTCAAAGAAAAATCAACCAAGCAATCAAGAACTTCAATAGAGACTTGTCAACGAAATAATCCAAAGCCCCAGGGCGAAGGTGGGTATTGATCCGTGATCACAACCAACAAGGCGCTTAAAGCCAACAAGCTATCCAAGATTCCACCCATAAACATATATCGGTAAAGGAAAGGATAGATAATGAATAGCTCCCCACCATAAGCCTATCCAGTAAGTGACATTCAGAGAAATTAGATCAGTGGATGCTTGTTCACCATAACCCAATTTTGCCAAGGGTAATGACAATAATAACCAGTGGGTTTATCAATAACCCAATTATGCATATAATATAAATCATTGATTAATTCCAAGCATAACAAAGAAATGTGCTTCAAGTTGTATATGTTCCAATCATAGCATAGGATGGGAGAACAACAACAAGAAAAAGCAATAACATCCCAGGTGTTAGCCATCAATCCGTAAAAATAGCGATGGACAATTTTATGAGTAAGCAAAGGCCCATAATCTCAGATGCACAATGATAATCCCTTGAAAAATCCAAACCTACGATCATGGGAAGCAAGACCAAATAGCAAGACTAGTATTGAAAAAATAACACAATTCCATTTCAAAGAGATATTAGTGTAAAGATGGGATATCCCAATCAAGAAAATAACAAAGAATAAAGAAAATTGCAACCAATAGGTGCTCAATAGCGCCCTAAGAGCAAACAGTCAAAGAGGTTGCTTTGTCACATTAATCTAGTATTGCCAAGGATATTGACAGGCATAATCAGTAGGCATATAGGATAGACCATTGGTTACATATAAGCAGAAGAGTAGAATGGTCTTCAGGATTTTCATGATCTCCTCAAAACATGAAAGGTGAAAACAATTATAGTAAAGTCCAACATCAACCCAAATGTTAACAACAAGAGTAAAAAATGAAACATAAAGAGGAGGGTAAACACAGTAAGAACCAAAAGGAGCAGCCAACAAGGAAATCCATTCCTGCAGGGGGTAGAGGAAGACATCATTACCAAGCAGGAATTTTAAGATAATAAAGGTCCAAAACTAGAACTTGCTAAGACAGTAGCAGGCAAGATGGCAAAAAATAGCAGGTGGAAAACTGGGAGAAGCAGCAGCAGAAAAATTCTACAGCAGCCCGAACCCAAAGGGATTAAAAAACCAAATCAACAAACAAATCAACAAACAACCATGGCAGCAAACCTCCAAAACCCAAAAAGTAATTAAGCCCAATCCATTCCATTACAAGGATTTCAGACCAAAATAACCATTAAAAGAGACCAGTGTATTACAATTTCTTCCCTTGCCGGAAAGCATGCTGAGGTTAGGCATTATATAAGCAAGGACAACTGCATGTAAAGTCCTCAAGCCCAACAAACAACCAAAATCCTTTCAAAGATAAGTGTTGAAACCTTTATAAATTAGGCCTTTAAGTAGGAAAGAGTCCCAAGGAATGTAAGCATCAGCCAAAGAAATACTATAATCATCAAAATAAAACTCGCAACCAAAGATAATGCACACTAATGCTTGCCTAGAAGCAACATAGGTAGTAGCAATGCTCCATATTATCGAGAGAAAAACTGGTTAAAGAAGTTAGTATTAAAATCTAAGCCCATCAAAACAGATAACTTCCTCCAGCAATGGTTAATTCTCTCAGGTTTAGAAATAAAAGTATCAATGAAATTAAAGTCCCAAGTGGGATTGGTTATAAAACCAAGAATGTAACACAAGGCTCAACTGGGTTCCAATTCAAGATATTGATGTGCATATAGTTCAACATCTGCCCCATAATATTGTAAATGCCAAAAATAGAATTCTTCCAACTAAAGGAGAAGGGGTAAAGGCAGCAAGTCATGGCAAAGAGAACAAGACAACAATGATATCTATGAGGAGTATCCATAAAGAACACAAGGAAATAGAAAAATAGAAAAAGGAAGGCGAAGAGGAGAATTAGATTCTGAGGTAAGGAAGCCTAGAATTGTCCAAGTTAACCAGACCACGCAAGTATTTGGGTAATGTAAATTGATCAAAGAAGATGATACTGTCTAATCTCGCACCCAGATTTGCAAGGTAATCAGCACAGGTGTTACCTTCACGCCAAACATGAGTGATGGTAAAATTCAGTTGAGAGAGAAGAGCCCTAGTTTGCTTGAGGAGGTAGTACAAACAAGCATTGCTCATATTGGTAGAAGTCAAAAGGTCAATCAGTAGAAGAGCGTCCACCTCTATCCAAATATTGAGCCAGCCATTTTGAAGACAAATTTCTAGAGCTTTGTGGACTGCCATAAGCTCAGTATAAGGGATAGTGCTAGAAATAAGGGGATAAGCAAATGCACATAGGACTATACCCTTAGAATCCTTGAAAATGCCTCCACAACCAGAGCCATTATGAGAGACAGAGCCATCAGTATTAATTTTAATAATATGATCAAGAGGTTTTTTCCAAAAAACCATTCTATCAATTCGATAGTAAGGTCGGGTCCGGAAGGTTGAGGCCCGCTTTATTGGCTACTGATTTACAGCCTTTGAAATGTTTGTGATGAATTAAATTGGCTTTAAACAAGTCACAAATTTTGTTTTTAGTTCTAGCAATAATCCTCATGTGATTCATATGAATTCCACGATGTTTAGCTTCATTTTGATCCATCCATATGAACCAAATAAGAGTAATGGCAATTATGATTTTAATATGACCTTTAATTGCATTGTCAAAGTAAACTTCAAGAAGTTGATATAAAGTAAAAGAACAATTAAAATTGACAGTGTTGAATAGATCGTCATACCAAATGCAAATTTTAGAGGCAATATCCCCATTAACAAAAACATGGTTAACATTCTCAATATGAGAACAACATTGACATTTAGAGGGTAAATAAAACCCTTTACCCCACAATAAAGAGTCAACAGAATAAAGTTTTAGGATATGCCAAGTTAGAGTAATAAGAGGGGATATTGTTATTCCAAATTTTGGAGAACACAATAGAAGAATCCTGAGTGTCTTTAGTGTGAAGCCACACATTTTTAAGGTTAAAATCCCCATTATGAGATAGCTTAAAGATAATCTGATCATGATTGTTAGGAGTGATAGGAATATTAGTAATCATATTTAAGAAAGTGGAAGGAATAGAATCAGTAATCTTACTAGTGTTCCACTTGTGGTTTTGCCAGAATGAATTAACTCTAATAGTGGAAGTGGAGTGAGTGTAGAGTAAGTCATCAATGGATCCACAACCACTCCAGCTTGTCTTGCCAAAAGAAGGAATTGCCGATTTATGCCCCAAAAATTAAGGATTATGCATCCCATTTGATGAACAAAGTCTTCTCCACAGGAGAATCACCATTTAAAGGGACAAATGAGAGATGTTTACCCGGCAATATTTAGAAGTCATGAAATTTGCCCAAAGACTATTTTGCTCCTAAAATTCCACCAAAGTTTGTAGGAGAAGGCATTGATAACTTCTTTGATGGATTTACATCCTGCACCTCCCTCTTCAAGAGTACCACAACTTTTAGACCAAGATGACCGCATTCTTTTAGAGGAGGTATTGGTTCCCAAAAAATTTTTGTTTAAGAGACGCTCAATTCTATTGATGGTAGAGTTGGTAGGCACAATGGTTTGAAGAAGGTATATAGGCATGGAATTTAGAGTGCTCTTGATCAAGGTAAGCCTACCACCAAAGAGAGTAAATGAAATTCCCAAACCGAGATTTTGTTAGAAATTTTGAATTAGATCATCAAAAGGTATGATCTTTTTGGCCTTTAAAAAAGTGAGCCCCAAGGTAATTAAGTGGAGTTGATTTTACTTAAAATTAGTAATCGATATTTGGTTAAGTCTATTAGGAGGAATTTTAGTTGAAGGAATAAAACTGCATTTTCCTTCATTAAGAAAAAGACCACTAACTTTACCAAAATCATTTAGGAGGTTCTTAATGGTTTTAACATGTTGAAGGGAGCCGCTATGTAAGATAATGAAATCATCCGCAAAGCTAAGATGAGAAATAGGGAAACCTCCATGAGTTTTAAAAAACATATTAGGATTATTAGAAAAGATCATTAAGGCTCCTTGACGTATTCAATAGTGATGATAAAAGAGAAGGTGATAGTGGGTCACCTTGCCTGCCATGGCTAGAAGGAAAAAACCTATGGACTCACCATTCATGATAATCGAAAACCAGACATTCGTGATACACCTTTTTATAATCCGAATAAAACTATCAAAAAAACCAAACAAATTCAGGATTTGAAAGAGAAAATCCCATGAGAGATTGTCAAAGGCTTTAGCGATGTCCAATTTGAATAAGATGTTTCCTCCTCTAGAAGGGACATCAATGTCATGAACCAGCTCTTGAGCAAGAAGAATATTATCCAATATTGCTCTGTGTTTAACAAAACTAGTTTGGTTTGGGGAGATGATTTTAGGAAGCAAAGGGCTAAGCCTATTATTTATTAATTTAGCAATGAGTTTTTGAAAAAAGGTGCAAAGACTAATCGATCTAAAATCGCCCCAAGATTCAGGATTGTTAGTTTTGGAAATAAGGACAATAGAAGTGCTTGAAAAGTATTTGGGAATAGGATTTCCATCAAAGAAATCAATAACAGCATCAACTAGGTCAGTTTTAATAAATGGCCAACAATGCTAAAAGAAGTGGGTCGTATAGCCATCAGGGCCAGCAACAGAGTCAGTGTTCATGTTCTTAAGAGTATTACTAATTTTCTCTTTGGAAGGACACATAGTGAGTAAATGATTATCCTCACTGTTAATCATAGAAGGGATAAGATGGGTGTTTGATAAAGTTCCCAGCAACGGATTAGAATTTAATAAAGTTTGGAAATGATGTATGATAGAATCCTTAATATCATTGTTATCGATTATCCATTCACCATTAGAGTTCTTAATTTTCTTAATTGAGTTTAAGGCTTTCTGTTTATTACAAATGGCATGAAAATACCTGGTGTTTCTATCACCATCAACAATATGTTTGCTTGCAGCTTTTTGACGACAATAGGTTTCTTCCATGTTTTGATAATTAACCAAGTGATTCTTGGCAATGTTCAACTCCTCAAGTTTACTGGGATCTTGAGACGTTTCAAGAGAACAAACCTCTTGTTCCATAGCTTTAAGATTTGTGAAAAGGTTTTAAAATGTGTTTGTTCCAATTGAGATTTTGTTTAAGTCTTTTGAGCTTAAGCCAAAGACGAGTCATACCTTTAACGTAATTATCCGAAAACAGGGCCATCCAATTAGTGAAAGTGTCATTGGTGAAGTCACTAGGGTCCACATATTTTGAAATCGAAAGGAGAGGGAGGGGGTTGGATTTGAAGGAAATCAAAAGGGGAGCATGGTCGACAAAGTTCGCTCAAATGCTCAACAATGGTAGTAGCCACCGATTGATCCAAAGAGAATTAAAGAGGGTCCTATCAAGACGCTAAAGTCTAGAGTTGTGCCACGAAGTTAGACAAACCAATGTCGATCGCAATCAAGGATCATATTTGAGAAGTCCTCCATGGAATGAAGGTTAGAGAACATCCTCCCCTTCTTCAACTAGCTATGATAGTATTGAAATCACCTCCAACCAACTAGGAAAGGTGAGGGAAGGGTGCTTAAGTGATTCCAAAGGATGTTCCTATTCTATTACAAGAAGCATAGATAAAAGAGCCAAAAGCCGATAAGTCACCTAAGGAGATTTTGACATTAACCAATTGGTCAAGATCATCAATGATGGAAATGATGATGGAGTTGTGCCAAAAGCACCAAATTTTATTATTAAGATTGAAGAATAAATTATGAAAACCAAGGGATCTGACAAAAAGCAATCTTAGAAGAATTAATGAAAGGTTCAATAAGAACAAGTAACTTATTATGAACAAAAGACTCTAACACGACAAGGAGTGAAGAGACCCACAAACCCGGATATTCCAAATAAGAAAATTAATCATAAGGGGACAACCAAAAGGGAAAAGAAAAAAGGAAAAGAAAGAGAGGAGAGAAATGATGACACATTACTTGTGTGGGTGAAGAGCGAGTGGTTCTAGTGAGGTTATTATTAGAAAATTTTGCTTTGTAGGGTTTTTTTTGAACAATTTGGGTCTATCGTAATCCAAATTATCTCCATCAGAAAGTGATTGATTTTGGGTCGGAATAGTAGAAGAATCTATCAATGTTTTAGAAGAGGGGATTTCACCTTCTTCCGTATCGGATAGAGTGTGAGAAATTGGGTTCAATTGATTATCACTCAAGGAAATAGATGGGGAAGTTACCATTGTAATGCAAATATCTTTCTCAATATGTTCAAGCCATAGGGTCATCATTGTTTTGGTCCATTATATGATTCCCATTCAAATTGTTTAATTGGGTGTCCAATATAAGGCTACCATTCAGATTTTCAAGGATTTAAATGAAGCAAAGAACTATCATGGGAAACCATTATTACTAGGGTGAGGTTAGGTAAATTGCCATTGGTATCACACCCCTCAATGGTTATTTTAGTTAAGGTAGTGTTTTCCATAGGGAGGTGTAGGGAGGAGATTTCTTTTGAGTATTTTAGGCACATATGCTAGAGTAGTGGTTTTCCCAGTTCCATTAATGGTATTCATATTCTGTGGTAAATTTTTTCTGAGATTAGGATGAAGCACAAAGCATTCTAAGTGATCATGCCTGTGAATCTTGCAGTGAGTGCAAAAGATAGGGAAATTTTTGAATTCAACTTTTTGACTATATCCAAATTTTTTGGAGCCAATCCAAACCTCTTTGGGATATTTTTTGTGATGTCTATCTCAATGAGAATATGAGTGACAAATGGCCTAGATCTAGTGGTCGTTGCTTGGTCAATTTGGAGAGGCCTACCAAAAAGGCCGCCAACACAAACAAAACTTGATGAGTGACATAATGTATTCGCATATTAGGAAAAGCAAGCCAAAGAGGGACAATGGGAGATTCCTCTTTGACATCAAAGAGGGGCGACCATTTCAATAGCTGCATTTGGCAATTATGCACAAAGTAAGAACGATGAGCGAAAACCCGCGAGTAATCTAAATCATTTGAGAGTTGAATAAGAATGTGACGGGATCGATCAGACAGAAAGTACCGATAATTTTAAACTATGAAAGAAAGAGCGAATATTATCAAGAGTCGCCTAAGGAGAATTTACCCACCAAAGTGAACTTGAAGGGCTTAGCAAGTTTCTCAACATCCTGATCTGAACACATTACTGCCGGCAATCCATGATAAGATGTCAAAATGAGATTAACCGAAGCATTCGAGCTAGAGATCTTACCAGATAAAGCATCTTTGAATGATTTAACAATTGGTGCATTAACAGAATCAATCCGAAAACCTCAGAGAGTCGAGAGTAAAGCTAGTGCATCAGAGGCGACGGGGACCAGATCGAGCCTCGCCATTGCTCTAATCCAAGGATGTCACATACTGGGAGCCTAAGACGCCAAAAGAGACACGAAGAAAGTTACCCGAGAACGACCAATCCACCGAGGGGAATGCAAAATCGCCAAAGAGGGAGCACAGCCGAGAGGGAGAGGAAAAAAATGGTTTTTTTTTTGGGTTTAGATTTTAGGGTTTAGGGTGTACGATTTAGAGTTTAGGGTTTAGGGTTTAGGGCATTAGGGATATTTCTTTTAGGGTTTAGGGTTTAGGATTTGGGTTTAGGGTTTAGGGTTTAGGGTTTAAGGTTTAGGGATAATTTTTGGATTTTGGGTTTAGGATATAGGTTTTTTTTTTAAATTAAATAAATGGTAGGTTTAGGTTTATTTAGTTTATTTTAATTTTAATTTTTATTTAGGTTTATTTTTTATTTTTATTTAGTATAATTTATTCATTTTAGGTCTATTTATTTTTGTTTAGGTTTTTAAATTTAGTTTATTTTTCAGGTTTAGGTTCATTTTTTAGTTGAGTTTTATTTTTATTTTACTTTTTTAGGTTAAGGATTAGGTTTATATTTTATTTATTTTTAGGTAGTTTTAGTTTTTTGTAGGTTTTATTTTTTTAGTTTAGGTTTATGTTTATTTTTAGTATATTTTATTTTGTTTATTTTAAGTTTAGGTTATATTTATTTTAGTTCAGTTTATTTTAGTTTAGGTTTGAGGTTAATTTTATTTTTATTCTAGGTTTAGATTTTATTTAGTTTAGGGTTTAGGTTTTATTTTCTATTTATTTTGAAGTTTATATTTTAGGTTCAGATTTTTATTTAGTTTTTATCTCATTTTATTTTAGGTTTATTTTATTTTATTTAAGTTTAGTTTATTTTATTTAGTTTTTTTTAGTTTGGCTTTTTTAGTTATGTTTAATTTTTTATTTTTTTAGGTAGGTTTAGGTTTAGTTTACTTTAAGTTTTAGTTTAAGTTTTATATTTTTTAGGTCATTTAATTTATTTTATTTTATTTATTTTTAGTTTTAGTTCCAGTTTAGGGTTTAGAGAATTATGGTTTGGGTTTAGGGAAGATTAGGGAGGGTTTAGGATTTAGGTGCAGTATTTAGTTAGGGAGGGTTTAGGTTTAGGGTAGGTTACAGTCAAGATATTTGGAGTTTAGGTGAGTTTTATGGAAGGTTTAGGGTTTATAGTTTGGATTAGGATTTAGAGGAGTTTGGGTTAGGAGGAAGTTTAGAGTAGGGAGTAAGGCCTTATTTTGGGTTTAGGTTTTAGTTCAGTTGGGGTTGTAGTTTAGGTTAGTTTGAAGGTTTAGGGTTTATGGCATAGAGTTTAGGATTTATGGTTTAGGGTTTAGTGTTTATGGTTTTTTTTTAAAAAAAATTAAGTAAACCGATAGGTTTAGGTTTATTTAGTTTATTTTATTTTTGTTTATTTATTTTAGCTTATTTTATTTTTTAATTTTATTTAGGTTTAATTATTAATTTTATTTTATTTGGTTTTTTAATTTTAGGTTTATTTATTTTAGTTTATATTTTAGGTTTAGGCTTAGGTTTATGTTTATTTTTTAGTTTATTTTTGTTTTTATTTTATTTTTAAAGTTTAAGTTTTATGTTTATTTTTAGGTTTAGGTTTAGGTTTTTATTTTATTTTTTTAGGTTTATTTGCAGGTTTTATTTTTTTAGTTTAGGTTTAGGTCTATTTTTTATGTATCTTACTTTATTTATTTTTAGGATTTAGGTTTATTTAGGTTTAGATTTAGGCTTTGTTAATTTTAGTATAGTTTATTTTAGTTTAGGTTTAAGTTATTTTATTTTATTTATTTATTTTTATTTTAGGTTTAGTTTTATTTAGTTGGGTTTATTTTTATATATTTTTAGGTTTAGGTTTTTATTTTATTTTATTTTAGGTTTATTTCATTTTTTAATTTACATTTATTTTTAGGTTTATTTTATTTTATGCATTGGTTTAAGTTTTTACTTCTTTTATTTTTGTTTAGTATTTATTTTTTATTTTATTTTATTTTTAGGTTTATTTTTAAGTTTTTATTTTAAATTTTTTGTATTTTATTTAGGTATATATTTATTTATTTATTTTTTATTTAGGTTTTATTTTCTTTAGGTTTAAGGTTTTGGGATTTAGGGTTATTAGGGTTTAGGTTTTTAGGTTTAGGGAAGGTGTTTGATTTTAGGTTGTGGCCTGGGTTTAGGCTCAGTGATGTTTTGGTTTGGGTTAGGGTTTAGGGTGGTGGGGTTTAGGGTTTAGGGTTTAGGGTGGGGGTAGGATTTTGGGCTCATTGGAGGTTTGAAGTTTAGGGTTAGTTTTTGGGTTTAGGGTGGGTTTATGTTTTTGGATTTAGGGTTTTGGATTTTTTTTTAAATTAAGTAAATCGATAGGTTTAGGTTTCTTTAGTTTATATAGTTTATTTATTTATTTATATATTTAATTTAGTTTATTTTATTTTTTAATTTTAGTTTTGTTTATTTTTTATTTTTATTTAGTTTAGTCTATTTATTTTAGGTTTACTTATTTTAGTTTAGGTTTTTTATTTTAGTTCATTATTTAGGTTTAGGTTTAGGTTTAGTATTTTAGTTGAGTTTTATTTTTATTTTATTTTTGAGGTTTAGGTTTTACTTTTTATTTTTATGTTTAGGTTTAGGTTTTTATTTGTTTTTTTTAGGTTCAATGACAGTTTTATTTGGGTTGTTTTTTTAGGATTTCATTTTTAGTTTAGGTTTAGATTTATTTTTAGTTTATTTTATTTTAGTTATTTAGGCTTCTGTTTAGGTTTAGTTTATTTTAAATTTAGGTTTAGGTTTTATTTTTTATTTTTTTAAGTTTAAGTTTTTTTTAGATTAGGGTTTAGGTTTTATTTTTTATTTATTTTTAGGTTTTATTTTAAGGTTTAATTTTTAGGTTTAGATTTTCATTTTGTTTTTATTTTATTTTATTTTAGATTTAATTTATTTTTATTTTACATTTAGTTTTTATTTTATTAAGGTTTTTTATTCTTAGGTTTATTTTATTTTTTTTATGTTTAGTTTTGGTTTTTCTATATTTTATTTTAGTATATTTTTATTTTTTATTTGATTTTATTTTTAGGTTCAAGTTTAGGTTTACATTTAGGTTTAAATTTTATTTATTTATTTTATTTTATTATGGTTTATTATTTTTATTTATTTTCTTTTTAGGTTTTATTTAGTTTAGGTTTAAGTTTGTCTTTTTGGGTTTTAGTTAGATTTGGGGTTTTTTTAGTTTAGGTTTAGGGTTTAAAGTGTATTTGGTGGTAGGTTTAGGGTTTTAGTTTAGGGTTTTCTTTTGTTTGTTTAGGGTTTAGGCTGTGTTTTAGGTTTAAGGATTTTATGCTTTAAGGTTCTGGTTGTAAGGTTTAGGGTGTAGGATTTTAGTGTTTAGCATTTAGGTTTAGGTTAGTTAGGTTTAGGGTTTCTTTAGTTTATAGTGTATTAGTTTTAGGGTTTTTAGTTTAGGTTTTTGGATTTAGCAGTTTAGGGCTTAGGATTTATGGTTTAGTGTTTATTTTAAAAAAAAATAGTAAACCAGTAGGTTTAGGTTTATTTAGTTTATTTTTAACTTATTTTAATTTAGTTTATTTTTTATTTTTATTTAGGTTTGTTTTTATTTTTATTTAGTTTGGTTTATTTATTTTAGTTTATGTTTTATTTTAGTTTATCTTTTAAGTTTAAGTTTAGGTTTATGTTGATTTTTTAGTTTAGTTTTATTTTTATTTTATTTTTTAGGTTTAGGTTTTATTTTTCCTTTTTAGGTTTATGTTTTATTTATTTTAGTTTAGTTTATTTTAGTTTGGGTTTGGGTTTATTTTATTTTTATTTTAGGTTTAGGTTTTTTTTAGTTCAGGATTTAGGTTTTATTTTTTTTTTAGTTATTTAGGTTTATTTTAGTATATTTTATTTTATTTATTTATTAGGTTTAGGTTTAGGTTATATTTATTTTATATTTTTTAGTTTAGGTTTGAGGTTTATTTTATTTTTTATTCAAGGTTAAGATTTTTTTTTTGGGTTTAGGTTTATTTATTATTTAAAGTTTATCTTTTATGTTTAGATTTTATTTAGTTTTATCTCATTTTATTTTAGGTTTATTTTATTTTATTTTAAGTTTAGTTTTATTTTATTTAGGTTTTCTATTTAGTTATTTTTAAAAGTTTAATTTTTAATTTTATTTTTTTAGGTTTAGGTTTAGTTTAGGTTTAGTTTAAGTTTTAGTGTTATTTAGGTTATTTATTTATTTTATTTTGAGGTTTTTATTTTTTAGAGGTTTTAGGGTTTTTAGTTTAGGGTTTAGGAAAGATTAGAGGTGATTTAGGGTGAGGTGGAAGGAGGGGAGTTTAGGTTTAGGTCACTTAGGGTTTAAGATTTATTTAGATTTTAATGAGAGTAGTTTAGTGTTTAGTTTATGGTTTTAGGATTAGATATGGTTAGGTTAGGGTGGGTTAGGAGGTGGTGTATTTGGTGGTGGTTTTTAGGATTTAGGATTTAGGGTTTAGGTTTAGTTTAGTAAGATTAGTAGGTTGGATTTAGTTTAAAGTTTGAAGTTTAGGGAAGGTTGGGTAGGATTTATGGTTTAGGGTAGTTATTTTTTAAAAAAAACAAAAGTAATTAGGTGGTTGTTTAATTTATTTTGTTTTGTTTATTTTAGTTTATTTTATTTTTATTTTATTTAGGTTTAATTATTATTATTTTATTTTTTTATTTTATGTTTATTTATTTTAGTTTATATTTTAAGTTTAGCTTAGGTTTATGTTTATTTTTAGTTTATTTGTGTTTTATTTTTATTTTAAGGTTTAAGTTTATGTTTATTTTAGGTTTAGGTTTAGGTTTTTATTTTATTTTTTTAGGTTTATTTGCAGGTTTTATTTTTTTAGTTTAGGTTTAGGTCTATTTTTTATGTATCTTACTTTATTTAGTTTAGGATTTAGGTTTAGTTTATTTTAGGTTTAGATTTAGGCTTTGTTAATTTTAGTATAGTTTATTTTAGTTTAGGTTTAAGTTTATTTTATTTTATTTATTTTATTTATATTTTTATTTTAGGTTTAGTTTTTATTTTTAGTTTAGGATTTGGGTTTAATTTTTTATATATTTTTAGGTTTAGGTTTTTATCTTATTTTATTTTAGGTTTATTTCATTTTTATTTTACATTTATTTTTATTTTATTTAGGTTTTTTATTTTGAGGTTTATTTTATTTTAAACTTTGGTTTAAGTTTTTACTTATTTTATTTTGTTTAATATTTATTTTTTATTTTAGTTTATTTTTAGGTTTATTTTTTAGTTTTTATTTTATATTTTTTTGTATTTTAATTAGGTATATATTTATTTATTTATTTAGGTTTTATTTTCTTTAGGTTTTAGGTATAGGGTTTAGGGTTTGGGATTTAGTAAGGGTGGGTGTTTATTTTAGGGTTTAGGTTTAGTTTTGGGGTTAAGGTTTTGATTTTGTGGGTTTAAGATTTAGAGATTAGGTTTATGGTGGTTTAGGGTTTTAGGTTTAGGGTTTAGGGTTTATGCTTTTAGGTTTTGGTTTGGGATTTTAGTTTAGGGTTGGAGGTTTAAGGTTGTAGTTTTAGGGTTAATTTTTGGGTTTAGGGTGGGTTTATGTTTTCAGTTTTAGGGTTTAGAATTTTTTTAAAATTAAGTAAATCAATAGGATTAGGTTTCTTTAGTTTATATAGTTTATTTATTTATTTTAGTTTATTTTATTTTTTAATTTTATTTTTGGTTTATTTTTTTTTTTAGTTTAGTCTATTTATTTTAGGTTTACTTATTTAGGTTTTTTATTTTAGTTTATTATTTAGGTTTAGGTTTAGGTTTAGTATTTTTTTAGTTGAGTTTTATTTTTATTTTACTTTTGAGGTTTAGGTTTTACTTTTTATTTTTAGGTTTAGGTTTAGGTTTTTATTTGTTTTTTTAGGTTCACGTATTAGGTTTTTATTTTAGGTAATTTTTAGGATTTCATTTTTAGTTTAAGTTTAGATTTATTTTTAGTTTATTTTATTTTAGTTAGTTTAGGCTTCTATTTAGGTTTAGTTTATTTTAAATTTAGGTTTAGGTTTTATTTATTTTTGTTTTAGGTTTAGGTTTTTTTTAGATTAGGGTTTTTATTTTTTATTTTATATTTTATTTTATGGTTTAATTTTAGGTTTAGATTTTTATTTATTTTATTTTATTTATTATTTTATTTTATATTTTATTTTATTTAAAAGTTTTTTATTCTTAGGTTTATTTTATTTTTTTAAGTTTAGTTTTGGTTTTTCTTTATTTTATTTTTGTATATTTTTATTTTTTATTATATTTTATTTATAGGTTTAGGTTTAGGTTTAAATTTTAGTTTAAATTTATTTATTTATTTTATTTTATTCAGGTTTATGTTTTTTATTTATTTTCCTTTTAGGTTTTATTTAGTTTAGGTTTAAGTTTATTGTGGTTTAGGGTTTATTTGGGTTTAGGGTTTAGGTTTTAGAATTTAGTGTTTAGCTGGTTCAAGGTTTTTAGGGTTTAGGGTTAGTTTTTAGTTATTGTTTATTTTTTAGGTTTAGGATTTAGTTTTGTGGATTTTATGCTTGGGAGTTAAGTGGAGGGCAGGATTTTAGTGTTTAGGGTTTAGGGTTTAGGTTTGGGAGGTTAGTGGTTAGGGTTTATGGTATAGGTGTATTTTAGAGGTTTAGGGTTTTAGATTTAGCGATTTAGGGCTTAGGATTTAGGGTTTAGTGTTTATTTTAAAAAAAAATTAGTTAACCAGTAAGTTTAGGTTTATTTAGTTTATTTTTTACTTATTTTAATTTAGTTTATTTTTTATTTTTATTTGTTTTTATTTTATTTAGATTTATTTTATTTATGTTTTGTTTTAGTTTATCTTTTAAGTTTAAGTTTAGATTTATGTTGATTTTTTAGTTTAGTTTAATTTTTATTTTATTTTTTATGTTTACATTTTATTTTTTATTTTTAGGTTTAGGTTTTATTTATTTTAGTTTAGTTTATTTTTGTTTGGGTTTAGGTTTATTTTATTTTTATTTTAGGTTTAGGTTTTTCTAGTTCAGGATTTAGGTGTTATTTTTTTAGTTTAGGTTTAGGTTTATTTTTAGTATATTTTATTTTATTTATTTTATGTTTATGTTTAGGTTTAGGTTATATTTATTTTAGTTCAGTTTATTTTAGTTTATGTTTGAGGTTTATTTTATTTTATTCATGGTTTAGATTTTTTTTAGTTTAGGGTTTAGGTTTTATTTTCTATTTATTTTGAAGTTTATCTTTTAGGTTTAGATTTTTATTTAATTTTTATCTCATTTTATTTTAGGTTTATTTTATTTTTTTATTAAGTTTAGTTTTATTTTATTTAGGTTTTTTTTAGTTTGGCTTTTTTAGTTAAGTTTAATTTTTAATTTTATTTAGGTTTAGGTTTAGTTTAGGTTGTAAGTTTTAGTTTAGTTTTTTCTTTATTAAGGTTTTATTTATTATTTTAGGTTTTATTTAAGGTTTAGGTTTTAGGCTTTTGGTCCAGTTTAGGATTTAGAGAAAGGGTTTTTTTTAGGGTTTAGGAAGATTAGGGTTTAGTGATAGTGTTTAGCGGTTGAGGTTTTAGGTTTAGGTTTAGTGGCTCAGGGTTTAAGATTCATTTAGATTTTAAAGTTTTGAGTTTAGGGTGGTTATAGGGTTTAGGATGGTAGGGTTAGATTTAGGTAGTTAGGAGGGTTGGAGGTTAGCTCAGTTTAGGGTTTTTTTGATTTAATGATTTAGGTTTAGGGTTTGTGTTTTTTGTGGGTAGGTTTTAGTTTTAGGTTTTTTTTAGGTTTAGGGTTTTAGGCATTAGATTTTAGGTTTTAGTTTATGTTTTTTTTTTTAATAAACTAGAGTTTAAGTTTATTTATTTTGTTTTTGTTTATTTATTTTAGTCTATTTTGTTTTTTATTTTTATTTAGGTTTAATTATTATTTTTAATTTATTTGGTTTTTTATTTTAGGTTTATTTATTTTAGTTTATTATTTGGGTTTATATTTATTTTTTAGTTTTATTTTATTTTATTTATTTTGGGTTTAAGTTTTATGTTTATTTTTAGGTTTAGGTTTAGGTTTTTATTTTATTTTTTTAGGTTTATTTGTTGGTTTTATTTTTTTAGTTTAGATTTAGGTCTATTTTTTATTTATCTTACTTTATTTAGTTTAGGATTTAGGTTTAGTTTATTTTAGGTTTAGATTTAGGTTTTGTTAATTTTAGTATAGTTTATTTTAGTTTAGTTTTAAGTTTATTTTATTTTATTTATTTTATTTTTATTTTAGGTCTACGCTTATTTTATTTTATGCTTTGGTTTAATTTTTTTTTCGATTTTATTTCTTTTTTTTATTTATTTTTTATTTTATTTTACTTTTAGGTCATTTTCTTTATTCTTTATATTTTTTCATTTTCTTTATTTCCATTTATTTTATTTTTAATTTTCTTTTAGCCTGTTTTGTGATTTCATCTAGGGCTCACTTTGCCAGGTTTGTGTTCTAGGTTTTGTGGTCAGGCTGCTGATTCTTGTGGCCTGGTGGCTCAGGGCCTAAGGCCTCAGGTTTGTGGTTTGTGGCTTGTGGTTTGTGGTAAGGTTTAGGGATTAGGGTTTTATGGATTTAGGGTTTAGGGTTTAGGGTTTAGGGTTTAGGGTTTTAGGGTTTATGCTTTTAGGGTTTAGGGTTTATGGTTTAGGGTTTAGGGTTTTTTAGGGCTTAGGGTTAGAGGTTTAAGTTTGTAGGTTTAGGGTTAGTTTTTGGGTTTAGGGTGGGTTTATGTTTTCGGATTTAGGGTTTAAGATTTTCTAAAAATTAAGTAAATCGATAGGTTTAGGTTTCTTTAGTTTATGTAGTTTATTTATTTAATTTAGTTTATTTTATTTTTTTTAATTTTATTTTTGTTTATTTTTTATTTTTATTTAGTTTAGTCTATTTATTTTAAGTTTACTTATTTTAGTTCAGGTTTTTTATTTTAGTTTATTATTTAGGTTTAGGTTTAGGTTTAGTATATTTTTAGATGAATTTTATTTTTATTTTATTTTTGAGGTTTAGGTTTTAATTTTTATTTTTAGGTTTAGGTTTTTATTTGTTTTTTTAGGGTCACGTATTAGGTTTTTATTTCATGTTATTTTTAGGATTTCATTTTTAGTTTAGGTTTAGATTTATTTTTAGTTTATTTTATTTTAGTTAGTTTAAGCTTCTGTTTAGGTTTAGTTTATTTTAAATTTAGGTTTAGGTTTTATTTATTTTTATTTTAGGTTTAGGTTTTTTTAGATTAGGGTTTAGGTTTTATTTTTTATTTATTTTTAGGTTTTATTTTAAGTTTTAATTTTTAGGTTTAGATTTTTATTTAGTTTTCATTTTATTTTATTTTAGATTTACTTTATTTTTATTTTACATTTAGTTTTTATTTTATTAAAGTTTTTTATTCTTAGGTTTATTTTATTTTTTTTAAGTTAGTTTTGGTTTTTCTTTATTTAATTTTAGTATATTTTTATTTTTATTTTATTTTATTTATGTGCCTAGGTTTAGCTTTTTAGTTTAAATTTTATTTATTTATTTTATTTTATCCGTTTATATTTTATTTATCTTCTCCAAGTTTTATTTAGTTTAGCAATTTTAGGTCCTTGTGGTGTGAGGGCCTAGGGCTCTGCCTAGGCCTGTGGCCTGTAACCCAGGCCCAGGGGGTCTGTGGTCAGTGGTTTAGGGTCTAGCTGGGCCTGGGTCACCTGGGGCTCACTATGGCTCAGGGCCTAGCCTGGCTACCCCCAGGGCTCAGTGGATCTTGCGCCTTAAGGCCAGGGTCCGTCAGTTTTATGGTGCAGGATCTTTAGTGTTTGTGGCCTGTGGCTCAGGCTCAGGTCAAGCCAGGGGTAGGATTTAGGGCTCAGTCACACTGCAGGCCTAGTCTTAGTTGTGGTCCCGTGCCTAGGGCCTGTGGTCTTTGGATTATTTAGGGATCAGATTTAGGTTTTAGTGTATTTTAAAAACAACCAAGAAACCAAAGAGGTTTAGGTTTATTTATTTTATTTTACTTATTTTAATTTAGTTTATTTTTATTTTATTTAGTTTGGTTTATTTATTTTAGTTTATGTTTTATTTTAGTTTATCTTTAAGTAAGTTTAGGTTTATGTTGATTTTTAGCTTAGTTTTATTTTATTTTATTTTTTAGGTTTTATTTTATTTTAGGTTTAGTTTTATTTATTTTAGTTTAGTTTATTTTAGTTTGGGTTTAGGTTTATTTTATTTATATTTTAGGTTTAGGTCCTTTTAGTCCGTGATTTAGGTTTTATTTTATTTATTTTAGGTTTTTTTAGTTTTATTTTATTTTATTTTATTTATTTTATTTAAGGTTAAGTTTTAATTTTATTTAGGTTTTTTGCTTTTATTATTTAGTTTAGGCTTTTATTTATTTTATTTTAGTATAGTTTTTATTTTTTTTATTTTTATTTTTTTAGGTTTAGGTTTAGGTTGAGGTTTTAGTTTAAATTATTTATTTATTTATTTATTTTATTTTAGTTTAGGTTTTTTTTATTTTATTTTTAGGTTTTATTTAGTTTAGGTTTATATTTTTAGCTTTTTAGGGTTTAGGGTTTATGGTTTAAGGTTAGTTCAGGGTTTGGGTTTAGGGTTCAGGGTTTGGGGTTTAGTGTTTAGGGTTTAGGGTTTATGGTTTTGGTTTTAGCGTTTAGGGTTTATGGTTTTGTGTTTTAGGTTTTGGCTTTATTATTTATGGTTTAGGGTTTTTAGGGTTTAGGGTTTGGGTTTAGGGTTTCTAGTTTAAGTCTAGGGTCCAGGTTTTAGTTTAGGGTTTAAGTTATTTGGTTATTTTTTTAATAGTAGAGAATAAATTAAGATTCAACATTTCTTCTTTTCGATTTCATCAACCAAGTAACACACCAACTTTTTTAAGACACAAGCGACAACATAGATAAAAAATGAGCATGCATAGAGCAAATCAAAAACCCTAGATAACTAGAATCATCTCTACTATAAAGACACAATTCCATAAGCAGTAGATCGGATTGGCCATTCTTCAGTTTCTATAGTTCCCATCAGAACCACCCCGACCTCTCCACCAGTGGGATCCACCATCATATCCCTGATCTCTACCTCCGCCACCACCATGGTTGTAATGTCTGTTGCTCCTCCCGCCACCATTAACACCACTGCTCTGACCACTACCACAATATCCACCAGCACCTCCAGATCCCCCACCGCCACTACAATAATCGCCACCTCTGCCTTAGCCTCCACTGCTAGATCTAGACTAGCCACCGACCTGATGTTTCTACCCCAAGGTTCTCGCTCATTCTGGGTTTAGGTTTAGGTTAAGGTTTATTAGGTTTTATGGTTTAGGTTTATTTTTAATTTGTTTAGTTACTTTAGGTTTGGGTGTGGTTTGGGGTTTAGGGGCTTTGTGGTTGTGGTTTAGTTTATTATTAATGTTATTTAGTAACTTTAGGTAAGGGTTTGGGGTTTAGGGTTTAGGGTAGGGTTAGGGCTTAGGGTTTAGAGTTTAGGGCTTAGGGTGCACGATTTAAGGTTTAGGGTTTAGGGCTTTAGGATTTATTCTTTTAGGGTTTAGGGTTTAGGATTTAAGGTTTAGGGTTTAGGGTTTTTTTAAAAAAAATTAAATAAATGTTAAGTTTAGGTTTATTTTGTTAATTTTTTATTTACTTTAGTTTATTTTAATTTTAATTTTATTTTAGGTTTATTTTTTATTTTTATTTAGTTTAATTTATTCATTTTAGGTCTATTTATTTTTGTTTAGGGTTTTAAGTTTAATTTATTTTTTTAGGTTTAGGTTCCTTTTTTAGTTGAGTTTTATTTTATTTATTTTATAAGCTAAGTTGTATTTTATCTTTTAGGTTTAGGTTTTAGGTTTTTTAGGTTTTATTTTTAGTTTAGCTAGTTCAGGTTATATTTATTTTAGTTTAGTTTATTTTAGTTTAGGTTTGAGGTTTATTTTAGGTTTAGGTTTTATTTTTTATTTATTTTTAAGTTTATTTTTAGGTATAGATTTTTATTTAGTTTTTATCTCATTTTATTTTAGGTTTATTTTATTTTATTTAGGCTTTTTATTTTTTTTATTTAGCTTATGTTTTTATTTATTTATTTTAGTTAAGTTTTAATTTTTTATTTTATTTTTTTTAGGTTTAGGTTTAGGTTTAGGTTTAGTTTTAAGCACACTTAGTCTTTTATTTATTTATTTTAGGATCCATAGTGGCCTAGGTTTAGGTTTTATGGTCATTTCATGCCTTTAGAGCTTTAGGGTTTAGGGTCTAGGGTTTAGGGCCTGTCAAGTTTAGGGTTTAGAGGGGTGTGGCTCTGAGGGTCTCGTGGCCTTAGGTCATCCTGGGGTAAGATTAGTTTAGAGCCCAAGGCCGAGCAGTATTATGCCTTGCCCATGGAGGGCCTGTGGCTTAGTGGCTGGATTTATGGTAGGTTTAGGGTATATGATTTTCTTTAAAAAAATCAATTAAACCGGTAGGTTTAGTCATTTAGTTTATTTAGTTTTGTTTATTTATTTTAGTTTATTACTTTATTTTATTTAGGTTAATATTTTATTTTATTTAGTTTGGTTTACTTATTTTAGGTTTATTTTATATATAGTAGGCTTTATGTATTTTTTTTAGTTTATTTTTATTTTTATTTTATTTTTAAGGTTAAGTTTTATGTTTATTTTTAGGTCTAAGTTTAGGTTTTAATTTTATTTTTTTAGGTTTTTTTAGATTTTATTTTTTAGTTTAGGTTTAGGTTCATTTTTATTTATCTTACTTTATTTAGTTTAGGGTTTAAGTTTAGTTTATTTTAGGTTTAAGTTTAGGTTTTTTTAATTTTAGTATAGTTTATTTTAGTTTTGGTTTAGGTTTATTTTATTTTGTTTGTTTTATTTTTATTTTAGGTTTAGTTTTTATTTTTAGTTTAGGATTTGGGTTTTATTTTTTATTTATTTTAAGGTTTATGTTTTTATTTTATTTTATTTTAGGTTTATTTCATTTTTATTTTACATTTTTTTTATTTTATTTAGGTTTTTAATTTTTAGGACTATTTTATTTTATAGTTTGGTTTAAGTTTTACATATTTTATTTTTATTTTGTTTTTATTTTTTATTTTATTTTATTTTTAGGTTTATGTTTAAGTTTCAGTTTAGGTTTTAGTTTAGGTTATTATTTTATTTTATTATTTATTTTATTTAGTTTTATGTTTTTTTTTTTTTATTTAGGTTTTATTTTCTTTAGGTTAAGCCAGTGGTTTATGGTCTGGGATTTAGGTCAGGGTTTAGGATTATGGTTTGGGGATTAGGTTGGATCCGCCATTGATTTAGGCATGTGGCTTTAGGCCTGGGTGGCCCAGGGTGGTTGTGGTCAGGGTTTAGGGTTTAGGTGGTGAGGGTTTAGGGTTTAGGGTTTGGGGTCTAGGATTTTTTATTTGTTTTTATTTTTAATTTTTTAAAAAATTAAGTAAACTCAAATATTTAGGTTTATTTATTTTATTTAGCTTCTTTATTTATTTTAGTTTATTTTATTTTTTTAATTTTATCTAAGTTTATTTTTATTTTTCTTTAGTTTAGTTTATTTATTTTTGTTTATTTTTAAGTATAGGTTTAGTTTTTTATTTTAATTTGTTAGGTTTAGGTTTAGGTTTTAGGTTTTTATTTTAGGTTTATTTTTAGGTATTATTTTTTGTTTAGGTTTAGGTTTACTTTTCATTTATTTTATTTTATTTAGTTTTGGTTTTGGCTTAGGTTTAGTTAATTTTAGGTTAGGTTTAGGTTTTATTTATTTTCGTTTAGTTTATCTTAGTTCAGGTTTAGGTTTATATTATTATTATTTTAGGTTTATTTTATTTTTATTTTAATTTTAGTTTTTATTTTCTTTAGGTTTTTTTTGTTTTGTATAAGTTTTTATTTATTTTATTTTTGTTTAGTTTTTATTTTTTATTTTATTTTCTTTCTAGGTTTATGTTTAGGCTTAAGTTTAGGTTTTAGTTTAAGATTTTATTTTATTTTATTTTTTCATTATATTTTGGATAGGTTTTATTTTATTTTATTTTTAGGTTTTATTTAGTTTAGGTTTAGGTTTTTAGTTTTTAGAGTTTAAGTTTTAGGTTTTTATTTTAGGTTAATTTTTAGGTTTTATTTTTTAGTTTTAGTTTACATTAACTTTTAGTTTATTTTATTTTATTTTTAGTCTAGGATATAGGTTTAGATTAAGGTTTAATTGTTTTAGTTTTGTTTATTTTAATTTATGTTTAAGTTTATTTTATTTTATTTATTTTATTTGTATTTTAGGTTTAGTTTTTATTTTCAGTTTAGTGTTTGGGTTTTATTATATATTTATTTTTAGGTTTATTTTTTAGGTTTAGGTTTTATTTAGTTTTTATTTTATTTTGTTTTAAATTTATCTTATTATTATTTTAGGTTTACTTTTCATTTTATTTAGGTTTTTTATTCTTTGGTTTATTTTATTTTTTAATTTATTTTATGTTTTTATTTATTTTAATTTAGTTTATTTTTATTTATTTTATTTTATTTTATTATGCTTAGGTTTAGGTTTTAGCTCTCATTTTTTATCTTTTATTTAGGTTTAGGTTTGTTATCTTTATTTTTAGGTCTTACTTATGTGTGCCTCGTGCCTTGTGATCCAGCCTGTACTCACCATTAGCCAGTACAGGTTGTAGAGATCAGGGTTTTAGGGTATGGCTCAGCCCATGTTAGGGCTTAAAGCCTAGGGTCAAGGCTCCAGTGCCTAGCTTTTAGCTTAGGGCCTAGGTTTAGGCCTAGGGTCTAGGCCTGTGGTTTAGGGTTTAAATAAAACCTAAGCAAACCATTATGTTTAGGTTTATTTAGTTTATTTTTTATTTATTTTAGTTTATTATAATTTTAATTTTTATTTAGATTTATTTTTTTACATATATTTAGTTTAGATTATTTATTATAGTTGATTTTTTATTTTAGTTTTTTTTCAGGTTTATGTTTAGGTTTATGTTTATTTTTTAGTTTAGTTTTATTTTTATTTTATTTTTTAGGTTTAGGTTTAGGATTTTATTTTATTTTTTTAGGTTTAGGTATTAAATTTTTTATTTTAGGTTTATTTTTAGGTTTTATTTTTAGTTTAGGTTAAGTTTTACTTTATTTTATTTTATTTTATTTATTAGATTTAGGCTTAGTTTATTTTAGGTTTAGGTTTAGGTTTTATTGGTTGTAGTTTAGTTTATTTTAGTTTAGGGTTAGGTTTATTTTATTTTGTTTATTTTATTTTATTTTAGGTTTAGTTTTTATTTTCAATTTAAAGTTTTGGTTTTATTTTTTTATTTATTTCTACCTTTTAGTTTTAGGTTTATTTTTTGGCTTAAGTTTTTATTTAGTTTTTATTTTATTTCATTTAAAGTTTATTCGATTTTTATTTTACATTTAGTTTTTTATTTATTAAAATTTTTTATTCTTAGGTTTATTTAATTTTTAAGTTTAGTTTAGGTTATTATTTAATTTATTTTAGTTTATTTTTATTTTTTATGTTATTTTATTTTAGGTTTAGGTTTAGATTTTAGTTTGGCTATTATTTCATCTCTTTATTATTTCATTTTAGGTTCATGCCTTTTTATTTATTTTATCTTAGGTTTTATTTAGTCCGTGCCTTTGGCTCAGGTTTTGGTTTTGGCCTTAGGTTTTGACTGGGTCAGGCTGTGGCCTGTGTGGTCTTGTGGCCTTATGGTCTTAGGGGACTCCAAGACTCCAGGGCCTGTGGCTCAGGGCCCAGTGGCCTGGGGATCAAGACTCCACCACCAGGCCTTGCCAGGGTCTGGCCTGCTGCCCAGTGGCCATGTGCACGGTCGTGAGCCTGGGTCCTGGGCCCAGGGCTCAGTGGCCCAGCCCCTTGGGCCTGGGCTCGAGGCCCAGGGCCTCAGGCCTGGGGCCTGCAGGTCTGCAGCCCGAGTGGCCCAGGATCTTTCAGAGCCACAGGCCCAGGGCTCAGTGGCCCAGGGCTGGGCCCAGGGCCTCAGGTCAGCCACTTCCATTTACTCCACTTTATCTTTACTCCAGGGCCCAGGGCCCATAGTCAGTGTGCCTAGGGCCTAAGCCTTGGGTCAGCCTAGGCCCATGGCTCTTGGCCTAAGATCTAGCACTCCATGATCTAGGGCCTAGTGGCTATGGCCTTTAAAACCAAGCAAACCAAGCAGCTCATTTTAGTATTCATTTATCATTTATTTTATTTTATTTCATTCTTTCTTTTATTTTATCCTTGTCTTTATTTTATTTAGCTAGACATATCTTTAGGTTTTTCATTCTTTTATTTATGCCTTTATCTTAGCTGGCCACACCCATTTATTTGGCTCAGCCAGGCTCATGCTCAGTGATCACTGGGCTCATGGCCTAGGCCTTAGCTCTGCCTTAGGGCCTTGGGCCTAGGGCTGGGCCTTTTAGGCCTAGGGCTCAGGCTCTAGGGCTCAGGGTGGCTAGTGGCTCAGTGGCCTGGCCTTAGGGCTCAGGATCTAGGCTCAGTTTCATTTAGCTTTATTTAATCTTTATTTTATCTTAGCTTATCTTATTTTTTTTTTATCTTGATTTATTTTATTTCTTTATTTAGAGTTTATTTATTTTAGGTTTTCATTTATCTATCTTTAGCCTATGTTTATTCTTTTAGTTTAGTTATTTCTTTATCTTTTTAAGCTCAGTTTTATTTCCATTTTAGGCTCAGCCTAGGCCCTTTAGCCCATCTTATGTCAAGGCCCAGGCTCATCTTAGGCCCATTCTCAGGTCTTATCTTTAGCCCAGGCTCAGGCCCATCTTTTAGCCCATCTTATCTTACAGCCTCAGGTCAAGCCTTAGCCTACCCTTGGCTCAGCTCATCTTTCATCTTAGTCCGTGCCTAAGCTCAGATCTTTGGCCCAAGGCCCATGGCCTAGAGCCCAGTGGCCCAGGGCCCAGGGCCCAGGATCTCAGGTCAGGCCAGGGCCCAGGGCGCCAGGCCTTACCCTCTCATCACCCACTCCATAGCTCAGCCCCAGGTATCAGTGGCCCAGTGCCTGGGCGTCAGTGGCCCAGTGGCCCAGGATCAACTGAGGCCCAGGCCTGGGCCTGGTCCATGGCCCAGTCAGTCAAGGCCTAGGGCTCAGGGCCTTGTGGGCCTGGCTGGCCTAGGGCCGATCAGGGCTCAGGGCCTGCAAACATGTGTAGGGCTCAGGTTGGCCTTTGGCTAGGTTTGTGGCCTAGGGCTCAGAATCCAGTGTCCGTGGTCTGGGGCCTGGCTGATCTTTTATATTACAAACCAGGGTTTAGGCTCATTTAGCTCACTGGGCCATTTTATTCTTTTTATTGCCTATTCTTCATTTTATTTAGTTTAGTTTATTTATTTATGTTTATTCTTCATGACAGGTTCTTTATCTTTAGTTTATTGTTTAGGTTTAGGTTTAGATTTATGTCATGTTTTAGTTTAGCTTTATTTTTATTATATTTTTAAGTTTAGTTCCATTTTTTTTATTGTTTTTAGGGTTCAGCTTTATTTAGTTGAGGTTTAGGTTTTAGGTTTTATTTAGGTTTTTTTAGGTTTTCTTTTAGTTTAAGTTTTGGTCATTTTTTTCTTTATTTTATTTTACTTAGTTTAGGGTTTAGGCTAAGGTTTTAACTGTTTTAGTTTTGTTTATTTTTTTTTAGGTTTAGGTTTATTTTATTTTATTTATTTTAATTTTATTTTAAGTATTATTTTTATTTTCAGTTTAGGGTTTGGGTTTTATTATTTATTTATTTATTTTTAGGTTTTATTTTAGGTTTATTTTTTAGGTTTAGGTTTTTATTTAGTTTTTATTTTATTTTAATTTAGGTTTATCTTATTTTTATTTTATGTTTAGTTTTTGTTTTATTTAGATTTTTTATTCTTTTATTTATTTTATTTTTTAATTTAGTTTATGTTTTTTATTTATTTTAATTTAATTTATTTTTTATTTATCTCTATTCATTTTATTTTGTTAGGTTTAAGTTTTAGTTTATGTTATTTTATTTTATTTTATCTTTGGTTTAGTGCCTGTTATTCATTATATTTTAGGTTTTAATTTACTTTATGTTTTAGGTTTTAGTTTTGTGGATTCCAGCATGGGCTTCAAAGCTAGGATTAGCTTTAGATTTGTGAGTTTTGTGGTTTTAAGGGTTGGTCTGGTCCGCCAGGGGCTCACACTAGGGCCCGGCTCAGGTCAAGGCCCAAAGCTCAGGTTAGTTAGCAACCAGATCTTGTGGCCTAGGGTGGCTCAGGGCTCAGTGGCTCAGTGCTGATAGGCAGAGGGCTTCCTGCCTGTGGCTCAGTGGTTTAGGGTTTTAAAAAAAATAGGCAAACCATCATAAGGTTTATTTAGTTTATTTTATTTATTTAGTATTATAATTTAATATTATTTAGGTTTATTTTACTTTATTTAGGCCAGAATTTATTTAGGTTTATTTATTTTAGTATATTTTTATCTTAGTTTTAGGCCTAAGCTAGGATTTTATTTTATTTTTAGGTTTAGTTTTAAATTTTATTTTAGGTTTATTTTGTTTTATTTTAATTTAGGTTTTTACATTTAGTTTATTTTATTTTATTTACTCTAGATTTAGTTTAGTTTTATTTTAGGTTTAGCTTTAGGTTTTACTGTTATTTAGTTTATTTTAGCTAGTGTGTCAGTTTATTTTATTTTGTTTATTTTATTTTTATTTTAGGTTTAATTTGTATTTTTAGTTTAGGGTTTGGGTTTTATTTTCTATTTATTTCTAACTTTTATTTTTAGGTTTATTTTTTAGGCTTAAGTTTTTATTTAGTATTTATTTTAATTCATTTTAAGTTTACTCTATTTTTATTTTACATTTAGTTTTTATTTTATTAAAAAATTTTATTCTTAGGTTAATTTTATTTTTTAATTTAGTTTAGGTTTTTATTTCATTTATTTTAGTTTATTTTTATTTTTTATCTTATTTTATTTTTAGGTTTAGGTTTAGATTTTAGTTTATTTTATTATTTTCTTATATTTTATTATTTCATTTAGGTTTAAGTTTATTTATTTATCTTAATTAGTTTCTTTAGCTAGTCAGGTTTAGGCTTTTGGGCTCAAGGCCTGTGGTCTTGGCCTTGGCCTGGGGCCTGTGTGGCTCAGGCTCATGACTCAGTGGCCCAGGGCCCAGGGCCTTGTGGCTCTTGGCTCAGACTCCAGGATGATCCATGGCTCTGGGGCCCACCCACTCAGATCTGTGGCTCATGGTCTTGCGCCTGGGCTGGCCCAGGGCCTGTGGCCTGAGCCCAGCGCCTGGTTCAGGTCAAGGTCCCTTGGGCCTCAGTGGCCCAGGGCTCAGTGGCCTGAGCCTGGGCCTGGCCTGGCCCAGACTGCAAGTCCAGCTCTGGCCCATCTTGAGCCAGGTCTTTTAGGCTGGCCTTGGCAAGCAGGGCCTGTGGCTCAGTGGCCCAGCTCTGGGCTCACCACTGAGCTAGGATCTTGGTCCAGGGGTCAGGTGCAGGCTCATGGCATGGTCCACACCTAGTAATAATTAAGGCTTAGTGGTCCATGGTTGTATTTTATCTTTATCTTTAAAATCAAGTAAACCCAGTGCTCATTTATTTACTATTTTTGATTTATTTTAGTTTATTTTAGTTTAATTCTTCATTTAGGTTTATTTTATTTCTTTGGTTTATTTATTTATTTTATTTATTTATTTTAGTTTATTTATTTTTTTATTTTAAGCTTATTTTTTAGGTCTCAGTTTAGTTTAAGCTTTATTTTGTAGTTTAGTTTTATATTTATTTTATTTTGTTTAGGTTTTATTTTTTATTTTTATTTCAGTGTTTAGGTTTAGTTTTTTATTTTAGTTTTTATTTTAGTTTTTGGTTTCTAGGTTTGCTCTTATTTTGGTTTATTTTTAGGTTTTATTTTTTTATTTTAGGTTTAGTTTATCTTAGTTTATTTTATTTTATGTAGTTTAGGTTTCAGGTTTAATTTATTTTGGTAGTTTTTAGTTAATTTTAGCAAGCCTTTATTTTTAGTTTAGGTTTAAATTTATTTTATTTTTATTTTATTTATGTTTTGTGCCTAGATTTTCTTACTTTAGGTTTTAGGTATTTATTTATTTATTTTGTGTTTATTTTAAGCTTTATGTTTTATTTAGTTTTATTTTATTATATAGTTTAATTTATATTTACATTTACATAGTTTTATCTTTATCCGTGTTTATTCCTGAGATTTATTTTATCTTTAGTTTAGTTTAGATTTTATTTTATCTTTATTTCATTATTATCTTCCCTATTTTATCTTTAGGATTAGCCTAGTTTACACCCTGGTTTTATCTTATCTTTTACCTTTTATCTGGGCTTAGGTGTTTTATCTTATCAGGTCTTTACCTTCAGCTAGGCCTCTTGTGGCCTCAGAGATCAGAGCCTGGGGTCCGTGGCCTGCCTGTGTGGCTCAGTGGCCTGGGGCCTAGTGAGCTCAGTGTCTTAGGGCCTGGCTTATGGCTCAGGTCAGTGGCCTAGGGTCTGGGGCCTAGTGGTCCAAGATTTCAGCTCTCATGGCTCAGGGCCTGGTGGTCAGGGCCTGGCTCAAAGCCCAGGGTCTTCCACATCACTGGCCTAGCTCAGGGCCTAGGTCAGTGGCTCATGGCTCATGATCAGGGCCTAGGGTCTGTCTAGCTCAGGACCTGTGGCTCGGTCAGGGCCAGGGTCAGCTTTAGGGCTAGGTCACTAGGGCTCAAGATCCAGGATCCAGTGCTAGCTTCAAGAGATCATGGATTAGTATTCCCTTTAAAAAAAAAATCAGTAAACCCGGTCTTAGTATTTTAGCTTTATTTAATCTTTTATATTTTAGTTTTATATTTTTTTATTTATTTTAGTTTATTTTATCTTTATGATATTCTTTGGCTGCCTTTTATCTTAGTTTATTTTCTTTTTACAGTTTAGGCTTACGCTCACGCTTTAATTATTTTATTTTATTCTTTTAGTAGTTTTATCTTTATCTTTTACGTGTAGGTTTTATCTTATTTTCTTTAGGTTTAGGTTTTAAGTTTATTTTAGGTATTTTTTAGTTTATTTTAGGTTTATTTTTGTTTATTTATCTTTAGTTTAGTTTAGTCCATAGGTTTAGGGTACTTTATCTTTATTTTATCTTTGTATTAAGCTCTTTTAAATCTAGTGTTTAGGTTTTATTTTCATTTATTTTAGGTCTTTAGGTTTTTTTAGGTTTATTTATCTTATCTTTAATATACTTTAGTTCAATCTTAGGTTCCATTTTATTTTAATTTTTATCTTATCTTGCAGGGCTCATTTATTTACCTTTTAAGTCATTTTAGGCCTAAGTTTCTTTAGGTTTTCCAAGACGGTCTAGTGGCTCAGTGATCATGGTCACTGAAAATTAGCCTTTTGGTTTAGAGTCAGGTTCTTTTAATGTATCTTTATCTTGTTATTTTCAAAATTAAGCAACTGGTAGGTTTAGGTTTATGTAGTTTATTTTAAATCATTTGAGTTTAATTTATTTTTATTTTTAGGTTTTAGTTTAGGTTTCTTTTTTATCTTTTAGATTTAGGTTTTGTTTTATTTTAGGTTTATTCTTCAGTGTTTATTTTCATTTTAGTTTGTGTATCTTAAGATATTTGTTTATGTAGTACATTTTAGTTTAGTAGGGTTTAAATTTAATTTATTTTAGTTCAATTTATTTTAGTTTAGGTTTAGATTTATTTTATTTTTATTTTATTTGTATAATAGGTTTAGGTTTTTTTTATTTTAGGGTAAAGGTTTTATTTATTTATTTTAAAGCTTATTTTTTAAGTTTAGGTTTTATCTTTGTTTTATTTTATTACATTCTCTAGCTTTTAATTTATTTTTTATTTTAGTTTTAGTTTTATTTTATTTAAGTTTTTACCTTAGGTTTATTTATTTTAGGTTTTTATTTATTTTATTTTTGTTTATTTTTATTTTTCTCTTTTATTTTATTTTTAGGGTTAAGTTTAGGTTATAATTTAGGTTTTTATTTTATTTTAATATTTTATTTTATTTAGGATTAAGTTTATTTAATTATTTTTTTTATTTTATTTAGTTTAGGTTTAGGTCTTTAGGTTTTCAGAGTTTAAAGTTTAGGGTTTAGGGTTTAGGGTTAGTTTAGGTAGGGCCAGGGTAGCAGGTTTAGGGTTTAGGATTTAGGGTTTAGGGTTTAAGATTTAGGGTTGTGGTTAGGGTCTGCTCAGCTTTGTGGTTTAGTGTAGTGTCAGTCAGTGGTCCAAGATTTAGAGTTTTATGATTTATGATTTAGAGTTATGGTTATGGTTTAGGGTTTAGAGTTTAGGGTTTAGGTTTTAGGATTTAAGGTTTAGGACTTATGTTTAGGGGTTAGGGTTAGTTTAGGGTTTAGGGTTAGTTTTAGGGTTTATGGATTTCTTTTTTTAAAAAAAATTAGGTAAATCGATAGGTTTAGGTTTATTTAGTTTATTTAGTTTTTTATATTTTCTTTTGGTTTATTTATTATTTTTATTTAGTTTTGCTTATTTATTTTAGTTAAGGTTTTTTATTTTAGTTTATTTGTTAGGTTTAGGTTTAGGTTTATCTTTAATTTTTAGTTTAGTTTTATTTTTATTTTATTTTAGTGTTTTATCTTTTATTTTAGGTTTTTTTTTGGATTGGTTTATTTATTTTATTTTTTAGGTTAATTTTTTTTGTTCAGTTTAGTTTAGTTTAGTTTAGGTTTAGGTTTACTTTATTTTATTTATTTTTGGTTTAGATTTATTTTTAAATTTAGGGTTTAGGTTTTATTTTTTATTTATTTTTAGGTTTATTTTTTAGTTTTAGGTTTTTATTTATTTTGTTTTAGTTTAGTTTTATTTTTTTATTTTATTTTTAGGTTTCAGTTTGGTTTTAGGTTTTAGTTTAGGTTTTTATTTTATTTTATTTTTCTTATTTTATTTAGGTTTAGGTTTTTCATTTATTTTATTTTTAGGTTTTATTTAGCTTAGGTTTTGGTTTTTAGGTTTTTAGGGATTAGGGGTTCAGGATTTGGGTTCGCTTAGTTTAGGGTTTATAGTTAGGGTTTTTTATTTATGTATTTTAATTGTTATTTTTTAAAATTAAGTAAACTGGTAGGTTTAGGTTTATGTAGTGTATTTTTTATTTATTTAAGTTTAATTTATTTTTTATTTTTAGGTTTATGGTTAGGTTTTTATTCTATTTTTTTAGGTTTAGGTTTATGTTTTTATTTTAGGTTTATTTTAACTTTTTATTTTTGATTTTAGGTTTAGGTTTATATTTAGTTTATTTTGTTTTATGTAGTATAGGTTTAGGTTTAGGTTTAGGTTTAGTTTATTTTAGGTTTAGGTCTAAGTTTAGTTTATTTTAGTTTAGGTTTAGATTTATTATATTTTTTTATATTTATATTTTAGGTTTAGGTTTTTTTTTACTTTAGGGTTAGGTTTTACATATTTATTATTAGATTTATTTTTTAAGTATAGATTTTTATTTAGTTTTATTATATATATTTTAGCTAATTTTATTTTATTTAACATTTAGTTTTTTTATTTTTTAGGTTTCTATTCTTAGGTTTATTTTATTTTTAGTTTAGTTTGGGTTTTATTTATATATTTTAGTTTATTTTATTTTTTCTCATTTATTTTATTTTGCCAGGTTTAGGTTAAAATTTAGGTTTATCTTTTATTTTATTATTTTATTTTATTTAGCTTAGGCTTTTATCCATTTTATTTTTAGGTTTGGATCTTTAGGTTTAAGAGTTTAAAGTGGGGTTTAGAGTTTGGGGCCTGTGGCTCATGGCTCAGTTTTAGGCTCTGATTTAGTGGCTCAGGATTGTGAGCCAGTGTGCAAGGCTCAGTGGTCCTGGTCAGCTTTAAGGTTTAGGGCTCAGTGACAGCAGTGGTTTGGCTTAGAATTATGACCCATGGTCTGGAGCTCAGTGGCCTGGGGTCAGTATGGTAGGCTAGTGGCTAGTTGTGGCTCAGTGTCAGGACTGGATTTAAGGCCCAGGGTCAGGTTAATTTAGGTTTAGTTTAGAGTGGTCCGTGGTCCACAATTTAGTGTTTAGGGTTAAGGATCAGGTTTAGGGAATTCTTTTAACACAGTAAACTGACAGCTTAGTATTAAGTTTATTTAGTTTATTTATATTTTTCTTTTAGTTTTTTATTATTTTTATTTGGTTTAGTTTATTTATTTATGTTTCTTTATTTTAGTTTATTTTTGAGGTTTAGGTTTAGGGTTATGTTTACTTTTTAGTTTAGTTTTATTTTTATTTTTATTTTTTAAGTTTAGGTTTTATCTTTAATTTTTAGATTTAGGTTTAGGTTTTTATTTTATTTTTTTGGTTTAGGTTTTAGGTTTTTATTTTAGGTTCATTTTTTGGTTTACTTTTAGGTTTCTATTTTCAAGTTTATTTATTTTAGTTTAGCTTAGTTTAGTTTCGGTTTGGGTTTACCTAATTTAGTTTATTTTTGGTTTAGGTTTCCATTTTTTAAATTTACGATTTAGGTTTTATTTTTTTGTTTATTTTTAGGTTTTATATTTAGGTTTCTTTTAAGATTAGGTTTTTATTTATTTTATTTTAGTTTAGTTTTTTACTTTTAATTTTATTTTATTTTTAGGTTTCAGCTTGGGTTTGGGTTTTAGTTTAGGTTCTTATTTTATTTTATTTTATTATTGTATTTAGGTTTACATTTTTTATTTATTTTATTTTAGGTTTAATTTAGCTTAGGTTTAGGTTTTTAGGGATTAGGGTTTAGGGTTTAGGCTTTACGGTTAGTTTTAGGGTTTAGAGTTAGGATTTTTTATTTATGTATTTTACTTGTTATTTTTTTAAATTAAGTAAACTGGTAGGTTTAGGTTTATGTAGTTTAATTTTTATTTATTTGAGTTTAATTTATTTTTTATTTTTATGTTTAGGTTTAGATTTTTATTTTATTTTTTTAGGTTTTTATTTTAGGTTTATTTTTAGGTTTTATTTTTTATTTTTGGTTTAGGTTTATCTTAGTTTCTATTATTTTATGTAGTTTAGGTTTAGGTTTAGGTTTTATTTATTTTAGGTTTAGGTTTAAGTTTAATTTATTTTAGTTTAGGTTTAGATTTATTTTATTTTATTTTATTAATATTTTAGGTTTAGGTTTAATTTAGTTTAGGGTTTAGGTTTTTATTTATTTATTTTTAGGTTTATTTTCTAAGTTTAAGTTTTTATTTAATTTTTATTTTATTATATTTTAGCTTAATTTCATTTTTATTTTATGTTTAGTTTTTATTTTACTTGGGTTTTTTATTCTTAGGTTTATTTTGTTTTTAATTTAGTTTAGGTTTTTATTTATTTTATTGTAGTTTATTTTTCTTTTTCTCTTTTACTTTATTTTTAGGGTTAGGTTTAAGTTATAGTTTAGGTTTTTATTTAATTTTATTTAGGTTTAAGTTTTTTTATTTATTTTATTTTTAGGTTTTATTTAGTTTAAGTTTAGGTTTTAGGTTTTAGAGTTCAAAGCCTGGATAGGGCATGTGGCCTAGTGGCTCAGGGTCCAGGCTCAGGGTCAAGTTGTGGAGGGTTATGGATCAGGGTCCGGCTCAGCAAAGTGGCCCAGTATGGTCAGTAGATCCAGTGCTCAAGGCCTAGAGTTTATGGTCTGGTGTCAGTGGGCCCAGGTCAGCCATGGCTCAGTATTTGGCCTAGGCTTATGGTTTAGGGCCCAGGACCCAGGGTTTAGGGTGGGCCAGGGTTAGTTTAGGGTTTAGGGTTAGTTTTAGGATTTAGGGTTTAGGATTTAGTGTTTAGGGTTATGGGATTAGGGTTTAGGGTTTTGTTTTTTTTAAAAAATTAGGTAAATCGGTAGGCTTATGCTTATTTAGTTTTTTTTATATTTTTCTTTTGGTTTATTTATTATTTTTATTTAATTTAGTTAATTGATTTTATGTTCATTTATCTTAGTAAATGTTTTATATTTTAGTTTATTTTTGAAATTTTGGTTTAAGTTTATGAATACTTTTTACTTTAGTTTTATTTTTATTTTTATTTTTTAGGTTTAGGTTTTATCTTTTATTTTTAGGTTCAGATTTAGGTTTTTATTTTATTTTTTTAGGTTTAGGTTATAGGTTTTTATTTTTAGGTTTATTTATTTTAGTTTAGTTTGGTTTAGTTTAGGTTTAGGTTTACTTTATTTTGTTTATTTTGGTTTAGGTTTTTTTAAAAAATTAAGGGTTTAGGTTTTATTTTTTATTTATTTTTAGGCTTATTATTTAAGTTTAGGTTTTTATTTATTTAATTTTATTTTAGTTTTTACTTTTTATTTTATTTTATTTTTAGTTATCAGTTTGGGTTTAGGTTTTAGTTTAGGTTTGTATTTTATTTAATTTTTTTATTTTATTTAGGTTTAGGTTTTTTTAAGGTTTTATTTAGCTTAAGTTTAGGTTTTTTAGGTTTTTAGGGATTAGGGGTTTGTGATTAGGGGTTAGGGTTTAGGGTTTATAGTTAGTTTTAGGGTTTAGAGTTAGGGTTTCTTTATTTATGTATTTTATTTGTTATTTTTAAAAATTAAGTAAACTTGTAAGTTTAGGTTTATGTAGTTTATTTTTTTATTTGAGTTTAATTTATTTTTTTATTTTCATTTAGGTTTATTTTTATTTTTATTTACTTTAGTTTATTTATTTTAGGTTTATTTATTATAGTTTTAGTTTTTTATTTTAGTTTATTTTGTTTGTTTCAGGTTTATTTTATAATTTAGTTTTATTTTTATTTTATTTTTTAGGTTTTGGTTTTATTTTATATTTTTAGGCTTATGTTTAGGTTTTTAATTTCTTTTTTAGGTTTTGGTTTTAGGTTTTTATTTTAGGTTTATTTTTAAGTTTTATTTTTTATTTAGGTTTAGGTTTATTTTTAGTTTATTTTATTTTATTTAGTTTAGGCTTAGGTTTAGGTTTAATTTATTTTAGGTTTAGGTTTAGTTTATTTTCATTTTGGTTTAGGTTTTTTTTTAGTTTAGTGTTTAGGTTTTATTTTTTATTTATTTTTTGGTTTATTATTTAGGTTTAGGTTTTCATTTAGTTTTTATTTTATTTTATTATAGGTTTATCCCATTTTATTTTATGTTTAGCTTTATTTTTTTGGTTATTTATTTTAGTTTAGTTTAAGATTTTATTTATTAAATTTAAGTTTAGTTTTAATTTTTTTATTTTCTTTTAGGTTTAGGTTTAGGTTTATGTTTAGGTTTAGGTTGGTTTCATGTTTTGTTTTATCTTTTAATTTATTTTTAGGTTTTATTTAGTTTAGGTTTAGGTTTTATCTTTTGGTTTAAGGTGGGTATGGTCAGTTTATAAGTGTTGTGTTAGTGAGGTCATGGTTAGTGGTCAAGGTTTGCAGCCAGGGTTTTCCTGCCATGGTTTAGGGTTTAGGATTTAGGGTTTAGTTTTAGGGTGGTATAGATTTTAGGGTTTAGGGTTTAGGGTTTAGGATTTATGGTTTTAGGGTTTAGGGTTTAAGGTTTAGGGTTTAGTGTTTAGGGTTTTTAGGGTTTAAGGTTTAGGTTTTAGTTTAGGGTTTAGGGTTTTTGTGTTTTTTTTAATAAAGAATAAATTCAGATTTAACATTTCTTCGTTTCAATTTCATCAACCAAGTAACAAAACAAGTTTTCTATGACACAAGCTACAACATAGATAAAAAATGAGCAGACATAGAGAAAATTAAAATCCAAAATAATTAGAATTTCTACTATAATGACATGGTTCCATAAGAAGCAGATTGGATCACCGTTCTTCAATCTTTCTAATTCTGATCAAAACCAACCTGACCTCTCGAGTAGCGGGATCCACCATCATATCCTTGATCTCTACCTTGGCCACCACCATGGTTGTAACCTCCATCGCTCCTCCTGCCTTTATAACCACCACTGCAATAACCATGGCCTTTGCCTTCACCTTGACCACCAGATCTAGAGTGAGCTTGGTTGATGGTTATGTTCCTCACATCAAGGTTCTGCCCATTCTTAGGGTTTATGTTTAGGATTAGGTTTATTATGTTTTATGATTTAGGTTTATTTTATAATTTTTTTAGTTACTTTAGGTTTAGGTTTAGGGTTTAGGGTTTTGGGTTTATGGTTTATGGTTAGGGTTTAGGGTTTAGGGTTTAGGGTTTAGGGTTTTAGGGTTTATGCTTTTACGATTTAGGGTTTAGGGTTAAGGTTTAGGATTTAGGGTTTTTGGGGGTTTAGGGTTTAGGGTTTAGGATTTAGGGTTGTAAGTTTAGGGTTTAAGTTTATTTATTATTTTTATTTAGTTTAGTTTATTTATTTTAGGATTATTTATTTTATTTTATTTTTAGGTTTAGGTTTTGATTTAAGTTTATTTTTTAGTTGTATTTTATCTTTATTTTATTTTTAAGGTCTATATTTTATTTTTTTTTTTTTAGGTTTAAGTTTAGGTTTTTAATTTATTTTTTAGATTTAGGTTTTAGGTTTATTTTTATTTTTTATTTTTTATTTTAGGTTTAGGTTTATTTTTAGTTTATTTTATTTTATTTAGTTTAGGTTTAAGTTTATGATAAGTTTATTTTAGATTTAGGTTTAGGTTTTATTTATTTTAGCTTTGTTTATTTTTGTTTAAGTTAGGTTTATTTTATTTTTATTTTAGGTTTAGGTTTTTTTTGTTTAGTTTTAGGTTTTATTTTAAGTTTATTTTTTTAGGTTTAGGTTTTTATTTATTTTTATTTTATTTTACTTTTATTTTACTTTTACTTTTTATTTTATTTAGGTTTTTTATTCTTAGGTTTATTATAACTTTTAGTTTGGATTATGTTTTTATTTATTTTATTTTATTTTATTTTTATGTTTAGGTTTAGGTTTTTATTTTATTTTATTTTGTTTGAGATTATTTTATATATTTTATTTTTAGGTTTTATTTAGTTTAAGTTTAGGTTTTTAGGTTTTTAGGGTTTAGGGTTTAGTGTTTTATGGTTTAGGGTTTATGGTTAGGGATTATGGTTTAGGGTTTAAGGTTTAGTGTTTAGGCTTTAGGCTTTAAGGTTTTTGGGGTTTAGCATTTAAGGTAAGCTTAGAGTGTAGGGTTTTTATTTTTTAAAAAAATTATGTAAACTGATAAGTTTAGATTTATTTAGTTTATTTTTTATTTATTTTAGTTTATTTTATTTTTTATTTTTATTTTGGGTTTTTTTAGGGTTTAGGGTTTAGGGTTTAGGATTTATGGTTTATGGTTTAGGATTTAGGGTTTAGGGTTTAGGGTTTTTAGGGTTTAGGTTTTAGGGTTTAGGGTTTAGGATTTAGGTCTTACGTTTAGGGTTTAGGTTTTAGTTTAGGGTTTTTATTTTTCTTAAAAGAGAACAAATTGAGATTCAACATTTCTTCTTTTTTATTTCATCAACCAAGTAACACACCAAGTTTTTTATTTCTCCAACCACCACCTCCATATCCACCTCAGATCCCATCGATAGCTTTTGCCTTAGCCTTTGCCTGCTTGTGAGATCTAGATTAACTGGTTAATAGTGATGTTTACGTGAGTTATCAATTCTTAGGGTTTAGGTTTAGATTTTGGTTTAGTTTATTTTAGGTTTAGGTTTAGGATTTTTTTATTTTAGTTTAATTTATTTTAGTTTAGGTTTAGGTTTATTTTATTTTGTTTATTTTAGGTTTAGGTTTTTTTTAGATTAGGGTTTAGGTTTTATTTTGTATTTATTTTTAGGTTCTATTTTTAGGTTTATTTTTTAGGTTTAGTTTTTTATTTAGTTTTTATTTAATTTAATTTTAGGTTTATTTAATTTTTATTTTATGTTTAGGTTTGATTTTTTTTTAGGTTTTATATTTTTATGTTTATTTTTTTTAGGTTAGTATAGGTTTTTATTTTATTTATTTTATGTTATTTTATTTAGGTTTAGGTTTTTTTATTTATTTTATTTTTAGGTGTTTTTAATTTAGGTTTAGGTTTTATTTAGTTTAGGTTTTTAGGGTTTAGAGTTTGGGTTTATGGTTTGGGATTTAGGGTTTAGGGTTTAGGGCTTAGGGATTGAGTTTATGGTTTAGGGTTTTGTGTTGTAAGTTTTATGGTTTAGGGTTTAGGGTTTAGGTTATAGGGTTTATGGTTTAGGTTTTAGAGTTTAGGGTCTTAGGGTTAGGGTTTAGGGTTTAGGGTTTTTAGTGTTTAGGGTTTAGGGTTTAGGGTTTGTTCAGGGTTTAAGGTTTAGGGTTTAGGGTTTGTTTAGGGTTTAGGGTTTAGGCTAGTTTAGGGTTTATGGTTCAGGGTTAGGGTTTTATTTTATTTTATTTTATTTTATTCTTAGGTTAAGTAAACTGGTAGGTTTATGTTTATTTAGTTTATTTTTAATTTATTTTAGTTTATTTTTTATTTAGGTTTAATTTTCATTTTATTTAGGTTTAATTTTTATTTTATTTAGTTTAGATTATTTATTTTATGTTTATCTATTTAAATTAGGTTTCTATTTATTTTTTTAGGCTTAGCTTTAGGTTTATGTTTACATTTTAGTTTAGTTTTATTTTTATTTATATTTATATTTTTTTAGTTTAAGTTATTATTTTTTATTTTTAGGTTTAGGTTTAGGTTTTTCATTTATTTTTTTTTTCGGTTTAGGTTTTAGGTTTATTTTTTGGTTTATTTTTAGGCTTATTTAATTCACTTTAGTTTAGTTTAGGTCAAGTTTAGGTTTAGGTTTTTTATTTTTAATTTAGGGTTTAGGTTTTATTTTTTATTTATTTTTAGGTTTATTTTTTGGGTTTAGGTTTTTATTTATTATATTTTAGTTTATTTTTTATTATTTATTTTATTTTATTTTTAAGTTTAGGTTTAAGATTAGGTTTTAGTTTAGGTTCTTATTTTTTTTATTTTATTTCGGTTTACATTTTTTTATTTATTTTTTCTTTAGGTTTTATTTAGTTTAGGTTTAGATTTTTAGGTTTTTAGGGTTTAAGGTTTACGGTTTTGGGTTTAGGGTCTAGGGTTTAGGGTTAGTTTTAGGGTTTATGGTTAGTGTTTCTTATTTATGTATTTTATTTATTTTATTTTTCAAACTTTTTTAAAATTAAATAAACTAGTAGGTTTAGGTTTATTTAGTGTATTTCTTATTTATTTGAGTATATTTTTTTTATTTAGATTTATTTTTATTTTTATTTAGTTTAGTTTTTTTATTTTAGCATTATTTATTTTAATTTTTGTTTTTTATTTTAGTTTCTTTCTTCAGTTTAGGTTTATTTTTTAGTTTAGTTTTTTTTATTATACTTTTTAGGTTTAGATTTTATTTTATATTTTTTGGTTTTTAGGTTTTCATTTTTATTTTTTTGGTTTTAGGTTTTTTATTTTAATTTTATTTTTAGGTTTTATTTTTTAGTTTAGGTTTAGGTTTATTTCTAGTTTATTTTATTTTATTTATTTTATGTTTTGGTTTAGGTTTATTTTAATTTTAGTGTAGGTTTTGATATTTTTTTAGTTTAGGGTTTAGGTTTTATTTTTTTTATTTCTATTTTATTTATTTTTAGGTTTATTATTTAGGTTTAGGTTTTTATTTAGTTTTTATTTTATTTTATTTTAGGTTTATTTCATTTTTATTTTAGTTTTTTGCTTTTATTTTACTTTGGTTATTTATTTTACTTTAGGATTTTATTTATTTAATTTTAGTTTAGTTTTTATTTTTTTTTTATTTTCTTTTTAGGTTTAGGTTTAGGTTTATGTTTAGGTTTAGGTTTTGGTTTATGTTTTTTTTATTTTATTATTTTATTTAATTTTGATTTAGGTTTATTTATTTATTTTATTTTTAGGTTTTATTTAGTTTAGGTTTAGGTTTTTATCTTTTTAGGGTTTAAGGTGTAGAGATTGGGGTTAGTTTAGGGTGAGTTGTTGGTTTTGGGTTTAGAGTTTTTTTTTGGGTTTAGGCTTTAGGGTTTAGGGTTTTTTTGGGTTTAGGCTTTAGGGTTTAGGGTTTTCAGTTTAGGTTTTAGGGTTTAGTGTTTAGGTTTTAGGGTTTAGGGTTTAGTGTTTATGGTTTTAGGGTTTAGGATTTAGGGTTTAGAGTTTAGGGTTTAGGGTTTTTAGGGTTTGGGTTTAGGTTTTAGGTTTAGGGTTCAGGTTTTAGTTTAGGTTTTGGTTTTGGTTTTAAATAAAGAACAAATTCAGATTTAACATTCTTCTTTTTTGATTTCATACCAAGTAACACCAAGTTTTCAGACGACATAGAAAAAAAAATGAGCATGCATAGAGCAAATCAAAAATCCTTGATAACTAGAATCGTCTCTACTATAACGACACAGTTCCATAAGCAGCAGATTGGATCTGCCATTCTTCAATTTCTCCAGTTCCCATCAGAACCACCACTCTCAGTAGCGGGTTCCACCATCATATCCCGATCTCTCCCCGCCACCACCATTTCCTCTCACCATCATCCTTTGCTACCAGACCTCCATATGCACCTCAGATCCCCACCACTACTCTGAATTCTTTTCTCCTATGGGTTGGTTGTGTTCACATTAGGTTTTCCAATTCTTAGGGTTTAAGGCTTAGGGTTTAGGGTTTAGCATTTTTAGGGTTTAGGGTTTAGGGTACAAGTTTTAGTTTATGGTTTAAAATTTTTGGTTTCTTTTAATAATGAACAAATTCAAATTTAACATTTCTTATTTTTAATTTCATCAACCAAGTAACAAACCACAGAAGTGAGGTAATCAAATGACCTCCTTGGGGCTAGCTAAAGGCTTGTGTTCCCGGGATATCCAGACTATATACCCATTACCATTCAATCTTATACATGAAAATGAGAGAACCCAACATTCATAAACTTAAGCTATAAGCACATGCATTTATTATGTATTTATAGCTAGCATCATAAAACATATTATTATTAATTTATCATCTTTTGAAAAATACATTTAGATTTAATAGTGATAATAGCCATGCATATATTAAATTAAATTAACACATGCAAGCTTACATAAAGGTAATCCATTTTATTTTACTTGATTTTGAAAAGATGGATGCATGAATTCAAATGACATACAAAATTTAACATGATTGGAAAGAGGGCAATCAAATATAAGCATGTGATCATTCAACCAAACTAGTTCTTAATGACAATAAATCAAATAAGATTATTTAAAGAAAACTAAAGATTCTTAATTAATTAAGTTTTGGATTTGATTTGATTTAAAGAGGAGAAGAGAAATCATCACTTACTCTTTTAAACCCATTCCAACATTAGTGATTTGATTTAATTTAAGGAAATGTAATTAAGTTGATTTTATGCGTTAATGAAGTTAAACCCTTAATTAGATGAATTAATTACTCTTACCAATGTCACCTTAAAGTAATTAACTAAATAATTATGAGCCAACATGATATGCAATTGGCTGATGATTAATAATTAATTAGATTAAGGGACTTAATTAATTACTCTTATGGTTTTCCGACATATGTGGACTAACTATAATTTCATTAAACTCCTTCAGGTTATTAAATATCTAAAGATCTACCCCAAGATTTAATTAGTGTGATTATGATTTCAATTTGATTAAGTGATTTAATTGGTTAAATCTTAATTAATTTCATTTTAAAAAAGGGTGAAATGAATTGAGGGGGTTAACCATTCTTAGTTCACTTACTGTTGAACAATGATTAATAAACTTAATTAACCAATTTGTTACTATTCATGAGATTAATTAATCATTAATTAACTTAAAAGTGTAGTTAAGGTCTAATTAGTCAATTTTCTTAATTAAGTGAGCAATAAATCCCAAGAAAATCTTGGGAGGCAGAGGCATCCTATTAAATTAACCCACAAAATTTAGGATTAATTACTTAAGTAATAAAAAAGTAATTAAGCTAATTAATTTTGTAATTAAACCTTAATTACTTTTTAAAATTAGTATGATCATTTTTAATTAATTCTCCTCTAAAATACCATTAAAATAAGTATTTAGTTGCATTTCTTTATTTCTTTATGATTTTTCAATATTTTTAGAAGTTTTAACCATTAAAAATAATTAATTAAGCCTAATCAAAGCCTAATCCTATTGGCGAACACGGTGCACTTTCCATGTGGCACCAGGGTTACTTAAAACTTATCGACTCGGCTGTCTTGTATGGTGGGTGCCGCTCATGTCCCAAAATCGGATGGCTACAATTAATCCCACTTAGGATTAAATTAGATCGATCTAGTGGATCTAAACACGACCATCCATTCCAATCATGTGGAACAGACGGTGCCTGATCTAACGTCATGCGAGTGAGGGAGAATGATGTCCATCCACCATTGTTCACTTGATTTGAGATTACTCGAGCTCAGATCAATTCCAAAAAGATCCCACACCTTCACAACATCGATCGGCGGGGATCCAATGGTCAAGATCACAGAGATGCGAGTTTTCTTCAAAAATTTCAAACCCATTTTTGGCTAAGGATCAGTTTTGGAAGCGTGCAGGACTTAAGATCGTGGCTCAAAGATTGAGGAAGCTTCATCTTAGAGATGAAGCCTTCTTGATTGGATCAATTCCTCAATGTTCTCTTAGGCCATGAGCGATGATTTGGAGCTCATCTTTGATCAAGTCCCACCTCAGTGCTGAAGCTTGGAGATGATTCATTCTTGCTCGACAAAGCCTAGGGAAGGTTTGTGCAAAGTTATTTTGAGTTTGATAGAGAAATAAGGAAGTTAGGTAAAAAAATGGGAGTTTCCTAATTCAAGATGGATAGGAATGACATTTTTCGTTCAAGGAATAAGCTTGGGAGCTTAAGGAATGGCTCTAATGGCTTGTATTGGGTAGCTAGGACTCTAAGGAATGATCTTTGTGTGTGTTTGAGTGGAAATGAGGGGTTGTATACCCTTCATCTTGATCAGATGGTGGGATTGAGTTGGGCTTCTAGTGGTCATCTTCCCATCTTAGAGTTGGGTGGTAGGGTGGAGGTAGGCTACTTGGTTGGTTGAAGGTGTGGAGGTGGCAACCAAGGAGGAATCATGGGAGTCCTATGGGTTTCAAATGTTCCAATGGGGAGGGTGAGGTGATTTCACCTCCCATGGATAGCCAACCACCACCCTGGGTCAGTTCCTCGGTGGACCATTGAGAGATTACCAAGTGGCCAAAGAATGGAAATGACCACTTACATGGGCGATCTATTTCATGTGATGCCCTTGACCCAAGGCTAGAATGATCATTTGGCATTGGATTTGATTTGGGCAGATTTGAAATGAGCCAAAATTTCAAGTCAATTGAAGTTGATTTGGTTAGGTTTGGCTCAATTTGACTCATTTAGGTCAAATTGGGTTAGGTTGGGTCATGTTGACCAATTGGTCAAATTAGGTCAAACTAAGGGCTAGGTCAAGTTCATACTATCATTTGGATGTTTTGGCTCAATTAGTTTAGTTTAGTTTGGCTTAGATTTGATTTTTCTCATTTGAATTCATTTGGGTCAAAAGGGTTAAGTTTACCAATTTGACCAAATTGGCCAAATTAACTTGTTGGGTGTTGGTTTGGGTTTAGTTAACCAATTGAAGATGATTGTAGGCTTTGGTTTCAATTAATTTGGATTTGGTTTGATTTAGGCCAACTTGAACCTTTAGGACAAATAGTCAATTGTTAGGTCGTCATGGCTTTGGTCAAGTTCAACAATCAATTTGGAATGAACTTGAGCCATTGGTTACAATCAATTTGGTTTAGATCATTATTTGACCTAATTTGACATTTTAGGCCAATTTGGGTCAATTGGGTCAAGAAAATTGGGTTTTGGTTTGAATCAATTATAGGTCAAGTCATATTCAAATATTGATTTTGATTTAGTATGAATCATTGGTTTCAAGGATTTGGCTTAGGTTGCAATTTGGCTAGTTTGGGTTCATATGGGTTAGGGGTTGACTTAGTGACCAAGTTGACTTGGTTTGACCAATTTATGATAATTGATCAACCAAGGGTGATGGATAATCATGATGAGATGTTTTGATGGGCTTGGTTCAATCCAATTTAGGATTAGAACTTGGCTCAAATAGCTGTCAAATTGGCCACTTTGGGTCAAGTGGACCAATTGGGTTTAGTTGGCTTGATTTTGGGTTGAGTTTGATTTAGTTGAGTTTATATTTGGATTTGGAGATTTACTATATAAATTCAATTACAATTGGAGTTCAAATTGGTTTTGGTTCATTTGAACATTTCAAGTCAAAAGGGTTAAGTTGGGTTTGACTTGGGTTGATTTTGGTTTGGCTTGATGATTGTAGATTTTATTTATATTTGTGAATATTATTGAAGGTATGATTGATTCATGAGAAAATCAATTGAATTTGGGTTTTGGAATGAAGGAATTTGGCTAAGTCCATGGAGTTGGGTCATGTGGCTTAGGTTTGGATTTTGATTTGGTTTGATTTAGTTTTGATAATTTAAATGTATATTTCATTTAAATTTGTGAAGATGATTGAAAATATGATTGATTTGTTAGAAAATCAATTGAGTTTGACTTGATTTGGATTAAGATTTGGCTAAGTCCATGGATAGGTCATATGGCTTAGGAAGGGCATTAATTTAATTTGATTTAGTTTTGATCATTTAAATGTAGATTTGATTTATATTTAGCAAGATGATTAAAGATATAAATTGATTATGATAAAATCAATTGATTTTGGATTGATTTGAATTAAGATTTGGCTAAGTCCATGGGATAGGTCATATGGCTTAGGAATGGTTTCATGTTTGGATTTGATCATGGGCTTCAATCAGTTGATTTTGGAATTTGGGTTTGGATTTGGATTTGAATTTATTATTTGGATTGAACTTGAGGTTTAGTTTGAGAAGGTGAACATGGATTGGATTTGGGTTGTAGGGTAGGTGGATTATCCTAATTACTAAGGCATAATCTAATCCTATGGTTAACTCTTCTAAGTCTTTATGCTTAGGTTAAGTGTTTACCTAATTATTAGAAGTGTCTTATGACTAGGGAAGTCTTAGTGTCTAGAAGACTTCTATGTCTAAGATGGGAAGACTGAATTTGCACTCCAAAAGTGAGGTCAACAAGCATTAGGCTCTATTGTTATGCCCTTGGTGATAGATGATTGGAAGACCGAAGCCAAGTTTGACATTATAGACTTAGATAAATCTTTTAACGCTTTGCTTGGGAGAACATGCATACATGAGAACAACATAGTTCCATCCTCTCTACATCAATGTATGAAGTTTATGAGAGGTGGGATCATTTATTGTGTCAAAGGAGATCTCAAGCAATTTACAGTTCATGAGGTTGACATATATGAGAATGCGGCTTACTACCTCCCTCAAAATTGATAAGTCTATTCTCTCGAACTTGGCCAAAGTTTAGAAATAAAAGAAAAAGAAAAAGAAAAAGAAAAAGAAAAAAGAAAATGAAAAGAAAAAATGAAAAAAAAATAAAAGGGTGGAAATAAACTTGGAGGAGGAAGTGGAGCTTGACATTAGATTCCACCCAGTTCATTACTCCATTTGAACATATGGGTTGGATGACGACCTCCAGGGAGAGGAAGAGGCCAAGGTAGTGGGGTGGAAAACCTCTTTATTGGCCACCCAATAAAAGATATGTCCCACTATTAAATACACCTATCCATAAAGACTTAGAATCTAGTTCATATGATGTTAAGTCTTATTTGGTTAGCATACCAACTCTTCTCATAGATTCCCTTGGAGGTGACACTTGAGCGGATAGTGATGAAGACCGGGCTCCAAAGCAAAACATATCCAATTAGGCATTTGGGAACCTTAGCTCTAACCCACTTTCCTCTCAAAAGGCGGGTTTGGTAGTTAAGGAAGCCCCTAAGTCATCCACAAGTGTGAAGACTTCAAAGGTTCTTTGTGGCGACATCATCCTAGTCAAAGTTGATGTAGAACTTAAGGATAATTCATATAAAATTTAATAGAATTACTTTGATTGGTACTTGCCTTGTGTTCATAATTTAGCAAAGATAGGGTTAATCCAACATACTTGGTCAAATCATCGTTCATACTATTTTGAAAGAATATGTAAGAACAAATGCAAAAGCCCTCAATCAAGATTAGGTCTAATTGATCTGATGGGTCCAATCGATGATGATTACTTGGTCATCCAATCATTTAGAATTGATATGTCTTCTCAAATCACATTAACTCATATGAGGCTGTACTTAGAAACTTGATGAGATGATGATTTTAAAGTCAAAGATGCATCACTAGAGTTCAAAGAAGAGAGTCAAGTCCAACCATCAATGAGTTCAAGGAAATCAACTTAGAAATTGAAGAAGATCCACGCCCAACATACATCAGTTTTTTATTGAATGAAATCAAAAATAATGACTTAGTTAGGCTATTGATTGAGTTTAAGAACCACTTTGCATGGAGTTATGAAGATACAGATTGGCTCACGCTATCCATAAACTAGCAATAGAGCCTACTAACCCTATTAAGCAATCTCGGGCATGCGATTAGACATAGAATAATAGGTCATTTTAGACAAAGCGATCAATGCGGCTTCATCAGGAAGAAAAATACCCACGGTTTCTAGCATCATCGGTTAAGAAAAGAATGGAAAAATTCACATATGTGATTTAGAGATTTAAATAAGGCATGTCCAAAAGATGAATTTTCCTGAGTTGATGGTGGACATTGTCTCATCTCATGCAGTCTTCTCTTTCATGGATGGCTCATCTGAATATAACCAAATAAAGATGGTTTCTGAAGATGAAAGGAACATTACTTTTAGAACCCTGATCAGAATCTATTATTATAAGGTTAGGCCTTTCACCCATGATGGTGCTACATACCGGTGACTGACTTAATCTTTGATGAACTCATTCATTCATCATGTCATCATCAAAAGTAGAAAAGGAAGACCATCTCTTTGACTTGAGTAGTTTTCAAATAATTAAAATAATTCAACCTCAAAATTAACCCCACGAAGTGTGCATTGAGTAGCGAAATTCCTTGGTTTGTTGTCCACGGGAATCAAAATTGATCAGGAGAAGATCAATGTGTTATTAGAAATGCCACCCCCTAAAACTTTAACTCAACTCAGATCAATCCAAGCGCAGTTGGCATATCTAAGATGGTTTATATCCAACCTATTGGAACGATGTCAGCCATTCTCAGCACTTGTCAAAAAGGATGACAAGTTAAAGTGGAATGATAAGTGTGAGCATGCCTTCGAAGACATCAAGCATTTCGATGATGTGCCGGTTCTAGACCCTTATTACGGACTTTTCATTACTTTGTTGTGTTAGATGACTCTCTTGGTGCTTTGTTGGCTGAAGACAATGACAAAAGGATGGAAAACACACTCTAGTACCCGTTCATCTAATCCCTTTAAGGCTAATTATCCACCCATTGAAGCATTTCTTAGATTTAATCTTTGCATCCCAAAAGATAGAGCACTACATGCTTCCTCATAAGGTGAAATTAATCTCTAAGATCAATCCACTACAACATCTCATGACATGACCGATGCTATCTGGATGATTGGCATGGCGATCCATGATCCTCTCATAGTTTTGAATTTACCTTTGTACCCCTCCATGTGGTGAAAGGACAAGCGCTAGCGGAGTTCTTAAAAGCATACCCACTTCTTGCCAGTGATGATCTCCCTGATGAAAAATCATGAACTTAGGGGATACTAGCAATCATCATTGGGAGATGTACTTTCATGGTTCAGCTTCCCCTCAAAGAGGAGAAGAACCATAATTTACTATTTCAAGAAAAGTAGGGGTAGGAATAGTTCTCTTAACTCCAAACTGTGATGTGATGAGATCCTTATATCATCTGTTTAATCCTTGCACCAACATGAAGGCGAATATGAGGGGATTTGCAATGGGTTAGCCATTACTCAAGCATCCAGAACATCAACATCTTGAGGATTCTCGGTAGTTATCAACCAAATCATTATAAGGTTATAAAAGCTCCATCACTACCAAAAGTACAACTTGAAGTTGTTGGCCCAAATCTAGAGGTTACCATTTATAAGATTCCATGAGGAGAGAATGTCATAGAGTATGCTTTAGCCAAGCTTGTCAAGGAGTTGGCATGTCCGAAGGATGAGTCCATATCAATAAAGGTCCAAAATAGGCAAGTCTTATCCCTTATTGATATTGAACTCATCAAAAAGTACTCTATTGAATGGGAGGTTGCCATTGTGAAGAATGACTAGGAGTTATATTATAAGCAACCATTCATGGATTACGTAAATAAAAGCAAACTACCTCAAGAGATGTCCTAAGCCCACCATATGAAGTAGAGAACACTTTCCTATGCTCTTGTGGATGGTGTCTTATACCGACGGTCTTTTGATCATATGTAGTTACATTATTTATACAAAAATGAAGCCCATAAGATCATAACCGAGGTACACTCAAGATTATGTGGAGCCAACCATTTCGGACCAAAGATGAAAGCCAAGATCAAGAGACTAGGATACTCTTGATGATCAAAGATTGCATGGATACAGTAGGTGATGCCACCAATGTCAAATACACATTATGGTCTACACCATCCACCCAACATTCTACATCCAACATTGGCCTCATGGCCATTCAGTGTTGGGGTACCAACATAGGGTGATTGATCCTCCTTCTTCAGGGTCATCGGTTCATCTTAGCTGCTTGATTACTTTTCCAAATGGGTGAAGGTGATTCCATAGAGGGTCATAGCTATGTGATCCAATTTTTTAGGAACCATATCATATATAAGTTTGGAGTGTTTTGATGAATTATATATAATAATGGTAATGCATTTAAGTGCACTGAGATTAACAACTTTACTTAGAGACACAACAAAGATTGAAGATATTCTACCAATAACTACCTGAGGGAAAATAGATTAGCAGAAGCCTTCAATAAAACTCTCATCCAAATAAGACACTTTCGATAATAGCGATAGCGGCATGAGTAGTTGAAGCCTTGGGCTACCATACCACATATTGAACACTCTCCTACTCCTTTCTCCTTAGTGTATGGGTGCGAAGCCATTTACCATTAGAAGTCCAACTACCATCACTAAGGATAGTTGTGGGTAGCAAGATCACAATAGAATGCAAGTTGTGGTTAGAAGAGATCAAGGTTTGGATGAGAGATGCTGCATGTTAAAACCTTAAGTTCTACAAAGCTAAAATGATTTAAGCTCACAACAAGTTGGTCCATCCTAGAGGTTTTCAAGTAGGAGAGCTTATTTTAGTTCTAAGGAGACTGATTATTTCCCGTCGTAAGATGGGAGGCAAGTTTGAACCCACTTAGGAAGACCCTTTTTCCATAGAGAAGGCCTACCAAGAGGATCTTATCGACTTATTAATTATAAGGAGAGCGAATGCTTCCAATCAATGGGATCTACTTAAGAAAATATTATAAATCATGTTTGAAAATAATTATCATCAATGAAAATTCCATTTCGAATTCAATCTCTTCCATGTTGAAAGTATTCTTGTTTGCGAACTTGCCATGATGTATTTAGAGTAGGTGTAATGAACCCGAGCGATGTCCTATCCTTCATCAACACAAAACAAAAACAAACTACACACAAACATATAAAATAAACACATATCTTTGTCTCTACTTCTAAGTTGAGATAATGCCCCAACAACACTCACTCAATATTTTCTCTAGGTCGGTCGTCTTGCTAGTTTGTCACCCATGGTATTCTTATTTTGGAGGATGTAAGTGCTATGCTTTCCTTCCTTACTTGGCCATTGCACATCGATGAGCTCCTTGTTAGTTTGGTAGTCCTTAATGCATGGTGATAAGCTACCTCATGTTAGCTTTGTTTAAGAAGATGTGAGTGCTATGCTTTCTTCTTAGATTAGCCTTCATGCACTAAGGGTTGAGTATATTTGAGTTTATAAGATAAGTCCCCTAGTGGCTCCTTCACTGCTTCAAGTTTGGGTCAAGTCCTTCCTCGGCTCCCAGTAGTCACTCTAGGTCGGATAGCATATCTCAGATGTAGACTATCGATGATAAGTTTTGCTTGGAAAGTTGTAAGCCTTCAACTTTTCTATTGATCATTGCACCGAGCACCTAGGTTGGTTGGTTCTCACTATATGAATACACCACTCATCTTGATAGGTACACCTTATATTGGTTGGTTCTCGCATCTTAGGATACACCACTCATGGTAGATCTAAGTGATGCTTTTTTCCTTGAGTTAGCCATCATACACTTATAGGCTTTTTTTTCTAGGGCTTAGGATAATACCCCTAGCAACACCTCCCTTGTCAGCACTATATTTGGATCATATCTTTTGTGACCCCATTTAGACATTACTCGAGTTACTATTAGATTGGGTAGTTCCCCTTTCCTAGTTACCACCCCTTTAGTTGTAGAATCCATCTTGAGGATGTGCAAATTCTCCCTTGGTCTAGTAAATGAGATAGGTCAGACCTTTCTGATGTGGTCCCTCAACACCAATAGGGTCCATGCAAATATAAATAAAGTATATATTCACTATGGATTAGGAGGACACCCCTAGTGGTACCTTTTCCCAAGTATGCATCCTATCTTTAGGGTGTCACCAAAACTTCTTATAGGAATCGCCTGATTACTCTTGAGTTCATATAAGTCCCGACATTCACTTAGTACTCTTCCCTTAGTCGGGTTCTATTTGTTGTGCTACCAATAAGTCACCCCAATGGTTGTTCCTTGCTTAAGAAGATGTAACTCTACTATGCCTTCTTCCTAGCACATTTAGGCAACCCCTTAGGTTGGTTAGCCCCACCCCACAGCCAGTAGACTATCCCTTTGGATTTATAAATTTGAGATAGGATAAGTTCGATATAGTCTCTCTTCTAGATTGGACATGGTCCATAAATTAAATCTATCAAATTTAAGCTCTCATCCCAGTAGATATGCCTTCAATTCAAAATCAAACTAAACCAAACAAACCATATCAAATCATGAAATTAAGATAAAATTAATCACGACTTTTGAGTTGACATAAGTCCCCAACGACATTCACTTAGTAGTCGTCCTAGGTCAGGTTTGATTTATTGTGCATCCAGGTCACCCTAGTGGTTGTTCCTCACTTTGGATGATGTAAGTCTACTACGCCTTCTTCCTAGCATAATTGTTGCACACCAAAAGGAATCCCCTTAGGTTGGCTAGATATACCTCACAGTAGGTAGACTATCCCTTTGAATTTGTAAACCTGAGGTAGGTCAAGGATGATATAGCTCCTTCTGAGTGGTTCCATCACACACCAATAGGGTCCATACATTAACTCAGATTAAATAAAACCCAATCTAATTTTCCCTAGTGGAGTTAAATCTCACCCTTCTCTCTAATGGAGCCCCAAATCATATATAAACAAGTCAAGTAAACAAATCAAACTCAAAATCAACCTCTCTAGTGGAGCCAAATTAAACCAACTCCCTAGTAGAGTCTAAATCAAAGAAATCCAACCAAACTCTTATTCTCAGTGGATACATCCCCAAATAAATCTATGAAATCAAACTCAAATCCCAATCCCAGTGAGATAGCTCAAACACTTCCCTAGTGGAAGGTTCATATACACGATCCCGTGGACTCAGCCCATATCTAGCATGTGCCTCCACATCAATTAAAACTAATTAAAGTTTATTTGATCTTAACTCATGGTTAATTTAGATTCTTATCCCAAGATCTTCTTTCTACAAATCATATAATCAAATCAAATTCAAACCTTATCTCCAGATTTTCTTCTTATGCCTCGACATCATATGTCCAATGCATGTGTGATCCCTAGCATCTCCCTCCATGTTGACAAGGAATTCTCATCAAATCTTATTTCTTCTCTTATGCACACCTTTAATACTTCAAAAGACTAACAATGTATTCATTCATATTACATCATCTTCATTGTAATCAACACTTTATGATTTGTGATGGTGCAAGCTCAAACTAACAATATCATGCTAAACACATTATAGTGTGAACACACTATCTTATATTATAATATATGATGTTATATTATAATTTTGCTAATATAATATATTTTCTTCTAACATTACACCTCATTAGAATCACTTAAAAGGAACAAATAAAAAAATTTCTCAAAATATGAATATTGTTCATTTTGGATGTAAAATTATTTATTTTCTATTAGAAATGGTCCAAAAGAGTAAAATTTTCGTGTTTCTTCTTGGTGTGTGCTGTGAATTTTGCCAAATTCTTCCATCTCAACCTTCAAATTAATATTTTTATGAGTTTTGACCCAATGTATTATAACAAAAGTAAAACATACTAAAATGTACAATAACATTTAGTAACACACCACCACATTCATATATATGTGAAGTTATATTGTTATGTACATTATATTTTAATATGCTTTCATATAATATATTATCTTACATTACACCTTTAAATAACTTTAAGCAAAAAATTATAAAATTTGGTTGAAAAATGAACATTTATTTTGGATGCAAAATTCCATTCTTTTGATTAAATAACACACCATAGCACACCCAATGATATTCCCTAAAGCTTACTTACCTTAAATTTGGGCCAAATCCCATCATCTCGACCTATAAATTAGTATTTTTATGAATTATACCAATACAAACTCTACTACATCATACTATAACAAACTAAAATTTGCTAAACAATAAGTAGTAATAGATCATAGTAAGCTATAATGCATGATGCTACACTATGTTTTGGCATCTATATATTATAATACATATTATATTATATTATATTATATTGCATATCACATCACAAGGGAATTCTTAGGATTAAAAATCATAAAATTAGTCTAAACAATAAAAAACTATATGTTTTAGTTGTATCACTTACATATTTTAAATTGAAATAATATATTATGATGCCATGCTCTACCTATTATGAATTTGGCCAAATTCCACCATTTTAAATTATAAATCAACATTTTTATAAATAATGCTAGTGTAGGCTTGATTGCATGATTATAAAATACTAAAAGAATTTAAATTATGTAGAATAATATATTATGATATATGATGTTATACTATGCTACAACATATAATATTTATTTTGAACATAAAATCTTACTTTTTTTAGAACTGGCATACACCTTTGGTACTGACTAATTCCACTTCAAATTTAACAAATTTCATCATCTAATTTATTAAATCAATATTTTTTATGATTTAAATTAATATAGACTATAGGGCATAATACCATAATATACTAAAACATTTCAAAACATCTTATAACATCCAAAACACATTAGTACATGCTGATGCAACATTATACTATAATATATGGTATTATAATATGATTTAGGGTTAGGGTTTATGGTATTCAAATCTCAATAGGAAAGTCTCTTGAAGACATTTTAGCTACCATAACTATGTTAGTAATAGGTCATTCTTCATATGTACTCCTAATGACATCTTTATTCAAGGTTTAGGGTTTTTGGGTTAGGGTTTAGGGTTAGTTTAGGGTTTAGAGTTTAGGGTTTAGTGTTATGGTTTAGGGTTTAGGGTTTGGGGTTTACATTTAGGGTTGTAGGTTTTAGGGTTTAGGGTTTTAGGGTTTAGGGTTTTAGGGTTTAAGGTTTAGGTTTTAGGGTTTATGGTTTAGGGTTTAGGGTTTAGGGTTTCAGGTTTAGGGTTTAAGGTTTACGGTCTAGTGTTTAGGGTTTAAGGTATCTTGGGTTTAGGGTTTAAGTTTTAGTTTAGAATTTTGGGTTTATGGTTTAAGGTTTTTTTAATAGAGAATAAATTAAAATTCAACATTTCTTCTTTTTGATTTGATCAACCAAGTAGCACCCCATGTTTTGTAAGACATAAGCAACGACATAGATCAAAAATGATCACCCATAGAGCAAATCAAAAACCCTAGATAAGTTGAATTGTCTCTACTATAAAGACATAGTTCCATAAGCAGCATAAAATATTGACCGTTCATTAGTTTCTCCAGTTCCCATTAGAATGACCCACCTCTGGTAGGAGGATCACTATCATTTCCTCAATCTCTCCGCCACCACCCATGTAACCTTTGTCACTCCACCCACCTCCATAACCATTGCTCACCTCCATATCCACCAACACCTCCAGATCCCCACTACCACTTGATAATCATCAGCGCATTATCCATTGTAAGATCTGAGCTAGTTGGTGGTGATGTTCATGTCATCAAGGTTTTGGCTATTCATAGGGTTTAGGTTTACTTTAGGGTTTAGGGTTAGCTTAGGGTTTAGGGTTTGGTGTTTATTGTTTAGGGTTGTAGGTTTTAGGGTTTAGAGCTTAGGGTTTGAAGTTTAGGGTTTTATGATTTAGGGTTTAGGGTTTAAGATTTAGGGTTTAGGGGTTTAGGGTTTAGGGTTGTAGGTTTATGGTTTAGGGTTTTAAAAAAAAATTAAGTAAACTAGTAGGTTTAGGTTTATTTAGTTTATCTTTTACTTATTTGAGTTTATTTTTCTTTTTATTTATAATTAGGTTTATTTTTTATTTTTATTTAGTTTAGTTTATTTATTTTAGGTTTATTTATTTTAGTTTAGGTTTTTTATTTTAGTTTAGTTTTTAGGTTTAGGTTTATTTTTTGGTTGAGTTATTTTTATTTTTTTTTTAGTTTTAGGTTTTATTTTTTATTTTTAAGTTTAGGTTTACATTTTTATTTTATTTTTTTAAGTTTAGGTTTTATTTATTAGTTAAGGTTTAGTTTTATTTTTAATTTATTTTATTTTATTTTATTTAGGTTTAGGTATAGGTTTAGGTTTTCTTTAATTTAGTTTAGTTTATTTTAGTTTAGGTTTAAGTTTATTTTATTTTGTTTCTTTTATTTTTATTTTATGTTTTGGTTTTTTAGTTAAGGATTTAGTTTTTATTATATATTTATTTTTAAGTTTAGTTTTAAGGTATATTTTTTATTTAGTTTTTATTTAATTTAATTTTAAGTTTATTTTAGTTTTAGTTTTTATTGTATTTATGTTTTTTATTCTTAGGTTTATTTTATTTTATATTTTATTTAGGCTTTTATTTATTTTATTTTTATTTAAAATTATTTTTATTTTATTTTTTTCTGAGGTTTAAGTTTATGTTTTAGTTTAGGTTTTCATATTATTTTATTTAGGTTTAGGTTTTTTTATTTATTTTATTTTTAGGTTTTATTTAGTTTAGGTTTAAGTTTTTAGGTTTTTAGGGTTTAATTTAGGGTTTATGGTTTATGGTTTTAGGGTTTTAGAGTTTATGGTTTTAGGGTTTAGGGTTTTAGGGTTTAGGGTTTAGAGTTTATGGTTAGGGTTTAGAGCTTAGGATTTAGGGTTTAGTGTTTAGGCTTTAAGGTTTAGGGTTTTGAGGGTTTAGGGTTTAGGGTTTGTTTAGGGTTTAGGGTTTAGGGTTTTTAGTGTTTAGTATTTAGGGTTTAGGGTTTAGGGTTTAGGTTTTAGGGTTTAGAGTTTAGGTTTAAGTTTAGTTAGTTTAAGTTTAAGTTTTAGTTTAGGTTTTAGGTTTATAGTTTAGGTTTATAGTTTAGGGTTTAGGGTTTAGGTATTTAGGTTTAGGGTTTAGGTTAGGTTTTTTTTAGGGTTTAGGTTTAGGGTTTAGGGTTAGTTTTAGGGTTTAAGGTTTTGGGTTTAGGGTTTAGGATTTTTTAGTTTAGGTTTAGGGTTTAGAGTTTATTAAAAAAAATTGATAGGTTTAAGTTTATTTATTTATTTATTTTAGTTTATTTTATTTTTTCTTTTTTATTTAGGTTTATTTTTATTTTTATTTAGTTTAGTTTATTTATTTTAGGTTTATTTATCTTTGTTTAGGTTTTTTATTTTAGTTTATTTTTAAGGTATAGGTTTAGGTTTATGTTTATTTTTAGTTTAGTTTTATTTTATTTTAGTTTAATTTTTATTATTTAGGTTTAGGTTTAAGTTTTAGTTTAAGTGTTTATTTTTTTATTTTTTTTATTTTATTTTGGTTTAGTTTTTTTTATTTATTTTTTAGGTTTTATTTAGTTTAGGTTTATATTTATAGCTTTTTAGGGTTTAGGATTTAAGGTTTAGGGTTAGTTGAGGGTTTATGGTTTAGGGTTTGGGGTTTAAGGTTTAGGGTTTAGGGTTGTAGATTTTAGGGTTTAGGGTTTAAGGTTTAGGGTTTATGGCTTAAGTTTTAGGGTTTAGGGTTTTGGGTAGAAGGTTTTAGGGTTTAGTGTTTAGGGTTTAAAATTTAGGGTTTATGGTTTTTAGGCTTTAGGGTTTAGGGTTTATGCTTTAGTCTAGGGTTTAGGTTTTAGTTTAGGGTTTAGGGTTTTTGGTTTTTTTATTTAAATAGAGAATAAATTTAGATTCAACATTTCTTCATTTTGATTTCATCAACCAAGTAACACATCAATTTTTGTAAGACATAAATGATGACATAAATTAAAACTGAGCACACATAGAACAAAACTAAAGATATAGTTCCATAAGCAGCAGATCGGATCGGCCGTTCTTCAATTTCTCTAGTTCCCATCAGAACCACCACGACCTCTCAAGTAGCGGGATCCACCATCATATCTCTGATCTCAAACGATCCACCATGCAGAACCTTATCTCTCCTCGCTTCCATAACCACCACTACTTGACCACCACCTCCATATCCACACTGCACCTCTATACTCCACCATGATAACCACGCCTCGCCTTCCATCCACTTCAGATCTAAGCGGTTGAGAGTGATGTTCCTGCTGTCAAGGTTCTGCCCATTCTTAGGGTTTAAGTTTATTAGATTTTAGGGTTTAGGTTTATTTTTTAATTTATTTAGTCACTTTAAGGTTAGGTTTAGGGTTTGGTATTTTGGGTTTAGTGTTTAGTGTTTAAGGTTTAGGGTTTAGGGTTTACGATTTAGGGTTTAGGGTTTTAGGGTTTTAGGGTTTATGCTTTTAGGGTTTAGGGTTTATGGTTAAGGTTTAGGGTTTAGGCTTAGGGTTTAGGGTTTAGTGTTTAAGGATTAGGGTTGTACGTTTAGCATTGTAAGTTTAGGGTTTAGGTTTTTTTTTTAAGAAAAAAAATTAATTAAACCTCTAGGTTAATTTTATTTAGTTTATTTATTTATTTATTTTAGTTTATTTTACTTTTTATTTTTATTTATGATTATTTTTTAGTTTTATTTAGTTTAGTTTATTTACTTTTGGTTTATTTATTTTAGTTTATTTTTATATTTTTGTTTATTTTTTAGGTTTAGGTTTAGGTTCACTTTTTAGTTGAGTTTTATTTTTAGATTATTTTTTAGGTTTAAGTTTTTTTTTAGGTTTAAGTTTAGGTTTTTATTTTATTTTTTTAGGTATAGGTTTTAGGTTTTTATTTTAGGTTTATTTTTAGGTTTTATATTTTAATTTAGGTTTAGCTTTATTTTGAGTTTATTTTACTTTATATAGTTTAGATTTAGGTTTAGGTTTAACTTATTTTAAGTTTATGTTTAGTTTTATTTATTTTAGTTTAGTTTATTTTAGTTTAGGTTCAAGTTTATTTTAGGTTTAGGTTTTATTTAATTTTATTTTACTTTATTTAGGTTTATTTTATTTTTATTTTACATTTAGTTTTTATTTTATTAAGTTTTTATATTCTTAGGTTTATTTTATTTTGTGGTTTAGTTTAGGTTTTTCTTTATTTTATTTTACTTTTTTAAGTTTAATTTTAGGTTTAATTTTAGGTTCTTATTTTATTTTGATTATATTTTATTTAGGTTTAAGTTTATTTATTTATTTTATTTTAAGGTTTTATTTAGTTTAGGTTCAAGTTTTTAGCTTTTAGGGTTTAGGGTTTATGGTTTAGGGTTTAAGATTTTAGGGTTTAGGGTTTAGTGTTAGGGTTTAGGATTTAGTGTTTAGGGTTTTATGTTTAGGCTTTTAGGTTTAGGGTTTTAGGGTTTAGGGTTGAGGGTTTAGGGTTCAGGGTTTAGGGTTAACTTAGGGTTTAGGTTTAGTTAATGGTTTAGTGTTTAGGGTTTAAAGTTTAAGGTTTATGGTTTAGGGTTTAGGGTTTAGGTTTGTAAGTTTAGCATCCAGGATTTAGGGTTTAGGGTTTAGGGTTAAGGGTTTTTTATTTTATTTTTTTATTTATTTTAATTAATTAAACTAGTGGGTTTAGGTTTATTTTGTTTATTTTTTATTTATTTTAGTTTATTTTATTTTTTTATTTTATTTGGTTTATTTTTATTTTTATTTAGTTTAGTCTATTTATTTTAGTTTATTTTTTAGGTTTTGGTGTAGGTTTATTATTTAGATTAGTTTTATTTTTATTTTATTTTATTTTAGGTTTATATTATTTTTATTTTAGGTTTACTTTTTTATTTTATATAGGTTTTTTTATTTTTAGTTTAGTTTAGGTTTTTATTTACTTTATTTTAGTTCAGTTTTTATTTTTTATTTTATTTTCTTTTTCAGTTTAGGATTAGGTTTAAGTTTTTATTTTATTTTATTTTGTTTAATTTTCATTTTGGTCTTTTTATTTATTTTATTTTTAAGTTTTATTTAGTTAAGGTTTAAGCTTTTAGCTTTTCAAGGTTTAGGGTTACTTGAGGGTTTAGAGTTTAGGGTTTAGGGTTTGGGGTTTAGGGTTTAGGGTTTAGGGTTTAGGGTTTAGGTTTTAGGGTTTAGGTTTAGGGTTTAGGGTTTAGGGTTTAGGATTTAGAGTTTAGGGTTTAGGGTTTTAGGGTTTAAGGTTTAGGGTTTAAGGTTTAAGGTTTAGGGGTTTTAGTGTTTAGGGTTGAGGGTTGAGGGTTTAGGTCTTATGTCTAGGGTTCAGGTTTTAGTTTAAGGTTTAGGGTGTTTGGTTTTTTTTTAACAGAGAACAAATTTATATTCAACATTTCTTCTTTTTTATTTCAACAACCAAGTTACACACCAAGTTTTATAAGAAATAAGAGAAGACATAGATAAAAAATGAGCAAGCATAGAGCAAATCAAAAACCCTAGATAACTAGATTCATCTCTACTATAAAGATAGTTCCATTAGCACTAGATCAGATCAACCGGTCTTCAATTTTTCCAGTTCACATCAGAACCACCCCGACCTCTCGAGTAGCGGGATCCACCGTCATATCCCTGATCTCTCCCTTCGCAACCACCATGCTTGTAACCTCCGTCGATCCTCACTCCTCCATAATCACCACTGCGTCGACCACCACCTCCATATCCACCAACTCCTCCAGATCCCCCACCACTACTACGATAACCACTGTCTCTGCATTTTCCTCCACTGCCAGATCTATACTGAGCCTAGTTGATGATGATGTTCTTGTTATCAAGGTTTGACTCATTCTTTGGATTTAGGTTTAGGTTTAGGTTTATTAAGTTTTATTATTTAGGTTTATTTTTTAATTTATCTATTTACTTAAGGTTTAAGTTTAGGGTTTATGGTTTGGGGTAAGGATTTATGGTTTAGGGTTAGGGTTTAGGGTTTAGGGTTTATGGTTTAGGGTTTAAGGTTTAGGGATTCTAGGGTTTATGCTTTTAAGGTGTAGGGTTTTGCATTAGGGTTTAGGGTTTAGGGTTTATGGTTTAGGGTTTTTTAGGGTTCAAAGCAAAATCCACCAAGCAATCAACAACTTCAATAGAGACTTGCTGAACAAAACAAACCAAAACCCCAGAGACAGCATGTAGAGTATTAATCCTTCAAAAGGTAGTTAATACCAACAAGCTGGCCAAGAGTCCACCCAAAAGCATATGTAAAGATCCAAATAATTAGATGGATAATCACAAGGATCTGCAAAATATTAACAAAACTAAGTGGGATAAAATAGAAGCAGGAGAAAACAACAGTAGCCCAATTAGAAAATAGTGAATAGTAAAATTAGGAAGATAACCACAAAGACCACCAGCTGGACAAAGGATCCTAAAATCCAAAAGCCAACAATGGTAGCAAAAGGGTTCAAAGGATAATAAATAGAAAAACCTTGATAAAAGATCGCATCGGTTAAACCCACACCGGTAAAGGCTAATAGAAGCCATTAAAGAAATCCAAACCAGCAAGGAAATAATAAAATTGAACAGGAAATTTCAAAATCTTGCTTGGCAGGTTAGGAATAAGAGGTTGTCAAAGACAATCAGCAAAACAACACCAAAATCACCCTGTTGAACCAGAAAAACAACCCCAGCAGCAGCTTGTTGGATATAAGACAGTATCCAGATCATCCAACTACCAAGAAAGAAAATAATAGCAAGTTGGCCATAAAACCAACCATTCAAATTATACAATGCATAAGTAAATTCCCAGATAGTTAATGAAGTCGTCAGCCAAGACTAAAGAGAGTAAAATAATAGATCATCCCAAATGTTAGCAGCACAAACATTATATAGGGGCAGATGATCCAACAGCTTGCAGGATAGAGAATAGCCAAAAATAAAAAGAGTCTCATCAATGAGATCCTTTAGGTTAAAGTAGAGCAGGTTAGGAGCAGAACTATCATCCTCAGAGAAATCATACTAAATGGAAGTTATTAAACAATTCCAAACCTGCAAAGAACCATTAATAATAACAAGGTATTGCAGATTCTTTCCTTACATGTATGCAAAGGGTTAGTAATGGCATTCAAATACATTAAACCAACTCAATTGCATCCTACTGGACAAAAGGACCAAAAGTCCAAGAATTAAGCCTTCAACATAGATGTTGCATCCTACATAGGATAAACCATTAAAGAGCAAAGGAACACAAAGAAATAGACCAGTAGCTAGATCCACAACATCAAGAATATTGGAAGTCAGGAAATAATTCCAAATCTGCAGAGAAAGAGTTATAACCAGGATGTTGCATCTATTATTTTTTACAGTTATGAAGGAAAGGTTATGGAGCATAGGAGGCAGAATAAAGACCCCAAATAAGGTTGGGATAATTAAACCTAATATATGCCACTAAGCTCGAAAGGACCGAGAAATAATATAATGATGCATCAGTAAATTCCAAGGAAACAGAGATCGACAACACATGTCATAGAGATTGACCAAAGCCCCAATCTCAGAAATATCCTATACAAAAAGGATCTGCTGAACAAAATAGCTAGAATCAATCTGAAGAAACTCCATCCAGTTCAAAAAATAAACATCACAGAAAGAAACAACAGAATGCTAGAGAATCCACCCAGGCAAAGTAAAAGAAGCATAAAAGGATATCCAAGAAGTAGTATCAAAGTTCTACACAATAATAAGTCTTCCAGAAGGGGCAAGAAGGTCAGCAGTAGCCTGTAAGAAAACCTACAAAAAATAACCTTGGCAGGTGGAAGAAAAGAAAAAAGCCTCCCACAAGAAGATCCCACCAAAAGGACCCTGCTAAATCAGAAAATGGTTTCCAAAGAGAGCAGGCTGAATGGGGTCCAGATTCCAGTATAGATAATAGCCAATAAGATAAATATCAACAAAAAGGCCAAAAAACCTCTTCATGCAGAAAAATAAAATAATAGATAACCCCCAGAAATAAAAGGAAAATGTCAGCTCAAAGTTAGAGTCAAAGAGAATATCAGCAGTAGCCCAAGATCTAATAGGGGAGACAAGCAGCATGTCAAAAGCCAGCCACCAGTCATTATTAGCTAAAATCCAACAACCTAACAATGTAAATCATCAAAATAAATATTGCAACCAGATAATGAACACTAATACAATGCATAGAAACAACGTAGGTAACTTAGATGCTCCAAGCGTAATATCTTTGAAAGAGGTTGCGAAGTTAATGGCAGTAGCTAAACCCATCAAAATAAATATCTCCATCCAGCAATGATTAAGCCCCCTAGGATTAGGAATGAAGGCAGCATTTGATATTAAAATCCCAAATAGGAGTGGTGTTATAAAACCAATAGCAGCTGACACATAGCTCAACAAAATTCTAATGTAGGGTATTAGTATGCACATAGCTCAACAGCAGCCCTTCATCAGTGTAAATGCTAAAAGCAGAGAGCCTCTAAATAAAGGAGAAGCTATTAAAACACCAAATCATGGCACAGAGATCAAGACAACAAGTAATATCCATGTGAAGCATCCACAAAAGACACAAGAAGGAACAAAAGTCATAAAATAAAGAGGTATGCAGTTAAAAGATGAATGGACAGTATACATTAAAAGGTTAAATTAAGTTCTGAGATAAGGAAACCCAGAATTGTCCAAGTTAACCAGCCCACGCAAGTGTTTGGGTAAGGTGAGTTGATCAAAGAATATGATACCATCTAATCTAGCACCCAGATTGGCAAGGTAGTCAGCACAAGCATTTCCTTCATGCCAAACATGAGTGATGTTAAAATTCAATTGGGAAAGGAGAGCTCTAGTTTGCTTGAGGAGGTAGTACAATTGTCTTTGCTCATTTTGGTGGAAGTCAAAAGATCAATCAGCAGAAGAGCATCCACCTCAATCCAAATATTGAGCCAGCCATTTTGGAGGCAAATCTCAAGAGCTTTGTAGACTGCCACAAGCTCAGTAAATGGGACAGTGTAGGAAATAAGGGGATAAGCAAAAGCACATAGTACTATACCCTTAGAGTTCCTAAAATGCCACCACAACCAGAGCCATTATGAGAGACAGAGCCATCAGTATTAATTTTAATAATATGGTCAAGTGGTTTTTCCAATAAACAATCTTGTCATTTGTGATAGGTTGTTGTTAAGGCCCAGTTTATTGGCCACAAATTTACAACCTTTGAATTGTCTGTAATGAATGAGATTGGCTTTAAACAAGTCACAAATTTTATTTTTAGTTCTAACAATAATCCTCAAGTGGTTCATAGGGATCCCATGATGTTTTGCATCATTTCGGTCCGTCCATATGAACCAGATAAGAGTGATAACAGTAATGACTTTAATGTGACCTTTAATAGTATTATCAAAATGGCCTTCAAGAAGTTGATATAAGGAAAGAGAGCCATTAAAATTGACAGTGTTAAAAAGATCATCATACCAAATCCAAAGCTTAGAAGCAATGGCCCCATTAACAAAAACATGATTAACATTCTCGATATGGAAACAACATTGACATTTAGAGGGTAAACCCTTTACCCCACAACAAGGAATCAACAGGATAAAATTTTTTAGAATATGCCAAGTAAGAACAGAATAAGAAGTAGGGATATTGTTATTCCAAAGTTTGGAGAACACATAGGAGGAATCATGAGTATCTTTAATGTGGAGCCACACATTTTTGTGGTTGAAATCACCTTTATGTGAGAGCTTAAAGAGAATCTGGTCTTGATTGTTAGGAGTGATAGGAATAATAGAAACCATATTCAAGAAAGTAAAAGGGATAAAATCAACAAGCTTACTATTGTTCCACTTGTTGTTATGCTAGAAAGAGTTTACTCTAATAACAGCAATGGAATGGGTGGAGAGTAAGTCATCAATGGATCCACATCCACTCCAGTTATCTTGCCAAAATAAAGAAGCGCCAGAGTTAATGCCCCAAAAATTAAGGATTGCATCCCATTTGATAGAACAAAGTCTTTTCTACAGGAGAATCACCCGTTTAAAGGGACAAATGAGGGGTGCTTACAGCAATATTTAGTCATGAAATTAGCCCAAAGACTATGATTACTCTTAAAATTCCACCAGAGTTTATAGGAAAAGGCATTGATAGGTTCTTTTATGGATTTACAACCAAGACCACCTTCGTCAAAAGTGCCACAACTTTTCAACCATGAGGTCCAGTGCATTCTTTTAGAGGAGCTATTAGAGCCCCAGAAAAATTTGTTTAGGAGACGCTCAATTCTATTGATGATAGAAATGGTCGGCACAATGGTTTGGATGAGATATAAAGGCATGGAATTAAGAGTACTCTTAATCAAGGTTAGCCTACCACTGAAAGAGAGTAAATGAAATTCCCAAACCAAAATTTTATTAGATATTTTTTGAATAAGGTCATCAAAAAGATGAGATCTTTTCTAGCCTTTAAAAAGAGGAGCCCCGAGATAATTAATGGGAAATTGATTTTGCTTAAAATTAGTAATTCTGGAGATTTGATTTAGTCTATTGGTAGGAATCTTAGCTGAGGGAATAAAACAGAATTTTCTTTCATTGAGAAAGAGACCACTAACTTTGCCAAAATCATTTAAGGGATTCTTAATAGTTTTAACATGTTGAAGAGAGGCATTGCAGAAGATTATAAAATCATCAGCAAAGCTAAGATGAGAAACAGGGAAACCACCATGAGTTTTAAAAAACTTGTTAGGATTTTTAATGAAAAGATCATTGAGGCTCCTCGAAAGATATTCTACTGTAATGATAAATAAAGAAGGAGAAAGAGGGTCACCTTGTCGCAAATCATGACTCGAAGTAAAGAAACCAAGGGACTCACCATTCATGATAACAGAAAACCAGACATTAGTGATACAACTTTTTATAAGCCGGATAAAATTATCAGAGAAACCAAACAAATGTAAGATTTGAAAGAGGAAATCCCATGAGAGGTTGTCAAAGGCTTTAGAGATGTCCAGTTTGAAGAGGATATTACCTTCTCTGGAAGGAACATCAATGTCATGAACTAGCTCTTGAGTAAGAAGAATATTATCAGATATGGCTCTATTTTTAATGAAGCCAGTTTGGTTAGGGGAGATGATTTTATGGAGCAGAGGGATAATCCTATTATTAATTAATTTAGCAATGAGTTTTTGGAAAAAGGTGCAAAGACTAATAGGTCTAAAATGGCCCCAAGATTCAGGATTATTAGTTTTGGGAATAAGGACAATAGAAGTACATGAAAAATATCTGGGAATAGAGTTTCCATCAAAAAAATCAATAACAGCATCAACAAGATCAGATTTAATAAAAGGCCAACAATGCTGAAAGAAATGAGTCGTATAGCCATCAGGGCCAACAATAGAATCAATGTTCATGCTATTGAGAATACTACTAATCTCAGCTTCCGAGGGACGCATAGTGAGCACCTGGTTATCCTCATTGTTAATCATTGAAAGGATTAGATGGGTGTTGGAGGGAGTTTCTAACGAAGGATTAGAATTTAATAAATTTTGAAAGTGATGTATGATAGAATCCTTAATTTCATTATTATCAGTTATCCAGCCACCATTAGAGTTCTTAATTTTCTTAATCAAGTTTAAAGCTTTCTGTTTATTGCAAATAGCATGGAAATACCTTGTGTTTATTGCCATCAGCAATATGTTTGCTAGAGACTTTTTGACTCCAATAGGTTTCCTCCATATTTTGGAAATTAATCAAGTTATCTTTGGCAATACTCAACTCATCAAGATTACTGGGATCAGTTAAGATAGCCTCTTCAAGAGAGCAAACAACTTATTCCATAGCTTTAAGATTGGTAAAAAGATTTTTAAATATATGCTTGTTCCACCAATTGAGGTTTTATTTAAGCCTTTTGAACTTAAGCCAAAGCCGAATCATGCCTTTAACAGAATTATCCGGGTGAACAGGAGCCATCCAATTAGTGAAAACAACATTAGTGAAATCGCCATGTTGGGTCCACATATTTTGGAATCTAAAAGGTGAGGAGTAGAAGGGTTAAAGGGGAGATTTGATAGAGATCAAAGAGAGCGTGATCGACAAAGTTCTCAAATGCTCAATAGAGCAAAAGGCCATTGATTGATCCAAAGAGAATTAAAGAGGGTCCTGTCAAGCCAAAGTCTAGAGTTATGCCACGTGTAATCAGACCTAGAAAAACCAATGTCAATTAGATTGCAATCTAGGATCATATTAGAGAAGTCTTCCATGGAATGGAGGTTAGGAGAACATCCTCCCTCCTTTCTAAAGAAGCAATGATAGTGTTGAAATCACCCCCAACCAACCAGGGAAGGTTAACTGAGGAGGCGAAGGTTCTTAAGTGATTCCAAAGGATGTTCCTATCGGCTCTATCACAAGAAGCATAGATAAAGGAACCAAAAGCCGAAAACTCACCTAATGAGATTTTGACATTAACTAATTGATCAAGATCATCAATGATGGAAATGGTGATGGAATTATTCCAAAAACACCAAATCTTATTATTAAGATTAAGAGGAAATTTTGAAATCCAAGCAATCTAACAACATGGGCAATCTTGGAAGAGTTAATGAAAGGCTCAATAATAACAAGCAATTTGATGTTATGGGTGTGACAGAGGCTCTAACACGGTTGCGGACAGGGAGAGTCCCACAACCCTGGATATTCCAAATAAGAAAATTAATCATAAAAAATCCAAAAAGGAAAAGGTAAAAAAAAGAAATGGAAAAAGAAAGAGAGGAGGACATAATTATTTGTGAGGTGTTAGAGAAGAACGGGTGGTTCTAGTGAAGTTATTATTAATCATTTTGGCTTTGTAAGATTTTTTTATAATAACAATTTGGAAGGGTCTATCAGCATCCAAAGTATCTCCATCAGAAAGGGATTGGTTTTGGTATCCGAATAGAGGAGATGTCAATGTTTTAGTAGTGGTGATTTCTCCTTCTTGATTATCGAGTAAGAATGAGAAATTGGGATTGCACGTATCACTCAGAGAAATAGAAGGGAGGTTCTTTCACCATTAATAGTACAAATATCATTCTCATTTCCATGATGCATAATAATTTTGTCCACACAAAGGATTAACATTATTTTGATCCAATATAAGATTCCCGTTCAAATTGTCATTAAGATTCAAATGGATCAAAGGATTGTCATGAGAAGCCAAATTATTACAAGTAGGAGTAGTGCTAGGTAAGTTATCATTACACACCTCAATAGTAGTATTTATACCAAGCTCAAAATGTTTTTTATTAGACAAATCAGTAGGTAATAAAGGGGTAGGTGTAGGAGGATGAGTTCCATTATGAGTAGCTTTAGGCACATAAACTAGCTTATTGGTTTTCCCAGTTCCAAGAGAGGTATTAGTATCCTGTGATATATTCTTTTTGAGGTTAGGGTGTAACACAAAGCATTCAGAGTGATCATGACATGGATCTTACAGTGAGTGCAAAAGATGGGGAAATTTTGAAATTCTACTTTCTGGTTATATCTAAATTCTTTTGAACCTATCCAAACTTCTTTGGGATATTTTTTGGTAATGTAAATCTCAACCAAGATACGTGCAATAGATGGCCAAGATCGAGCGGCAGTGGCTTGATCAATTTGAAGGGGTCTACCAAATAGAGCCCTAACTGCAAATAAAACTTGGTGAGTAACATAGTGAATTCTCATGTTGGGAAAAGCAAGCCATAATGGAACAATAGGGATTCCTCTTTGACATCAAAAGGGGTGACCATTTCAAGAGCCGCATTTGACAATTATACACAAAATAGGAAGACGAGCAAAGACTGAGAATAATCTAAATCATTTGATAACGAATAAGAATATGGATCAATCACCCAATAGTAAAGACTCAAAAGCTTTAATCTATGGAAGAAAGATCGATATTATTTAGAGTAGGTGAGAGAATTTACCAACCAAAAAGAACTCAAAAGGCTTAGCTAATTTCTCCACATCCTGGTCAGAACACATGACAGCCGGCAATCCACGGAATGAGGTTGAAATTAAGTTAACTGAGGTATTAGAGCAAGGGTTCTTACCAGAAAGAGTGTCCTTAAAGGAATTGACAGTAGGCGCATTAACGGATGAAATCGGATCCAAAGTACCTTTAGGATTAGAAGGCAAAGCCGATGCATCCAGGAGCGACAAGCTCAGTTTCACGGAGAGCGATGCCTCTGCCATTAAATAATCCAGTGAGAGTCACATAAGCAACCAAGTCAAGAGAGGAAGCGCAACCAAGAAATAAAATAGCGATCACGATCAGGGTAGCCTGAAATGCGGCAAAACCACAGAAAATTGCACGGGAACACAAAATCGGAGAGGAGCGAGGAAGGAGGCGGGTTTAAGGTTTAGGATTTAGAGTTTAGTGTTTAGTGTTTAGGCTTTAGGTTTAGGGTTTTTAGGGTATAGGGTTAACAGTTTAGGGTTTAGGATTTTAGGGTGCAGGGTTTAGGGTTTGGGGTTTAGGTTTAAGGTTTAGGGTTTAAGGTTTAGGGTTTGAGGGTTTAGGGTTATTTAGGGTTTGATAGTTTAGGGTTCTTTAGGGTTTAGGGTTGTAAGTGTATAGATTGGGATTGTAGGTTTAGGGTTATAAGTTTAGGGTTTAGGGTTTAGGGTTTAGGGTTAGTTTTAGCCTTTAGGGTTCAGGGTTTAGGGTTTAGGATTCAGGGTTTAGGTTTTAGGGTTTAGGGTTACTTTTAGAGTTTAGGGTTTAGGATTCAGTGTTTAGGGATTGGGGTTTATTTAGTTTATTTTTTAAATTATTTTAGTTTATATTATTTATTTTATTTTTATATAATTTTATGTTTTATTATTGGGGTTTAAGGGTTTTCTTCCTCCAATCCATGATCAAATGGTGGTTTATGGTTTAAGTTTAAGTTTAAGGTTTAAGTTTAAGTTTAAGGTTTAAGGTTTAAGTTTAAGTTTAAAGTTTAAGTTAAAGGTATAAGGTTTTAAGGTTAATGCTTTTAGGGTTTAGGGTTAGGGTTTAGTTTAAGGTTTAGGGTTTAGTGTTTATTTAGGGTTTAGGGTTTTTAGGGTTTAGGGTATAGGGTTTAGGGTTTAGGGTTTAGTTTAGGTTAGGTTGTTTATAGTTTAGGTTTAGGTTTATGGTTTAGTTTTAATGTTTAGGGTTTAGGGTTATGGTTAAAGTTTAGGTTTAGGTTTTAGGGATAAGGGTTTAGGTTTAGTGTTTATGGTTAAAAGTTTAGGGTTGTAGGTTTAGGGTTTAGGGCTTAGAGTTTAGGGTTTAAGGTTTAGGGTTTAGGGTTTAAGGTTTAGGGTTTTTATTTAGGTTTTACTTTATTTTATTTTAGGTTTTCTATTATTAAGATTATTTTATTTTTTAATTTAGTTTGGGCTTTATTTATTTTATTTTAGTTTATTTTTATTATTTTATTTTATATCATTTCAGGTTTAGGTTTAAGTTTTAGTTTAGGTTTTTATTTTATTTTTTATTTTATTTTATTTAGGTTTAGTTGTTTTATTTATTTTATTTTCAAAATTTATTTAGTTTATGTTTTGGTTTTTAGGTTTTTAAGGTTTCGAGTTTTGGATTTTAGGGTTTTGGGTTTTTGGGATTAATGTTTAGGGTTAGGGTTTAGGGTTTAGGGTTTAGGGATTAGGGTTTAGTGTTTAGGGATTAGGGTTTAAGGTTTAAAATTTAGGGTTTAGGATTTAGGGTTAGGATTTAGGTTATAGCATTTAAGGTTTAAGGTTTTTTTTTAAATTAAGTAAACAAGTAGGCTTAAGTTAATTTAGTTTATTTTTTAATTTTTTTAATTTTTAAGGTTTTAGGATTTATGCTTTTATGGTTTATGGTTAAGGTTTAGGGTTTAGGGTTTAGGGTTTAGGGCTTAGGTTTTAGGGTTTAGGGTTTGGGTTTAGGGTTTAGTGTTTAGGATTTGATGGTTTAATTACTTAGTTTAGGTTTCTATTTAGGTTTAAGTTTAGTTTAAATTTAGAGTTTAGTTTTAGTGTTTAGGGTTTAGGGTTTAGAGTTGTAGGGTTTAGGTTAGGTTTAATGTTTAGGGTTTATTAGGTTATTTAGAGGTTATAGGTTTAGGTTTAGTTTAGGATTTAGGTTTAGTTTAGGATTTTGTTTTAGGATTTAATGTTTAGGTTTAGGGTTTAGGGTTGTTGGTTTAAGGTTTAGGGTTAAGGGTTTATGGTTGTAGGTTTAGCATTTAAGGCTTAGTGTTTAGGGTTTAAGGTTTAAGATTTAAGGTTTAGGGTTTATGGTTTAGCATATAAGGTTTAAGGTTTTGGGTTTTTATTTTTGCTTTTATAATATTTTATTTTAGGTTTATTTTAGGTTTATTTTATTTTTATTTTACGTTTGTTTTATTTTATTCTTAGTTTATTTTATTTTTTAATTTATTTTAAGTTTTAATATTTTATTTTAGTTTATTTTATTAGTTTACTATATTTTTTAGGTTTAGGTTTAGGTTTTAGTTTAGGTTTTTATTTTATATTTTTATTTTATTTTATTTAGGTTTAGGTTTTTTAATTTTTAAAATTTATTTAGTTTAGGTTTAAGTTTTTAGGTTTTTAGGGTTTATCTTTTAGGGTTTATGGTTTAGTGTTTTAAGGTTTAGGGTTTTGGGGTTTATGGTTTAGGGTTAGGGTTTAGAGTTTAGGGTTAGGGTTTAGGGTTTAGGGTTTAGGGTTTAGGTTATGGTTTATGGTTTAGGGTTTACGATTTGGGGTTTAGGGTTTATGGTTTAGGGTTTGTTTAGGATTTAGGGTTTAGGGTTTAGGGTTACTTTTAGAGTTTAGGGTTACTTTTAGAGTTTAGGATTTATGGTTTAGGGTTTATGGTTTAGGGTTTAGGGTTTAGGATTCAGTGTTTAGGGTTTGGCGTTTATTTAGTTTATTTTTTAATTATTTTAGTTTATTTTTTTATTTTATTTTTATTTAAGTTTATTTCTTATTATTTGGGTTAAGGGGTTAAGGTATTAGGGTTTTTTTTCCTTTGATCCACGATCAGACGGTGGTTTAAGGTTTAAGTTTAAGTTTAAGGTTTAAAGTTTAAATTTAAGTTTAACATTTAAGTTTAAGGTATAAGGTTTTAGGGTTAATTCTTTTAGGGTTTAGGGTTTAGGGTTAGGGTTTAGTGTTTATGGTTTCGGGTTTAGTGTTTAGGCATTAGTATTAAGGGTTTTTAGGGTTTAGGGTTTAGGGTTTTGGGTTTGGGTTTAGGGTTTAGGGTTTAGGGTTGTTTATAGTATAGGGTTTAGGGTTTGGGGTTTAGGATTTAAAGTTTAGGGTTTAGGGTTTAGGGTTTAGGTAGTAGAGTGGGGTTAAGGTTTTTTGTTAGGTTTAAGGTTTAGGGTTAAGGTTTAGGGTTGTAGGTTTAGGGTTTAGGGCTTAAGTTAAGGTTTAAGGTTTAATTTAAGGTTTAGGTTTAAGTTTAGTTTAGGTTTAGGTTTAGGTTTTATTTAGGTTTATTGTATTTTATTTTAGGTATATTTTATTTTTATTTTACATTTAGTTTTTATTTTATTTAGGTTTTCTATTCTTAGGATTATTTTATTTTTTAATTTAGTATGGGTTTTATTTATATTATTTTAGTTTATTTTTATTAGTTTATTTTATATAATTTTGAAGTTTAGGTTTTTATTTTATTTTGTTTTTTTATTTTATTTAGGTTTAGGTTTTTTTATTTATTTATTTTTTAGAATTTATTTAGTTTAGGTTTTAGTTTTTAGGTTTTTAAGATTTTGGGTTTTGGGTTTTAGGGTTTTGGGTTTTGGGGATTAGGGTTTTGGGTTAGGGTTTAGGGTTTAGGGTTTAATGTTTAGGGTTTAAGGTTTAGGGTTTATGATTTAGGTTTTAGGGTTTAGGGTTTAGGATTTAGGGTTTAGGATTTATGGTTTTGGGTTTTGGGTTTTGGGTTTTTTTATTAAATTAAGTAAACTAGTGGGTTTAAGTTTATTTAGTTTGTTTTTAATTATTTTATTTTATTATTTTTATTTAGGTTTATTTTTTATTTTTAGGGTTTAGGGTTTAGTGTTTAAGGTTTTAAGGTTTATGCTTTTATGGTTTATGGTTTAGGGTTAAGGTTTAGGGTTTAGGGTTTAGGGTTTAGGGCTTAGGGTTGAGTTTATTTGGGTTTAGGTTTAGGGTTTAGGATTTGAGGTTTAGGGTTTCTTAGTTTTAGGGTTTCTTATTTGGGTTTAGGATTTAGGTTTAAATTTAAGTTTGTTTAGTTTAGGTTTAGGGTTGTAGGGTTTAGGGTTGTAGGGTTTAGGGTTTAGAGTTGTATGATTTAGGGTTTCAGGTTATAGGGAGTTTAGGAGTTTAGGGTTTACGGTTTAGAATTAGTTTAGGATTTAAAGTTTAGGGTTTAGGATTTAGGGTTTAGGATTTAGGTAGGTTTAGATTTGGTTTAAGGTTTAGATTAGGTTTAGGTCAGTTTAGGGTTGAAGGTTATTAAGATTTAGGGTTTAAGTTTAGCATGGGCTTAGAGTTTAGGGTTTAAGGTTTAGGATTTAAGGTTTAGGGTTTAGGGTTTAGCGTATAAGGTTTAAGGTTTTGGGTTTTTATTTTGGATTTTATTTTATTTTATTTTAATGTTATTTCATTTTTATTTTACCTTTATTTTTTATTTTATTTAGGTTTTTTATTCTTAGGTTTATTTTATTTTTTTAATTTAGTTTAAGTTTTATTTATTTTATTTTAGTTTATTTTTATTAGTTTACATTATATTATTTTTTAGGTTTAAGTTTAGGTTTTAGTTTAGGTTTTTATTTTATATTTATATTTTATTTTATTTAGGTTTTGTTTTTTTTTATTTTTAAAGTTTATTTAATTTAGGTTTAGGTTTTTAGGTTTATATGGTTTATGCTTTAGGTTTTATAGTTTAGGGTTTTAAAGTTTTGGGTTTTGGGGTTTATGGTTTAGAGTTAGGGTTTTGTGTTTAAGGTTTAGGGTTTAGTGTTTAGGGTTTATGGTTTAGGGTTTATGATTTAGGGTTTAGGGTTTAGGGTTTAGGGATTACGGTTTAGGGTTTAAGGTTTTAGGGTTTAAGGTTTAATGTTTCTTAAGGTTTAGGGTTTAGGGTTTATGGTTGTAAGTTCTGGGTATAAGGTTGTAGGTTTATGATTTGGGGCTTAGAGTTTTGTGTTTTGGTTTTTTTGGGTTTTGCGTTTAGAGGTTAGGGTTTAGGTGATAGGGTTTAGTGTTTAGAGTTTAGGGTTTTAAAGTTTAGGGTTTAGGGTTTAAGGTTTAGTATTTGGGGTTTTGGGTTTAGGGTTTAGGGTTTTTAGGGTTTAGGGTTTAGGGTCTAGGGTTTAGGTTTTAGGGTTTTTACGATTTAGGGTTTCAGGTTTTGGGTTAGGGTTCAGGTTTCTATTTAGGGTTTAGGGTTTGTAGTTTTTTTCAATAGAAAATAAATTCAGATTCAACATTTCTTCTTTTCGATTTCATCAAGCAAGTAACACACCATGTTTTCTATGACATACCACGTGAAAAAAATGATCACATAGAATCAAAACCTTAGATTGAACTATCTAATTTATAAATGTAATTCCATAACTTTTAGGTTTTATTTTAAGGTTTATTTTTTCAGTTTAAGTTTTTATTTAGTTTTTATTTTATTTTATTTTAGGTTTATTTTAATTTTATTTTACGATTAGTTTTCATTTTATTTAGCTTTCTTATTCTTATGGTTCTTTTATTTTTTTAGTTTTGTTAAAGTTTTTATATTTTTTTATTTTAGTTTATTTCAATTAGTTTATTTTATTTTATTTTTGGGTTTAGGTTTAAGTTTTATTTTAGGTTTTTATTTTTATTTTATTTTTTTATTTTATTTAGGATTATTTTTTATAGGTTTTATTTAATTAAAGTTTAGGTTTTTAGGTTTCTAGGATTTAGGGTTTAGGGTTTTATGGTTTAGGGTTTTTATAGTTTTGGGTTTAGGGTTAGTTTTGGGTTTAAGGTTTAGGGTTTTAAGGTTTAGGGTTTAGGGTTTAGGGTTAGGGATAGGGTTTAGAGTTTAGGTTTAGGGTTTAGAGTTTAGGATTTAGGGTTTAGTTTTGGGATTTAGGGTTTAAGATTAAGTTTTTTATTTAGTATTATTTTTTTCAAATTAAGTAAATAGGCAGGTTGAGGTATATTTTATTTAGTTTATTTTTGATTTATTTTAGTTTATTTTATTTTATATTTTTATTAAGGTTTATTTTTATTTTTATTTAGTTTAGTTTATTTATTTTAGTTTTATTTAATTTAGTTTAGGTTTTTTACTTTAGTTTGTTATTTATTTTTAGGTTTACTTTTTAGTTTAGTTTTACTTTTATTTTATATTTTAGGTTTAGGTTTAGGTTTTTATTTTATTTTTTAGGTTCAGGTTTTATGTTTTTATTTTAGGTTTATTTTTAAGTTTTATTTTTAGTTTTATTTTTACTTTGGGTTTTATTTTTTATTTATTTTTAGGTTTAGGCTTTTATTTTATTTTATTTTATGTTTATTTTATTTTTATTTTAGGTTTAGTTTTTATTTTATTTCAATTTTTTATTTTTTAGTTTAGTTTATGTTTTTATTTATTTTATTTCAATTTAGATTTTTAGTTTTTATTTTATTTTCTTTTTTAGGTTTAGGTTAAGCTTAAGGTTTTTATTTTATTTTATTTTATTATTTTATTTTATTTTTATTTAAGTTTTTTATTTATTTATTATTTTATTTATTTTTATTTTATTTCATTTTTAGGGTTTAGGGTTTATAGTTTAGGGTTTTAGGGTTTATGATTTTAAGGTTTAGGGTTTAGGGTTAGGATTTAGAGTTTAGGGTTTAGTGTTTAGGCTTTAGGGTTTAGGGTTTTTAGGGTTTAGGGTTAAGGGTTTAGCGTCTAGGATTTTAGGGCACAGGGTTTTGGGTTTGGGGTTTGGGTTTAGAGTTATTTAGGGTTTAGGATTTAGGGTTTGACAGTTTAGGGTTCTTTAGGGTTTAGGGTTGTAAGTTTATAGTTTAGGATTATTGGTTTAGTGTTTAGGGTTAGTTTTAGCATTTAGGGTTTATGGTGTAGGGTTTATGATTTAGGGTTTAGGGTTTAGGGTTTAGGGTTACTTTTAGAGTTTAGGGATTAGGTTTAGGGTTTAGGATTCAATGTTTAGGGTTTAGAGTTTATTTACTTTAATTTTTAAATTATTTTAGTTTATTTTATTTATTTTATTTTTATTTAAGTTTATTTTTTATTATTAGGGTTTAGGGGTTAAGGTTTTAGGATTTTCTCCTATCACAATGGATGGTAGTTTAAGTTTAAGTTTAAGTTTAATGTTTAAAGTTTAAGTTTAAGTTTAAAGTTTAAGTTTAAGGTATAAGGTTTTAGGGTTAATGCTTTTATGGTTTAGGGTTTAATGTTTAGGGTTTAGGATTTAGAGTTTAGGCTTTAGGGTTTAGGGTTTTTAGGGTTTTAGGTATAGGGTTTAGGGTTTAGGGTTTGGGTTTAGGGTTTAGGGTTTAGGGTTTGAGGGTTTAGAGTTGTTTATGATTTAGTGTATAGGGTTTAGGGTTTAAGATTTAAAGTTTAGGGTTTAGGGTTTATGGTTGTAGGGGGTTAAGGGTTTAGGGTTTTGGGTTTTAGGGATTAGGGTTTAGGGTTTAGGGTTTAGGGTTAAGGGTTTAGGGTTGTAGGTTTAGGGTTTAGGGCTTAGGTTTTAGTTTAAGTTTGGTTTAAGGTTTGGTTTAAGGTTTAGTTTTTTTATTTAGGTTTTATTTTATTTTATTTTTATTTTACATTTAATTTTTATTTTATTTAGGTTTTCTATTCTAGGATTATTTTATATTATAATTTAGTTTGGGTTTTATTTATTTTATTTTAGTCTATTTTTTAATTAATTTTATATCATTTTCAGGTTTAAGTTTAGGCTTTAGTTTAGGTTTTTATTTTATTTTCTTATTTTATATAGGTCTAGATTTTTTTTCTTTATTTTATTTTTAGAATTTATTTAGTTTAGGTTTTAATTTTTAGGTTTTTAGGTTTTTAAGGTTTTGGGTTTTAGGGTTTAGGGTTTTAGGGATTAGGGTTTAGGGTTAGGGTTTAGGGTTTAGGGTTTAGGGTTTAGTGTTTAAGGTTTTGGGTTTTTGGTTTATGATTTAGGGTTTAGGATTTAGGTTTATGATTTAGGGTTTAACATTTAGGGTTTAGAGTTTAGGGTTGAGGGTTTTTTTAAAAATTAAGTAAACATATCCCTCTTCTAACTGCGCTCCCTCTCTGGCGATTTTGCATTCCCCTCGGTGGATTGGCGTTCTCGTAATTGCAGCTTCTCTAGCTTCTCGGCTGGCATATCGCTCCCCATGTGGCGTCCTTGGATTAGAGCAAATGAGGCTCGGTCTCTGCAAATCCGCCCGTCGTCTCACCGACCGCACTCTCCGACTCTAGTTTTTTAATTGATTACTGTAATGCACCGGTTGTTAAATCATTCAAAGATGCTTTATCAGATCCCTAGCTCGAATGCTTCGTTAATCTCATTTTGACATCTTATCGTGCATTGCCGTATGTGTTGGTCGGAGATGAGAAACTTTTAAGCCCTTGAGTTCGCTTTGGTGGTAAATTCTCCCTTAGACACGACACTTGATAATATTCTTTCTTTCATAGTTTAAAATTATCCGGTACTTTCTCTATTGGGCTGATCGATCCCCGTCACATTCTTATTTAACTCTCAAATGATTTAGATTATTCATGATTTTAGCTCGTCGTTCTTACTTTGTGCATAATTGTCAAATGCGGCTATTGAAATGGTCGCCCCTCTTTGATGTCAAAGAGGAATCTCCCATTGTCCCTCTTTGGCTTGCTTTTCCTAACATGCGAATACATTATGTCACTCATCAAGTTTTGTTTCTTGTTGGCCTTTTGGTAGGCCTCTCCAAATAGACCAAGCGCACTAGATCTAGGCCATCTCGTATTCTCGTTGAGATAGACATCACAAAAAATATCCCAAAGAGGTTTGGATTGGCTCCGAAAAATTTAGATATAGTCAAAAAGTCGATTTCAAAAATTTTCCTATTTTTTGCACTCACTGCAAGATTCACGGGCACGATCACTCAAAATGTTTTGTGCTTCATCCTAATCTCGAAAAATTTACCACGAATATGAATACCATTAATGGAACTGGAAAACCAATACTCTAGCATATGTGCCTAAAGATACTCAAAAGAACCTCTCCTCCTACACCTCCTCTGTCTGGAAAACACTCGACCTTGGTACTAAAACGACCATTGAGGGGTGTGGATACCAATGGCAATTTACCTAACCTCACCTTGTAATAATCGGTTTCCCATAGCTCTTTGCTTCATTTAAATCCTCTGAAAATGGAATGGTAGCCTTATATTGGACACCCAATTAAACAATTTGAATGGGAATCATATAATGGACCAAAACAATGATGACCCTATGGCTTGAACATATTGAGAAAGATATTTGTATTACAATGGTGCGAACTTCCCCATCTATTTCCCTTGAGTGATAATCAATTGAACCCAATTTCTCACACTCTATCGTCTGGAAGAAGGTGAAATCCCCTCTTCTAAAACATTGATAGATTCTTCTACTATTCCCAAAATCAATCCCTTTCTGATGGAGATAATTTGGATTTTGATAGACCCTTTAAATTTGTTAAAAACAAAAAACCCTACAAAGCAAAATTTTCTAATAATAACTTCACTAGAACCACTCGATCTTCTTTCACCCCACACAAGTATTTGTCATCATTTCTCTCCTCTCTTTCCTTTCTTTTTTCCTTTTCCCTTTTGGTTGTCACCTTATGATTAATTTTCTTATTTGGAATATCCGGGTTGTGGGTCTCTTCCTCCAATCGTGTTAGAGTCTTTGTCGTGTTCATAATATCAAGTTACTTGTTCTTATTGAACCTTTCATTAATTCTTCTAAGATTGCTTTTGTTGCTAGATCTCTTGGTTTTCATAATTTCTTCTTCAATCTTAATAATAAAATTTGGTGCTTTTGGCACAACTCCATCACCATTTCCATCATTGATGATCTTGACCAATTGGTTAATGTCAAAATCTCCTTAGGTGACTTATCGCTTTTGGCTCTTTTATCTATGCTTCTTGTAATAGAGTTTGGAACATCCTTTGGAATCACTTCGCACCTTGCTTCCTAACCTTCCCGGTTGGTTGGAGGTGATTTCAATACTATCATAGCTAGTTGGAAAGAAGGGAGGATGTTCTCCTAACCTTCATTCCATGGAGGACTTCTCAAATATGATCCTTGATTGCAATCTGATCGACATTGGTTTCATTGGGTCTAACTTCACGTGGCACAACTCTAGACTTTGGCAGTGTCTTGATAGGACCCTCTTTAATTCTCTTTGGATCAATCAGTGGCCTACTATCATTGTTGAGCATTTGAGCAGAACTTTGTCTGACCATGCTCCTCTTTTGATTTCCTTCAAAAATCCCCCCCTAACCCGTCTACTCCCTCTCCTTTCAGATTTCAAAATATGTGGACCCAACATAGTGACTTCATCAATGTCGCTCTCACTAATTGGATGGCCCCTATTTTCCTGGATAATTCTGTTAAAGGTATGACTCGTCTTTAGCTTAAGCTCAAAAGACTTAAATAAAATCTCAATTGGTAGAACAAACACATTTTTAAAAACCTTTTCACAAATCTTAAAGCTATGGAACAAGAGGTTTGTTCTCTTGAAGAGGTCTCAACCGATCCCAAGAAACTTGAGGAGTTGAACATTGCCAAGAGTAACTTGGTTAATTATCAAAACATGGAAGAAACCTATTGGCATCAAAAGCAGAAAACATATTGCTAATGGTGACAACACCGGTATTTTCATGCCATTTGTAATAAGCGAAAAGCCTTAAACTCAATTAAGAAAATTAAGAACTCTAATGGTGAATGGATAAGATAATAATGATATTAAGGATTACATACATCATTTCCAAACTTTATTAAATTCTAATCCATTCTTGGGAACTTTATCAAACACCCATCTTATCCTTCTATGATTAACAGTGAGGATAATCATTTACTCACTATGTGTCCTTCAGAGGAGATTAGTAATACTCTTAAGAACATGAACACGACTCATTGGCGATTTCGACCCACTTCTTTCAGCATTGTTGGCCATTTATTAAAATCAACTTAGTTGATGCTGTTATTGATTTCTTTGATGGCAATCCTATTCTCAAATACTTTTCAAGCACTTCTATTGTCCATATTTCCAAAACTAACAATCCTGAATCTTGGGGCGATTTTAGACCGATTAATCTTTGCACCTTTTTCAAAAACTCATTGCTAAATTAATAAACAATAGGCTTAGCCCTTTGCTTCCTAAAATCATCTCCCCAAATCAAACTAGTTTTATTAAACACAGAGCAATATCGGATAATATTCTTCTTGCTCAAGAAAGGTTCATGACATTGATGTCCCTTCTAGAGGAGGCAACATCTTATTCAAGCGGACATCGCTAAAGCCTTTGACAATCTCTCATGGGATTTTCTCTTTCAAATCCTGAATTTGTTTGGTTTTTGATAGTTTTATCCGGATTATAAAAGGTGTATCACGAATGTCTGGTTTTCGGTTATCACGAATGGTGAGTCCATAGGTTTCTTTCCTTCTAGCCATGGTTTGAGGCATGGTGACCCACTATCACCTTCTCTTTTTATCATCGCTATTGAATACCTGTTACGGAGCCTTAACGATCTTTTCACTAATAATCCTAATATGTCTTTTAAAACTCATGGAGGTTTCCTATTTCTCATCTTAGCTTTGCGATGATTTCATTATCTTCGCGGCTCCTTCAACATGTTAAAACCATTAAGAACCTCCTAAATGATTTTGGTAAAGTTAGTGGTCTTTTCTTAATGAAGGAAAATGCGGTTTTATTCCTTCAACTAAGATTCCTCCTAATAGACTTAACCAAATATCCATAATTACTAATTTTAAGCAAAATCAACTCCCTCTTAATTACCTTGGGGCTCCGCTTTTTAAAGGCCAAAAAAGATCACACCTTTTTGATGATCTAATTCAAAAAATTTCTAACAAAATTTCAGTTTGGGAATTTCATTTACTCTCTTTCGGTGGTAGGCTTACCTTGATCAAGAGCACTCTAAATTCCATGCCGATATACCTTCTTCAAACCATTGTTCCTACCAACTCTACCATCAATAGAATTGAGCGTCTCTTAAACAAATTTTTGGGAACCAATACCTATAAAAGAATGCCTTGGTCATCTTGGTCTAAAAGTTGTGGTACTCTTGAAGAGGGAGGTCTGAGATGTAAATCCATCAAAGAAGTTATCAATGCCTTCTCCTACAAACTTTGGTGGAATTTTAGGAGCAAAAATAGTCTTTGGGCGAATTTCATGACTTCTAAATATTGCCGGGTAAACATCCTCTCATTTGTCCCTTTAAATGGGTGATTCTCCGTGTGGAGAAGACTTTGTTCAAATGGGATGCAGAATCCTTAATTTTTGGGGCATAAACTCTTGCAATTCCTTCTTTTGGCAAGACAATGAGTGGTTGTGGATCCATTGATGACTTACTCTCACTCCACTTTCACTATTAGAGTTAATTCATTCAGCAAAACCACAAGTGGAACACTAGTAAGATTCTGATTCTATTCCTTCCACTTTCTTAAATATGATTACTAATATTCCTATCACTCCTAACAATCATGATCGATTATTTTTAAGCTATCTCATAATGGGATTTCAACCTTAAAATGTGTGGCTTCACTAAAGACACTCAGATTCTTCTATTGTGTTCTCCAAAATTTGGAATAACAATATCCCCTCTTCTTACTTTGTTCTAACTTGGCATATCCTAAAAAACTTATTCCTGTTGACTCTTTGTTGTTGGGTAAAGGGTTTTATTTACCCTCTAAATGTCAATGTTGTTCTCATATTGAGAATTTTAACCATGTTTTTGTTAATGGGGCTATTGCCTCTAAAATTTGGATTTGGTATGACGATCTATTCAACACTGTCAATTTTAATTATTCTTTTACTTTATATCAACTTCTTGAAGTTTACATTGACAATGCAATTAAATGTCATATTAAAATCATAATCGCCATTACTCTTATTTGGTTCATATGGATGGACCGAAATGAAGCTAAACATCGTGGGATTCATATGAATCACATGAGGATTATTGCTAGAACTAAAACAAAATTTGTGACTTGTTTAAAGCCAATTTAATTCATCACAAACATTTTAAAGGTGTAAATAGCCAATAAACGGGCCTCAACCTTCCGGACCGACCTTATTATCGAAATGATAGAATGGTATTTTGGAAAAACCTCTTGATCATATTATTAAAATTAATCGATGGCTCTGTCTCTCATAATGGCTCACGGTTGTGGAGGCATTTTGATTCTAAGGGTATAGTCCTATGTGCATTTGCTTATCCCCTTATTTCCAAAGATCTTGTCCCTTATACTGAGCTTATGTTAGTCCACAAAGCTCTAGAAATTTGTCTTCAAAATGGCTGGCTTAATATTTGGATAGAGGTGGACGTTCTTCTACTGCTTGACCTTTTGACTTCTACCAATATGAGCAATGCTTGTTTGTACTACCTCCTCAAGCAAACTAGGGCTCTTCTCTCTCAACTGAATTTTACAATCACTCATGTTTGGCGAGAAGGTAACGCCTATGTCTTGATTACCTTGCAAATCAAAAGCGAGATTAGAAAGTATCATCTTCTTTGATCAATTTACATTATCCAAATACTTGCGTGGTCTGGTTAACTTGGACAATTATGGGCTTCCTTACCTCAGAATCTAATTCTCCTCTTCGCCTCCCTTTTTTTTGGTTTTCTGTTTCCTTGTGCCCTTTATGGATACTCCTCATAGATATCATTGCTATCTTGTGCTCTTTGCCATGACTTGCTGCCTTTACCCCTTCTCCTTTAGTTGGAAGATTTCTATTTTTGGCATTTACAATACTATGGGGCAGATGTTGAACTATATGCACATCAATCTCTTGAATTGGAACCCAGTAGAGCCTTGTGTTACCTGTTATTGGTATTATAACTACAATCCCACTTGGGACTTTAATTTCATTGATACATTCATTCCTAAACCTGAGAGAATTAACCATTGCTGGAGGAAGTTATCTATTTTGATGGGCTTAGATTTTAGTACTAACTTCTTTAACCTTTTTCTCAGACAATATGGCTTGGAGCATTGCTACTACCTATGTTGCTTCTAGCAACAGATTAGTGTGCATTATGCTTGCGTTTTTATTTTGATGATTATAGTATTTCTTTGGCTGATGCTTACATTCCTTGGGACTCTTTCCTTCTTAAAGGCCTAATTCATAAAGGTTTCAACACTTATGCTGAAAGGATTTTGGTTGGCTGTTGGGCTTCAGGACTTTCTGTACAGTCGGCTGTCCTTGCTTATATTATGCCTAACCTCAGCTTGCTTTCCTGCAAGGGAATAAATTGTAATACCCTGGTCACTTTTAATGGTTATTTTGGTTTGAAATTCGTGTACTGGAATAGACTAAGTTTAATTACTTTTTGGATTTTGGAGGTTTGCTGCCATGGTTGTTTGTTGATTTGTTTGTTGATTTGGTTTTTTAATCCCTTTGGGTCCGCAGATTTTTACGCTTTCTCCCGCTTTTCCTCATTTTTTTTGCCATCTTGCTCTTGTCTTAGCAAGTTCTGGTTTTGGACCTTTATTATCTTAAAATTCCTTCTTGGTAATGATGTCTCTACTTGGAATCATCTTCTTATTTCATATTCTAGTGGCTTACAATGTTGCATTAGTTGCTCTGATGGGAGTGACTTTCGATTGCTGAATTATTTCTGGTTGTTGCTCATTTCGTGGTGGTGTGAATCATATTCTGATCATTATTTATATTGTAATCCTACATCTATTGGGTTTGTTACCTTCTTGGATTGGAGTGTCATTTCTGTTTGAGAGGTACTATAGTCTGATGTTACCTGTTATTTTAAGACTTTGGATGTTTGTGGATTTGGTTTATCTGATTAGTTGTCTCTGGGCTACTGTCTTAACCTACTATAGTATCCCTTTTAGTGCTGCTAGTATTGTGCAGATCACTGTGCCTAATCAACTATTCTACTTGATCTTAACCTATGGTTTGTATACTCTCAATGATTGTTATTATGGCAAGCCTGTGGGGTATTTCGCAAGGATTGTGGGCTGAAATGGGATATTATTGCTGCTGTTATGAATGTTCCTTATGTGGTAGCTTTTCTATTTTTCACTGATCGAATTTGTCTCTGTTGGGGTGCTGACATTATCTTTTATCTCTTAATCTGCTACTGTACTTTAATATATTATAATTTCTGTGGTAACTTAGGTCGGGAATTTCTTTACCTTTCACCGGGTCGGTTTCTTAATCCGAATGCATGAGGTTGCTTTGTTTGGCTTGGTTCCAGAGATGCTTCACTTCATTTGTTATGGTCCCCTCATCCTCGATCTTATTAATGGGATTCGCAATGTTGGCTCCATCACATTTTCACATTTGCTTCTGTATTCTCTTGATATGGTGATGATATTGTCGATTAGGTGTGTTTGTAATCCACTCAATCACACCTTCTAAATTTGGCTGCTATCTCCTAATAGGTTTGTTGGCTATGATGGCTGTGATGTTTTTACTCCCTTTTGGTTTGGTAGTAGCTCTTGTGAAGTAACCCTTCTCCTGAAGTTTGGATGCACACTTTTGCATCTGCCCCATCCTGGTGTGACTGAGCCTGAGCCTTCTCTATCTTTTCTCTTTTCTAAATTTTGTAGACTTTGCATTTTTCAATCATCATATTGTCTGTACTACTATAACTGTTCTAATTTTTATCGCCTAAATTGTGTGACCTCCTTCCTTTTTCTCTTGCAGGTTTGCACCATAGTGGCAGTCATTCTCAAGTCCTGCAGAGTATTGGTCACAATTTGCTTTTGGTTTATTATGCGAGTCTAACTGTATCTTTTGATTATTTTAAAGTGTTCTATTGCTTTTGCCTGTACTTAGACTGGGGATTTACTCCTTATGCTGAATGTAGCTCTTTGAGCAGTAGTTCTGGAGTTTATCCCCTTTAAGGACCTTGTAACCCTCTTTTTGTGGTAATAAAATACCCCTCATGGGGCTTCCCTAGAAAAAAAACCCTAAAAAAAATAAACCTAAATAAACTTAATAAAATAAATTAAATTAAATTAATTAAAAAATAAACTAAATAAAGTTAAACATACTCGTTTACTTAATTTTTAGAGTATAGGGTTGAGGGTTATTTTAAAAATTAAGTAAACGAGTATGTTTAACTTTATTAAGTTTATTTTTTAATTAATTTAATTTATTTTATTTTATTAATTTTATTTAGGTTTTTTTTTAGGGTTTAGGGTTTAGGGTTTAAGGTTTTAGGGTTTGTGCTTTAGTAGTTTAGGGTTAATGGTTAAGGTTTAGGGTTTAGGGTTTAGGGTTTAACATTTTAAGAGGGTGGGTGGGTTTAACATTTTAGAGGGTGGGAGGTTTGGGTTTAGAGTTTAGAGGATTTGAGGGTTTAGGTGGAGTAGGTCACCATTTGGGGTTTAGAGGGAGGAGGAGTTTAGTGAGTGTGGTTAGGTTTAGAGGGAGGAGGGTTAATTAGTAGGATTTAGGTTTAGGATTGTGGTTTAGGGTTTTTTGGGTTTAAGGTGGGTTAGAGGGTTGGGTTGTTGGTTAAGATTTAGTTAAGAGGTTGAGCATTTAGGATTAGAGTTTAGGTTTAAGGTAGAATAAGGATTTAGGGTTTAGCGTATACATTTTAAGGTTTTGAGTTTTTATTTTCCCTTAGGGTTTAGGGTTTAGAGTTTAGGGTTTTAAAGTTTAGGGTATAGGGTTTAGGGTTAACTATTTGGGGTTTTGGGTTTAGGGTTTAGGGTTTTTAGGGTTTAGGGTTTAAGGTTTAGGGTTTAGGTTTTAGGTTTTGGGTTAGGGTTCATGTTTCTGTTTAGGGTTTAGGGTTTGTATTTTTTTTTAACACAAAACAAATTCAGATTCAACATTTCTTCTTTTCGATTTCATCAACCAAGTAACACACCAAGTTTTCTATGACATAAGCGACCACATAGGAAAAAAATGATCACTCATAGAGCGAATCAAAAACCTTAGATAACTAGAACCGTCTCTAATGTAAAGGCATAATTCCACAACTTTTAGGTTTTAATTTAAGGTTTATTTTTTTAGTTTAAGTTTTTATTTAGTTTTTATTTTAGGTTTATTTTAATTTTATTTTACGATTAGTTTTCATTTCATTTAGCTTTCTTATTCTTATGGTTCTTTTATTTTTTAGTTTTGTTAAAGTGTTTATATATTTTATTTTAGTTTATTTCAATTAGTTTATTTTATTTTATTTTTGGGTTTAGGTTTATGTTTTATTTTAGGTTCTTATTTTTTTATGTTATTTACGATTATTTTTTATAGGTTTTATTTAGTTTAAGTTTAGCTTTTCAGGTTTCTAGGATTTAGGGTTTAGGGTTTTATAGTTTAGGTTTAGTGTTTAGGGTTTTTATGGTTTTGGGTTTAGGGTTAGTTTTGGGTTTAAGGTTTAGGGTTTTAAGGTTTAGGGTTTAGGGTTTTGGGTTAGAGATAGGGTTTAGACTTTAGGTTTAGGGTTTAGGGTTTAGGGTTAGTTTAGGGTCTGGGTTTAGGTTTAGTTTTGGGATTTAGGGTTTAGGATTAGGTTTTTTTATTTTATTTTTATTTTTTTCAAATTAAGTAAATAGGTAGGTTTAGGTATATTTATTTTATTTAGTTTATTTTTGATTTGTTTTAGTTTATTTTATTTTATATTTTTATTAAGGTTTATTTTTATTTATCTTAGTTTATTTATTTTAGTTTTATTTAATTTAGTTTAGGTTTTTTTACTTTAGTTTGTTATTTAGTTTTAGGTTTACTTTTTAGTTTAGTTTTACTTTTATTTTATATTTTAGGTTTAGGTTTTATTTTTAAATTTTAAGTTTAGGTTTAACTTTTTTATTTTTTAGGTTTAGGTTTTATGTTTTTATTTTAGGTTTATTTTTAAGTTTTATTTTTAGTTTAGGTTTAAGTTTATTTTTATTTTATTTTAGTTTATTTAGTTTAGGTTTTGGTTTAGGTTTTGTTTATTTTAGGTTTAGGTTTAGGTTTTAGTTATTTTAGTTTAGTTTATCTTAGTTTAGGTTTAGGTTTATTTTATTTTACTTTGGGTTTTATGTTTTATTTATTTTTAGGTTTAGGTTTTTATTTTAATTTATTTTATGTTTATTTTATTATTATTTTAGGTTTAGTTTTTATTTTATTTCAGTTTTTTATTTTTTAGTTTAGTTTATGTTTTTATTTATTTTATTTCAATTTAGATTTTAGTTTTATTTTATTTTCTTTAGGTTTAGGTTTCTAAGGTTTTATTTTATTTTTATTTAAGTTTATTTATTTATTTTTTATTTTATTTATTTTTATTTATTTCATTTTCAGGGTTTAGGGTTTATAGTTTAGGGTTTTAGGGTTTATGATTTTAGGATTTAGGGTTTAGGGTTAGGATTTAGGGTTTAGGGTTTAGTGTTTAGGCTTTAGAGTTTAGGGTTAAGGGTTTAACGTTTAGGATTTTAAGGCACAGGGTTTAGGGTTTGGGGTTTGGGTTTAAAGTTATTTAGGGTTTAGGATTTAGGGTTTGACGGTTTAGGGTTGTTTAGGGTTAGTTTTAGCATTTAAGGTTTAGGGTGTAGGGTTTAGGATTTACGATTTAGGGTTTAGGGTTTAGGGTTAATTTTAAAGTTTAGGGATTAGGGTTTAGGGTTTATGATTCAGTATTTATGGTTTAGAGTTTATTTACTTTATTTATTAAATTATTTTAGTTTATTTTATTTATTTTCTTTTTATTTAAGTTTAATTTTTCTTATTAGGGTTTAGGGAAGGTTTAGGGTTTTCTCCCGATCCACATCATCTGGTAAGGTGTAAGTTTATGGTTTAAAGTTTAAGTAAAGTTTAGCATAAGGTTTAGGGTTACTTTAGGAGGGTTTAGGTCAGGGTTTAGTGAGGTTTAGGGTTTAGTGTAGGCTTTAGGGTTTAGGTTTTAGGGAAGGTTAGGTTTAGGGTGTGGTGGGAGGGTTTAGGATTTAGGATTTAAGGAGGTCAGTTGTTGGTAGTGTATAGGGTTTAGAGAAGATTTAAAGTTTAGGTTTAAGGGTTTAAGATGCATGGGGTGATTTAGGGTGGGGTTTTAGGGATGTGGGTCAGGGGTGGGTAGGTTAGGTTTAGGGTTAAGTTTAGGTTTAGGGCTGAGGGAAGTTTAAGATTTAAGGTGAGAAGGTTTAGGGTTTAAGGTTTAGGGTTTTTATTTAGGTTTTATTTTATTTTATTTTAAGTTTATTTTATTTTTCTTTGACATTTAGTTTTTATTTTATTTAGGTTTTCTATTCTTAGGATTATTTTATTTTTTAATTTAGTTTGGGTTTTATTTATTTTATTTTAGTTAATTTTTTCAGTTAATTTTATATCATTTTCAAGTTTAGGTTTAGGTTTTAGTTTAGGTTTATATTTTATTTTCTTATTTTATTTAGGTTTAGATTTTTTTTATTTATTTTTTTTAGAATTTATTTAGTTTAGGTTTTGGTTTTTAGGTTTTTAGGTTTTTAAGGTTTTGGGTTTTGGGTTTTTGGGTTTAGGGTGGGATTAGGAGTTAGGAGGGAGGTTTAGGGTTTAGTGTTAGGTGGGTTGGTTTCTGATTTGGGGTTTAGGGAGGTTTAGGGTTTAGGATTTAGGTTTAGCATTTAGGGAGAGTTTAGAGTTGAGGTTTTAAATTACAAACCAGTATGTAAGTTTATTTATTTATTTTAAATTATTTTAATTTAATTTATTTATTAATTTTATTTAGGTTTATTTTAGGGTTTAGGGTTTAGGGAAGTTTAGGGTATGCTATAGTTTAGGTTAAGTTAAGGTAGGGGAGTTTAACATTTTGGGAGGGTTTAGGGTGGTTTAACATTTTAGGTTTAGGGTAGTGGTTTAGAGTTTAGTTTAGAGATTTGAGGGAGGTTTAGAGTGGTAGGGTCACTATCTGGGGTGGTTTAGGGTTTAGAGCCTAGTTTTAGGGTTTAGGGAGGGAGGGTTTAGGTTTAGGTTAATTAAGGATTTAGGGTTGGATTTACCTGGGTTAGAGTTTTAGGTTTTAATGTTTAGTGTTTAGGATTTAGGGTTGTTGGTTTAAGATTTATGGTTAAAGGTTTAGGGTTGTAGGTTTAGCATGATTAGAGTAGGTTTAAGGATTATAGGGTAGGGTTTAACATACAAGTTTTAAGGTTTTTTTATTTTTTTATTTTATTTTATTTTAGGTTTATTTTAGGTTTATTTTATTTTATTTTATGTTTAGTTTATTTTATTTAGGTTTTATTCTTAGGTTTATTTTATTTTTAATTTAGTTTAAGTTTTATTTATTTTAGTTTAGTTTATTTTTATTATTTTACTTTATATTATTTTTTAGGTGTAGGTTTAGGTTTTAGTTTAGGTTTTTATTTTATATTTTATTTTACTTTATTTAGGTTTAGATTTTTTTTTATTTTTAGAATTTATTTAGTTTAGGTTTAGGTTTTAGGTTTATAGGGCTGGGTTTATGGTTTAGGGTTTTAAGGTTTAGAGTGGGGTTTAATGGTTAAGATTTAGGTTGGGTTTAGGTTTAGGGTTTATGGTGGTTTATGATTTAGGAGGTTTAGTGGTTTAGGGGCAGGATTTAGGGTTTAGGTTTATGGTGGTGGTAAGTTTGGGTGGTGGGGAGTGGGGTTGTAGGGTTTAGCTGGTAGGTTGGAGTATGAGTTTTAGGTTTTGGGTTTTTTTTATTGGGTTTAGGGTTTAGAGTTTAGGGTTTAGGGTTTATGATTTAGGTTATAGGGTTTAGGGTATGAGTTTAGAGTTTTAAGGTTTAGGGTATAGGGTTTGGGGTTTAGGGTTTAGGGTTAGGGTTTAGATTTTTGTATAGGGTTTACGGTTTGTTACTTTTTTTAACAGAGAACAAATTCAGATTCAACATTTTTTCTTTTCGATTTCATCAATCAAGTAACACACCAAGTTTTCTACAACATAAGCGACCACGTAGATAAAAAATGAACACGCATAGAGCAAATAAAAAACCTTCGATAACCGTGAACCTCCAATCAGAAGGGTTCCATAACTTTTAGGTTTTATTTTAAGGTTTATTTTTTCAGTTTAGGGTTTCGAGTTTATTTATTTTTGTTTATTTATTTAATTATTTATTTGTTTATTTAGTTTTGTTTATTTCATTTTTATTTTTTATTTTATTTTCTTTTTTAGGTTTAGGTTAAGCTTAAGGTTTTAGTTTTTTTTTCATTTTATTATTTAATTTTATTTTTGTTTAAGCTTAAGGTTTAAGTTTAGGTTTTTAGCTTTTTAGGGTTTCGAGTTTAGGGTTTAGGGTTAGTTTAGAGTTTAGGGTTTAGGGTTTAGGGTTTAGGGATTAGGGTTTAGGTTTTAGGTTTTAGGGTTTGGGGTTTTGGGTTTAGGGTTTTTTTTTTGGAAAAGTTAAAATTTTATTACAATAAAAGGAAAAGATACAATGTCCTTAAAAGGGGTAAAGCTCTAAAATTCTATGCTCAGAGCTACAAGAAACCTAAAGAGCAAAACCCTCATTTAAGTACTTTAGTAAAAAAAGTAAACAAAAGAGCAAATACAACAGCTAAAAAGTATAAGAGAAAAAGACATATAGTAAGACTAAAACAAAACCTGAAAATAGTAAAAGGATGAGTGAGCAACAATTCATGATTCCTTTGAGAAAGCAAAATAAGCAAGATCCTCAACAACAACACTTGGGTTGGTTGAGTAATGACCATTCCTATGTAAAGTTCCAACTGTAAAAGAAATCTACAAAACACTACAAAGGCAAAAGTCATAGCTAAAAAGGATAAGGATAAAGATAGGAAAAGGAGAGAGCTGAGAAAGAGAAGGCTCAGGTTCAATTAGGATCATCTCAAGGGGAAACAATTCATATGAGCATCCAAACTTCATAAAGAACGGTTACAATCATATGTAATGCTACCAACTAGAGAGAACAGGTGAGTAACGTCAAAGCCATCAAAGCCTACATACCTGGTACAAGCAAACATCCAAAGCCAACAGTTCGTAGAGTTCTAGATCTTGCACCATTAAATAAAGAGCAATCGACCAACAACTAGCTTGCAACCAAACCACCAAATAAAAACCACAACAAACTAATCACAATAACCTAGAGGGAGGCTAGAACAAAGTTAGAACACCAACAACACCATTATGCAAATACCGATCCAAGCTCCAAACTAAGGAAAACCAGAACCAGCCATCAGCAAGCACCAGACCCATGCCAATTAACAAAGAAACAACCGATAAAACCAAGATAGGAGCCCTCAAGACAAAGTCCTAACAAGTAGCCGTCACCAAGCCTAACTAGAGTGAACAACTAGAAATGACTAAGCAACTCAAAAATGAAGCCATCAACTGAAGGAAACATAAGCTGCAGCCATTACAAATAACCAGAAGACAAAACAACCACACAAAAGAGGGACAAAGACAGCCTCCAACCACTAGAAACCAAAAAGTTGAATCCAAAAGGATCAACAAAGGTTCGACCAACACAACAAAAGGCTCCAGGAAATTATCCAAAAAGAATGAAAACACCAACAAGGAAAACATCAACCTACCAAGATTCCAAAGATAACTACAAGTCCTCCAACCAAACAACTAACTAAAACAACCATAAGGCAACCACTAGAGAACAACACATCATAAGTAACCAACATAGGAAGCATCCCCAGCAGCCAATGAAAATTTGAAAACAAATAAAGCTCCACACAAGAGAGGTCCAAAAGAAGCACAACCACCATAGAAAGGCAACAACAACAGCTAGCCAGGACCAGCCAAAAAACCAAACTTCCCCAACAACAAAGAGTAACTGAACATGAAGCATAATTACAACAAAAAATGTGTTGCAAATAATGCACCCAATGGAGGCTAATCCCAAGAGAATAACCCAACACAAAATTAATGCAAAAGAAGAATCTAGCAATAAACAATAAGGAAGTGTGCAACCCCAAAAAGTACAAGAAATTCCCCAAAAATGGCCTAGAAAGGCAACAACCAACACCAGTTCCCACTAGGAAGGCCACCCATCCAACCATGAAAAACTAGAAAAAAGTAATTCTACTTCAATAGGAGAGCCAACAAACCAACCAGTGTAGAAAATAAAATAAAGCCAGAGTAAAAAAAACCATCTTATCCACCAACAACTCGAGTAACAAGGCAGAGAAGACAATAGCCACCAGGAAGAAAAAACCAAGCCAGCCCAGAACAAAGAGGTCAAAACCATAACTTAGCTATTACTTACCTATTCTTGTCGATAATCGAATAAGCCTTATTCATTCAAGAGGGAGGTAGTTAGGAAGATTTTTAAGAATCTTAAAGAAGCCTGATTTCTAGTTACTAGACCCTAAGAGGCTAGAAGAAGTGGGCAAGAGCCATGATCCCAATTATTGTCCCTACCACCACATGTGAGGCCATGTCGTAGAAGATTGAATTACCTATAATGACTAGCTTGAGTGTAGCTACAAGTCGGGTGGCATCATCATCCCCAAGGAATACCTATCAGATCAACCTTCTATTTCTATTAAAGTAATCCTTGGGTATACATGTGATCCTCTTAAGACCAATGAAGGTTGAAATATCTCCCTATCCTGAACCTCCAAGAAAAGCATTTATAAGATTAGGAAACTACCCTTGCAGGTTCTTGAGGTAGGTCAAACCTCCAACTCCAAGGAAGGTTTGTAAGTTGCTAAGGACAACTTGACTAAGGTAGGAGCCTAGCAGCAACAGCGATAGCCTCCACTTGCCCGGGATAATATAGTACTACAACCACCCACTGGTTTTAGCACTCTTTCCATAGTTGCACCTACAGTTCCTCCAGTTAGCTCTTCTTCTAACATCCATATTATATCGGTAGAGGGGGTGCCAAATCCTTTACTCTGCTTACTTTACTTGATTTATACTTTATACCTCCATCCAAATCTAAGAAATCAATGAAGAAAGTTGATTTCACTTACATTTGTGTCACTTTTGATGATCTGCTTGAATTTATTCTTATAGAAAGCTCTCCCCATCTAATTAATAATAACTTTAGTTCTGATCATTCCTCTTCTAATTTAAAAATGGATTACCCATTTCTGAATCTCTCAGGTTTTCCCACTGAGATTGATTTTGAGTCATCCAGCTCTGATGATCCCGTAGGAGAAGATGTAGGTGGACCTAATGAGCATGTAAAACTTTTAACTAAACCATCTCATAAAGTCACTGAAGTCAACCACCACAGTGGTAAAGTTCTACCTTCTAGGGTAGCACCTGAAGATAAGGGTAAGCGAGCCATATAGCCCCTCCATAAGATGCTCCACCTACGAATATGCTTATGGAGGACCAGCCTAGAGTTGACTACAATATCCTCGCTCAGCTGAGAAAGTTGCCAGCTAAGCTAAGCATATATGATGCTCTTGTCCTATCCAAAGAGATGAGGGAGTCATTAATCAAGGTTCTTCTTGATCTAGAAATATGCTTAGCTTAGCTAACCACTATTAGAGAGGAAGCATGTTATTCAAGAGGAGCCCATGGAGTTACATTCACCGATGAAGACCTACTTTTAAGGATAATCAAACACAACTGTCCCCTCTACATCATAATGGATTTGGATAGATTCAGACTTTCCAAAGTGTTAGTTGATCTAGGTGCATCAGTGAACATTATGAGTCTAAAGATTTTTGCCTACCTAAGGATTGACATCTCTGAACTCTGAGGAGATCGGATGATGTTGAGAGGATTCAATGAGCAAGGTGAGAGGACTTTAGGCTCCATAGTGTTTCCATTGGAGATAGATGACTGAAAGAAAGAAGCTAAGTTCTACATAATTGATTCAGATACATCTTTCACTACTTTGCTCGGTAGGCCTTGGATACATGAGAATAAGATGGTTTTATCCTATGTACATCAGTGCATCAAATTCTAATGAGGTGGAATCGAATACTGTGTCAAAGGAGACTTCGAGCCATTTTCAATTAGAGAGGTTGAGATATATGAGGATGCGATCTACTATCTTCATCAAAATCAGAAAGTCTATTCTCACAAACATGGTCAAAGTTAAAAAAATAAAATAAAAAGAAAAAGAAAGTGAAAATACAAGTGAGCGAGAAATAGACACAGAGGAAGAAGTAGAGTTTGAAGTTAGATTCCACCCATAGTTTATTCCTCCAGAGGTAGATCCAGAGGAAGAGGTAGATCTAGAGGTAGTTATAAATTCTTAAGATGTCCTTGCTGGTGGCTAGTGAGTAGAAGTTATGTTCCAGCTCATAGGAGTACCCCCGTTATCCACATAGACTTAAAATCTAGTTCAGATGATGAGTCTCATGTGGTTAGCATGCTAATCAACCTCTCTCAATGAGTCTCATTGGAGGTAACACTCGAGCCAGACAATGATGAAGACCAAGCCTCCAAGTAAAGCATGAATGTATTCGAATCAGTATTATGTAGAATAGTAAAGTAGTAGTTGAGAACTTTATCTCTAACCCCATGTTCCTCATAGAAAGTTGAGGGTTTGGTAGTTAAGGAGGCCCCCAAGTCATCCATAGATGTCAAGCCAAAGATGTTTTTATTGGGAGCATCATCCTCAAGTCAGGAAGTTGATGTAGAACTTGATGATGATTCATATAAAGATCTAATACAATTTCCTTTTGATTGGTAATCGCCTTGTGTTCTTAATTTGGCAAAGAGGGTTTAATACCACATACTTTATCTAAACATAGGTTGGATTACTTTGAAAGGTTATGGGGCAACCAAACAAGACATCCATAATAAAGACCAGGACTAGGATTCGACACATTAGGTCCAATCGATGATGATAACCATTTCCTAGTCATCACCAATCATTTGGAGTCTGATTTATTCTTTTCAAATCATGCTAACTCACATGAGGAGGTGTGTTTAGAAAATTTAGATGATCCAAATGAGTTTGAAGTCAAAGATGCACTGCCATAATTTGAAGAACAAATCAGATCAACCATCGATGAACTTAAAGAAATCAACTTAGGAACAAAAGAAGATCCATGCCCAACATACATTAATTCCCTATTGAATGAATAAGAAACCAATGACTTAGTTAAGCAATTGACTGAGCTTAAGGACTATTTTGCATGTAGTTATTAATAAATGCCCAATTTATCTCCTGATGTAGTAGTCCACAAACTAGCAATAGGTCCTAATGCTAACCTTAGCAGGCAAGCTCCTAGATGCATGCGATTAGACATTGAACAACATATCAATTCTAAAATCAAGAAACTTATCGATGCTGGTTTTCTTAGGAAAGAGAAATATCTTACCTGGTTAGTCAGTGTCATTCCAGTTAAGAAAAAGAATGGCCAAATTCACATATGTGTCAATTTTAGGGATCTGAATAAGGCATGTCCTAAAGATGACTTTTCACTACCAATACTATAGCTGATGGTGGACATTGCCTCATCTCATTCAATATTCTCTTTCATGGATGGGTCATCTGGCAACAACCAAATTAAGATGGTCCCAAATATGATAAAAATACTACTTTTTGAACCTCGATCAAAATCTATTATTATAAAGTCATGCCCTTCGGCCATAAAAATATCGATGCTACATACCAGCGGGCCATGACTCAGATCTTCAATTAACTTATTCATCATCAGGTTGAATATTATGTTGATGATCTTGTAGTCAAAAGTAAAGAAAGGAAGACCATCTCTATGACTTGTCAGTAGTTTTTGAATGGTTAAGGCAATCCAACTTTAAAATGAATCCCACAGTGTGCATTGGGTAGCTTGGAAATTCTTTATTGTCCAGCACCATGAAATAGAAATCGATCTGAAGAAGAATAAGATAATATTAGAAATGCCACCCCCTAAAAGTCTAACTCAACTCAGATCATTCCAAGGGTGGTTGGCATATCTAAGATGCTTCATTTCCAACCTATCAAGAAGATGCCAGCCATTCTTAGGTCTTATCAAAAAGGATGCTAAGTTCAAGTGGATGATAAGTGCTAACATGCTTTCAAAGACATCAAGCACTACTTGATGACGCCGCCAGTTCTAGCAGCCCCTATCCTGGGCAAGTTGTTCATACTATATAATGTCGTATTAAGCGACTCCCTCAACGCTTTGTTGGGCCAAACCAATGATGAAGGGAAAGAGAATGCACTCTACTATCTTAATTGTCATCTAATCCTTATTGAGGTAAATTACCCACCTATTGAAAAGCACAACCCAACAGTAATCTTTGCATCCCAAATGCTATGGCATTATATGCTTTCCCAAGGTGAATCTGATCTCTAAGATCAATCCACTATAATATCTCATAACATAGCTAATGCTATCTAGACGGTTGGCACGTTGGTCCATGATTTTATCATAGTTTGACATCACTTTTGCACCCCTCTGTGCGGTGAAAGGACAAGCACTAGCATATTTCTTAGCATCACACCCACTTCCTACTGATTCCTCGCTTAGTGATGACCTCATCGAAGAAAAAATCATGAACTTAGGGGACACTAGCATTCACCACTAAGAGATGTATTTTGATGGTGCAGCTTCCTTTTAAAAAAAGAATAAGAACCACAATCCACTCTTCTAGTAGAGGTAGGGGTAGGAATAGTTCTTCTAACTTTGGACCGCAATGTGATGAGATTCTCATATCATCTATCCAATCCATGCACCAACAATGAAACCAAATATGAGGCTCTGATTACTGGTATGGAGTTAGCCATTATACTATGTGTCTAGAGCATCAACATCTTTGAGGATTCTCAATTAGTTATCAACCAAATTACCATTGGGTCTTATAATGTCCTAAATCCTAAGCTCCATCATTACCATAAGTATACCATGGAGTTGCTGGAAAAAATCCCAGAGGTTACAATTTACAAGATTCCTCGAGGAGAGAACAACGTTGCAGATGTATTTACCAAGCTTGACAAAGAGTTGGCATATCCGAAGGATGAGTCCATACTAATAAGGGTCCAAAATAGACAAGTATTATCCCTTGTTGACGTTGAACTCATCAAGAGACTCTCTCTTGAATGAGAGGTTATCATTGCCAAGAAGGGCGAGGAGTTGGATTGGAGGCAACCATTCATGGATTATCGAAATATAGGAAAACTACCTCAAAAGAAGTCATTAGCCCATCAGCTGAACTAGATAACCCTCTCATATGCTATCTTAGATGACACTTTATGATAACGATCCTTCAATCATATGTGGCTACGTTGTTTGGACAAACACAAAGCCCATAAGGTCATGACCAAGGTACACTCAGGTTTATGTAGACCACATCAATCCAGTCCATAGATGAAAGCCAAGATAAAAAGACTAGGATACTACTGACCTTTGATGATCACAGACTACATGGATGTAGCTATGAGATGCCACCAATGTCAGGTGTACGGTGTGGTCCTACACCAACCACCCAACATTCTAAATCCTACATTAGCCTCATGGCCATTTGAGGGTTTGGGTACCAACATTGTGGGTTCAATCGATCCTCCTTCTTTTAAGGGTCATCAGTTCATTCTAACTACCATCGATTACTTTTCCAAGTAGGTGGAGGCAATCCCACTCAGAGAGGTCACAACTCAGCATGTGCTCTAATTTTTTAGGATCCATGTCATATATAGGTTTGGGGTGCCTCGATGAATTATATCCAATAATGATACTGCATTCAAGAGCACAAAAATCAACAGCTTTGCTCGAAGACATAGCATAGATTAGAGATATTTTACCATCTATTATCCGAGGGAAAATGGCTTAGCATAAGCCTTTAACAAAACTCTCATCTAGATATTAAAGAAGACACTCAATGATAACAAGCAACAATGTCATGAGCAGTTAGTTGAAGCATTGTGGGCTTACCGCACTACATACAGGACTCGAACTCAATCTACCCCATTCTTCTCAATGTATGGGTTTGAAGTCATTCTACCATTAGAAGTCCAACTCCCATCATTAAGGATAGCTGTGGGTAGTAGAATCATAATGGAGTAGAACACCAAGTTGTGATTAGAAGAGCTTAAAGGTTTGGAGGAGAGAGGCCTCCGGGCATGCCAAAACCTCTACTTGTATAAAACCAAAATGATTCAAGCTCATAACAAATTGGTCTATCCTATAGTTTTTCAAGTAGGAGAGCTTGTTTTAGTTCTAAAGAGACTAATTGTTTCCCCTCAAAAGATGGGAGGCAAGTTTGAACCCACTTGGGAAGGCCCTTTCGCCATAGAGAAGACATACCAAAAAGGATCTTATCAACTTATAAATTGTAAGGGAGAGTGCCCTATGCTTCCAATCAACGGGCTCTACTTGAAGAAATACTATCCAAAAATCTTGTTTGAAAATAATTATCAATAAAATTTCTTTCATCTCAAATTCCATCTCTTCATATTGGTTAGAAATATCTATGCTTGAAAATCCACCAACATGTGTTTAGATTAGGTGTAAGGAACCCAAGCGGTGTCCTATCCTTTGGCAACACAACACCAACACAAACTACACACAATCACATAAAATAAACATTTATCTTTTGTCTCGGGCTATTTTGATGTGGGATAAAGTCCCCTGTGGCACTCACTCATTAGTTGTTCTAGGTTGGGCTGACATGCTACCTTGCTAGTGAGTCACCCCAGTGGTTACTTGTCTGACGGATGTAAGTCTACAAGCTTTCTTCCTAACTTGACCATTGCAAATCTATGAGTGCCTTGTTAGTTTAGTAGGAATTTCTATGTGGTAAGTGACTTTTTTTTAGAGGATGTAAGCTTACATGCTTTCTTCTTAAACTATCCATCATGCACTAACTAGGTAGAGTATATTAGGGGCTTAGGATAAGTCCCCTAGTGGCTTCTTTCCTCCTGACTACTTCAAGCTTAGGTCTAGTCTTTACACGGGACTCCCCACTTGGTAGTTGCCCTAAGTCAGATAGCATATGTCCCGCCAACGATAAACTATCCTGATGATCATTTCATCTGTGAAGATGTAAGCCTACAAGGCTTCTTCTTAGATTGATCATCACAAACTAATAAAAATCTTAGGTTGGCTAGTTATTCCTATGCTGATAGCGACCCACTCGATGTATACACCACTCGTGGTAGATGTAAGTCTACAAGCATTCTCCTATAGTTGACTACCGTATACCTATAGGCTTTCTTTTATAGGGTCATAGATAAAGCCCCTAGTGACACCTCCCTTATGAGCACTCTATTTGAATCACGTCCTTAGCGACCCCATTTAGAAACTACTCTGGTTACTCTTGGATTGGATAGTCCCCCTTTTCTAGTAGCCACCCCTGTGGTTGGAGAATTTATCTTCTGGATATATAGATTCTCCCATGTTCCAATAAATTTGAGATAGAACTAGGCTGATATAAGGCCCTTCTCAGTATGGTCCCTCGCACACCAATAGGGTCCAAGAAAATATATAAATAAAATAAATATATATCTTCACTTATGGATTAAAAGCAAAACCCCCAGCAGTACCTTTTCCCAAGTAGGCATCATATCTTTAGGGCAGTGTCAGCAAAACTCAATATAGGAATCATCTGACTACTTTTGAGTTGAAATAAGTACCCATGTGGCACTCTCTCAGTAGTCTCCTTTAGGTCAGATTTGACTTGTTGTTCCAAGTCACCTGATGGTCGTCCTTGCTTTGAAAGATGTAAGTCTATTATGCATTCTTTCCAGCATGACCGTTGCACACCGATGGGCAGTCTTAGGTTGGGTTTGATTTGTTTTGTTATCAATCGATCACCCTAGTGGTTCCTTATTTAGGAAGTTTTAAGTCTACAAGCTTTTTTCCTAACTTGACCATTGCACACCAAAATGCACCCGTTAGGTTGGTTAGCTCTACCCTGATGGCTGGTAGACCATCAATTTGGATTTATAAATCTAAGACAGGTAGAGGCTAATTTTAGCCCCTTCTTAGTAGATCCATCATACACCGATAGGGTTCATCTAAAAAAATAAAATTGATCTTCACTATTCTTGAGTCGATATGAGTCCACAGCAACATTCGCTCAATAGTCGCCTTAGGTCGGGTTTGATTTGTTGTTCTATCAACTGATCACCCTAGTGGCTCCTTATTTAGGAAGTTGTAAGTCTACAAGCTTTCTTACTAACTTGACCATTGCACACTGAAAGGCACCCCTTAGGTTGGTTAGCTCTACCCCGAGGCCGGTAGACTATCCCTTTAGATTTGTAAATCTAAGATAGGACTAAGCTGATATTAGCCCTTTCTTAGTAGATCCATCACACATCGATAGGATCATCCTCCCTCCGATGGAGTCAAAATTAAATCCATCCACTCATATCCCTAGTGGATACTTCACCTAAATAAACCAAAAAATTCCATATATTAAACCCATCTTATCCCCAATGGATCCGAACTCATATCTCAAGCAGATGTGCCCTCAAAACCAAATCATATCTTCTCCCCAGTGGAGCCTCAAATCATAAGCTAACAAGTCAAATAAAATTTTCATCCCTAGTGGATGTCCCACCAATTAAATCAAATCAAATTCCAACCCAACAAGGCACAAATCATACCCTCTCTCTAGTAGAACCCTCATGAAATCAAGCCAAATCAAGTACTTATCCCTAGTTTATAATTTGAACCTGCTTCCTTAATGGAAGGTTCATGCACTCATCCCAGTGTGTTATAAATCTTAATCCCTAGAGGATCTTTTCTCCCCAAATCATATTAAACCAACTCAAAATCTTATCCTCTATGGATAACTTGGACCTGCTTCCTTAGAGGAAGGTTCACATGCTTGATCCCTCACTGGATCCTTTCTTCCTCTCTTATTCCCTTGGCATAAGTTGAGTTGAATTGCACTAAGATCTTGATTCTTACTATATCTCAGATTTAGGGGTAGATCATTTTTGTTAGTCTTTGCAATCCTTCGAACGTTGTTGATCATCTCGGTCAAGTGGATGCCTATGTGCTAGGTGAGTGAATTTTGAGTTCCAAGTGCTCAATTGCCATTGGGGAGGTTGGTATGGCCTTTCCTTGGGTCATGGTCGACCCAAGCTCATTGGTTCATGTTCACCACCTTCCTTGATGCCCATGTGGACTAATGAAAAGATGCCAAGTGGCCTTGAGAGAGACATGACCAAATTCCAAGTGAATTTGGTCATAGGATACCCTTTGAACTAAGGGCAATGTAATCATTTGGCCATGATTATAATTTGGGAAGATTTGAAATGATTCAAAAATGGGTTGGGCCAAATTTCAAGTGATTTGGAGTTCATTTGATTTGATTTGGCTCAATTTGATTCATTTAGGTCAAATTGGGTCAAATTGGGTTAGGTTGACCGATTGGTCAAATTTGGTCAAACCATGGGTTAGGTCAAGTTTAAATGATCATTTGGAGCCTATGGGTATTATTGGTTAGGTTCAATTTGGTTTTGGTTCATTTAGGTTCATTTGGGTCAAGTTGAGCAATTTGACCCATTTGACCTAATTTGGTTAGGTCATTGGTTGGTTTAGGCTTGGTTGACCATTTGAAATATATTGCAAGCTTTGGTTTCAATTAATTTTAATTTGGTTTGATTTCAAGTTGATTTGAAATTTCAGGTCAAGTTGGGTTCATGGTCAATTGGGCTAACTTGGGTTTAATTGGCCAATTGAAGCTTTGTTGGATTAGAATTTGGCTCAAAAAGGTCCTTTAGTTCACTTTGGGTCAAGTGAGCCTAAATGGGTTAATTGGCTTGATCAAGGCTTGGTTCAAGTTTGGATGAACTCACATATAGACTTATGATGGAAATATAAATCTAATTGTAAGTGATTTGCAGTCAAATGGGTTTTGGTTCATTTGACATTTTCAAGCCAAAAAAATGAACAATGGGTTTGACTTGGATTAATTTTATTTTGGTTTGGTTATTCTAGTTTATGTTTAAATTTGGGCATGTGATTGAATGAATGATTGTTTGAAGAGAAAATCTAAGGATTTGGATTAATCTAAGAATGATTTGGCTAAGTTTAAGGATTTAGCTTGAAAAGAGTATAAGTTGGATTTTGGTTTAATTTTGGGTTTAGTTTTGGCTATTTGAATTTATACTTCATTTATATTTATGAATATAAATGAAGATATAAATGAGTTATAAGAAAATCATTTGAGTTTGGAGTGATTTGGGTTTGGTTTGGGCTAAGTCCATAAGATGAAATCAAAGGGCTTAGGAAAGATTTTGGGATTTGAATTCAATCATGGGTTTCAATCATTTGATTTAGAATTAATTCATGTTTTGGATTTTAGAATTTGGATTTGTGTTTGGATTTGAATAAATCAAATGAGTTAGAATTAATTTATTATTTGAGAATATCAATTGAGTTGGAATTAATTTAAGATTTGATTTGGATTGATTTGAAGGAGGGAGGAAAGGATTAGGTTCAAGCTATAGGGTAAGCAAGTCCTTTTAATACCCCTAAGGCATAACATTTTCTTATAGCTAACTCCTCTAAGTCTCTAGGGTTAGGTTAAGTGTTCACCTAATCACTAAAAGTGTCTTAAGACTAAGGAACTCTTAGTGTCTAGAGGAGTCTTATGTATAAGATGGTGAAGTTGAGAGCTCACTCCAAAAGTGAGGTCAACAAAGGGCGCCCAATAGGTGTGGTGTGACTGACAAGGCAGATCGCACATATTGGTGCTGATCGAGATGATCAACAACATCTGAATGATCGCAAGCACTAACATAAATGATCTATTCCTTTACTTGAGGTATATAAGGAATAGAAAGCTTAGTGCAATATGACTCTACTTATGTTAAAGACATAAGAGAGTGAAGAAGGAATCCACTAGGGATTGAGTATGTGAGCCTTCCACTAGGGGATAAGGTTCAAGTTATCTACTGGGATAAGAGGTTGTGAAATCCATCGGGTAGAATTTGTAATCCACACGGAAATTGGAAAGATTTGTCTTTTTCACAAGAGAAATGGTTGATTTGATTATTTAATTTGACTCCACTATGTAGGTTGGTTGGAATTATTTCTAGATTTTAAATTTTGAATTTTTAAATGGACGCTGTCGGTTTGCGATGGACCAAACTAAGTGGGGGCCATGTCAGCCTTGGCCTACTTTAAATTTACCAATCCAAAAAGGTAGTCTACTAACCATATAGTAGGACTATGCAACAAAAGGGGTTGCCTTTTGGCATGCAACAACTGTATTAGGAAGAAAGTGTAGCAAACATACATCTTCCAAAGTAGGGATCAGTCATTGGGTTGATCTGTTGGCAATGCAATGAATCAGACCCAACCTTAAGCTAACTACTGAGTTAATGCCACTAGGAGACTTAAATCAGCTCAAAGATAGTCAAAACATTTTGTTTAATTTCATTTATTTTACCTTGATAGATCCCTTCAGTTTATGATAGATCCACCAAGAAGGGGCTAATATCATCATAGACCTATCTTAGATTCATTAATCCAAAGGGATAGTCTACCGGCCGTGGGGTAGAACTAACCAACCAAAGGGGTGCCTTTCAGTTTATAGCGGCCGATTTAGGGAAGAAAGCTTGAGAACTCATATCTTCCTGAATAAAAGACCACTAGGCATCACATTAGCAGGGTAACATGTCAACCTGACCTAGGGCTGCCCGTTAGTTTGTGGCACTCATGCTAGAAAGAATCCATAGTATACTTAAATCTTCGAGAGCAAAATGACCGCTAGGGTAACCTGTTTGTGGCAAAAATAAATTAAAATTGACCTAAGGGCGACTACTGAGAGAGCGCCGACCTAGGAACTTATCTCAATGCAAGAGTAGTCAAGAAATTCCTATAGGGAGTTTTGTTGACACTTCCCTAAAGATAGGATTCCTGCTTGGGAAAGGGGACACTAGTGGCTTGAATTCTTAATCCATAAGAGAATAAATTTGTTTGTTTGGTTTGTTTATCATGGACCCTGCTAGTTTGCTAAGGATTATACTGAGAATGAGCTTATATCAACCTAGACCTATCTCATATTTACTGGTCCAAAGGAGAATCTGTGCATCCACTGAGTTAGTCACTATCAGCATAGTGAACATCAACCAACCTAAGGTGCTCATCGATTTACTACAATCAACCTAGGAAGAAAGCATCAGAGACTCACATCTTCCTACAACAAAATTGATTACCGGGATAGTCTATCTTCAGCTCGATAAGTGTTATCCAACCTAGGGAGACAATGGAGTGAATACCACTGAGGGGACTTAAATCAACTCAAAAGTAGTCAAGAGAAAAGGGCCATTGGGAGACTTATCCTAAACCTCAAATATACTTGACCTAGTCAATGCATGATAGCTAGTTCAAGAAGAATGCATGTAGGCTTACATATTCTTAAACAAAGTCAACATGAGGTAGCTTACTCGCTGTGTAGCGAGATCTACAAAACTAACAAGGCACTCATTAGTTTGTAAAGGTCGAGTTAGGAAGAAAGTGCGGGGACTCACATCTGGGACAAGTGACCACTGGGGTGATAGACTAGCAAGCAAGCTTGTCAGCCTGACTTAGAGCAGCTAGTGAGTGAGTACCACAGGGGGCTTGCTCCAACATCAAAATAGCCCGAGACAAAAGATATGTGTTTATTTATATATTTGTGCTAGGGGGAGGATAAGATGCTGCTCAAATTTTCTTAAACTTATCCTAAAACATGCTTAAGAGTTGATGAAATGGTTCCACGAATGGCAGTTATGATCTCACCAAGAAAGGATGCCGCTTGGGTTCTCTCACACCTATTTTAGCAGCATTGTGATGGATTAACAAACAAGCAAATAATGCTTCGAATAAAGAGAACATTTTGATGAATTTGAATAGAATATTTTTTAAAGATAATTATTCTCGAACATGATTTTATGGGTAGTAATTTTTCAAATAGAGCCAACTGATTGGAAGTATCGGGTGTTCCCCTTTACAATTAATAAGTTGATAAGATCCTCCTTAGTATGCCTTCTCTATGACAAAAGGGCCTTCCCAAATGGGTTCAAACTTGCCTCCCATCATTCGAAGAGAAACAATTAGTCTTCTTAGAATTAAAACAAGCTCTCCTACATGAAAAGCTCTAGGACTAACCAGCTTATTGTGAGCTTGAATCATCCCGGCTTCATACAACTCAAGATTCTTGCATGCCCATAGGTGTCTCTCCTCCAAACCTTTGAGGTCTTCTAACCACAACTTGGCATTTTTCTCTATAGTGGTTTTGCTACACATTGCTATCCTTAGTTATGGGAGCTAAACTTCTAATGGTAGAATCGATTTGGACCCATACACTAAGAAGAACAGGGTAGCTTGGTTTGGAGTTCTATTTATGGTGTGGTATGCCCATAAGGCTTCAACTAGCTATTCATGCCACTGTATCTTGTTATCACTGAGTGTCTTCTTTAGTATCTTGAGGAGAGTTTTGTTGAATTCTTTCACTAGGCAATTCACCCTAGGATCATAGAAAGTGGAGTATCTCCAATCTATGCTATGTCTCCTAGAGAAGCTATTGATTTTGGTGCTCTTAAATGCAGTACCATTATCAGATATAATTCATCGAGGCACCCCGAACCTACATACGATGTGGTTCCTGAAACATTAGAGAACATGCTGAGCTGTGACCTCCCTAAGTGGGATTACCTCAGCCCACTTAGAAAAGTAATGAGTTACAGCTAGGATGAATTGATGACCCTTGGAAGAAAAGGGATCAATCAGACCCACTATGTTAGTACCCCAACACTCGAATGGCCATGAGGCTAATGTGGGATGTAGACTATTTGGTGGTTGATGTTGGACCACACAGTGTACTTGAAATTGGTGGCATCTCCTAGCTACGTCCATACAGTCGGTGATCATTGAAGGCCAGTAGTATCCTAATCTCTTGATCTCGGCTTTCATCTTCGGATCGGATTAATGCACTCCACATATACCTGAGTGTACATCAGTCACAATCTTATGGGCTTCGTGTTTGTCCGAACAGCACAACCACATTTTATCAAAAGACTATCGGTACAAGGTGACATCTACGAGAGCATAAGAAATAGCTCTCTACTTCATCTTATGGGCTTGTGATTTCTCTTGAGGTAGTTTGCATATATTTAAGTAATCTACGAATGGTTGCCTCCAATTCAACTCCTTGTCCTTTTTGGAAAGGCAACTTCCCCTTCAAGAGAATAGCTCTTGATGATTTTAGCAATAATACGGGATAGGACTTGCCTATTTTGGACTCTTATTATAATAGACTCATCTTCCAAACATGCTAATTCCTTGGCGAGTTTGGCCAAAGCATCTGCTATTGCATTCTCTCTAGAGGAACCTTGTAAATTGTGACCTCAGGGATTTAGGCCAACAGCTTCATGGTGTACTCATGGTAGTGACAAAGCTTAGGTTTTATAAACTTATAAGACCCAACAATCTAGTTGATGACCAGCTAAGAATCCCTGTAGATGTTGATGTTTTTGACACACTGTAATAGCTAACTCCAGACCAATAATCAAAGCATCATACTCAGCTTCATTGTTGGTGCATGGACTAGAGAGATAGTATGAAATCTCATGACATCATGATTTGGAGTTAACAAGATAATTCCTACCCTTCCTTTCCTAGAAGAGTAGATCGTGGTTCTTATCCTTTCTGAAAGAAAGCTGCACCATCAAAATACATCTCCCAACAGTGAAAACTATTGTCCCCTAGGTTCATGATTTGTTCATCGAGGAGGTCATCACTAATCGGGGAATCAACAAGAAGTGGGTGTGCTAACAAATTTGCTAGTGCCTGTCCTTTCACCACACAAAAGGGTATGAATGTAATATTAAACTATGAGAGAATCATGGACCAACGTGCCAACCGTTTGGATAATATCGGCCATGCCATGAGATACTGTAGTTGATTGATTCTTGAAATCAAGTTTACCTTATGAGAGAGCTTCTAATGCCATAGCTTTTGGGATGCAAAGATTAAAGCTAGGCAATGTTTCATAATAGGTGGGTAGTTTGCATCAGTAGGGATCAGATGATGGTTGAGGTAGTAGAGAGTGTTCTCCTTCCATTCATCATTGGTTTGGGACAACAAATCACCAAGGGAGTTATCCAATGTAGTAGTGTAGAGGATAAGTGGCTTTCCTAGGATAGGGGATGCTAGAACTGGTGGCTTTACCAAATATTATTTGATGTCTTCAATAGCATGCTGGCACTCCCCATCCCACTTGAACTTAGCATCCTTTTTGACAAGTGCTGAAAATGACTTGCATCTCCTCGATAGATTGGAGATAAAGCGTCTTAAATACACCAACCACCCCTGGAAAGATTTGAGTTGAGTTAGACTTTTAGGGGGTGGAATTTCTAATATAGTTTTGATCTTTCTGGGTCTATCTACATTCCTGTGTGGACAACAAACCCAGGAGAAGCTACTCAATGCACTTCGGGGTTCATTTTGAGGTTGAATTATCTTAACCATTCGAAAACTACTCTCAAGTCAAAGAGAAAGCCTTCTTTTTCTTTGCTTTTGACTACTACATCATCAACATAGCATTCAACTTTATGATGAATGAGTTTATGGAAGATCTGAGTCATGGCCCATTGGTATGTAGCACCAACATTTTTAAGGCGAATGGCATGACCTTATAATAATAGATTTCGATCGGGGTTTCAAAAGTAGTGCTTCTTTCATCCTCGAGGGCCATCTTGATTTAGTTGTAGCTAGATGACCCATCCATAAAGGAGAATACTGGATGAGATGAGGCAATGTCCACCATTAATTCTTGTATAGAAAGTAGAAATTCACCTTTAAGACATGCCTTATTTAAGTCCCTGAAATCGACGAATATACAAATTTGGCCATTCTTCTTCTTAACTTTGACAACACTGGTTAACCAGGTAGGGTATTTTTCTTCTTTGATAAAACCAACATCGATCAATTTCTTGACTTCAAAAATGACTTGTTGTTTGATTTTTAATCGCATGCGTCTAGGAGCTTACTTGATAGGGTTAGCGTTAGGTTCTATTACTAGTTTGTGAAATGTTATGTCAGGATATAACCCAGGCATCTCTTCATAGCTCCATGCAAAGTAGTCCTTAAACTCAGTCAATAGCCTAACTAAGTCGTTGGTTTCTTCTTCATTAAATAGAGAATTGATGTATGTGGGGCGTGGATCTTCTTCTATCCCAAGGTTGATTTCTCTGAGCTTGTTGATGGTTGAATTGATTTCTTCTTCAAATTCTAGAGGTGCATCTTTGATTTGGAGATCATCACGATTATCTGAAGTTTCTAAACACACATTCTCATAAGAGTTATTGTAGTTTGAGAAGATTCTATCAGACTTCAGATCATTGGTGATAACTAAGAAGTAACCATCATCATTGACTGGACCCACTATACCGAATCCTCATCCTGGTCTTGATTATGCATCCCTGCCTTTATTGTCCCACAGCTTATCAAAATACTCTGACCTGTGCCTGGACCATGTTTAAGGAATAAAACCTTTCTTTACAAGATTATGAACATAAGGAGAGTACTAATCAATAGGTAATTCCATTAAATCTTTATATGAATTATCCTCAAGTCCTACATCTACTTCTGGACTTGACGATGATGATCCCAATAGGAATCTCTTTGTCTTTACATCTATGGAAGATCTAAGGGCTTCCTTAACTACTTAACCCTCAACTTTTTGAGAAGAAGGCAAGGTTAGAGCTAAAGTTCCCAATTACTGCCTAATGGTTTTACTTAATCCTAATTCGAATACATTCATGCTTTGAGTGTCACCTCCAGTGAAACCCACTGAGAGGGGTTGGTTGGTATGCTAATCACATGAGACTCATCCTCCAAGCTAAATTCCAAGTCTATGTGAATAGTAGGAGTACCTCTGTGAATTGGAACATAACCCTTATTTTGCTGGCCGCCAACCAAGGAATCATCCACCTCTAGAACTATCTCTATATATACCTCTACCTCTACCTGGTGGAGGTCGAATCATCCTACCCATATGTCTAAATGGTAGAATGAACTGTGGGTGGAATGTAACTTGTGACACTACATCTTCCTCAGCGTCCATTTTTCACTCCCTTGTACTTTCTTTCTTCTTTTCATTTTCTTTTTCTTTTTTCTTTTCATCTTTTTCTTTTTCTTTTGTATTTGAACTTTGACCAAGTTCGTGAGAAAAGGTGTTTTGATTTTGAGGAAGATAGTAGGTCGCATCTTCATATATTTTGAGCTCTCTAATTGAGAATGCCTTTTCATCTCCTTTGACATAGTATTCGATTCCATCATTTTTAAACTTGATGCACTAATGAAGAGAGAATGGAATCATCTTGTTCTGGTTTATCCAAGGCCAACTGAGCAAAGTAGTGAATGATGTATTCAAATTAATTATATAGAACTTGGCTTTATTCTTCTAGTTGCCTATTTCCAAAGGTAACACTATAGAACCTAAAGCCCTCTCACCTTATTCATTGAACCCTCTCAACATCATCTGATCTCCTCAGAGTTCAGAGATGTCAATATTTAAATAAGCAAGGTTTTCAGGCTTATAATGTTCACCAATGCACCTAGATCAACTAACACCCTAGAAAGTTTGAATCTTCCCATATCTATTGTGATGTAGAGGGGATGGTTGGGCTCCATATCTTCTAGAATAAGGTCTTCGACAGTGAATGTGACTCCTTGAGCTTCTATTGAATAATGTGCCTCCTCTCCAATAGCGGTCAGTTGAGCTAAACATATTTTTGGATCAAGAAGGGCCTTGGTTAATGATTCCCTCATCTCTTTAGATATGATAAGGGCATCATATATGCTTAGTTTTGCTGAAAACTTTCTTAGGTGAGTGAGGAGGTTGTAGAAAACCTTGGGCTGATCCTCCACAAGCATATCCATAGTGGAGCATCTTGTGGTGGGGCTTCCTGCTCATTGGTACAAATGACTTATTTTCCCTTATCTTAAGGTGCTTTTCTAGGAGGTAGAACCTTGCCACTATGGAGGTTAACTTTGGTAACCTCTTATGGTTGTTTTGTGGAAGGTTCTACCTACTCATCAAGCATACCTACAGCTTCTCCTATAGGACCCTCAGAATCAGATGATTCCAAGTCTATCCCAAGAGGTGAACCCGTATCATTCAAAAGGAAAGTTCATTTCTAAATCAGAAAGAGGATGATCAGAGTTGTTATAATTATCAAGACTTGAAGAGTTTTCTAAAGGAGTATAATCATATAACCCATCAGAAGTGGCACAGATGTAATTCAAACTAGCTATATTCCTCAATTTCTTATATTTAAAGGAGGTATATAGTAGAAATCTAGTAAAGTAAGTGGGGTGAAGGATTTGATGCCCTCATATGCCGATACAAGATGTCTACTAGAAGAAGAACTAGCTGAAGTAGGATTTTTGGTTGAAGTAGTAGCTACAACGGTGGAATGGAGGCTAGACTCAGTCGGTAGTTGCACTACTTGGGTCTCCCAGCCAAGTATAGGCTACTAGTACTGGTGTTGAGCTCCTACTTTCTCCAAGTTATCTTTGGGAACTTGTGAACCTTCCTTGATGTTGGAGGTTCGAGTTGCCTCACGCACATATAATGAATGTTTTTAGATATTAAAATAATCTTTTAGAGATTCAGGATAAAGAGATATCCCAACCTTCTTTTATTTTCACAGGATCACAAGTATCCCCAAGGATTACCCTAATAGAACTAGATGGTTATTCCATTAAATATTCCTTAGGTCTAACTATGGCGCCTGCCTTGTAGCTATGCTCAAGATAGTCATTAAATATAAAGCAATCCTCCAAAACATGGCCTAACATGTGGTGGTAGGGACAAAAGTTAGGATCATTACTCCTGCCCACTTTCTCTAGCTTCCTAAGCTCAGGTTGTTGAAAATCAAGTTTATTTAATAGGTTCTTAAAGATTTTTTTGACTACCTCCATCTTAAATAAATAATTTTTATTTAATTTACCCAAAAGAGTATGTGGATGATAGTTACCTCGGGCGGGTATGTATACTGCTGCTGAGAGTATGGTTGAGGAGGAGGCGGTGAAGGCCATGGAGGCTGCTATGGTGGTCAATAAGATGGCCGAGGAGGTGGTAAAGGTGGTGGAAGTAAAGGATGTTAAGTTTGAGGTCTCTCATACTGATCTCTGGCTAGTTGCTTCCCTTTATCCAATGTTTCTACTATTCCTGGCTTCTTTTCATAAGCATTTTGTAGCTTTGGCTTTAATGACTGATCTTGAAAAGGCAACTACTTGGCCTCTCCTTGTAGACTGGCCACCTTATTGATTAGCTTCTCAAATGACTTAATGATTAAATCTTTAAGAATGAAGGTGACTGGGTCATGAATATTCTTTAAAAAAAAAATTCAATAGTATGTTGTTCAAATAGTGGTTCTGTGATTACGTTTATTAAATTTCTCCATCTAAGAATATAATCAATGAGGGACTCACTGGGTGTTGTTATGCTACAATGAGATCACCCATAGTTACCCTTTGCTGAGCTCTAATAAAACTCTTAATAAAGAGTTTCTCCAACTCAACAAAAGACTTCACTAAATCATTGGGGAGTTCAGCATACCAATCAAAAGCTATGCCTGCTAAACTGCTGACAAAGAGAGGAAATAATAATGCATCACTGCCACCAGTCTTGCAACAGTTGGCCCTAAAGTGCACTATATGTTGTCGAGGGTTCCTCCTGCCATCAAAGCTTTTGAAAGAAGGAGGCACAAAATCCTTAGGATATTGGATAGCATCGAATTCCTCTGGGTAGGGTCTACCCTTTGAAACTGATGAACCACCTCGGGCTTGCACTAGTGCTTCTTTCACTTATTGTTCAACCAAGAGTTTGATATCTTTTCTTGTATGGAGGTACTATCCACTACCTTCTTATACAAGTTAATCTCCTTCTGGAGGTGAACTCTTGGGTTGATCCAGGACATGCAACAACTCAGGTTGACCAGTCTCCTAAATGGTCAGATGTACTACTGGAGCTTGATTCTGAAGTGCTAGAAATACCATTATCAAATCTTCAAGTCTCTATCCCATTTTATCAATCTACTCATCTTTTTGCTTATGTTTTTGAAGGAGGTGTTCAGTCGAATAGGCTGTATCATCTTGTTCAACAATAACACCTTTCAAACTCTGGTGATCCTGAAGGAGAGAACCTCTTGTATCCATCATATGCACCTCTGCTGAGTCTTCCAACAAATCATCTTCATTGGGGTCAAAGCTAACCTTCTCCTCTTTGAGGTCAGACCAATCATACCCTAGGATTTCTTTCTTTTTTGGTAAGATCGTGCCATGATATCATCGAGGCGATCTAACTATCGAGCATAAATGCTCGCGTCTAACAAGTGGTGGGATCATGCTCATGAATAGAGGTACACTTGACCTCCCCTGCTACTGAAGTGTTGTAAGGGCTATACTCACTGGAGGGCATGTGCTCATGGCTGTCAACTGTTATGGATGGAGTACTGCCCATGAGGTGATCTATTGCCATGGGGACAATAGAACTATCTCTTTCTCCCTCTGCTGCTACTATATCTATGATCTCCTAAGGTGGTGGTGGTGATGGAACAACTACGATGCTATGAGGTAACCATTTCCTCTTCACCGCAACTAAAGTAGGAGGTCGAGTAGGAGAACTCACCCTTGCCTAAGTCAGCATTATAGATGAAGCGGGATCCCTTGGCCATAGTTGGATCACTAGTGGGGCTTTCTTCTCTCTTGATGCTGGTCTCATGGCTTTGGACGGAACTATAGAAGATTGAACTTGCACTAGTGATGGCAGACGTGGAGTAGAGCGGTGTGATGGAAACAACACCGACTCTCTCTATACTGGGGCTCTCCTCCCATGATAGGGTGTACCAGTCAATACAATACTATTAGTGTGGCAGGGTAGTATCGAAATCTATGATGGAGGAGGCTCTTTTGCCTATCTTCACCTTTCTCTTTTAATAGTAATGTGATACTGGGCCTCTCTGGCCCTCTCCTATCGGATCTACTCACCTACACTATGAGGGATAACTAAGCATAGATAAGACTAGGCATTGGACTCTGATCATCCATAAGCCCTGCCAACTTGGTGCAAAATTGCCCTAAGGCCAGCATATGATCTCCTCCTATCTCTGATAGGTGCCTCATAATGAACTAGAGGTGGAGGTGACACTATTATCCTCCTGACATCTTTCTCCCATTCAAAACCAAAAAGAGGGTGGAACTTATTCTGAGTAAGCAAAAGAGAAACTATCCTTGATGACCTCTACTACAATGTGAGAGAATGTCTCCATCTCCTTGGCAATGCACACATGATGCTGCTTGATCTTACGGCTCATATTACGATGCTAGGTTTAGCTTGGTGGAGCAGTACAGGAGCTAAACCCTATCTAAAAGGTAGGAGAGACTATCCCTAAAGCCAAGGTAGCCTTCCCCTTATAGGAAGCCAATGAGTGGGTACTAGCTGCACTTAGTGGCAGAACAACATGTCAGGCACTAGAGCCATCAGTAACTTCTACTGCCTTCCTCTTTAGTGAGAGAAATTCAAAATCTGAGGGCATATCAATATGGATGACTAGCTTCTACCTAGCCACCACATTCTTGCTGACAGTGGTGAGGGTTGCCACCTCACAAGTTATCCTGACCCTCTCGAATCCTTGGCCAAAGTGTATTAGATGAGCAAAATTAGTTTGGGGGAGGGTAGCCCGATCCAAGGCCAAATCCATCCCAAAGGAGAAAGGTGAAAACATACTTTGAGAATCCATTTGCACTATACTGAACTGAGAAAAAGCTAACTGAGACTAAATTGGAACTCTGCATTTATTGGAAAGAAACTCAAATCAAATTTTTGTCTTGGTATTCTGATAATTTTTTAGATTTGATTTAAAGTTTGAACACACACTCAACAATTTGAATATGTTAAGTGGGGCTCATTGAATTTAGGAGAGATTTTGAGTTTATTTAAGTTTAGAACCCACATTCAACAAATTTGTGTATGTTGAATGGGTTCAAAATATTTTGAGAGAGACTTCTAATGCTTCCATTGGTTCATATTTGAATTCAACTTTTATGTTTAGGACCTTTATTTAACAAATTTGAGTATGTTAAATAGAGGGTCATTTGATTTTATTATTAGATTTGATTTTGGGATTACTCACTTAGCAAATTTGGGTATGCTAGATAAGATGTTTCAAAACAATTTTGTTTTTGCATGTTTGCCCATGATGTATATCATGTGTGAATTTAGAAATGGAATCTTTACTTAGCAAATTTGTGTACGCTAAATAAGGTCCAAATCTAATTTTTATTTTGATTTTGAAATGGGATATTTACTTAGAAAATTTATTTATGCTAAATAAATTTGAAATGTGTTTTAAATTTCGTTTTGATTTTTGAAAATGGGATCTTTACTTAGCAAATTTGTGTATGCTAAATAAAGTCCAAATTTGTTTGATTTTTGTTTTGATTTTTTTAAAAATGGGATCTTCACTTAGCAAATTTGTGTATACTAAGTAAACTCCAAATTCATTTTGAAAAAGGGGGGGTTTTCTATTTAATAAATATGGTGTGTTAAATAGAATCCAATTTATTTTCAAGTTTCTTTTGAAAAATAAAACGCTCATTTGACAAATTTGGGTATGTCAATTGGAATTCGAATGTATTTTGATTTTTATGATTCTTTGCAAATGATATCTCCATTTAACAAATTTGGGTATGAAAAATGGAAGTCAATCATACTTTATTTTTTAAAGATGAAATTTTTGTGTGTGATTATTGCTTTTTGAAAAGAAGAAAATTCCAACTTAACACATGTGGAATGTGTTGAGTGGAGTTTCAAATGGTGTGATTTTATTTGAAAATGAAATCTCTATTCAACAAATTTAGATATATTGAATGAAGATGCTTATCTTCAATTTTTGTGCTTTTGAAAAGGAAAGAAATTCCAACTTCAACATATGTAAGATATATTGAATGGAGTTTCTATTTTATGACATGATTTTATTTGGAAATGAAACCTTCATTCAATAAATTTGGGTATATTGAATGAAAATGTTCATTTTAAATATGTGCTTTTGAAAAGGGAGAGAAACTCAATCTTCAACATATGTAAGATATATTGAATGGAGTTTCTATTTTATGAAATGATTTTGTAAATGAAACCTTCATTCAATAAATTTGGGTATATTGAATGAGGATGTTGATTTTTGAATATGTGCTTTTGAAAAGATGATTTTTATTTTGATTTTGAAAATATCCTACATGTAACAATCTTGAAGATTGTTAGATGAGGTAGAGTTATATATATTTTGTGAAAAGTTCTTGTGCAAGTATTTTTTTATGTGAACTTTTTGGAAAGTGCTTTTGAAAAGTGATATTTTTATAAAGAATTTATTTTTCTTATTTGTGGAATGAACTTTACCTTACCGTAGAGATGGTAAGAAAAAGTTTTTAGTCATCTCTTTTGATTAAATTTTATTACCACATATTGGGGGACCCAACAAGGGTTTTAAGACCTACATGGAGTGAGGTCCTAAAACCTAAAGGATGTTGGCTAGCTTAGCTTAAAAATGAAATGACCTAAGTGCCAACAAAAAAGAAGGATAGTCTTGACTTATATGAAATACAAATCCTTTATCAATACTTGGAGATAATGATCATTTACCAAAGATGGCGAGAGGAACCATCTCCAGTGGAGTCGCCAAAATAATCTGTTGTGTTTTATTTTGGATGTTTGGTGGGGTTGGGACACCACGTATATCTATAGATGTACTTATTAGGGTGATCGGGTATGACATTGAAGAATGATGTACTATCTCAATAGATAGAAGTCACCATCCTACAATGGACCTAAACACCTAATAAGGACTCTGAAGGATAATGGGTCTTCGAATGTACCAGAGATCTTTCCCTTACTTTACATGTAAAAGTAAAGTAAGGTTTATTTTAAATCAGGTTCGTTAAGTTCCCTATGGAGGCAATCCCTCATAGTTAATTACATCCTAAAGAATGAGATTCCTTGGGAATAATCTTGATTAAAGTAAATGATCATTGTCTCCAAAGATTTCAAAGATATGACTATCAAACAATTGGTTATTTTTAGAAAATCAAGAGGGATTGAGCAAGAGGAGGGAGTTTAGGGAGATGAGTAGGTGATGCTCATAATACTAGGAAACCTAGTGAGCATCCCAAACAATTCTATGGTTGTATTTTATATTTTTGAAACTGAGAAAAATTATATATTTGAGTTTAATTTTTATTAGAAATTTAGGGATTACAATTATACAATAAAAGATTGTAGAAATGCTTAAGAGGTGAGGATTTATGCTTATAGCCTGCAAAGGGAAACAACAATCTTAGATCCTAAATCTAGGGAGCTTTGGCAAGGTCCAGAGCATGACCTAAATCTAAGGCAAAAATGAGTATATCGAATACCTCCACAAGCGAGAGTAAACCACCTGACTATTGGGCTTACAACCTCCTGGGGGTGGCCAACTACTCCTCCTATGATTTTAAATACATGTAGGCAAGTCTTATGCTTTATGATAGCTAGGATTGTTCATTTAGAAAGGAGACTAAGTCCTTAAAACTCCAAGAGACTAGATCATGAAGGGCATGAATTCATGACTTAATCTAATGCAAATTTTGTTAAGTTTTATTTTTGATTTTTTGGACATTTTTTTATTTGACATAGGCTATGGATTTCATATGCTTAATGCATGAGAAGATTGGTTATGGGCCAAAGATAGAAAGAAGGGGGTGTGTTTCCACCATGGCTCTCCAAGGTTAAGCCATTTTCTCTAGCAAAGGTGGGAGCCTTCCATTAGCAAGAGTGAAGCAATATGATTTATGCATGATATGAGATGTAAAACATCTAGCTAAGGGGTTATTAAATCTTTTATTATCTTGATTTATGTCCTAGGCTTTAAGTGAGGTTATGAATTATTTAGTTTAATTTTGAGTTGATTAATTGGATAGAAAATTTATTTTTCCTAAGAGAATCATCTAGGCCATTCAACAACCATCAAGCAATTAAAAACTAGGAAAATCATGCCATCCTAATTGGACAATCATAAATATAACATCAATCAATTTATAATATTAGCATAAAGAGTAAGAGCGATGTGGTGGTCCATCCAAAGAAGAGGAAAATGGGTAACCAAGCTCTACCGTTATATAACCTAGATTACAAATGAATAATTACAATTATGAAATGACAAGTGTTATGGGGGTCTTCATTCTTCATCTTCCATTCTTCACTCCTTATCCTTCATTCGTTCATCTTGATTTGCTCCATTTCTTTCTTTTGGGTTATCTTGGGATGTAGCTTGCTCCAAGGCCTTACATGATACATAAGACATAGTCTTATGAATAATGTTCATCCTAATCCCCATAACACTTTCTCCAAAATTTAATTGCAAAATTTACATCAAAATGAGAAAATCAAATCAAACTAAACATGCAAACAAAGGTTAGCTAAACATGCCACACAACCCAAGTAGTTATAAGAAAAATTTAGACTTAGCACCCCACACATGGGTAATCAAGCCCACCTGTCCTAGTTTTTATTATGCTTAGGGGTATAAGCAACCTACATAGCAATATCATTTATATTTTTATTACAACGCCTCTTAAGCACAATCCCGTACAGAAGACATGATTAGATTAAGATTTCCCTACCATCTAGTCTACGCTCATACACCCTAACATCCAGTCTAAAAATATTATATTACAAAATAAAATCACTTCAAACCATGCACCACACTAACATAGAGCTAGAAATGGTGACTTAGCCTAATGTGTGTGTGTGTCATTTAAGGCTTGTGTGGCATGCCCTAGCTAGGTTTTAGGGTTGAAATTTTCTAAGTGTGAGAGATTTAACTTAGATTGTGATTTCATTTTAAGTGATTTAGTTGACTTGTCAATTTTAATTTGGTGATTTGATTTGGTTTGAATGAATCTACACTTAATGACTAAATGTTGTGAAGAGAAGAAAAGAGAGGAGAACTCTCTTTCATTTCTACCTTAAAGCATTTCTAAGGTAGATTGATTAATGAATTTCCTTTGGTGAATGATTTATTATGTATTTTTTAATTAATCCTATGTTTGGATTTACTCTAAATAGCTTTATTCAATAAGAAAGACATCTTAAGATTAGTTAGGGTGGATTGCTATCACATAACACAGACCCATTCATTTCTTTCCACCATGTATACCATGCATATGAATAATCCTAAGAATACATACACATGCAATGAAAATCTTAGCACACTTTGATGATGAATGCAAAGAAATGTGGTTTGAAAATTTGGATGTTCCATGAATGCATGTCTTTGTTATGTAGAAAAGTGGGACTCTTTTATCCATTAGCTAAATGCACATCCACATGTATAAAAGTTATAAGTGAGTATGACACCATTATTTTTTTACATCAGGGCATAAGGTACAAGACCTACTTGGGGCTACTTAAAGCCTCACAGCCCAGAATGTCCGGACTGATAGACCATTTTTTTTAGATAAATGTAAATGTACAAAATGAACCAAATGGATGAAGAATCATGCAAGAGATTTATGTTTAATTTGATCGTAAGATTTACATGTGTAGTATGAAGGTGCTTCCTAAGCCTTATCATAGAGATGCATAGGAATAGATTTAGACAAGTTTTATGTTCTTTTTCAAATGAACTATACACTTGCAAATCCTATGTGAATCCATATTAAGAGAGGAGATAGGAACTTCATAGTACACATCTTATGCTATCATCACATGCAAGCTTATAAATATTTATAACTAACATCACTTTATATATAATCTTTGATTTATAAGTTTTGAAAAGAAAATTTTTTGTTTAATAATGATAATAGCCACTCATATCCTTAATTTTAACCAACACATGCAATTTGACATAAAAGATAACATTTTATTTAATTAATTTTTAAAAGAAATGAATGCACGATTTCAGGTGGCAAGCAATATTTAGCATGATTGGAAAGAAATGAAGGGATTTAAGTACATAACTTCATTCACCCTAATTAACCCCTAAAGACAATCATATAGAATAAGATAATTTAAAATGAATCAAAAATTCATTAAAGAGATTTTTATCTTTGAATTTTATTTGATTTAGGAGATATGAAAAGGTTTGTTAATCTAACCCATTCCCCATGTGTGAATTGGTTTGGTTTAATTTAGAACAATTAGGTTGATTTTATATTCTAATTAGGTTAAGGTATGAATTAAATCTATTAATTACCCCTTACCTATACCACTTTAACATAATTAGCCAAGTAACTATGAGCCAACATATGATATGCAACCACATGTAAAATTAAATCAATAATGCACCTAAGAAATAAGGGGCCTAATGCAATTGGCTCACAATTATTGGTTAATTAAGCTAAAGGGTTTAATTAAGTACTTTTATAACCCTCTACACATGTAGTTTGATTATAATTTCTTTGGAATCCTCTTGGGTTATTGAACACCTAAGAATCTACCCAAGAATTGAATGATTAAATTATAGAATGATTTGGTTTTGAGTTTGATTAATTAAACTAATTAATGAAGTGATTAAGCCATTAATTAATTGCAAATTGATTAAGTGTTTTCCAAGTGAAATGAACTTAGAGAAAATATTGGAAAAGAAGTCCTAATCTCATTCCTATGTCCATTCACTATTCATGATGATTTAGCAAGCTTGATTAATGAATTTACCATTGTTTAACATGTTAATTAATCATTTAGTTAATTAAGAGAGTGATTAGGGATGAAATAAGAAATTCTCCTAATTAATCAAACAATAAATTCCAAGAAAATTATGGGAGGTAGAGGTCATCCCACTGATTGAACTTAAAAAGTTTGAGATTAATTCCCGAATTAATTAGGGAGTAAATAACTTAATTACGTTTCTAATAAAACTTAAATTGAGTTAAAATCACTATTTACAATTAATTAATTTTAATTTTATATTATTCTTCTCTGAATTATCTTTAAAATGAGTATTTATTTATATTTTTTCTACAATTAGTTATGAATTTTGGAAGTTTTAGTATTAAAATCAAATTAATTAAGCCTAATTAATCCTTAATCCCATCGGTGGCTGACTTCTGATAGACCTTGATGTGTGTGCACTTTCCACTTGGTGCAACAAGATAGGTTATTTAAGTTTTCACATCCATCGATTGAGTCAGTTGACAGCGGACGTGCTTTCTCTATGGGTCATCTGATCTAAGATCAGATGGTTGAGATTAATCCCGTGGTTTAGGCTTAAATCAAAAGGGATCTAGTGTGATATAATCACTACTATCTATTCCAATCATGTGGAATGGGTGACATGTGATCCTTCTCCTTTGCAAGCGATGAGAGATGAACATCGTTCATCTCTCTCCATTCAATTCAAGCTCACCCGAGCTCGGATTGGGATCAAAATGATCCTTCACCTTTGGAAGGAGGGGGGATGCACATCTAATGGTCAAGATTTTATGGGGTGATAATTTCCTTCAAAAAGGACCAACCAAATTTGTCTATGGCTATGGTTTTGAGCAATTACCTCATCGAAAACTATCACTAGTGCTTCCAATAGAGGAGGTAGCTTTGTCTAGTAGAAATGAAGCCCTATTGAAGGAATTGGATCTTGGTTTGGAGTAGATTGCTCAGTTTACCAAGCTCCTCTTCAATGGAGACTGGCTTTGATCAAAGTGATGCTTATCATGGCTTGGAGACTTGGGAAATAACTTGATTGAGCTCGATGAAGTCCAGTGATGGTGTGTGCAAGGTTAATTTGATTTTGATGGAGAATTGAATGAGTTGGATTTTCAATTCTCCTCCCCTATTTTGGCTTTGAGGAAAACTGAGAGTGAGAAATGGGGGAGCTCAGGAATGGCTTGCAAAGGCTTAGAGAAGCATCGACTCAACCTCTTAGCTTTGTGGAAATGAATTCTTGTGGTTTGAGTGGGAATGAGAGGAGGTATATCTCCCCCTCCTTGGATCAGATGGTGATGGGCTATTTTGCCATTTTTGATCAATGGAAAGGATTGGAAGCATGGGTGTAAACACCCACATGGGTCATTTTGGGTAGTGGAGGGAAGGAGAGTGGATGACCATGTGCTAGATGAGTGCATTTGGAGTTCCAAGTGTTCAATTGCTAATGGGGAGATTAATTTGGCCTTGCCTTGGGTATGGTCAACCCAAGCTCATTGGGTCATATTCACCACCTGCCTTGGTGCCCATGTCGACCAATGGATGGATGCCAAATGGTCTTGAGAGAGACATGACCAAATTCCAAGTGAATTTGGTCATAGGATACCCTTTGACCTAAGGGCAAAGTGGTAATTTTGCCATGATTTTCACTCGGGCAGATTCAAAATGATTCAAAAATGGGTTTGGCCAAATTTTAAGTGTTTTGGAGTTGATTTGATTTGATTTGGCACACTTTGATCCATTTAGGTCAAATTGGGTCAAATTGGGTTACGTTGACCAACTGGTCAAATTGGGTCAAACCATGGGTTAGGTCAAGTTCAAATGATCATTCGGAGCTTATGGATATCATTGGTTTGGTTCAATTTGGTTTAGATTTGGTTTTGGTTCATTTAGGTTCATTTGAGTCAAATGGGTCAAGTTGACCAAATTGACCCATTTGACCCAATTGGGTTAGTTCATGGGTTGGCTTAGGCTTGGTTGACCATTTGAAATGTATTGCAAGCTTTGGTTTCAATCAATTTTGATTTGGTTTGATTTCAAGTTGATTTGACCTTTTAGGTTAAGTTGGGTTCATGGTCAACTGGGCTAGGTTGGGTCTAATTTGCCAATTAAAACTATGGTCAAGTTCAACAAGTGATTTGGAAAGAATTTAACCCATTGGTTGTAATCAATTTGGCTTAGATCAAGATTTGACCAATTTTTGGCTTTTTAGGTCAATTTGGGTCAACTTAAGTCAAGTGGCCAATTAGGCTTGGTTCAGCTCAATTGTTGGCTTGATCATGTTCAATGATTGATGGATTGATTTAGATCAATGGTTTCAATCAATTTTGCTCATAGTGAATTTTGGGTTGTTAATGTTTTATTTGGTCTAAGTGTTGACTTGGTCAAAGGCTAGGTTTAACTTGGTTTGAACCAATTTGAGTTGTTGATCATCTTAGGATGATTGTTGCTCACAATGTGATGCTTAGATGGGCTTAATTCAATCCAATTTGGGTTGGATTAGAATTTGGCTCAAAAAGGTCCTTTAGGTCACTTTGGGTCAAGTGAACCTAAATGGGTTAATTGGCTTGATCAAGGCTTGGTTCAAGTTTGGTTGAACTCACATATGGACTTATGATGGAAATTTATTGATGGAAATATAAATCCAATTGCAAGAGATTTGGAGTCAAATGGGTTTTAGTTCATTTGACATTTTCAAGTCAAAAGGATGAACATGGGTTTGACTTGGGTTTGTTTGATTTTGGTTTGGTTATTGTAGTTTATGTTTATATTTGGGCATGTGATTGAAGAGTGATTGTTTGAAGAAAATCCAAGGGTTTGGATTGATCGAGAATGATTTAACTTGAAAGAGTATAAGTTGGATTTTGGTTTAATTTTGGGTTTAGTTTTGGTTATTTGAATTTTACACTTCATTTATATTTGTAAATATAAATGAAGCTATAAATGAAGTTATGAAAATCATTTGAGTTTGGAGTGATTTGGGTTTGGTTTGGGCTTAGTCCATAGGATGAAATCAAAAGGCTTAGGAAAGGTTTTGGGATTTGTATTCAATCATGGGTTACAATCATTTGATTTGGAATTGGTTCATGATTTCTATTTTGGAATTTGGATTTGAATAAATCGATTAAGTCAGAATTTATTTGTGATTTGAGAATATCAATTGAGTAGGAATTGATTTAAGATTTGATTTGGATTGATTTGAAGGAGGGAGGCAAGGATTAGGTTCAAACTATAGGGTAGGCAAGTCCTCTTAATACCCTTAAGACATAACCTATTCCTATAGCTAACTCCTCTAAGTCTCTAGGGTTAAGTTAAGTGTTCACCTAGTCACTAGAAGTATCTTAAGACTAAGGAACTCTTAGTGCCTAGAGGAGTCCTATGTCTAAGATGGAGAAGTTGAGAGCTCACTCCAAAAGTGTGCTTTCTCTCAAAGAGGAGAAGAACCACAATTTACTATTCCAGGAAAGGCAGGGGTAAGAATAGTTCTTTTAACTTTAGACTGAGATATGATGAGATTCTCATATTATCTATCCAATCCTTGCACCAACAATGAAGCTAAATATGAGGCTCTGATTGTTGGTCTGGAGTTAGCCGTTACTCTAAGCATCCAGAACATCAACATCTTTGGGGATTCTTAGCTAGTTATCAACCAAATCACTAGGTCCTATAATGTTATAAAGCCCAAGCTCCATCACTTCAATAAGTACACCATGGAGTTGTTTGCCCAAATCCCAGAGGTTACCATTTATAAGATTCCTTGAGGAGAGAATGTCATAGCGTATGCTTTAGCCAAGCATGCCAAGGAGTTGACATGTCTAGAGGATGAGTCCATATCAATAAAGGTCCAAAATAAAAAATTCTTATCCCTTATTGATATTGAACTCATTAAAAAGTACTCTCTTGAAGGGGAGGTTTCCATTGCCAAGAAGGATGAGAAGCTAGATTGGAGGCAACCATTCATGGATTACCAAAATAAAGGCAAACTACCTCAAGAGAAGTCCCAAGCCCATTAGATGAAGCAAAGAGCACTTTCCTATGCTATTGTGGATGGTGTCTTGTACTAGTGGTCTTTCGATCATATGTGGTTATGTTTTTTAGACAAGCATAATGCCCATAAGATCATGACCGAGGTACACTCGAGGGGTTATGTGGGCCAATCCGAAGATGAAAGTCAAGATTAAGAGACTAGAATACTACTGTATGTCAATGATCCAAGATTGCTTGGATACGATAGGCGATTCCACCAATGTCAAATACACGGTGTGGTCCTACACCAACCACCCAACATTCTACATCTAACATTAGCCTCATGGCCATTCGGGTGTTGGGGTACTGACATAGCGGGTCTGATTGATCCTTTTTCTTCCAAGGGTCATTGGTTCATATTAGCTACTATAGACTAATTGTCCTAATGGATGAAGGAGATTCTGCTCAGAAAGGTCACAACTCAGCATGTGCTTCAATTTTTTAGAAATATTATCTTACATAGGTTTAGAGTACCTCGATGAATTATATTTGATAATGGAATTGCATTCAAAAGCACTGAGATCAATAACTTTGCCCAGAGACACAATATAGATTAGAGATATTCTACCATCAACTACCCAAGGGAAAATGGCTTAGTAGAAGCCTTCTAAAACTCTCATCCAAATACTAAAGAAGACACTCAACAATAATAAGTGATAGTGCCATGAGCAGTTAGTTGAAGCTCTATGGGCCTACTGAATCACATATAGAGCTCCAACTCAGTATACTCCTTTCTCCTTAATGTATGTGTTTGAAATTGTTCTACCATTAGAAGTCCAACTCCCATCACAAAGGATAGTTGTGGGTAGCAAGATCACAGTAGAGCATAATGCCAAGTTCTGGTTATAAGATCTCGAAGGTTTGGAGGAGAGATGCCTGCGAGAATGAAAAAACCTCGAGTTGTACAAAGCTAAAATGATTCAAGATCATAATAAGTTGGTCTGTCCTAGAGCATTTCAAGTAAGAGAGCTTATTTTAGTTCCAAGGAGATCGATTATTTGACATCGTAAGATGGGAGCTAAGTTTGAACCCACTTGGGAAAGCCTTTTTTTCCATAGAGAAGGCCTACCAAGGAGGATCCTATCAGCTTATTAATCATAAGGGAGAGCACCCAATGCTTCCAATCAATGGGTTGTACTTAAACAAATATTATAAATCATGTTTGAAAATAATTTTCATCAATGGAAATTCCATTTTGAACTCAATCTCTTCCATGTTGAAGGTATTCTTGTTTGCGAATCCACCACGACGTGTTTAGGGTAGATGTAAGGAACTCGAGCAGCATCTTATCCTTCATCAACATAATACAATCACAAACTACACACAAACATATAAAATAAACACATTTCTTTTGCCTCAGGCTACTCTGAGTTGAGATAATGCCCCCATCGACACTCACTTAATAGCTGCTTTAGGTCGAGTTGACGTGGTACCCTGCTAGTGTGTCACCCAGTGGTCATCTTACTTTGGGGGATATAAGTTTGCTACATTTTTTTTCTTACTTGGCCACTGCACATCGATGAGCACCTTGTTAGTTTGGTAGGCCTTACTGCATGGCCAATAAGCTACCTCATGTTGGCTTTGTTTAAGAGGTTGTGAGTCTGCTAAGCTTTCTTCTTTGATTATCCTTCATGCGTTGACTGGGTCAAGTATATTTTAGGTTTAAGATAAGTCCCCTAGTGGTTCTTCCCCTCTTGACTACTTCAAGTTTGGGTCCAGTCCTTCCTTGGGGCTCCCCACTTAGTAGTCGCTCTAGCTCAGATATCATATGTCCTGCCGATGACAGACTATCCTGATGATCAATTTCACTTGAAAAGTTGTAAGCCTACACATTTTCTTTCTAGATTGATCATTGCACACCGACGGGAACCTTAGGTTGGTTAGTTCTCACTATGTTGATGGATACAACACTCATGCAGATGGATACACCTTAGGTTGGTTGGTTCTCACACCTTAGGATACACCACTCATGGCAGATGTGTAAGTCTACTATGCATTCTCCTTGATGGCCACCGTACACCTATAGGCTTTCTTTTCCAGGGCTTAAGATAATACCCCTAGCAGCACCTCCCCTGTGGGCACTATATTTGGATCACATCCTTTGCGACCCTATATTGACACTTCCCAGGTAACTATCAGATTGGACATTTCCCCTTTCCTAGTAACCACCCCTGTGGTTGGAGAATCCTTCTTTTGGATGTGCAAATTCTCCCTTGGTTTAGTAAATCTAAGATAGGTTAAGGCCTACATAGTACCTTCTTAGTGTGTTCTGCACACTAATAGGATCCATGCAAACATATAAACAAAATATATATTCACTTGTGGATTAGGAGGACACCCCTAGCGGTACCTTTTCCCAAGCAGTCATCCTATCTTTAGGGCAGTGTCAGCAAAATTACCTATAGGTATTGCCTAACTACTCTTGAGTTGATATAAGTCCTCAGTAGCATTCACTCAGTAATCACCGCTAAGTCATGTTTGATTTGTTGTGCTACTAACAGGTCACCCCACAATTGTTGCCTACTTTAGAAGATGTAAGTATGCTATGCCTTCTTCCTAGAACAACAGTTGCACAACAAAGGCAACCCCTTAGGTTTGCTAGCTCTACCCACTAGTAGACTATCCCTTTGGATTTTTAAATCTAAGATAGGACAAGTCTGATATATCCCCTTTTTAGTGGGTCCATTGCACACTGACATGGTCCATAAATTAAATCTATCAAATTTGACCAAACTCATATTCCCAGCTGATATGCCCTCAATTCAAAATCAAACTAAACCAAACAAACCATATAAAATCACATGAAATTAAGATAAAATTAATCTTGACTACTTTTGAGTTAACATAAGTCTACAGCCACGTTCATTCAGTAGTCACCCTAGGTCAGGTTTGATTTGTTATGCATCCAACAGGTCACCCAATGGTTGTTCCTCAATTTGGAAGATGTCAGTCAGCTACGCCTTCTTCCTAGAACAATCGTTGCACACCAAAAGGCAACCACTTAGGTTGGCTAGCTCTATCCCGCAACCGGTAAACCATCCATTTGGATTTGTAAACCTGAGGTAGGTCAATGCTAATATAGCCCCTTCTCAATGGGTACATCTCACATTGATAAGGTCCATACATTTACTTAGATTAAATTAAACCCAATCTAATTTTCCCTAGTGGAGTTAAATCACACCATTCTCCCTTGAGGAGCCAAAAATCATATATAAACAAGTCAGGGAAATAAATCAAATTCAAAACCAACCTCCCTAGGGGAGCCAAATTAAACTAACTCCCTAGTAGAGTCTAAATAAAAGAAATCCAACTAAACTCCTATTCCCAGCGAATACATCCCCAAATAAATCTATGAAATAAAACTCAAATCCCAATCCCCATTAGATAGCCCGAACCTACTTCCCTATTAGAATGTTCATATTATCGATCCCTAGTGGACTTGAGCCCATATCTCTAGCAGATATGCTTCCACATCAATTAAAACAAAACAAATTAAAGTTGATTTGATCTGAATCCCTGGTGGATTATAGTTTCTTATTCTAGTGGATCTTCTTTACCTAAATCATATAATCAAATCAAATTCAAACTTTATCACAAGTAGATTTTCTTCTCCTATGCCCTCGACATAGACCCCTCACATGTCATTTTCAATGCATGTGTGATCCCCTAACGGATCTCCCTCCATGTCCTTGACATGGGATTCTCATCAAATCTTATTTCTTCTCTTATGTACACCTTTAATACTTCAACCAAAAGCCTTGTGTACTCTCTCAAAAGATAGAGGCATCACTTTATATGGACCAAATCATCTAATAAGGACTCCTAAGGCATGATGGGTCTTCGAATGTACTAGCAATTTTTCCCTTACTTTTTCCCTAAGGAATTGGGAGGGGGAGTTATTTCTTAAGGTGATCGGGTATTACATTAAGGTATGATATACTATCTCAAAAGATAGAGGAATCACTTTAGAATGGACTAAATCATCTAATAAGGACTCCTAAGGCGTGATGGGTCTTCGAATGTACTAGCAATTTTTCCCTTACTTTACATGGATGAATAAAATAGTGTTAATATTAAACCAAGTTCTTAAGTTCCCTATGGAGGCAAGCCTCCATAGTTAATTACATCTTAGGAAATCAAATATCCTAAGAATACTCTCGATTAAAGTAGACAATTATCATCTCCAAAGATTTCAAGGTTAGACTATCAAAGGATTAGTTGTATTTGGAAAATCAATTAGGAAAGTTCAAGGAGAAGACTTATTTTTGAAATTTAAATGAAATAAATAAGAAATGCTCATGATACTAGGAAGCCTAGTAAGCATTCCAATCTATCTTATGGTTGGGCTTTATAATTTTGGAGTTGAGGAGATTTATATGTTTTGAGTTGAAATTTTATTAGATTATTAGAGCTTATAATCCACCAACACAAGGTTGTGGGAATGCCTAAGAGGTGAGGATTTATGCTCATAGTTTGAAAAAAATAGCTATCTCAGATCCTAAATCTAAGAGATAGGTGGACATAAGGGTTTACCTCCACAAGAGAGAATAAATTATCCGACTTCTGGACTTATAATAGCTTGGAGTGGCTTCCAGCTAACTCCTACAATTTTAAAACCATGTAGAATGGTCTTATGAATTGCAAGATAGCTATGGTTGTTATTTAATTAGAAAGAGACTAAAATCCTAAACACACTCCTTAAGTGACTAAACCATGAGTGGTATGAGCATATGACTTAATATATAGATGCAAAATCTTTTCAAATTTTATTTCATTTTAGACACATCATTTTGATAGAGGCTTTAAAATTTCTTATGCCTAAATGCATGATGAAATAGGTTATGGGTCAAATTAGCTAGAAGAAGGTGTTCTCTACCACAATGGATGCCCTCACAGTTCAAGCATTCCATTATCGCCCAAGGATGGAGATCCTTCTTGCCAAAAGGAAAAGAATATGCATGCATGATGTGAAACATACAACCATATAGCTAAGAGGTTGCTAAATCTTTTAATTATCTTATTTATGTCTTAGGCTTTATAATGAGGTTATGAGTTGTTTAAAATTTAGTTATGAGTGATTAGTTGGGTAGAAAAGTTATTTTTATCCTAAGAGCCTAATCGTATCCAAGCCACACATTAAAGCATCAATCATTTAAGAAACTATGAAAAACATGTTGTCCTAATGCACAATACAAACATAACATCAAACAATTATATAAAATATCATAAAAGAATAAAACGTCGGTGTGGTCGAGTACCATCGTACAACCCGAAGAGAGAAAAGATGGATAGCCGAGCTCTACCCTTATTCAACCTAGAATATGAAAGAATAATTATAATTGTATTAAATGCTATGGGGGTTTTCTTTCTTCATATCTCTATTTCTGATTTGGTTCTTCCTTTGATTTGCATGGTGCTTGCTTCAAAGGCATCATAGGGCACCCCAGGACAAAGCCTTCTAGCCACTGCTCATCCTAATGCCCCATAGCACTAATCCTAATTCCTATTACAAAAGTTACATTTATGTGGGAAAAGTAAATCTAACTACACTTGAAAAATAGAGGTTGGCTAAATATACATATAATCCCAAGCAGCAGTATTTATAATTTTGACTTAGCACCCTACAAATGGGTAACTAAGTCCTCCTCTCGTAACTTGGATTATGCTTAATGATTTAAGAAAACAACAAAAAGAGCATTCACATTTATTTTTAAGCATCCTTTAAGCATAATCCCTTGCAGAAAATATGATTAGGCTAATATTGGCCTATCATATAGTCTATGACGCATACACCCTAACATCTAATATAAAGTAATACTTCATAAAATAGAACATACATCATATAAAATAATCCTATGTTTAGGTTCACTTTAAATAATCCTATTCAAAATGAAAGGCATCTTAAGAATGCATTAATTGAATTAATACCACATCACATATATTAAATCATTCCTTTTCATCACATGCCTAAGTGTATCTATGCATGCAATATATTTTAGCATACTTAAATGATGACTGTATGTGTATGTTTATAATTTATATTTTATTTGATTCAATTATTAGAACATATTAATTTAAAACTTTATCAAAATTCTTATACAAAAAGAACATAAGAATAAAATTAAATAGGCATGTGGCATTGTTAAACCAGGGAAGTGAGGTAATCAAATAACATCCTTGGAGCTAGCTAAAGCCTCGTATTCTTGGGATGTCAAGACTATATACCCATTTACATTCAAACATATGTAAATTTGTATACATGAACATAGGAAGTAAGCTCTAAATCATATGGCTAATTAATTCAACCACTTAGTCAATTATGAATGCATGCAATTTTAATATATAATGGGATTTTCATTCACTAATTTCATATACATATACATGTACAAAGATATATGCAAGTACATGTCATTGTTAAACCAAGGCAGTAAGGTAATCAAATGACCTCCTTGTGGATAACTAAAGTTTTGTATTCCCGGGATGTCCAGACTATATACTTACTTTTCTTGGACACACATGGATGTATACATAAATGAGGGAAAGAAAATCATGGAAACATTGTATATTTTGTTTGATTGAATCATTTATATATATATGAATTAAAGCTCTATCCAAATTATAATGTTGAAATACATAAGAATGAAATCAAACGGGTATGTGCCATTGTTAAATCAAGGAAGTGATGTAATCAAATGACCTCCTTGGGGCTTACTGAAGCCTCGTGTTCCCATAGGATATCTAGACTATATACCCATTACCATTCAATCTTATATAAATCATCACATGAATAGAGGAAAGGGAGCACAACATTCATACACTTAAGCTATAAGCACATGCATGTCTTATGTATTTATAACTAGCATCATAACACATATTATTATTCATTTATAAGCTTTTGAAAAATACATTTGGATTTCATAGTGATAATAGCCATGCATATATTAAATTAAATCAACACATGCAATCTTACAAAAAGAAAATCCATTTTATTTTACTTGATTTTTAAAAGATGGATGCATGAATTCAAATGACTTACCAAATTTAACATGATTGGAAAAACGCCAATCAGATATAAGCATGTGATTCATTCAACCAAACTAGTTCTTAAGGGCAATCAAATCAAACTAGCTTATTTAAAGAAAACCAAAGCTTCTTTATTAATTAAGTTTTGGATTTGATTTGATTTAAAGAGGAGAAGAGATATCATCACTTGCTATTTTAAACCCATTCCCACATTAGTGATTTGATTTAATTTAAGAAAATGTAATTAAATTGATTTTATGGGTTAATTAAGTTGAACCCTTAATTAGATGAATTAATTACCCTTGCCTATGTCACCTTAAAGTAATTAACTAAATAACTATGAGCCATGATATGCATGTAAAATAAACTTGCAATGATCCTAGGAAATAAAAGGGGCCTAATACAATTGGCTCATGATGAGTAGATGATAAGATTAAGGGACTTAATTAATTACTCTTATGGTTTTCCCACGCATGTGGACTAACCCTAATTTCATTAAACTCCTTTAGGTTATTAAACACCTAAAGATCTATCCCATGATTTAATTAATTAAGGTCTGATGTGATTATGATTTCAATTTGATTAAGTGATTTAATTAATTAGTTAATCTTAATTAGTTTCATTTTAGAAAAGGGTGAAATGAACATAGATAAAGGGGTCCCAACCCTATTCCTTAGTTCACTTACTGTTGAACAATGATTAATAAACTTAATTAATTAATTTATTACTAATCTTGAGATTAATTAATCATTAATTAACTTAAAAGAGTAGTTAAGGTTTAATTAGTCAATTTTCCTAATTAAGTGAGCAATAAATCCCAAGAAAATCATGAGAGGTCATCCCATTAAATTAACCAAAATTTTGGATTAATTGCTCAAGTAATAGAGTAATAAGCTAATAAATTTTGTAATTAAACCTTAATTACAATTCAAAATTTATTAAAATAAGTATTTAATTAATTCTTCTCTCAAATAACTTTAAAATGAGTATTTATTTGCATTTTTTTTATTTCACTATGATTTTTTATGATTTTTAGAAGTTTCAGCCATTAAAAATCATTAATTAAGCCTAATTAAAGCTTAATCTTGTTGGTGCCATATGGCACACTGACACGGTGTGCTTTCCACGTGGCATCATGGGATTGGCTACTTAAAACTTATCCGACTCAGCGCCTATGTGGTGACGATAGAAGTGATTTCTCCTCCACCATTCGATCTAAGATCAAATGGCTATGATTAATCCCATAGCTTAATATGATTAAATCTTATCAATCTAGTGGATCTAATCATGACCATCCTTTCTGATCTCATGAAATAGATAGTGTGTGATCTAACGTCACGCAAGTGAGGGAGAATGGAGTCCATCCGTCATTGCTCATTTGATCTGAGCTTACCCGAGCTTAGATCAACTCTAAAAGAATCCCACACCTTCATGACATCGATCAGAGGGGATCTAATAGTTAATATCACATGAGAAACAAGTTTTCTTCAAAAAGCTCCAACCCAATTTTGCCTAAGGATTGAGTTTGGAAGCATACCTCATTGGAACTCAAGACCGGTGGCTCGAACAATTGAGGAAGCTTAATCTAGTGGAGATGAAGCCCTATTGAAAAGAAATTAGATCAATTCCTTGATGTTCCCTCAGAAGGCCATGAATCGATGATTTTGAGCCCAGCTTTGATCAAGGTCCCACCTCCGGTGCTCAGAAAGCTTGGGAGGTAATTTATTTTTGCTCGATGAGGCCTAAGGAAGGTGCGTACATAGTTAATTTGAGTTTGATGGAGAAAGAGGGAAGTTAATTCAAAAATGAGAGTGTTTTATTTTAAGATAGACTAAAATGGAATTTTTTTATCGAGGAATGAGCTTAGGAGCTCAGGGAATGGCTCTAGTGGCTCGCCTTGGGTAGCTAGGGCTCCAAGGAATTATTTTTGTGTGTGTGTTAGAAAAATGAGGGGTGTATACCTCCATCATGATTGGATGATGGTATGGTTTGGATTCTAGTGGTTGTCCGACCATCTCAGGGAGTCTTGGGTGGCAGGGAGGAGGTGAGTTGGCTCGACTTGGTTGGTTGAAGGTGTTGAGGTAGTTGGCAAGGAGGAATCATGGGTGTTCTATGGGTTTCCAATGCTCTAATGGGGAGGGTGAAATAATTTTACCTTACATGGGTCATGGCTGATCCAACCACCCTCAAGGGCGTGTCATAGGTGCCTAGCAAGATCATTGGGAGAGTACCAAGTGGCCAAGGAATGGAAATGACCACTTACATGGGTGATTTGTCTCATGTGATACCCTTGACCCAAGGTTGGAATGATCATTTGGCATTGGAGATGATTTGGGTAGATTTGAAATGAGCAAAAAGTGGGTTAGCCAAAATTTCAAGTCAATTGAGTTTGGGTTGATTTGACTCATTTAGGTTAAATTGGGTTAGGTTGGGTCAAGTTGACCAATTGGTCAAATTGGATCAAACTAAGGGTTGGGTCAAGTTAATATGATCATTTGGGATGTTTAGGTTCAATTGGTTTGGTTTAGTTTGGCTTAGATTTGATTTTGGCTCATTTGAAATCATTTGGGCTCAAATGGGTAAGTTGACCAATTTGACCAAATTGGTCAAATTGGCTTGGGTTAGGTGTTGGTTTAGGTTTAGTTGACCAATTGAAGATGATTGTAGGCTTTGGTTTCAATTAATTTAAATTTGGTTTTGACTTAGGCCAAGTTGATCCTTTAGATAAATTTAGGCTAAGTAGGTCAATTGGGTTCAATTGGGTCAAATTAGGCTTTGGTCAAGTTCAACAATCAATTTAGAATGGACTTGAGCCATTGGTTACAATCAATTTAGTTTATATTTTATTTTGACCCAATTTTGTCTTTTAAGTCAATTTGAGTCAACTTGAGTCAAGAGGGCCAATTGGGTTTAGTTTGGCTCAATTGAAGGTCAAGTCATATTCAAATATTTATTTTGATTTGGTATGAATCATTGGTTTTAAAGGAATTGGATTAGGTTGCAATTTGGCTAGTTTGGGTTCATATGGGTTAAGGGGTTGACTTTGTTTGACCTAATTTGTGATAATTAATCAACCTAGGGTGATCAACAATCATGATGGGAGGTTTTGTTGGGCTTGGTTCAATCTAATTTGAGTAGGATTAAGACTTGGCTCAAATAGGTCAAATTAGCCACTTTGGGTTAAGTGGACCAATTTGATTTAGTTTGGTTGATTTTGGGTTGAGTTTGATTTAGTTGAGTTTATATATGGATTTGGGATTGATATATAAATTCAATTGCAATTGGCTTGGGTTCAAATGGGTTTTGCTTCATTTGAACATTTCCAGTCAAAAGGGTTATGTTGGGTTTGACTTGGGTTGTTGATTTTGGTTTGGATTGATGATTGTAGATTTCATTTATATTTGTTAATATGATTGAAGGTATGGTTGATTCATGAGAAAATTAATTGAATTTGGGTTTTGGAATGAAGGAATTGGCTAAGTCCATGGAGTTGGGTCATGTGGCTTAGGATTGGATTTTGATTTGGTTTGATTTTGTTTTGATGATTTAAATGTATATTTCATTTAAATTTGTGAATATGATTGAAAATATGATTAATTTGTGAGAAAATCAATTAAGTTTGACTTGATTTGGATTAAGATTTGGCTAAGTCCATGGGATAAGTCATATGGCTTAAGAAAGGTTTGATTTAATTTGATTTAGTTTGATTCAGTTTTGATCATTTGAATGTAGATTTGATTTATATTTAGGAAGATGATTGAAGATATAAATTTATTATGAGAAAATAAATTTATTTTAGATTGATTTGGATTAAGATTTGTCAAAGTACATGGGATAGGTAATATGGTTTAGGAAGTGTTTCAAGTTTGAATATGATCATGGGCTTCAATCTTTTGGTTTTAAAATTTGGGTTAGGATTTGGATTTGAATTTGATGTTTGAATTGAACTTGAGGTTTGGTTTCAAAAGGTGAACATGGATTAGATTTGGGTTGTAGGGTAGATGGATTATCTTAATCCCTAAGGCATAACCTAATCCTATATTTAACCTTTCTAAGTATTTAGGCTTAGGTTAAGTGTTTACCTAAATATTAGAATTGGCTTATGACTATGGAAGTCTTAGTGTCTAGAAGACTCCTAAGTGTAAGATGGGAAGATTGAATCCGCACTCCAAAAGTGAGGTCAGCAGGCCTTAGGCTCCATAGTGTTGCTTAGAGATAGATGGTTAGAAGATCGAAACCAAGCTTCACATTATAGACTTGGATACATTTGAACAACATAGTTCCATCTTCTCTACATTAGTGTATGAAGTTTGTGAGAGGTTGGATCATCTACTGTGTCAAAGGAGATCTCAAGTCATTTACAGTTTATGAGGTCGACATATATGAGGATGCGACTTACTACCTCCCTCAAAATCAACAAGTCTATTCTCGTGAACTTGGCCAAAGTTAAAAAAAAAGAAAAAGAAAAAGAAAGGGAAAAAGATAAAGAAAAAGAAAAGAAAAAAGAAAATGAAAAAAAAATAAAAGGGAGCAAGAATAGACTTGGAGGAGGAAGTGGAGCATGACATTAAATTCCACCAATAGTTCGTTACTCCATTGGAACATATGGGTAGGACAACCTAACCTCTACTAGGCAGAGGAAGAGCCCAATTCAGAGGCAGTCCCAGGGGTGGAAAACCTCATTATTGTCCACCCAATAGAAGATATGTTCCAGCTACCAGGAGTACACCTGTTATCCATATAGACTTAGAATCTAGTTCATAGGATGAGTCTTATATGGTTAGCACACCGACTTCTCGAGTAGATTCCCTTGTAGGTGACACTTGAGAGCATAATGAAGACTGGGCTCCAAAGCAATGCATAAGTGTATCCAAGTCTATATGTGAAACAGTTAGGCATCAGTTGGGAACCTTAGCTCTAACCCCACTTTCCTCTCAAAAAGCTGAGGGTTTTGTAGTTAACGAAGCCCCTAAATCATCCACAGATGTGAAGACTCAAAGGTTCTTATTAGGAGCATCATCCTCAAGTCAAGAAGTTGATGTCAAACTTGAGGATGATTCATATAAAGATTTAATAGAATTACTTTTTGAGTGGTCCTTTCCGTGTGTTCATAATTCAGCAAAGAAAGGGTTAATCCCACATACTTTGTCAAAGCATAGGTAAGACTACTTCGAAAGAATATAGAACACTAGGATTCGGTATATTGGGTCCAGTCGATGATAGAAATTACTGCTTAGGATTCAGTACTTGCCTTAAAATTGTTGGTGCTATATACCAACAGTCTATGACTCAAATATTTGATCAACTCATTCATCATCAAGTCGAGTGCTATGTCGATGACCTCATTATCAAAAGTAGAGAAAATGAAGACCATCTCTTTGACTTGAGAGTAATTTTTGAATAGTTAAGATAATTTAACCTCAAAATGAACCCCCCTAAAATGTGCATTCGGAGTAGCTTCAAAAAAATTTCTTGAGTTTATTGTCTAACAGCAGTGAATTGGAATCGATCTAGAGAAGATCAAGACAATATTAGAAATGCCACCACTAAAAGTTTAACTCAACTCAGATCATTCTAAAGTGAGTTGATGTAGCTAAGACACTTTATATCCAACCTATCAGGAAGATGTCAGCCATTCTAAGCACTTGTCAAAAATGATGCCAAGTTCAAGTGGGATGATAAGTGTGAGCATGCCATCAAAGACATCAAGCATTACCTAATGACGCTGCCAATTCTAGCATCCCCTATCCCAGGAAAGCCACTCATACTTTACACTACTGCATTAAACAACTCCTTTGGTGATTTGTTTGCTCAAGCCAATGATGAAGGGAAGGAAAACATACTCTACTACCTCATCCATCATCTGATCTCTTTGCATCCCAAAAGCTACAACACTACATGCTTCCTCATAGGGTGAACTTAATCTTTAAGATCAATCCACTACAGTATCTCATGACATGACCGACATTATTCAAATGGTTGGCAAGATGGTCTATGATCTCTCATAGTTTGACATTACCATCGTACCCCTCTGAGTGGTGAAAGGATAAGTGCTAGAAGATTTTTTAGTGGCACACCCAATTCTTGTTGACTCTCTGATTAGTGATGATCTCCCAGGTGAACAAATCATGAAATTAGGGGATGCTAGCATTCACCATTGGGTGATGTACTTTGTTGGTGAGACTTCCTCTCAAAGAGGAGAAGAACCACAATCTACTATTCTAGGAAAGGCAGTGGTAAGAATAGTTCTCTTAGCTCTAAACCACGATGTGATGAGATTCTCGTATCATCTATCCAATCCTTGCACCAACAACAAAGTTGAATATGAGGCTCTGATTGCCAATCTGGAGTTATCCATTACTCTAAGCATCCAGAACATCAACATCTTCAGGGATTCTCAGCTAGTTATCAACCAAATCGTTGGGTCCTATATGGTTATAAAGCCCAAGCTCCATCACTACCCCAAGTGCACCATAGAGTTGTTAGCCCAATCCTAGAGGTTACCATTTATAAGATTCCTCGAGGAGAGAACATCATAGTGTATGCTTTAGCCAAGCTTTCCAAAGTATTGGCATGTGCGGAGGATGAGTCCATATCGATAAAAGTCCAAAATAGATAAGTATTATCCCTTATTGATACTGAACTCATCAAAAAGTACTCTCTTGAAGGGGAAGTTGCCATTGAAAAGAGGGATGAGGAGTTATATTGGAGGCTACCATTCATGGATTACTTAAACAGAGACAATCCATCTCAATAGAAGTCCCAAGCCTATCAGATGAAGTAGAGAGTACTTTCCTACTCTCTTGTGGATGGTGTCTTATACCGACGGTCTTTCAATCATATATGGTAATGTTATTCAAACAAGCATGAAGTCCGTAAGATTGTGACCAAGGTACACTCAGGATTATGTGGAGCTAACTAATCTGGTCCAAAGATGAAAGCCAAGATCAAGAGACTAGGATATTACTGGCTGTCGATAATCAAAGATTGCATGGATACGCTTAGGAGACACCACCAATGTTAAATACACAATGTGGTCCTACACTAACCACCTAAAATTCTACATCCTACATTAGCCTCATGGCCATTCGAGTGTTGGGGTACAAACATAGTGGGTTCGATTGATCATCCTTCTTCCAAGGGTCATTGGTTCATCTTAGCTGCTCTACTTTTCCAAATGGACGAAGATCATCTGCTCAGAAAGGTTAAAACTCAGCACGTGCTCCAGTTTTTTAGGAACCATATTGTATATAGGAAATAAGTGCATCGATGAATTATATCTGATAATGGTACTACATTCAAGAGCACCGAGATCAACAACTTTGAGTAAAGACACATCATAGATTGGAGATATTCTGCCATCACTACCCAAGGGAAAATGGCTTAGCAGAATCGCTCATCAAAACTCTCATCCAAAAATTAAAGAAGACACTTGACAATAACAAGTGATAGTGGCATGAGCAGTTAGTTGAAGCCGTGTGGGCCTACCACATCACATATTGAACTCCAACTTAGTATATGCCTTTCTCCTTAGTGTATAGGTCTGAAGCTATTCTATCATTAGAAATCCAACTCCCATCACTAAGGATAGCTATGGGTAGCAAGATCACAATAGAGCAGAATGCCAAGTCAAGAGCTCAAGAGGTTTGGAGGAGAGAGAAGGTTATGCATGCCAAAACCTCAAGTTTTATAAAGATAAAATGAGTCAAGCTCACAATAAGTTGGTCCATCCTAGATCTTTTCAAGTAGGAGAGCTTATTTTAGTTCTAAGGAGACTAGCTGTTGCCCCTCGTAAGATGTGAAGCAAGTTTGAACCCACTTGGGAAGGCTTTTTTTCCATAGAGAAGGCCTACTAAGCAGGATCTTATCAACTAAGAAATCATAAGGGAGAGCACCCAATGCTTCTAATCAATGAGATTTACTTAAAGAAATATTATAAATCATGTTTGAAAATAATTATCATCAATGAAAATTCTATTGTTAATTCAATCTCTTCCATGTTGAAAGTATTCCTATTAACAAATCTTCCATGATATTTTTACGGTAAGTGTAAGGAACATGAGCGGTGTCCTATCCTTCATTGACACAACATAAACATAAACTACACACAAATATATAAAATAAATATATATCTTTTATCTTGGGATACTATGAGTTGAGATAATGCCCCCAACAACACTCACTTAGTAACAACTCTAGGTCGGGCTAACGTGTTACCCTACTAGTGTGTCACCCTAGTGGTCTTCTTGCTTTGACAAATGTAAGTCTACTACACCTTCCTTCCTTACATGGCCACTACACACCGATGAGTGCCTTATTAATTTGGTAGGCCTTACTATGTGGTTATTAAGTTACCTCATGAGAATATAAATGCATTATGAGAAACTTTCAAGGGTTTTAAGTTATTTGATCATGATTTAGCTAAGTCCATTAAAAGGAATTTAAAGGACTTAGGAAATTTTTGGAGTTTGAAGCTTGAATTTTTTAATTTGATTTAATTGATTTATATTTATATTCCATTTATATGTGTGAATATAAATGAGAATATAAATGGGTTATGAGAAAATCCCATGAATTTGAATTGACTTGAACATTATTTTAGCTAAGTCCATGAAGGAAAACTTAAAGGACTTAAGGAATTTCATGCATTGATTTTGAATTTTGAGATTAGATTGATTGGTTTGAATTTATATTTCATTTATATATGGGAATATAAATGAGAATATAAATTGATCATGAGAATATCTCATGAGTTTGATTTGGTTTAGATCATGATCTAGGCTAAGTCCATTAAAAGGGAATTAATGACTTAAGAAGGATTTTAAATTTGGAATTTAATTTTTGGATTTGATTTGATTGATTTATATAAATATTTCATTTATATTTGTGAATATAAATGAGAATATAAATGATTTATGAGAAATCTCATGAGTTTGAATTGATTTAGAGTTGATTTTGGATAAGTCCTTAAGAAGGGAATTAAGGGACTTAGGAAATTTCATGAATTGATTTTGAATTTTGAGTTTAGTTTGATTGGTTTGAATTTATATTTCATTTATATATGTGAGTACAAATTAGAATATAAATAAATTATGAGAAAATATCACGAGTTTGATTTGGTTTAGATCATGATTTAGGCTAAGTCCTTAAGAGAATATTAAGGACTTAAGAAAGATTTGGAGTTAGGAATTTCATTCATGGGTTTCAATCATGGATTTCAAATATGAATTTCAATCACATGGAGTTTATTTGAGTTTGGAGAAAATCAAATAAGATTGATTTGGAGTTTGACTTGAAGGAAGGAAAGTGAGGAATGGTTCAAGCTAAGGATAGGCAAATTTTCCTAACACCACCAAGGCATGACCTATTCCTATGGCTAACTCTTCTAAATCTCTAGGGCTAGGTTGAGTGTCCACCTAATCACTAGATGTGTCTTAATACTATGGAACTCTTAAAGTCTAAGAGAAGTCCTATGTCTAAGATGGAGGGGTTGAGAGCTCATCCTAAAAATGAGCTCAATAGAGCTATATCGAACTTATCCTTTCTCAGATTTACAAATCCAAATGGATAGTCTATTGGCCATGGGGTAGAGCTAGAAAACCTTAAGGGGTTGCCTTTCGGTGTGCAACAGTTGTGCTAGGAAGAAGGCATAGTAGACTTACAACTTCTAAAGCAGGGAACAACCGCTAGGGTGATCTGTTGGTAGCACAATAAATAGAACCCGACTTAAGGGTGACTACTGAGTGAATGCTACTGGGGATTTATATCAACTCAAGAGTAGTTAGATGATTCCTATATGGAGTTTTATTGACACTGCCCTAATGATAGGATGCCTGCATGGAAAAAAGTACCACTAGGGGTGTCCTACTAATCCACAAGTGAATATATATTTAATTTATATATTTATGTGGACCCTTTTGAAGTGCGAGGGACCACACTGAGAAGGGGATATGTCAACCTTGACTTATAGCTGATTTACTGAACCAGGGGAGAATCTGCACATCCACAGGATGGATTATCCAAGCTCAGGGTGGCTAATAAGAAAGGGGAACTATCCAATCTGATAGTAACCCAAGTAGTGTCTAAATGGGGTCGCAAAGGATATAACCTAGATATAGTGCCCACAAGGGAGGTGTTGCTAGGGGCGTTATCCTGAGCCCAGGAAAAGAAAGGCTATGGATATATAGCAGCCAACTCAAGGAGAAAGAGCAGCAGACTTACATTTTCCATGAGTGGTGTCTCCTAAGGTGCGAGAACCAATGAACCTAAGGTGTATGCATCAGCATGAGTGGTGTATCCGTCAGCATAGTGAGAACTAACCAACTTAAGGTGCTTGTCAGTGTGCAATGATCAATCTGGAAAGAAAGGATGTAGGCTTACAACTTTCCAAGCTGAACTGATCATCAGAATAATCTTTCATCGATGAGACATATGCTATCTAACCTAGAGCGACTACTAAGAAGGGAGCCCCGAGGAAGTACTTGACCCAGACACGAAGCAATCAAGAGGGAAGGATCTAGTAAGGGACTTATCCTAAACCTCAAATATACTCAACCTAGTCAGTGCATGAAGGCTAATTCAAGAAGAAAGCATAGCAAACTCACTTCCTCTTAAACAAAGCCAACATGAGATAGCTTACCGACCATGTAGTAATGCCTACAAAACTAAAAAATTTTCTTTGGTTTGCAATGGCCAAGTAAGGAAAAAAAGCAAAGCATACTTACATCCTCCAAAGCAAGAAGACCACAAGAGTGACAAACTAGTAGGGTAGCACGTCAGCCTGATCTAGAGGACCTACTGAGTGAGTGCTAGTGGGGGTGTTATCCCAACTCAATGTAGCCTGAGGCAAAATATATGTATTTACTTTATATGTTTGTGTGTAGTTTATGTTTGTGTTGTATCGATGAAGGATAGGATGGCACTCGGGTTCCTTACACCTACCCTAAACACATCGTGGTGGATTCACAAATAAAAATACTTTCAACATGGAAGAGATTGAATTCAAAATGGAATTTTCATTGATGATAATTGTTTTTAAACATGATTTATAATATTTCTTTAAGTACCACACATTGATTGGAAGCATTGGGCGCTCTCCCTTATGATTAATAAGCTGATAAGAGCCTCCTTGGTACGGCAAAAGGGCCTTCCCAAGTGGGTTCAAACTTGCCACCCATATTATGATGGGCAACAATTGATCTCCTTATAACTAAAATAAGCTCTCCTACTTGAAAAGCTCTAGGACGGACCAAATTCTTGTGAGCCTGAATCATTTTAGCTTTGTATAACTCACGGTTTTGGCATGATCGCAGGTGTCTCTCGTCCAAACCTTTGAGCTCTTCTAACTGCAACTTGGCATTATGCTCTATTATGATCTTGCTACCCACAACTATCCTAAGTGATGGGAGTTAGACTTCTAATGGTAGAATGACTTCGAACCCATACACTGAGGAGAAAGGAGTAGACTAAGTTGGAGTTCTTTATGTGGTGTGGTAGACCCACAAAGCTTCAACTAATTGCTCATGCCACTGTTGCATGTTGTTGTCGAGTGTCTTCTTCAGTATTTGGATTAGAGTTTTGTTGAAGGCTTCTGCTAAGCTGTTTACCCTCAGGTAGTTGATGGTAGAATATCTCCATTCTATATTGTGTCTCTAGGAAAAGTTGTTGATCTCAGTGCTCTTGAATGAAGTACTATTATGAGATATGATTCATGAAGGAACTTCGAACCTATATACGATATGGTTCCTAAAAAATTATTGCACATGCTGAGCTATGACCTCTCTGAGTGAAATTGCCTTCTTCCATTTGGGAAAGTACTCAGCAACATCTAAGATGAACTAATGACCTTTGGAAGAAGGAGGATTAATCGGACCCACTATGTCGGTACCCGAACACTCGAATGACCATGATGCCAATGTAGGATGTAGAATGTTGGACGGCTGTTGTAGGACCACACCGTATATTTGACATTGGTGGCATCGCCTAATCGTATCCATGTAATCTTTGATCATTGACGGCCAGTAGTATCCTAGTCTCTTGATCTTGGTTTTCATCTTTGGGCTGGATTGGTTGGCTTCACATAATTCTGAGTGTACCTCAGTTACGATCTTATGGGCTTCGTGCTTGTGTAAATAACGTAACCACATAAGATCAAAAGATCGCCTGTATAAGACACCATCTACTAGAGTGTCAGAAAGTGCTCTTTACTTCATCTGATGGGCTTGAGACTTCTCTTGAGGTAGTTTTCCTTTATTTAGGTAATCCATGAATGGTTGCCTCCAATATAACTCCTCATCCTTCTTGGTAATAGCAACCTCCACTTCAACAGAGTACTTTTTAATGAGTTCAATATTAATAAAGGATAAGACTTGTCTATTTTTTACTTTTATTGATATGGACATCCTCCGGACATGCCAACTCTGTGGCAAGTTTGGCTAAAGCATATGCTATGATATTCTATTCTCAAGGAATCTTATAAGTGGTAACCTCTGGGATTTGGACCAACAACTCCATGGTGTACTTGTAGTAGTGATGGCGATTGGGCTTTCTAACCTTATAGGACCTAGCGATTTGGTTGATAACTAATTGAGAATCCTCAAAGATGTTGATGTTATGGATGCTTAGAGTAACGACTAACTCTAGACCAAAAATCAAAGCCTCATATTTGACTTCATTGTTCCTTTAAAGATTGGACAGATAATGTGAGAATCTCATCACATCACAGTCCGGAGTTAGGAGAACTAGTATCCCCTAAGTAGATTATGGTTCTTCTCATCTCATCACATCACATTCCTACCTTTTTTGAAATAGTAGATTATGGTTCTTCTCCTCTTTGAGAGGAAGCCTCACCATCAAAGTACATCTCACAGTGATGAATTCTAGTATCCCTTAAGTTCATGATTTATTCATCAGGGAGATCATCATTAAGCAAAGAGTCAACAGGATGTGGGTGTGCTATTAAGAAATCAACTAGTGTTTATGCTTTCTCTGCATAGAGGGAACAAAGGTAATGTCAAACTATGAGAGGATCATGGACCGTCGTGCCAATCATCCTGATAGCATCAACCATGTCAATAGATACTATAGTGGATTAATCCTAGAGATTAATTTCACCTAATGAGGAAGCATGTAATGCTATAGCTTTTGGGATGCCAAGATTAAAGCTAGGCAATGCTTCTCAATGGGTGGATAATTATCCTCAGTAGGGATTAGAAAATGATTGAGATAGTAGAGTGCATTTTCCTTGCCTTCGTCATTGGCTTGGGCCAACAAAGCACCAAGAGAGTCATCTAATATAATAGTGTAAAGCATGAGCAGCTTGCATGGGATAGCGGCTGCTAGAACCAGTGGCACCATCAAGTAATGCTTGATGTCTTTAAAGGCATGCTCACACTTATCATTCCACTTAAACTTGACATATATTTTGATAAGTGCTGAGAATGGCTGACATCTTCCCGATATGTTGGATATAAAGTTTCTTAAATACTCCAACCTCCCTTGAAAAGATCTGAGTTGAGTTAAACTTTTAGGGGGTGGAATTTCTAATATTGTCTTGATCTTCTTCGGATCGATTTCGATTCCCTAGTGTCAGAAAACAAACTCAAAGAATTTTCCTGAAGCTACTCTGAATGAACACTTTAGTGGTTCATTTTGAGGTTAAATTATCTTAACAGCTCAAAAACTACTCTCAAGTCAAAGAGATGGCCTTCCTTTTCTCTACTTTTGACCACAAGATCATCGACATAGCTCTTGACTTGATGATGAATGAGTTCATCGAAGATTCTAGTCATAGCTAGTTTGTAGCACTGACATTTTTAAGGCTGAAAGGCTTGACCTTATAGCAATAGATTGAGATCAAGGGTTCTAAAAGTAGTTTTTCTTTCATCTTCAGGGCCATCTTTATTTGGTATATCCAGATGAGCCATTCATGAAAGAGAAGACTACATGAGATGAGGCACTATCCACCATCAACTCCGAGATTGATAGTGACAATTTTTCTTTTAGATATGCCTTATTTAAATCTTTAAAATTGAAGCATATGTGAATTTGGCCATTCTTTTTTTGGATGATGTTGGCTAACCAGGTAGGGCATTTTTCTTTCTGGATAAAGCCATCATCAATCAATTTCTTGACATCATAAATGACATGTTGTTCTATGTTTAATCAAATGCGTCTAGGAGCTTACTTGATAGGGGTAGTAGTAAGCTCTATTACTAGTTTATGGACCACTACATTAGGAGCCAATCCAAGAATCTCCTCACAACTCCATGCAAAGTAGTCCTTAAACTAAGGCAATAGCCTAATTAAGTCATTGGTTTCAATTTCATTCAATAAAGAACTGATGTATGTCGGGCATGGATCTTCTTCAGTTCCTAAGTTGATATTCTTGAGCTCGTCGATGGTTGACTTGATCTCTTCTTCAAACTTTGGTGTTGCATCTTTGACTTTAAAATCATTTGGATCATCTAAAGTTTCTAAGAATAGCTGTTCATATGAGTTATTATAATTTGAAAAGAACCTATCAGATTCCAAATGATTGGTGATGACTAAGCAGTAATCGTCATCATCGACTCGACCCATTATGTTGAATCCTATTTCTGGTCCTGATTGAGAGCTTTTGCATTTGTTATTCCATATTCTTTCAAAGTAGTCTGACCTGTGCTTTAACCAAGTATGTGGGATTAACCCTTTCTTTGTTGAATTATGAGCATAAGGCAAGTACGAATTGAAAAGTAATTCTATTAAATCTTTATATAAATCATCCTCAAGTTCTACATCAACTTCTTGACTTGAGGTTGATGCTCCCAGAAAGAACCTCTAAGTCTTCACACCCGTGGATGACTTATGGGGTTCATTAACAACCAAACCTTCAGCTTTTTGAGAGGAAAGTGGGGTTAGAGCTAAGATTCCCAATTGATGCCTAATTATTTCACATATAGACTTGGATATACTTATGCTTTGCTTTAGAGCTTAGTCTTCATCGCTATCTGGCTCAACTATCACCTCCATGGGAATCTACTACTGAGAAGAGCTAGTTGGTCTACGAACCATATGAGACTCATCCTATGAATTAGATTCTAAGTCTGGATATGTGTGTACTCGGGTTATTATATCCTCTATTGGGTGGCTAATAAAGAGGTTTTTTATCCCTGGGATTGCCTCTAAAATGGCCTCTTCCTCTGCCTGGTGGAGGTTAGATCATCCTACCCATATGTTCGAATGGAGTATTGAACTGTGGGTGGAATTTAATGCCAACCAAGCCAAGCCAACTCACCTCCTCCCTGCCACCCATGACTCCCTGAGATGGTCAGACAACCACTAGAAGCCAAACCTGATCCCACCATCCAATCAAAATGAAGGGGGGTATACACCCCCTCATTTCCATAAAAATATGCAGAAATCATTCCTCAGAACCCTAACTACCCAAGTTAAACCGCTAAAGCTATTCCCTAAGCTCCCTAGCTTGTTCCTTAATCATAAAATGCCATTATTGTCTGCCCCGAAATAGGACACTCCCATTTATGACCTAACTTCCCCATTTCTCCATCAAGCTCAAATTAACTTTGTACACACCTTCCTTAGGCCTCATCGAGCAATAATGAATCATCTACCTAGCTTCTCAAGCACCGGAGGTGGGACTTCGATCAAAGGTGAGCTCTAAATCATCGATTCATGGCCTTCCGAGTGAACGTCGAGGAATTGATCCAATTACTGGTCAACATGGCTTCATCTCCACTAGATGAAGCTTCCTTAATCATTCAACTTGCCAGTCTATAGCTCCGGTGAGGTATGCTTACAAAATTGATCCTTAGAAAAAAATGGGTTGGTCCATTTTAAAGAAAACTTGCATCTCGTGTGATCTTGACCGTTGGATCGACTCTAATCGATGTCATGAAGGTGTGGGATCTTTTTGGAATTAATTTGAGCGCGAATAAGCTTAGATCAAGGGATCAATGGTAGACAGACTCTATTCTCCCTCACTCGTGTGACATTAGATCACACACCATCTATTTTGCGTGATCAGAATGGACAATCATGATTAGATCCAGTAGATCGATATGATTTAATCCTACTAAGTTGTGGTATTAATCATAGATGTTCGATCTTAAATCTGACAGTGAATGAGAAAGCACATCTACCATCGCCACATAGGCATTGAGTCGAAAGGTTTTAAGTAGCCAATCTTGCGGCGCCATGTGGAAAGTGAGATGCGTCAACGCGCCACGTGGCGCCAATAGGATTAGGATTTAATTAGGCTTAATTAACCATTTTTAATGGCTGAAACTTCTAGAAATAATAAAAAATCATAGAGAAATAAAACAATGCAAATAAATACTCATTTTAAGGGTATTTTAGAGGAGAATAAACTAAAAATGTTCTTAACTTATTTTAAATAGTAATTAAGGTTTAATTACAAAATTAATTAGATTAATTACTCCTTAATTACTTAAGCAATTAATCCTAAATTTTATGGTTAATTTAATGGGATGAACTCTGCCTCCCATGATTTTCTTAGGATTTATTGCTCACTTAATTAGGAAACTTGACAAATTAAACCTTAACTACTCTTTTAAGTTAATTAATGACTAATTAATGTAATGAATAGTAATAAATTGGTTGATTAAGTTTATTAATCATTGTTCAACAATAAGTGAACTAAGGAATAGGGTTGGGACCCCTTTCCCTAAGTTCATTTTACCCTTTTTAAAATGAAATTAATTAAGATTTAACTAATTAATTAGATCACTTAATCAAATTAAAATCATAATCAAATCGCACTGAATTAATTAAATCATGGGATAGATCTTTAGGTGTTTAATAACCTAAAGAAGTTTAATGAAATTATGGTTAGTCCACATGTGTAGGAAAATAATAAGAGTAATTAATTAAGTCCCTTAATCTAATTAACTATTAATCATGAGACAATTGCATTAGGCCCTTTTATTTTCTAGGATCATTGCAAGTTTATTTTCCATGCATATCATGTTAGCTCATAATTATTTAGTTAATTACCTTAAGGTGACATAGGTAAGGGTAATTAATTCATGTAATTAAGGGTTCAACTTAATTAACCCATAAAATAAACTTAATTACATTTACTTAAATTAAATCAAATCAATAATGTGGGAATGGGTTTAAAATAATAAGTGATGATTTCTCTTCTCCTCTTTAAATCAAATCAAATCCAAAACTTAATTAATAAAGAAGCTATGGTTTGCTTTAAATAATCTTATTTGATTTGATTGTCCTTAAGAACTAGTTTGGTTGAATGAATCACATGCTTATATTTGATTATCCTCTTTCCAATCATGTTAAATTTGGTATGTCATTTGAAGTCATACATCCATCTTTTCAAATCAAGTAAAATAAAATGGATTTCCTTTATGAAAGCTTGCATGTGTTGATTTAATTTAATATATGTGTGGCTATTATCACTATAAAATCCAAATGTATTTTTCAAAAGCTTATAAATGAATACTAATATGTGTTATGATGCTAGTTGTAAATACATAAGAAATGCATGTTCTTATAGCTTAAGTGTATTAATGGTGAGTTCTCATTCCTCTATTTAGGTGTTGATTTATATAAGATTGAATTGTAATGGGTATATAGTCTGCACATCCTGGGAACATGAGGCTTTAGCTAGCCCCAAGGAGGCCATTTGATTACCTCACTTTCATGGTTTATCAACGACATGTACCCATCTGATTTCATTCTTATGTATTTCAACATTAGAATTTTGATATTTTATATATATATATGATTCAATTAAAAAAATATACAATCTTTGCATGGTTTTCTTTCCCTCATTTATGTATACATCCATGTGTGTCCAAGAAAAGACTGTATAAAGTATGGACATCTTGGGAATACAAGGCTTTAGTTAGCCCCAAGGAAGTCATTTGATTACATCACTTTCTTGGTTTAACAATGGCACATACTTGCCTATATCTTTGTATATGTATATGTATATGTGATTAGTGAATGAAAATCCCATTTTAGATTAAAATTTCTTGCATTCATAATTGATTAAGTGGTTGAATTAATTAGCCATATGATTTGGAGCTTACTTCTTATGTTGATGAACACAAATTTACATATGTTTGAATGGAAATGGGTATATAGTTGGACATCCCGAGAATACGAGGCTTTAGCTAGCTCTAAGGAGGTCATTTGATTACCTCACTTCCCTGGTTTAACAACAGTAGATGCTTGTTTAATTTTATTCTAATTCCCTTTTTGTATAAGAATTTGGATAAAGTTTTAAATTAATATGTTTAAATAATTCAATCAAATATAATATAAACCCTAAGCCCTAAGCCCTAAACCCTAAAACCCTAAACCTTAAAACCCTAAACCATAAACCCTAAACCCTAAACCCTAAATCCTAAAAACCTAAAAACCTAAACCTAAACTAAGTAAAACCTAAAAATAAAAAAAAAGAAGAAAAACCTAAACCTAAATAAAATAAAATAATAAAAGAAAATAAAATCATAAACTAAAACCAAAATCTAAGACTAAAAATAAAATAAAATAAAATAAACTAATAAAAACCTAAAAATAAAATAAACCTAATTAAATAAAATAAAAATAAATAAAATAAAAAAACCTAAATAAAATAAACCTTAAAATAAACCTAAAATAAAATAAAAAATAAAAACCTAAACTAAAATAAAACCTAAAATTAAATAAAAAATAAATAAAAATAAATAAAAAAATAAACATAAAAACATAAAAAAAATAAAAAAAAAACCTAAAACCTAAACCTCAAAATAAAAATAAAACCTAAAAGAAAAAATAAAATAAAATAAACAGAATAAACATAAACTTAAACCTAAACCTAAAAAACAAACTAAAATAAATTAACCTAAAATAAATAAACTAAACTAAATAAAAATAAAAAAATGAACCTAAATAAAAATTAAAAATAAAATAAACTAAAATAATTAAAAAAATAAACTAAATAAACATAACCCTGGTTTTTTTTTAAAAAAAAAACCTAAACCCTAAAGCCTAAACCTACCCTAAACAAACTTAAACTTAAACCTAAAACTCTAAACCCTAAAACATACCTAAACCTTCCTAACTAAACCTAAACTCCAAGCACCTATACTAATACTAAACCTTAAACCCAAAGAGATCCTAAACCATAAACCCTAAACCTAATTATCCTAAACCTAAACCCCAAACTAAACCCTAAATACTCTAACACTAAAGCAAACACTAAACCTTAACCCTAAACTCTAAACCCTTTAAACCTAAAAAAATCTTAAAACCCCTACCCAAAACAAGAACCCTAAACCCTAAACCCTAAACCATATGCCCTAAAACCAAAAAACCTAAACCTAATAAAAATAAAACATAAAAATAATATAAATAAAATGACCTAAACTTAAAAAAAAATAGAAATTTAAAGTAAAACCTAAACCAAAATGTAAAAATAAAAAAAATTTAAAAAAATATATTAAAATAAATAAAAACCTAAACTAAATTAAAAAATAAAATAAACCTAAAAATAAAAAACCTAAATAAAATAAAAACTGAACTTAAAATTATAATAAATAAACCTAAAAATAAACCTAAAATAAAATAAAATAAAATAAAAATTAAATAATAAACTAAACCTAAAAAATAAACATAAAAATAAAACCTAAAAAGATATAAAAAAATAAAACCTAAACCCTAAAAAAACCTAAACCTAAAATAAAAATAAAATAACAAAATAAAATAAACCTAAACCTAAACTTAAACCTAAACCTAAACCATAAAATAAAATAAAAATAAAACTCAACTAAAAAATAAATCTAAACCTAAATGTAAACCTAAAAAATAAACTAAAATAAAAAACCTAAACTAAAATAAATAAACTAAACTATATAAAAATAAAAAACAAATCTAAAAAAAATAAAGCAAACTAAAATAAATAAAAAAATAAACTAAATATACTATATAAACCTAAACCAACTGGTTTACTTTATTTAAATAAAAAACTTTAAACTCTAAATTCTAAACCCTAAACCCTAAACCATAAACCCTAAGCCCTAAACCTACAACCCTAAACCCTAAACCCTAAACCCTACACCCTAAAAAACCCAACCCCATAAACCCTAAACCCTAAACCCTAAAAGAATAAATCTTAAAACACTAAACATTAAACTCTAACCCTAAACCATAAACCCTAAACCCTAACCTTAAACCCTAATTTCTAAACCCTAAACTTTAAACCTAAGCCTAAAGTAACTAAATAACTTAAAAAATAAACCTAAACCTTAAAACCTAATAATCCTAAACCTAAACCTAAACCCAAAGAATGGGTAGAACCTTGACTGCAAGAACATCAAAATCTATCAGGCTGAGTCTAGATCTAGCAATGGAGGGGAAGGCGGAGGCGGCGGTTAGCGCAGTGGTGGTGGGGGATTTAAAGGTGCTGGTAGACATGGAGGTGGTGGTCAGAGCAATGGTCATTATGGACATGGGAGGAGCAGTGGTGGGGGATCTGGAGGTGCTGGTGGAAATGCATGTTCATTTTTGATCTATGTCATCACTTGTGTCTTTCTAAACTTGCTGTGTTATTTGGTTGATGAAATCAAAAAGAAGAAATGTTGAATCTGAATTTGTTCTCTATTAAAAAAAACAAAAAACCTTAAACCCAAATACAAAACTTGAATCCAAAACCTAAAACTTAAACCCTAAACCCTAAACCCTAAACCCTAAACCAAAAACCCTAAACTCTAAACCCTAAACCCTAAACACTAAGACCTTAAACCCTAAACTCTCAACCCTAAAACCTAAACCCTAAACCCTAAACACTAAGCCCTAAATCCAAAACACAAAACCCAAAACCCCAAACCCCAAAACCCTAAACTAACCTTAAACCCTAAACCCTAAATTGTAAACCCTAAAAAGCTAAAAACCTAAACCTAAACTGAATAAATCCTAAAAATAAAATAAATAAATAAAACTTAAACTAAAATAAAATAATAATAAAAAAACATAAACTAAAAATTTAAACCAAAACCTACCTTAAACCTAAACGTAAAAATAAAATAAAATAAAAAAAATGAAAAACCCTAAAATAAAAAAAATGTAAACCTAAACTAAACTAAAAAAAAGAAAAGAAAATAAACATATGAATAGAAAACCTAAATGAAATAAAAACTAAACTTAAAATAAAAATAAATAAACCTAAAATAAAATAAAATAAAAACCAAATAAAAACATAAACTAAAAAAATAAACCTAAAAATAAAACCTCAAAAAAAATAAAAAATAAAACCTAAACCCAAAATAAAAAAAACCTATACCTAAAATAAAACTAAATTAAACAAAAATAAAATAAACCTAAACCTAAGCTAAAATAAACTAAACTAAAATAAATAAACCCTTAACCTAAAGCAAAATAACTTAAACCTAAGCACTAAACTAAATAAAATAAAATAAACTAAAAATAAACCTAAACATAAACAAAAAAATAAAACCTCAAAATAAACCTTAAATAAAAACCTAAAACCTTAACATAAAAAATAAAATAAAAACCTAAACCTAAACCTAAAAATAAAAAAATAGAACATAAACTAAAAAAATAAAATAAAAATAAAACTAAACTAAAAAAATAAACATAAACCTAAACCAAAACCTAAATAATAAACTAAAATTAAAAACCTAAACTAAAATAAATAAACTTAAAATATATAAAATAAACTAAATAAAAATAAAAAAATAAACCTAAATAAAAGTAAAATTAAAAATAAACTAAAATAAATAAAAATTAAACTAAATAAACATAAACCTATCAGTTTACTTAATTTATTTTTTAAGAAAACTCTAAACATTAAACCCTAAACCGTAAACCCTAAACCCTAAACCCTAAACCCTAAACCCTAAAACTAACCTTAAACCTATAACCCTAAATACAAAACCCTAAGCCCCAAACCTTAAACCCTAAACCCTAAAACCTAAACCCTAACCCTAACCCTAACCTTAAACCCTAAACCTAGCATAAAGCCTAAAACCCTAAACCTTAAACTCTAAACTAACCTTAAACCTTAAACCCTAAAAACCTTAAACCCTAAATCCTAAACCTAAACCCTTAACCATAAACCCCAAAAACCCTAAATCTAAAGCCTAAACTAAACCCTAAACCCTAAATGTTATGTTAACCTAACTAAACACTAAATCCTAAACCCTAAACCATAAACCCTAAACCTGAACCATGCACCTAAAATCCTAAACCCTAAAAGTCTAAACCCTAAACCCTGTAGCCTAAACCATAAAGCTTAATCCCTAAACCCTAAAAAGCTAAAAACATAAACCTAAACAAAATGAAACCTAAAAATAAAATAAATAAAAAAACTTTAACATAAAAAATAAAAATAATAAAAAAACTTAAATTAAAACCTAAACCTAAACCTAAAAATAAAATAAAATAAAATAAAAATTAAACTAAAAATAAAATAAATGAAAACCTAAACTAAATTAAAAAATAAATAAACCTAAGAATAAAAGACCTAAATAAAATAAAAATAAAATAAACCAAAAATAAAATAAAATAAAAGCTTAATAAAAACCTAAATCGAAAAAATAAACCTTAAAAGAAATGAAAAATAAAACCTAAACCCTAAACTAAAAAAAACATAAACTTAAAATTAAAATAAAATAAATAAAATAAAATAAACTTAAACTAAAACTAAAATAAACTAAACTAAAATAAATAAAACCTAAACTAAACTGAAAATAAACATAAACCTAAACTAAAAAATAACACCTAAAAATAAACCAAAAATAAAAACCTAAAACCCAAACCTAAAAAAATAAAATAAAAACTTAAACCTAAACCAAAAAATAAAAAATAAAACTTAAACTTAAATAATAAAATTATAATAAAACTCAACTAAAAAATAAACATGAACCTAAAGCTAAACCTATAAAATAAACTAAAATAGAAAGCCTATACTAAAATAAATAAACCTAAAATAAATAAACTAAACTAAATAATAATAAAAAATAAACCTAAATAAAAATAAAAAAATAAAGTAAACTAAAATAAATAAAAAATGAACTAAATATACTAAATAAACCTAAACCTACTGATTTACTTAATTAAAAAAAATCTTAAACCCTAAATCCTAAACCCTAAACCCTAAACCCTAAACTCTGAACCCTAAACATAAACCTGAAGTAACTAAATAAATTAGAAAATAAGCTTAAACCCTAAAACCTAGTAAACCTAAACCCTAAGAATGGGTAGATCCTTGATGACAAGAATATGACCTTCAACCAGGCTCAATCTAGATCTGGTGGTGGAGGTGAAGGGGGTGGTGGCGATTACGCAGTGGTGGTTGAGGATCTGGAGCTGCTAGTGGATATGGAGGTGATGGTCAGAGCTGTGGGGGATATGGAGGCAGGAGGAGCAGTGATGGGGGATCTGTAGGTGCTGGTGAATATGTGATCTCATTTTTTATCTATGACATCAATTGAGTCTTAGAAAACTTGGTGTGTTACTTGGTTGATGAAATCAAAATAAAGAAAAGTTGAATCTCAATTTGTTCTCAGTTTAAAAAAAACTAAAAACTAAAAACCCTAAACTAAAACCTAAGCCCTAAACCTAAAACTTAAGTGTTAAAACCTAAACCTTAAACTCTAAAAACCTTAAACCCTTAACCTTAAACATTAAACCCTAAAACTCTAAACCCTAAACACTAAAAACTTTAAACCCTTAACCTTAAACATTGAACCATAAAACTGTAAACCCTAAACCCTAAACCCTAAACCCCAAACCCTACCCTAAACCCTATACTTATCCTAAATAATAAATCTTAAAAGCTAAAAACCTAAACCTAAATTAAATAAAACCTAAAAAAAATAAATAAATAAAGTTAAAACAAAATAAAATAACAATATAAACTAAAACCTAAACCTAAACCTATAAAAAATAAAATATAAATAAATAAAAACCTAAACTTAATTGAAAAATAAAAAGCTTTAATAAAATAAAAACTAAACATAAAATAAAAATAAAATAAACCTAAAATAAAATAAAAACTAAATAAAAACCTATACTTAAAAAATAAACTTAAAAATAAAACCTAAAAATCAATAAAAAAAACCTAAACCCAAAATAAAAAAAACATAAACTTAAAAAAAATAATCTAAACCTAAACTAAAAATAAATAAATAAAACCTAAACCTAAACCTAAAATAAACTAAACCTAAATGTAAACCTAAACTAAATAAAATAAAATAGACTAAAAAAAACCTAAACCTAAACTAAAAAATAAAACTGAAAATAAACTTAAAAAAAAACCTAAAACCTAAACCTAAAAAAATAAAATAAAAACCTAAACCTAAACCTAAAAATAAAAAATAAAACCAAAACCTAATAAAATAAAGTAAAAATAAAATGAAACTAAAAAATAAAGCTAAACCTAAAAAATAAACTAAAATAAAAGACCTAAACTAAAATAAATAAACTAAACTAAATAAAAAATAAACTTAAATAAATATAAAATATAAAACAAACTAAGGTAATGAAAAAATCAACTAACTAAATAAAATAAACATAAAACTAGTAACTTACTAAATTAAAAAAATAAAAAAATAAAAAAATAAAAAAATAAGACATCTCTAACCCTAAACCCTAAACCTATAACCCTAAATCCCAAATCCTAAACCCTAAGCCTTAAACCCTAAAAATCTAAAAACCTAAATCTAAACAAAATAAAACCTAAAAATAAAATAAGTAAAAAAATATAAACCTAAATTAAATAAAAAGATGAAATGAAATAAAAACCTAAACTAAAATAAAACCTAAAAAAGAAATAAAAATTAAAAATTAAATCCTAAACTAAAAAGAAACCTAAAACTAAAATAAACAAAATAAAATAAACCTAAACCTGAACTAAAATAAACTAGTATAAAATAAATAAAGCCTAAACCTAAACCTAAACTGTAAACTAAATAAAATAAAGTAAAAATAAACCTAAACCTAAACTATGAAATAAAACCTAAAAATAAACCTAAAATATATATTGAAAACCTAATCCTAAAAAAAATAAAATAAAAACTTAAACTTAAACCTAAAAATAAATAATAAAATATAAACCTAAAGAATAAAATAAAAAATAAGCTAAAAAATAAACCTAAACCTAAAAAATAAACTAAGTTAAAAACCAAAACTAAAATAAATAAACCTAAAATAAATAAAGTAAATTAAATAGAAATAAAAAATAAACCTAAAAAAACAAAAAAAATAAAATAAACTGAAATAAATAAAAAATAAAGTAAATAAACTAAATAAACCTAAACCTACCAGTTTACTTAAATATTTTTAAGAAAAACCTAAACACTAAACCATAAGCCCTAAACCGTAAATCCTAAACCTTAAACCCTAAACCCTAAACCCTTAAGCCTAAACCTTAAACCTAAACCCTAATAAACCATAAATCCTAAACCTAAAAGCTAAACCCTAAACCCTAAACCTTAACCCTAAACCCTAAATGCTAAAAGAATAAACCCTAATACCCTAAACTCCTAAAACCTTAAATCCTAAATCCTAAACCCTATCCCTAAACCTTAAACCCTAAACCCCAAACCCTAAACCACAAACCTAAAGTAACTAAGTAAATTAAAAAATAAACCTAAACTGTAAAACCTAATTAAGCTAAACCTAAATCTAAACCCCAATAATGGGTAGAACCTTGATGGGAGGAGCATCACCGTCAAACAGGTTCAGTCTTGATCTGGCTATGGAGTCGAAGGCAGAGGTGGTGGTTATCGTAATGGTGGTGGGCGATCTGGAGGTGTTGGTGGATACGGAGGTGGTGGTTAGAGCAATGGTGGTTATGGAGGGAGGAGAGACAGAGGTTACAGCCACGGTGGTGGTGGAGGCAGAGATCACGGATATGATGGTGGATCTCGCTACACAAGAGGTCATGGTGGTTCTCATGGGTGCTAGAGAAACTAAAGAACAATTGATTCAATCTGTCGCATATGGATTATGTATTTAAGATAGAGATTGTTGTAGTTATCTAGTGTTCTTGATTTGCTCTATGTATGCTCATTTTTGTTCTATGCCATTGCTTGTATCTTAGGAAACTTGTTGTGTTACTAAGTTGATGAAATCGAAAAGAAGAAATGTCGAATCTGAATTTGCTCTTTATTAAAAAACAAAAAACAAAAAAACAAAAACCTTAAATACTAAACTAAAACTTGAACCCTAAACCAAAAACCTAAATCGTAAACCCTAAACTCTAAAAATAAAAAAATAAAAAATAAAAAATCCCTAACCCTAAACCCTAAAACCTAAAACTAACCCTAAACCCTAAACCCTAAAAGCATAAACCCTAAAGTAAACTAAATAAACCTAAACCTACTAGTTTACTAAATTTTTAAGAAAAAACACTAAGCCCTAAATCCTAAACCCTAAACCTTAAATCATAAACATTAAACATAAACCCTAAAACTAACCTTAAACCCTAAACCCTAAACCTACAACACTAAACATACAACCTACAACCCTAATAATTAAACCCTAAACCATAAAAAATTCTAAAACAGAAACCTTAAACCCTAAACCCTAAACCCTAATCCTAAACCCTAAACCTTAAAAGCATAAACACTAAAACCCCAAACCCTAAACCTTAATCCCTAACCCTAAACCCTAAACGCTAAATCCCAAACCCTAAACATAAACCTAAAGTAACTAAATTAATTAAAAAATAAACCTAAACCCTAAAACTTAATAGACCTAAACCCTAAGAATGGGCATAACCTTGATGGCAGGAACATCACGATCAACTAGGGTCAATCTAGATCTGGTGGTGGAGGCAAAGGTGGAGGTTGCAGTTATCATAGTGATAGTAGGGGATATGGAGGTGTTGGTTGATATGAAGGTGGTGGTCAGAGCAGTCATGGTTATGGAGGTGGGAGGAGAAATGGAGGTTACAGTTATGGTGGTGGCCGAGGGAGAGATCGGGGATATGATGGTTGATCCCGTTATTCGAGAGGCTGGGGTGGTTCTAAAGGGAACTAGAGAAACTGAAGAACGGTCGATCTGATCTGTTACTTATGGAAGTGTGTCTTTAAAGTAGAGATGATTCTAGTTATCTAGGTTTTTTGATTTATTTTATGCATACTCATTCTTGATCTATGTCATCGTTTGTGTCTTAGAAAACCTGGTGTGTTACTAGTTGTTTAAATCGAAAAGAAGAAATGTTGAATTTGAATTTGTTCTCTGTTAAAGAGAAAAACCAAAAACCCTAAACCATAAACCCTAAACTAAAACCTGAAACCTAAACCTAAAACCTAAACTTTAAACCCTGAACCCTAAAAATAATAATAATAATAATAAATACCCAAACCCTAAACTCTAAACCATAAACCCTAAAACTTACAACCCGAAATCATAAACCCTAAACCCTAAACCCTAAACTCTAAACCCCTAAATCCTAAACACTTAAACCTAAATAAAACCTAAACCTAAAATAAATAAAATATAAAAAAATTAAAAATAAAATAAATAAAAACTAAAACTAAACTAAAAAATAAAATAGACCAAAAATAAAAAACCTAACTGAAATAAAAACTAAATTAAAAATAAAAATAAAATAAACCTAAAGTAAAATAAAATAAAAACTAAATAAAACCCTAAACCAAAAAAAATAAACCAATAAATAAATAAAAAATATAACCTAAACCAAAAATAAACAAAATAAAATAAACCTAAAGCTAAACTAAAATAAACTAAACAAAAATTAATAAACCTAAACCCTAAACTAAATAAAATAAAATAAACTAAAAATAAACCTAAACCTAAATTGAAAAATAAAACTTAATAATGAACATAAAATAATAACTTAAAACCTAAACCTAAAAAAATAGAATAAAAATGTAAACCTAAACCTAAAAATAAAAAATAAAACATAAACCTACATAATAAAATAAAAGGAAAACTAAACTAAAAAAATAAACATAAACCTAAAAAATAAACTAAAATAAAAAATGTAAACTAAAATAAATAAATCTAAAATAAAGAAAATAAATTAAATAAAAATAAAAAATAAACATAAATAAAAAGAAATAAAATAATTTAAAATAAATAAAAAATAAACTAAATAAACTAAAAAAAACCTAAGCCTGACAGTTTACTTAATTTAAAAATAAACCTAAACTAAAACCTAAACCCTAAACTCATAACCCTAAAAAGAACAATTTAAAAAAAAAAACCTAACCCTAAACCCAACTAAACTAACCCCTAAACCCAAAACCCTAAACCCTAAACCCTAAACCCTAAACCCTAAACCCTAAAAAGCCTAAAAATCCTAAACCTTAAAACCTAAATAATGAAACCTAAACCCTAAACCTTAATTGTAAAACCTATACCATAAAACTGTAAACCTTAAAACCCTAAAACCTAAACCCTATACCCTAAATCCTAAGCCCTAAACCATAAAACCTAAAAATCTAAAAACCTAAACCTAAAATTTAAAATAAAAATAAAACTCAACTAAAAAAAAAACCTGCATCTAAACCTAAACCTAAAAAAAATAATAAGAAAAAACTTAAACTAAAATAAATAAAGCTAAAAGAAAAAAATAAAACTAAATAAAAATAAAAAATAAACCTAAATAAAAATAGAAAAAGAAAATAAACTAAGTAAACTAAATAAACCTAAACCTATTGGTTTACTTAATTAAAAAAAAGAATCCTAAACCCTGAATCCAAAACCCTAAACCCTGGATCCAACAACTAGCCATAAACTCTCAACCCTAAACCCTAAAAGTCCCTTAACCACAAATCATAAATGCTAAACTCTAAATCATAAACCCTAATTCCTAAACCTTAGACCCTAAATGCATAAACCCTAAAATCCTAAACCCTAAACAATAAACCCTACACCTAAACCCTAAACACTAAACCCTAAACCCTAACCTTAAACCCTAAACCATAAACCCCAAACCCTAAACCTAAACATAAAGTAGCTAAATATATTAAAGAAAACTTAAACCCTAAGTCCTAATAAATCTAAACCTAAACCTAAATTCCTAGTAAGATTAAGTAATCAACTCGTGTTGACTATGTCCCTGTCCTTTGTGCATATCATGAAACCCACCGATCGCCAGAGCCCTCGACCTCGTGCTCTAGTGATTCCCCTTTTTTTCCACTCATTTTTGGCTTTCTGATCACTGCTTGATGGCTATTTGGCATGATTCTCATTGGATTTCTTCTGGAATCGATGGACATTGGACGCTTTCATGTTTTACTTGGAGTGACACCGTGGCTTGGCATCTTCCCAGATGATTCCATAGGGGAAACCGATGGATCCAATGGATCCTACTAGCGCATCAACTACCTTGGCTTTGGCTTCTTTGAAATCATTCGAAGACATCCTTATTAGTAAGGATAGCTATTCATGTGAGTCCTAGAACTTTTGTTAACTTCTTTCCAAGGCATGCCTGTGGCTATGTGCTGTGATCTGATTGTGGAAAAGCTTCTAAGTCATTTGAATTCACATTGGTTGGAAAGTTTACTCTTCATAGGCCAATTTGGAAAACATTCACTATTTCTTTCATAGTCTAAAACTTTTGGGTGCTTTTATGATTAGTTTAGTTGATCCTCCCCACATTTTGATTCAATTAACAAATAATTTGGAATACTGTGTGCTTTTGCTCATCGTTCTTATTTTGTTTTCAATTTCCAAATGAGGTTACTAAAATGGACTCCACTATTTGATATTTGGGAATAATTTCCAATTGTTCTGGTTTGTATTTCTCTCCCTAATATGTGAATTCATTTCATTAATCATCAATTCCTTTTAGCTATGAGTGCCTTGTTTGGTCGGCCATTATAAATTAATCAAGCGATAACTACATAATCTCGACCTTCACTGGTTTGATTCCTTGTTGAATTGGACATTACCAAGAAACACCCCAAAGAAATCTAGTTAGGATCTAAAAATTATAGTTATATGCAGAAAGTTGTTTTTAAAAATTTCCCTATCTTTTGTTCTCATTATAAAATCCATGGGCATGATAATTTTGAATGTTTCATTATGCATCCTCACCTAAGAAAGAAAATTCCTGTAAGGAAACTATTGTTCCTAACCCTAGGTCGACCAATGTTAAATATCAAAAAGTTAATTAAAAAAAAGATTCATTGAATGTTCCTAATAAGGTTGTTTTACCTCTTACTTTTTCTATTCAATTGAAGGTTTCTAATGTGGAAAATAATAATTTTTCTAAACCTTTGTTGATAATTATTTTTTCTAAGTCAATCCTCACATCCTTACCATATTTTATTAACGAAAATGATGATTTAATTAAAAATATTAATGAGGATATCAATGTTATGCATCATTCAAATTCAAGGAAGAATATGGATTTGGTTTCTCATGATATTCAGTTTGAAAAACTTGACTTTACTTTAAGGATGATTTAAATTCTCGAAAAGATTTAGTTTTGTCAAATAATCTGGGTATTGAAGAAGAAGGGATAGATGTTCACACTTGCCTTCTTAATAAATCTATTTCTGCTACCTCGCTTCCTATACCCGATGCTCATTTTTCTCTAATAAACTCTAAAAACTTGGAAGAAGGAGAACTCACTTCTATACATAAGACTTCCCCTAAATCTATGACTAATTTTGCTAAATCCTTCACAGATGATGATTCTATGGGAGAAGGAAATGGTTTCCAAACTTATCATACTAAAAAGAAAAAAAAAGTTAAAAACATCCCTCCAAAATTTTCTAAAAACACTAGATCTACTACGACCTCCCTCTCCTCTATTAATTAACCTTTTCTTAACAGCTTTTTTATTTCCTTGTTTAATTTTCTTATTTGGAATGCTAGAGGGATCGATCCCCGGTCTATTCATAACCATATTAGAAACCTTTGTCATATTCCTAATATTTCTTTTCTTATTATTTTGGAGGCTCTTATTCACACAAATAAAATTAACCATGTTGCTAGAATGATCGATTTCAATAAATTTTTCTCTAATGTTAGTAATAAAATTTGGTTTTTTTGGAATACTTTTGTGGTGGTTTCCCTTCATGACGATTTTCAACAAGTTATCAATGCTCAAATATCATATGGTGACGATTATGTTTTGGGCACTTTTGTCTATGCATCTTGTAATAGATCTGGTAGAAATCTTCTTTAGGAATTTTGCTACCTATCAATAAACCTTGGTTTGTTGGTGGGGGATTTCAACACTATTTTATTCTCTTTTGAATGAAGCAGTGGTTGCTCTCCTAATATTCATTCCATGGAAGAATTTTTCAATATGATCCTTGATTGCAATTTGATTGATATTGGCTTTAAGTGCTCAAATTTTAATTGGCAAAACTCTAGACTTTGGCAAAGGTTGGAGTGGATTCTTTTTATTACTCATTGGATTACACATTGGCCTATTACTTCTGTCGATCATTTAAGTAGAAGCTTATCAAATCATGATCTTCTGTTGGTTTCTATTAAAGATAACTCTAATAGATTAAAAAATTTCTCTCATTTTAGATTTCAGAACATGTAGACTCAGCAAATTAATTTCTTTAATGTTGTGGCTAATAATTGGAAAGCTCCCTTACATCCTGATAATTTGATTATGGGGATGAATAGATTTTGGTTTAAGATTAAAAGACTTAAACAAAATTTGGGTCTATGGAACAAGTATTATTTAAAAAACCTTTTTGCTAATATCAAGGAAATGGTTTGTGATCTTGAAATCTCTGTTATGTCTGATCCTACTAAGATTAATCACCTGACTGAGGAAAAAGATAAACTTGTAAATTTTCAAAATATGAAAGAGACTTATTAGTGCTAAAAAGCTACTAGAAAACATATTGTGGATGGTTATAGAGATACTAGATATTTCCATGCTTTAGTTAATAAAAAGAGAGCTTTAAATAATATTCAAAAAATTAAAGATGACAATGGAGAATGGATTATGAAGAATAATAATATTAAGGATTCAACCATTAATTACTTTAGAAATATGCTTAATAAGAGTTTCTCTTATGCAGCTATTTCTTGACAATGATTTGCTTACTATTGTACCTAATTAAGAGGAAATTTTTAAATTTCTTAATAGCTTGAACATAGATTCAGTTGCTGGTTCAGAGTGTTTCACTGCCTAATTTTTTCAAAAATGCTAGTATATTATTAAAAATGATTTAGTTAAGGCTGTGATTGATTTTTTTTTAATGGTAATCCTTTTCCTAGATATTTTTCTAGCACTTTTGTTGTTCTCATACCTAAGAAAGATAATCAAGACTATTGGAGCGATTTTAGACATATTAGTCTGTGCACCTTCTTCAATATGTTGACTTTAAAAATTCTAACTAGTAGGCTCAGTCCTTTACTTCAAAGGATTATCTGTCTAAACCAAACTAGTTTTGTTAGAGGTAGATCTATTTTTTATAATATTCTGCTTTCTCAGGAATTAATTCATTATTTAGATGCTAAGACTAGAGGTGGCAACATTTTTTTCAAATTAGATATTAACAAAGCTATTGACAATATCTTTGGGATTTCCTTATTAATATTCTGAATTTTTTTAGGTTTTCTAATAAATTTATCTTTCTTTTTTAGATTTATATTAATAATGCCTGGTTTTCTATTTTGCTTAATGGGGGAAGCCTTAGGCTTTTTTCCTTCTTCCCATGGACTAAGATAAGGGGATCCTATATCTCATATCTTATTTATTATTGTTGTTGAGTACTTATCTAAGAGCTTCAATGATCTAATCTTAAATTATCCTAGTATGTATTACAAAACTCTTGGTGGTCTTCTTATTTCTCATTCAAGCTTTGTAGATGATTTCATTATTTTTTGCAATGCTTCTATTCATCATATCAAGAATCTCAAGATTTTTTTTAAACAAAATTTGGTAGAGAAAGTAGTCTATCTATCAATGATAACAAAAGTTGTTTTATTACTTCTTCAAGCATCTCCAATAATAAAATTAATCAAATCTTGCATATCACTAACTTTAAACATCAACACCTTCCTCTTAAGTACTAGAGTGCTCCTCTTTTTAAAGATATGAAATGATCCCATATTTTGGATAAGTTAATTAAAATAAAATTTCTATTTAGGAATTTTATTTACTTTCCTTTGGTGGCAGGCTCACTATTCTTGAAGCACTCTCAATTCAAAGCCTCTTTATTTGATTCAAACTATTATCCCCACTAATGCTACTCTTATCAGAATTGATGGCTTGCTTAATAATTTTTTTGGTGATCCAATAAATCTACTAAAAGAATGCATTGGACTTCTTAGAATAAATGTTGTGGTCCCTTGGGTGAAGGTGGTCTTGATTATAAACTGATTCGTGAAGATATTACTACCTTCTCTTATAGGCTCTGGTGAAATTTTAGAAAGAATGATAGCCTTTGGGGTAATTTTATGATGAAAAAAATATTTCCAAGGTGAACTCCCTCTTATCTATGATTATAAAGTTGGTGACTCTCTATTTGGAAAAGGCTTTGCTCCATTAAATAAGTTGCTAAACCCTTAATATCTTAGGGAATTCATTCGGGTTCTTTCTTTTGGCAAGACAATTGGATTGTCAATAGATCTATTAACTCCCTTTTATCTACCCACTCTACTACAACTATCAAAGTTAACTCTTTCTTGCATAGTAACACTTGGAATGAGAACAAACTTGAGAATTATATCCCTATTTCTCTTTTAGATAACTTTAGAAATATCCCTATTTTCTCTAACAAATTTGGCCAAATTCTCTTTAAGCTTTCTTACAATGGTGATTTTTTCCTTAAAGAGGTTTGGACTTTTATTAGAGATAAGCAAAACTCCTCTAATGTATTCATTAAACTTTGGAACAATATCATTCCCATTTCTTATTTAGTTTTAGCTTGGAGGATTTTGAATAACTTTATTCCTGTGGACTCTTTCCTCTGGACTAAAGAGTTTTAGTTGCCTTCAAAGTGCTATTGTAGCTTTCATATTGAAAATGTTAATCATGTTTTGGTTAACGGTGCTATTTCTTCGAAATTATGGTAATGGTATGATGATTTATTTAATACCAACTACTTTCATGGCTCTCTTTCCATATATAAACTTCATGAAGTCATTTCCAAAAAAGTGTGAAAGGTATATCAAAGTTCTAGTTGCTATTACCTTTATCTGGTTCATCTAGATGGACATAAATGATGCTAAATATCATTGTATTCATGTGAGCCATATAAGGATCCTAGCTAGAACCAAATAAAACATTCATGCTCTGCTTAATGCCAATCTTATTAGTAACATTCATTTAGAGGCTATAAATTTGTGGCTAAAAAATTAGGTGTCATTCTCCCTGATGTTCACTCTTATAAAAGAGCCAAGATTATCCATTAGATCAAACCAAAAAAACTTTGATTAAAGTGCATACCGATGGTTCTATTGCTTCTAATAAATATGGCTATGGTGGTATTCTTAGGGATTCTAAAGGTTCTGTCATTTGTGCTTTTCTGTATCCTCTCAAAGCCTGCTCTATTATGTATGTTGAGCTTATGCCTGTCAATAAAGCTATTGAAATTTGTTTGAATAAAGGTTTACTCAACATCTGGATAGAAGTTGAGGCACTCATGCTTCTTGACATGCTAAACTATAATAGAAAGGAAATGCTGATTTATTTTATCTTCTCAATCATACTAAAAATCTTCTTTCTCAAGTTTATTATAAAATTTCTCAAATCCTTTGTGGTAATGCTTGTGCTGATTTCTTGGCCACTTTAAGTGCCAACTTAACTGATATCACTTTATTTGACAATCAAAATTTGCCTAAACTATTAAGGGGTTTGGTCAATCTGAATAACACTTGATTACCTTATCTCAGATTATAATTTTCTTAGATTGGTTTTTTCAGTTGATTTCTGATGAGCCATTGCTTTTGGTTCCCCTTTGTTAAACCCTCTTTGGGTTATGGCCATTTGCTTATTTTCACTCTTGGGCCTACATTGGGTTGGTTAGCTGGCTAGTTGTGTTGGATGGTTTCTACTTTTATTGGTGGAAGATTAGAGGGGATGTTGATGGTCTAATTTTGGATTGGATTTGGAAAGGTGAAGGTTATTTGTTGACTGTTATTTCTTCTTTTTTGTAGATTAGGTTTTGAGGGTCAATTTTTCTGGTTTGGGTTTGTTCCTTTTGGTTGTGGTTTTTACCTCTTCTTGTAATGGTCTTCCTCTCTTGGATGTAGTTGTTTTTATTTTTGTTGTTATTTTAGGTTGGTTGGCTGATGGCTATTTAGTGGCTGTTGTTTTGATTTGGGATATAGTGATATTGGTGCCTAACTTGGTTGTTGTTATGATGCTTGCACTCATTGATATTTCTACTCCTTTTTGATATTGGCTTTGGTGGTGTTCCTGTTGTATTGCTACTGCTCCTGATGGATTGCTTTTAGTCTATCTTACTATCTTTGCTTCATTTTGTTTTTGGCTGGCTATTTACCTCACCTAGATCATAATTTCTACTGCTTTTGGTTCATTTGGTTGACCATGTTATTTAATAGCAATGTAACTGAACGGTTTGTTTTGGCATGATGGATGTTGTTGGTCTTTTCACTGATTTAGATTTTTTTCTATTGTGGTGGTTGGCTAGGAGGCTATGTTGGCTGGCTGTGTTGGTTGGATGGGAGGCTATTTTGGCCTTTCTTTCTTGCTGTGTTCGTGACATGCTGGTTGACCTACTCCTGCTATGGTTCTACTCTCTTGACTGCTCACTTCTTTTTTCTGGTATAAGTGACAACCTTCCTGCCTTTCCTATTTCCTTGTCAAGGATATGGGCTCTCGTGTTTTTTTTTTTTTGGTCTTGGTTTTTTCTGGTTTGTATTGTTAAGGTCATGATGCTTGCTCCCTTTGATGTTGTTATTCCTCTTTCGTGGTGGCTTTGGTGGTGTTCCTACTATACTATTCATGTCCCTGATGTTTGGTTGATTTTCTGCCTTATTGGGTTTTTTTGTTTTGGTGGCTTCATGGTTGGCTATTATGTCTACTTCTTGGAGGAGTTTGCAGCCTTGCAAGATGATGGACTTGGGATGATGGGCTACAAGAGGTATACTGGCGATGATGGCCTTAAAGTATTCCTCTCTATCTTCTTTTGGCTGGTAGCACTATATGTAATTGTAACCCTTCTTCGGAAGTTTGGATGCTTACATATAGTGTTTTTCTTTGAGATGATTGTAACTAGCCTGAAACTTTTTTTTCTTTGCTCCTTTTCTTTGCTCATACTCTTTATGCTTACTTAATTTTACTGATTCTTTCACTAGTATGTTGAAGATTTATTTTATAGGTTGGGAGAATAGTGCAGATGGATCTTGCTAGTATCAAAAGGAACTAGTGGATGTTGCTGTTGCGAACATGGATATGTTGTTGTTCCTAATTTGGTTTTTGTTTTCCTTATATTATTGTAAAGGTTATGGGTTTTATCTCTTTAGGATTTATTATGGCACTTTGAGAATTAGTTTAGAGATTTACCCCCTCTAAGGACTGTGTACATTTTCTTTATGGTGATAAAATTCCCCTAATTTAATTTAAAAAAAAATCTAAACCCTAAGAATATGGAGAACCTTGATGGCAAGAACATCACCATCAACCAGGCTCAATCTAGATGTGGTAGTGGAGGTGAAGGCTGAGGCAGTAGTTATCGCAGTGGTGGTGGGGGATCTGGACATGCTGGTGGATATGGAGGTGGTGGTCAGAGCAGTGGTTACGGAGGCTGGAGAAGAGATGAAGGTTACAACCATGGTGGTGGCGGAGGGAGAGATCCAGGATATGATCATGGATCCTGCTACTCAAAAGGCCGGGGTGGATCTAATGGAAACTAAAGAAATTGACGAACGATCGATCTGATCTGTTGCTTATGGAACTGTGCCTTCACAGTAGAGACATTATAGTTATCCAGGGTTTTTGATTTGGTCTATGCATGCACATTTTTTATCTATGTCATTGCTTGTGTCTTAAAAAAATTGGTGTGTTACTTGGCTGATCAAATCAAAAAGAGGAAATGTTGAATATGAATTTGTTCTCTGTAGAAAAAAAACCTAAAAACCCTAAACCCTAAACTAAAACTTCAACCATAAACCTAAAACCCTAAAAATATTAAGCCCCAAATCGTAAACCCTAAATCCTAAATCCTAAACCCTAAACCCTAATCCCTAAAAAATAAACCCTAAAACCCTAAACCCTAAACCATAAACCCTAAACCAGACCAAACTCTAAAACCAAACCATAAACCCTAAATCCAAAAACCCTAAACCTAAAAACCCTAAACCTAAACCTAAAGTAAACCATAAGTATAAACTAAAACTAATTAATACCACAAAATAAAATAAACTCTAAAATAAACCCTGAGAAACCTACCCTGACCCTACTCCCAAACCCTAAACCCTAAACTCAAAACTCAAAAACTGACACTAACCCTAAAACCACTACACCTAATCCCTAAATCTAACAATGTAATCCTAAAGCCTAAACAATACCTGCCCTAAACCCTAAAACCTAAGCCTAAACCCTAAGCCCTAAACTGAGTGAAACCCAACCTAAACCCTAAACTAAACTAAAACACAACCCAAACTAAATAAAATGAAAAAATAAAATAAATAAAAGAACCTAAACATAAATAAAATAAAATAATAATAGAAAAAAAAATATAGACTAAAACACAAACCTAAACCTAAAAATAAAATAAAATAAATTCATAAAAATAAACTAAAATAAAATAAATAAAAACCTAGACTAAATTGAAAAATAAAATAAATAAAAACCTAGACTAAACTGAAAAATAAAATAAACATAAGAATAGAAAACCTAAATAAAATAAAAACTAAACTTAAAATAAAAATAAAATTAACCTAAAACAAAATTAATAATATTAAATAAAAACCTAAACATAAAAAATAAACTTTAAAATAAAATCTAAAAATAAATAAAAAATAAAACCTAAACACTAAACTAAAAAAACCTAAACCTAAAATAAAAAATAAATAAAATAAAATAAACTTAAACCTAAACTAAAATAAATAAAACCAAAACCTAATCCTAAAATAAACTAAACCTAAACCTAAACCTAAACTAAATAAAATAAAATAAACTAAAAATATACCTAAAATAAAAACATAAAACCTAAACCTAAAAAAATAAAATAAAAACTTAAACTTGAACTTAAAAATAAAAAATAAAACCTAAACTTAAAAAATAAAATAAAAATAAAACTCAACTAAAACCTAAACCTAAACCTAAACCTAAACAATAAATTAAAATAAAAAACCAAAACTAAAATAAATAAACTTAACTAAAAAAAATAAACCTAAATAAAAATAAAAAATAAAATAAACTTAAATAAATAATAAATAAACTAAGTAAACCTAAACCTACCGATTTACTTAATTTAAAAAAAACCATAAATCCAAAATCCTAAACCCTAAACTAAACCCTAAAACATAAACCCTAAACCCTGACCCACTAAACCCACCACTAACCCTAAAACTAAACCCATCCCCAAAACCAAAACTAAAGCTAAATAAATAGACTACCCTAAACCCTAACCCTGATCCTAAACTAAACACCCTAAACTGAGCCTAAACCTGCTCACTGAGCCAATGCTAAAAAACTTAAAACTAAAGTAAAATAAACCAAAAATAAAATAAATATAAACCTAAACCTAATAAAATAAAATAAATAAAACCTAAACTAAAACCTAAACTTAAACCAAAATAAAATAAAATAAACTAAAAAATAAATAAAAAAGCCTAAACTAAAGTAAAAATAAAATAAAATAAGAACAAAAAATGTAAATAAAATAAAACTAAAAGTAAAATAAAAATAAAATAAACCTATAATAAAATAAAATAAAAACTAAATAAAAAACTAAACATATAAAATTTATCTAAAAATAAAACATAAAAAAATTAAAAAATAAAACCTAATAGACCTAAACCTAAACCCTAAGAATAGGCAGAACCTTGATGGCAGGAACATCACCGTCAACCAAGCTTAGTCTAGATCTAGCCATGGAGGCGAAGGCGGAGGCGGCGGTTATCTCAGTGTGGTGGAGGATCTGGAGGTGCTGGTGGATATGGGGGTGGTGGTCGGAGCAATGGTGGTTAGGGAGGCGGGTGGAGCGATGGAGATTACAGTCGTGGTGGTGGCAAAGTGATAGATCGAGGATATGATGGTCGATCCCGCTACTCGTGAGGCCAGGGTGGTTCTGATGGGAACTAGGTAAAATGAAGAACGGCCAATCCGATATGATGCTTATGGAACTGTCTTTATTGTACAGACGATTCTAGTTACCTAGGGTTTTTTGTTTGCTTTATGCATCCTCAGTTTTAATTTATGTCATTGCTTGTGTCTTAGAAAACTTGGTGTTACTTGGTTGATGAAATCAAAAAGAAGAAAGGTCAAATATAAATCTGTTCTCTATTAAAAATAAAAATAAAAACCAAAAACCTTAAACCCTAAACAAAAACTTGAACCCTAAACCTAAAACCTAAACCCTAAAACCTAAAAAATAAAACCTTAAACCTACACTAAACCCTAAACTCTAAACCCTAAACCTAAAAACACCCCCAAACCTAAACCCTAAACCCTAAACTATAAACCCCAAACCATATCTGAACTAAATCTTAACCATAAAACTAAAAAACTAAAAATGTAAAGCTAAACTAAATAAAACTTAAAAATAAAATAAATAAAAAATCCTAAAAAAATATAATATAGTAAAAACACAAACTAAAACCTAAACCTAAACAAAAACCTAAACCCAAAAAGAAAATAAAATAAAAAATAAAAACTAAGCTAAAATAAAATAAACCAAAACCTAAACTAAACCTAAAAATAAAAAACCTAAATAAAATAAAAACTAAACTTAAATTAAAAATAAAATAAACCTAAAATATAATAAAACAAAAACTTAATAAAAATATAAACCTGATAAGTAAACCTAAAAATAAATAAAAAATAAAACCTAAACTATAAACTAAAAAAAAAACTAAACCTAAAATTAAAAAAAAAAAAAAAACTAAACCTAAACTAAAATAAACTAAACAAAAATAAATAAAATGTCAACCTAAACTTAAAATAAATAAAACCTAAAATAAACTAAACCTAAACCTAAACCTAAACTAAATAAAATAAAATAAAGTAAAAAATAAACCTAAACATTAACTAAACAATAAAACTTAAAAATAAACCTAAAATAAAATCTTAAAACGTAAACCTAAAAAAAAATAAAATAAAATAAACCTAAAAAATAAAAAAATAAAACCTAAACCTAAAATATAAAATAAAAATAAAAATAAACTAAAAAATAAACATAAACCTAAACCTAAACTTAAAAAGTAAACTAAAATAAAAAAACATAAACTAAAATAAATAAACTAAACTAAATAAAAAAATAAATCTAAATAAAAATAAATAAAATAAAATAAACTAAAATAACTAAAAAATAAACTAAATAAATTAAATAAACCTAAACCTAACAGTTTATTTCATTAAAAAAAACCATAAACCCTAAACCTAAACCTTAAATCCTAAACCCTAAACCCTAAATCATAAACCCTAAATCTTAAATCCTAAACCATAAAACTAACCCTAAACCCTAAACTTAAAAACCTACAACCCAACACAACCCTAAACCATGAACCATAAAACCCTAAACCTAAAACCTAAACTAAAATCTTAATAAAAAAAATTAAAAAGAAACCCAACCTAAACCCTAAACCTACAACCCTAAACCCTAAAATCCTAGACCTTAAACCTTAAACACTAAACCTTAAAACCCTAAACCCTAAATCCTAAACCTTAAACACTAAAATAAATAACCCTAAACCCTAAACCCCAAACCCTAAACCCCAAACCCTAAACCCTAAACCCTAAATCCTAAACCCTAAACTCTTAAAACCTAAAAACCTAAACCTAAATTAAATAAAACATTAAAATAAAATAAATAAGTAAACTTTTTTTTATTTTTTTAAACAAATAAAGTTAAATCTAAATAAAATAAAAAAATTAAATTAAATAAAACCTAAACCTAAACCTAAACCAAAAAATAAAAAGAAATAATAAATAAAATCTAAACTAAAATAAAATAAATAAAAACCTAATCTAAACTAAAAAAATAAAATAAATCTAAAAATAAAAGATCTAAGTAAAATAAAACCTTAATGTAAAATAAAAATAAAATAATCCTAAAATAAAATTAATTAAAAATTAAATAAAAACATAAACCTAAAAAATAAACCAACAAATCAAACCTAAACATAAATAAAAAATAAAATCTAAACCCTAAACTAAAAAAAACTAAAACCTAAAATAAACAAATTAAAATAAACCTAAACATATACTAAAATAAACTGAACTAAAATAAATAAAACCCTAAACCTTAAACCCTAAACCGTAAACCCCTAACCCTAAACCATAATCATAACCCTAAACCCTAAACTCTAAACCCTAAACTACAAACCTTAAACTTAAACCTAATGTAATAAAATAGTTTAAAAAATAAACCTAAACCCTAAAAGCTAATAAACCTAAACCTAAACCTAAACCCTAAGAAAGGGAGAACCTTGACAAAAATAACATCACCATCAACCAGGCTCAGTCTAGATCTAGTGGTGGAGATGAAGGCAGAGGCGGCGGTTATCGCAGTAGTGGGCAAGGATTTGGAGGTGTTGGTTGGTATGGAGGTGGTGGTTAGAGTAGTGGTGGTTATGGAGGTTGGAGGAATAATGTAGGCTACAACCATGATGGTGGCAGAGAGAGAGAGATCGGGGGTATGGTGGTAGATCCCACTACTCTAGAGGCTGAGGTGGTTCTGATAGGAACTAGAGAAACTGAAGAATAATCAATCTGATCTGCTGCTTATGGAATTGTGTCATTATAGTAAAGATAGTTCCAGTTATCTATTGTTTTTGAATTGCTCTATGCAATGGTAAGTTTTGATCTATCTCATCGCTTGTGTCTTAGAAAACTTCGTGTGTTACTTGGTTGGTGAAATTGAAAAGAAGAAATGTTGAATCTGAATATGTTCTCTGTTAAAATAAAAAAACCAAAAAAACTCTAAACCCTAAACTAAAACTTGAACCTTAAACCTCAAACCTAAAACCTAAACCCTAAACCATAAACCCTAAACCCTAAAAACCTTAAACCATAAAACCTAAACCCTAAACCCTGAAGCTAAAACCCTAAACCCTAAACCCAAAAAAAAAAAAAACTAAAAACCCTAAACCATAAACCCCAAACCCCAAACCCTAATCTTTAAAGCCTAAACCCTAAATAAACGCTAAACCCTAAAAAGCTAAAACCCTGCACCTAAATAAAATAAAACCTAAAAGTAAAATAAATAATTAAAACCTAAACTAAAATAAATAAAATAAAATAAAATATAAATATAAATAAAACTAAAACCTAAACCTAAAATTAAACCTAAACCAGAAATAAAATTAAATAAAAAATAAAAACTAGACTAAAATAAAATAAATAAAAACCTTAAAAAATAAAAAAAATAAAAAACTTAAATAAAATATAAAATAAACCCAAAATAAAATAAAAACCTAAACTTAAACAATAAACCTAAAAATAAAATGTAAAAATAAATATAATATAAAACCTAAATCATAAACTAAAAAGAAAACCCAAACCTAAAATAAATAAAAAAACCTAAACCTAAACTAAAATAAATAAAACTTAAACCAAAACCTAAAATGAACTAAACTTAAACTAAATAAAATAAAATGAACTAGAAATAAACCTAAACTTAATTGAAAAATAAAACCTAAAATAAACCATTAATAAAAACATAAATTCTAAACATAAAAAAATAAAATAAAAACTGAAACCTAAACCTGAAAATAAAAAATAAAACCTAAACTTAGAAAATAAAATTAAAAAACAACTAAACTAAAAAATAAACCTAAACCTAAATCTAAAAAAAAAACTAAAATAGAGAACCTAAACTAAAAGAAATAAACCAAAAATAAATAAACTATACTAAAAAATAAAAAAAAACATAAATGTAAATAAAAATAAAATAAACTAAAATAAATAAAAAGAAACTAAATAGAGCTAAAACCTATTTAATTACAAAATAAAAATAAAGAGAAATCCTAACCTAAAATCCTAAACCATATAACTAACTCTAAACCTTAAACCTTAAACCTACCTAAAACCCTAAACCCTAAACCCTAAAGCCTAAATCCTAAGACCCTAAAGCCTAAACCCTAAACCCTAAATGCTAAACCCCAAACCTAACCTAAACCCACATACCATAAATAATGCTAAACCTAAACCTAAACCCCTCTCCCCTAGAGCGCTCTCTCGTTATCTGGTGATTTTTGAATACCTCTTGGTGGTGCATCCCTAATTGGGGATTTCTCTGGCTTTGGCTTTGGATTCAACCAAATTCAAAGGCTTTAATGTCATCTAGCCATTTGCATGATGCTTCATCATTGACCATGGTTGCAATGAGTTCTATTCCTTTGGTTCCACCTCAAATTATGGATGCTTCGGTTAGAGAATCCAACAATTTGTGGTTTGGCGGTCCTAATGCTGCTTCTTCTACTAAATCATTTATTGAAACGCTCTCTGGTAAGACTTCTCCCTCGGTTGATTTGGTTAATCTCATTTTGATGTATTTTAAAGGTTTGTCAGCCGTTAAGTGTTTTGATGTGGATGTTGAAAAGTTGGCAAAACCATTTGAATTTTCTCTTGTCGATAAATTTGCTTTGCTTCATCCAAATTTGGATAAGATCCTCTCTTTTTTTCATAATCTCAAGCTTATGGGTGCTTTCTCAATTAGTCTTATTGACCCTCGGCATATCCTGATTCAACTTTCTAATAATCTAGATTATTAACATGTTTTTTTGCATCATTCTTATTTCATCTTTAATTGTCAAATGTGTTTGTTGAAGTGGTCACCCCTTTTGACATTAAGGAGGAATCTCTGATTATTCCTGTGTTGTTATTTTTTCCTAATATGCACATTCATTTTATTACCCATCATGTGCTTTTTATTGTCGGGGCTTTATTTGGACAGCCTTTATAACTCGACCAAGTGACCACTGAGCAATCTTGCACATCTGTGGCTCGGATCCTCATGGAATTATACATAACTAAAAAATACCCTAAGGAAGTTTGGATTGGCTCTGAAAAATATGGGTATTCACAAAAGGTTGAATTAGATAACCATTAGATTTTTTGCTTTGATTGTAAAATTCAGAAGGTTTTATTCTCCATCCCCACTTAAAAAAAAATGAAATCCACCTGAAGATAATGTTGTTCTTACCCATAAGACGATCCCAGCTTATGTTCAAAAATCAGCCTAAGATCCTAAGAATTATATGAAGGCTGTTATTGAGGTTGATTCCCTGGATATCGGGGTTAATCCTATTAAACAAGTTTTGACTCCTACTATTGATATAGATTGGGCTAATTTTTAAAATGGGAAGGATGACTTACTTCTTTTTCTTCTTTGAATTTGAATATTTCTAATGTAGAGAATAATAAATTTTCAAAGTTATTGGAAGATGATTTTGTTTCCTCTGATTCTATTCATGCATCTATGCCAGCTTTGATTGATGAAAATGAAGCTTTAAATGATGATTTAAATGATGTCAAGCATGTTGAAAACATTTTTGATCTGGATTTAACTACTCGTGCTTTAAATGGTTCTAAATCATTGTCGTCTCTCATTTGTAATCTTAATATTCATGTTAATCCTGCTTTTCGACTTAATATGGATTTGGAAGAGGGTGAACTCCCCTCCAAATACTTAAAGAGTTATCCTAAATTTGTGACTAATGTTACTAAATCTTACTCGTATGACAACTCTAGGGGAAAATAAAATGGTTTCCAAACTTATCATGCTAAAAAGAAAAAAGTGTTAAAAGCTACCCTCCCAAATTGTCCAAAAACACTAGATCTGGTGACCTCACTCTCTCTTAATTAACCTTTGCTAACTTTTTTATTTTACTTATGTTTAATTTTCTTGTTTGGAATTTTAGAGGGATCAGTACCCTCTATATTCATAAACATATTAGAAATCTTTGTCGCATTCATAATATTTATTTACTTATTGTTCGGGAGCCACTTATTCATGCTAATAAAATTAACCATGTTACTAGAATGATCAGCTTCAATAAATTTTTCTTTAATGTTAGTAATAAGATTTGGTGTTTTTGGAATAATTTCATTGAGGTTTCTATTATTGATGATCCCTAAACACTATATCCTAACTAAACCTAAAACTCCAACTAACCCTAAACCTAAACTGCAAACTAAATCTTAAACCTAAACCCTAAAATAAACCAAAAATCCTAAATCCTTAACCACGAACTCAGACCTACCCTAACTAAACCCTAAACTCTACCCACACTGCCTAAATCCTAAACCTTACACAAATAATAAACCTAAACCATAAATCAACCCTAACCTCTAACCCTAAACCTAAGCCTAAACTAAACTAACCTAAACCTTAAACCCTAAACTAACCCTAAAACCATAAATAATTAAACCCCTGACAAACCTGCAACTGGACCTAAACCTAAAACCCTAAACCACTAAACCCACACCCAACCTAGCCTTAACCTAAAAACAACCACAAACCTCAACACTTAAACCTAAACCCCAAACCTTAAACCAAAACCTAAAGTAACTAAATAAATTAAAAAATAGACCTAAAACCTAATACCTAATATTCCTAAACATAAACCTAAATCTTAAGAATAGGCAGATCCATGATGACAGGAACATCACCATCAACCAGGCTCAGTCTAGATCTAGTGGTGGAGGCAAAGATAGATGTGACAGTTATCTCAATGGTGGTGGGTGATCTGGAGGTGATGGTGGATATGGAAGTGGTGGTCAGAGCAGTGGTGGTTATGGAGGCGGGAGGCACGACGGAGGTTATAGCCGTGGTGGTGGTGGAGGGAGAGATCACGAATATCATATTGGATCCCACTACTCGAGAGGTCGGGGTGGTTCTAATGAGAACTAGAGAAATTGAAGAACGGTTGATCTGATCTGCTACTTGTTGAATAGAGTCTTTAAAGTAAAGACAATTATAGTTATCTAGGGTTTTTGATTTGCTCTATGCATGCTCAGTTTTTATCAATGTCATCGCTTGTGTCTTAGAAAACTTATTGTGTAATTTAGTTGATGAAATCCAAAAGAAGAATTATTGAATCTAAATTTGTTCTCTATTAAAAAAAAAACCAAAAATCCTAAACCCTAAACTAAATCCTGAACCATAAACCTAAAACCTAAACTCTAAACCCTAAACCCTAAACCTTAAACCATATAAACCCTAAACCCTAAACACTAAACCCTAAACCCTAAATCGTAAAACCCTAAAACCTAAAACCTAAACTCTAAACACTAAACCCTAAAGCTAAACCACAAAAAACTAAACCCTAAACTCTAATCTAAACTCAACCCTAAGCTAAAGCTAAACCCAAAAAACAACATAAACTAAACTAAATAAAACATAAAATAATATAAATAAAAAAACCTAAACCAAAATAAAATTAAAAATAAAATAAAATAAAACATTAACTAATACCCAAACATAAAAGAAAAAAAATAAAAATAAAATGAAATAAAATAAAATAAATAAAAACTAAACAAAAAAACAAAGCCAAAATAAAATAAAAATAAAATAAACCTAAATTAAAATAAAATAAAAACAAAATAAAAACCTAAATAAAAGTTAAAATAAAAATAAACTTAAACAAAAATAAAAAATAAAATAAATAAACTAAATAAACATAAACATACCAATTTACTTAATTTAAAAAAACCACCTAACCAAAAACCCTAAACCCTAAAACTAACCCTAAACCTTAAACCCTCAACTCTAAACCTAAACCTAAACTAAATAAAACCTAAAAAAAATATAAAAAAAACTTAAGCCTAAATAAAATAAAATAAAAAAATAAAATAAAAACCTAAACTAGAAACTAAACATAAACCTAAAAATAAAATATTATAAAAAATAAAAAATAATAAATAAACTAAAATAAAATTATTTATAACCTAAATTAGACTAAAAAATAAAATAAACCTAAAAATAAAAAACCTAAATAAAATTAAAACTAAACCTAAAATAAAAATAAAATAATCCTAAAATATAATAAAATAAAAACAAAATAAAAACCTAAACCTAAAAAATAAAACCTAAAAATAAATAAAAAAAACAATGCATAAACCATAAACAAACAAAAACCTAAACCTAAAATAAAAAATAAAATAAAATAAACTTAAACCTAAACTAAAATAAATACAACCTAAGCCTGAAACTATAATAAACTAAACTTAAATCCTAAATTAAATAAAATAAGATAAACTAAAAATAAACCTAAAATAAAACTAGAAATAAAACCTAAAAAAAACCTAAAATAAAAACCTAAAACCTAAAGCAGAAAAAATTAAATAAAAACCTAAACCGAAACCTAAAAATAAAAAATAAAATCTAAACCTAAAAAATAAAATAAAAATAAAACTAGAGTAAAAGATAAACCTAAACCTAAACCTAAAACTAAAAAATAAACTAAAATAAAAACCTAAATTATAATAAATAAACTAATCTAAATAAAAATAAAAAATAAACCTAAAAAAATATAAAATAAACTAAATAAACTAAATAAACCCTATTTAATTTTTTTGTTTAAAAAAACCAAACTAAACCCTAAACCCTAAACCCTAAATCCTAAACTCATCAATAAACCCACCTCTAAACCCTAAACCACAAAATAAATCTAAACCCTAAACCCTAAACCTTCACACCTAAACCCTAAACCCTAAACCTAAACTACACCACTTTAAACTAAGCCTAAATTAACTAAATAAATTAAAAATAAGCCTAAGCCCTAAAACTTAATAAACGAACATAAAAAAACCTAAGATTTGGCGGGAACCTTGGATAGGAACAACTGCAACCAGCAGGGCTCGGTCTAGATGAGGCGGCGGGCGAAGGAGAGGGCCTAGCGATTATCGTGGTCATGGGGGATTTGGAGGTGCTGGTGGATATGGAGATGTTGGTCAAAGAAGATGTGGCTATGGAGGCCAGAAGAGCAGTGGTGGGGGATTAGGAACTGCTAGTGGACATGCATTCTCATTTTTTATCTATGTCGTCACTTGTGTCTTAGAAAACATGGTGTTTTACTTGGTTGATGAAATAAAAAAGTAGAAATGTTCAATCTGAATTTCTTCTCTATTAAAAAAAATCAAAAACCTTAAACCCTAAATGAGAACCTAAACCTTAAACCTAAAACAAAAACCCTTAGCCCTAAACCCTAAACCCCAAACCCTAAAAACCCTAAACCCTAAACTAAACCCTAAACCCTAAAACACAAAACCCTAAACCCTAAACCCTAAACCCTAAAACCTAAACCCTAAACCCTAAACCATAAATCCTAAATCCTAGATCATAAACCATAAACCCTAAACCCTAAACTAACCATAAACCCTCAACTATAAACCCTATACTCTGAAAAGCTAAAAGCCTAAACCTAAACTAAATAAAACCTAAACTAAACATAAATAAAAAATAAAAATATTAAAACTAAATTAAAATAAAATAAATAAAAACCTAAACTAAACTATAAAATAAAAAACCTAAACAAAATAAAAACTAAACCTACAATAAAAATAAAATAAACCTAAAATAAAATAGAATAAAAACTAAATAAAAGCCTAAACATAAAAAATAAACTAAAAAAATAAAACCTAAAATTATAAAATATAAAATTGAAACTCTAAATTAAAAAAATAAATAAAACCTAAACCTAAACTAAAATAAGTAAAACCTAAACCAAATCTAAAATAAACTAAACCTAAACCTAAAAAAATAAAATAAAATAAAAATCTAACCTAAACTTAAACTAAAATATAAAATGAAAAAAACTTAACTAAACCAACCTAAAACCAAAAAATAAAATAAAAACCTAAACCTTAACAAAAAATTATAAAAAATTAAACCTATACCTAAAAAATAAAATAAATATAAAACCAAATTAAAAAAATAAACCTAAACCATAACCTAATCCTAAAAAATAAACTAAAATAAAAACCTAAACTAACATAAATAAACCTAAAATAAATAAATGAAACTAATTAAAAATTAAAATAAACCAAAAAAATAAAAAATTAAATAAACTAAAATAAATAAAAAATAAACTAAATATATTAAATAAACCTAAACCTACCAGTTTACTTAATTAGAAAAAAAATAAAAATAAAAAACCCTAATTCTAAACTCTAAACCCTAAAATTAACCTTAAACCCTAAACTTTAAACCCTAAATCTACAACCCTAAACCCTAAACCCCAAACCTTAAACCCTAAACCATAAACCCTAAACTGTAAACCCTAAAAACTAAAAACCTGAACCTAAAATTAAAATAAATAAATAAACTTAATCTTAAATTAAATTAAAAAGTAAAATGAACTAAAAAACTAAACTAAAACCTAAACCTAAACTTAAACCTAAACCAAAATTGAAACCGAAGAATAAAAAAATTAAAAAAAAACTAATTAAAAAGAAATTAAATAAAAACCTAAACTAAACTAAAAATTAAAATAAACCATAATATAATAAAAACTAAATGTAAAATAAAATAAAAACCTAAACCTAAAAAATAAACCTAAAAATTAAACACAAATAAAACCTAAACCCTAAACTAAAAATAAAACCTAAACTTAAAATAAACAATATAAATTAAACCTAAACTTAAATTAAAATAAACTAAACTAAAATAAATAAAACCTAAACCTAAACCTAAAATAAACTTTTTATACCCTAAACTAAATTAAATAAAATAAACTAGAAATAAACCTAAAACTAAGCTAAAAAATAAAACCTAAAAATAAACCTAAAATAAAAACCTAAAACCTAAACCTAAAAAAAATAAAATTAACACTTAAACCAAAACCTAATTATAAAAATTAAAATCTAGACCTAAAAAATAAAATGAAAATAAAACTAAACTAAAAAATAAAGATAAACCTAAACCTAAACCAAAAAATAAACAAAAATAAAAAACCTAAAATAAAATAAATAAACCAAAAATAAATGAACTAAATTAAATTAAAATAAAAAATGAACCTAAATAAAAATAAAAAAACAAAATAAACTAAAATAAATAAAAAATAAACTAAATAAACCTAAACCTAAAATAAAAACCCTAAATAAATTAAACTAAATAAAAAACCCTAAATAAAATAAAAACTAAACAAATGTAAAAATAAAACAAACCTAAAATAAAAATAAATAAAAACTTAAATATAAAAAAATAAACCTAAATATAAATAAAAAAATAAAACTAAAACCCTAAATTTAAAAAAAACTGAACCTAAAATAAAAATAAAATAAATAAAATAAAATAAACCTAAACCTAAACAAAATTAAATAAAACCTAAACCTAAACCTTAAAAAAACTAAACTTAGACCTATTCCTAAACTAACTAAAATAATATAAACTAAAAAAAACCTAAGCCTAAACTAAATAACCTCAAAATAAACCTAAAATAAAAACCTAAAACCTAAACCTAAAAACATAAAATAAAAACCTAAACCCAAAAATAAAAATAAAAATAAAAATATAACATAAACCTAAAAAATTAAATAAAAAAAGCTCAACTAAAAAATAAACCTAAACCTAAACCTAAAAAATAAGTTAAAATAAAAGCTAAACCCTAAACTAAAAAAAAACCTAAACTTAAAATAAAAATAAAATAAACCTAAACCTAAACTAAAATAAATAAAACCTAAACCTAAAATAAATTAAACATAAACATAAACCTAAACTAAATAAAATAAAATAAACTAAAAATTAACCTAAACCTAAACTAAAAAATAAAACATATAATAAACCTAAAATAAAAACCTCAAACCTAAACCTAAAATAAAATAAAACTTAAACTAAACCTAAAAAGAAAAAATACCTAAACCTAAAATAAAATGAATAAACTTCCTAAAAATAATAACCTAAAATTAAAACCCTAAATTAAAAATAAATAAACTAAACTAAATAAAAATAAAAAATAAACCTAAATAAAAATAAATTTGAAAATAAACTAAAAGTAATAAAAATAAACTCAATATAGTAAATAAACATAAACCTACTAGTTTACTTAATTTTAAGAAAAAACCTTAAACCCTAAATCTTAAACCATAAGCCCTAAACCCTAAACCTTAAACCTACAACCCTAAACCCTAAACTCTAAACCTTAAAAAACCTTAACCACTAAACCCAAAACCCTAGCCATAAAGCCTAAACTCTATAAGCAAAAACCCTAAACCCAAAACCCTAAACCATAAGCCCTAAACCCTAAACCCTCAACCCCAAACCCTAAACCTAGACCTAAAGTAACTAAATATATTAAAAAGTAAACCTAAAACCTAAAACCTAATAAACTTAAACCCTTAGGATGGGCATTACCATGACGGCAGGAACATCATCGTCAACTAGGCTTAGTCCAGATCTGGTGGTGGAGGTGAAGGTAGAGGTTCGATTATCACGTGGTGGTGGGGATCCAGGTGAGTGGATATGGAGGTGGTTGTGGTAGTGGTGGTTATGGAGGTGGGAGGAGAGATGGAGGTTACAACCATGGTGGTGGTGGAGGGAGAGATCGGGGATATGATGGTGGATCGTGCTACTCGAGAGGCCAGGGTAGTTCTGATGGGAACTAGAGAAAGTGAAGAATGGCCAATCTGATCTGCTTCATTTGGAACAGTGTCTTTACAGTAGAGACGGTTTTAGTTATCTAGGGTTTTTAATTTTCTATATGCATGCTCTTTTTTATCTATGTTATCGATTGTGTCTTAGAAAACTTGGTGTGTTACTTGGTTGATAAAATCAAAAAGAAGAAATATTGAATTTTTTCTTTGTTAAAGAAATAAAAAATCAAAAACTCTAAACCTTAAAGCTTATTTTCTTATTTATGCTGAACACATTATTGTTAATAAAGCTATTGATATTTATTTAAGCAAAGGCCTCTATAATATTTGGATTAAAGTTGATGCTCTTCTTTTACATGATATGCATAATAATAATAAAATGGGAAATGTTGACTTATTCTATCTTCTTAATCACACCAAAAAGCTTCTTTCTCAAATTTGCTACAAAATTTCTCAGATTCTTCATGAAAGTGATGGTTGTGCTGATTTCCAAGAAATTTGGGGGGGGGGGGGGGTAATTAAATTAGCTCACTTTATTTGATAAGCATAGCATACCTAAGCATCTACGTGTGCGGTCAATCCGGATAACATAGCCTTACCTCAAATTTTAACCTTTCTTAATATTTATTTTGCTATGGTGGTTTTATTCTGTCTATTTTTTGTTGTATTTTTTTGGTCCCCTCACTATAAAGTTGTTTTTGGTTAGTTTATTTCTATAATTAAGCCCCCTTCAACTTTACCCCATTCTATACTTTCCTGGCCATTTTTTAGGTCTTAGTGGTACTATTTTTAATTGGTTTTCCTATCCTCTGAGCCTGGTGGTTTTCTTTCTGTGGCTCATGCTTTGTGTCTCCTATTGGGTTATGGTTGTACAGAATTTTGGCCTACCCTTTTTACCAATGAATTTTGGGTTTGCCTCTAGTTTTGGCTGGCTGTGGACTTTTTGGAATTGGATTTGCAGATGCTATGGTTGGTTCTGCTGGTTGCTGCTATTTTTTTCTTTCATCTGCCTAGTTATTTTGGGTGGTTATTTTTTTGTGGATACTATTGCCTTCTTCTGGCTTGGATCTCCTTTCTGGTTTGGCTTGGAGGTTTCTATTGGTTGGTTTTCTCTACCTTGTGAATTGGAGTTAGTTGTTCTGTGCTTGTTGTCTCCATATTTTCTCCTTGTATTGAATATCTACTCTTTGGAATTTGGATGGGGTTTTGTTTGCCTTTGGCCTTATTCCTTTCCTTATAGTTTTGCTGCTTGTGGTTGGGTGGTCCTCTTTGGCCTTTTCAAGTTTGGTTGCGTGACTACCATTTTTATTTCTTGGTTATTTTAGAGATCTCCAGGTGGGTTGTGGCTTTGTCTGTTATTGTTCTTTTCCCTCTTTTTGGGCTCTGTATTAGCTATGTTTGCTAATAGGTTTTGTTGGCTAAGTAGGCTAGTTGGTTGTTTTGGCTGTGTGGACTGGTTGGCTGGGTGGATGTGTTGCCTATGCTTGATGGTTGGTTTAGGTGCATTTAGTTGGGTTTCTTGTATGCTCCTGGGTTGGTTATCCTCTCTTAGGTGTAGCTATTTTTCCTTTATTTTTGCTTCCCAGTTTGGGTGCTTATTTTTCTACTACTCTGACTTCTCCTACTGCTCAGCCTATTGGCAACTGGCCTGGGTGGTTATATTGGCTATTTTGTTGGTGGAGGATATGACCTCTTATGGTTTTTTTGGTCTTATTTTAGGACTTGTTATTGGGGGTTAGCTGCTTGAGGGGTTTTTTATGGCTGATGTCTTACCTTGAATGCTTGTGTAGTGGCTTCATATTTTGGGCTTTATGTTGGTTGTTGGTATTGACTCCCTTCAGTTTAGTTGGCTCTCTTTATTTTCTGATATTTACCTCTTGCTTGGTGATGGTGGATTTGCTTTCCATTTGGCTTCCTTGGTGGTGGCTTTGATGGTAACTTCTAGATGCCCTCTTGGTCTCTCTATTGTATGGCTTTCCTCTCTCTGGTGCTGCTTGTCATCTACTATTTTACTATTTGGGTGGAGGTTTTCTCTTGGATTTGGATTGCTAGTGCTCTGGAGATAGTTGAGGTTGTTCTCAGCCACTAACCTTGCTGTAACTTTACAGATGTTGGCTTTATGTGTTTAGTCTATTGTGGGTTTTGGTTAGTGAGTTGGCTGCTGGTTGGTTGCTAGCTGGCTATTTTTCTCTCTTTTTTGGTGTAGGAATTAGATCACTATGGACTATTTTGCCTTGGATGGTTGCTTATATCAGGTATGCTAGCTATGATGGCCTGGATGTTTCCCTATATCTTCTCTCTAGTTGGTAGCATGCATATGATTGTAACCCTTCTCACGAATTTTGGATGCATATATGTATTGTTGCTCCTTGAGATGATCTTAATAGAGCCCGAGCATTCTCTTTCTCAGGTCTTTCTAAATTGTTTACTTTATCATTTTTCCTTGAGCTATGGCCATTTCCTTTATAGTGTTTTGCAGATTTCTTTTGTAGGTTGGAACTTCATAGATTGAATGATCATTACTCAGCCAACTCAAGTATAGTTGATGTGGATCTTACTTATCTTTCCATCTCAAAGGGATCATGAACTACTGTTAACTAGTCCTTTTACTTTTTTCTTATGTTTTATTAGTCCTTTTTGTGTACTTTCTGATTTGCTTTTATGCCATTACTTTTGCTCTTTTATTTTCTTTTTTCCATTGTACTTAGATAGGGGTTTAACTCTTTAGGTTTCTTGTAGCTCTGTGAGCAGTAGAAATTTGAGCTTTACCCCTTTTAATGACATTGTATCCTTTATTTTTAAGGTAAAAAAATTTTAACTTTCCCTAAAAAAATCTTAAACCCTAAGAGTGGGCAAAACCTTGACGGCAGAAACATCACCGTCAACTAGGCTCAATTTAGATTTGGCCGTGGAGTCGAAGGCAGAGGCGGCAGTTATCATAGTGGTGATGGGGGATCTAGAGGTGTTGGTGGATTTGGTGGTGATGGTCAGAGTAGTGGTGGTTATGGAGGCAGGAGGAGTGATGGAGGTTCTGTGGTGGTAGTGAGGAGAGAGAGAGAGATGATTTTGATGGTGGACCCCACTACTCGAGAGGCTGGGGAGGTTCTGATGGGAACTGGAGAAATTAAAGAATGACCCATCAGATCTATCGCTTATGGAACTCTCTCTTTATAGTAGAGAAGGTTCTAGTTATCTAGTATTTTTGATTTGCTCTATGCGTGCTCATTTTTAATCTATGTTGTCGCTTGTGCCTTAGAAAAATTGTTGTGTTACTTGGTTGATGAAATTGAAAAGAAGAAATGTCGAATATGAATTTGGTCAATTTGAAAAAAAAATCAAAAACCCTAAACCCTAAACAAAAACTTGAACCCTAAACCTAATAAAAAAATCCTAAACTCTAAACCCTAAACACTAAACCATAAACCCTAAAAATCCTAAACCCTAAATCCTGAAACCTACACCCTAATCCCTAAATCTTAAAACTTACACCCTAAACCCTAAACCCTAAACCCTAATCCTTACACCCTAAAAAACCCTAAACCCTAAACCCTAAACCCTAACCCTAAACTTTAAACCCTAAAAGCATAAACCTTAAAACCCTAAACCCTAAATGCTAAATCCTAATCCCTAAACCCTAAACCCTAAACCCTATCCCTAATCCCTAAACCATAAACCCAAACCCTAAACTTAAACCTAAAGTAACTAAATAAATTAAGAAATAAACTTATACCCAAAAACCTAATAAACCTAAACCTAAACCTAAACCTAAATCTAAACCCTAAGAATGGGCAGAACCTTGAAGATAAGAACATCACAGTCAACCAGGCTCAGTCTAGATCTGGTAGTGGAGGTGAAGGCAGAGGCGACAGTTATCATTATGGTTGTCGGGGATATGGAGGTGGTGGTTGAAGAAATGGTGGTTATGGAGGTTGGAGCAGTGACGGAGGTTACAGCCATGGTGGTAGCGGAGGAAGAGATAGGAGATATGATGGTGGAACCCGCTACTAAAGAGGTCGGGGTGGTTTTATTGGGAACTAGAGAAACTGAAGAATGGTCGATCTGATCTCTGCTTATAGAACTGTGTCTTTATAGTAGAGATGGTTCTAGTTATCTAGGGTTTTTTATTTCCTCTATGCATGCTAATTTTTTATCCATGTCGTCACTTGTGTCTTAGAAAACATGGTGTGTTACTTGGTTGATGAAATCGAGAAGAAGAAATGTTCAATATGAATTTGTTCTCTATTAAAAAAAGAAAAACCAATAACCCTAAACCCTAAACTAAAACCTGAACCCTAAACCTAAAACCTAAACCTTAAATCCTAAACCTTAAACCCTAAAACCATAAACATTAAACCCTAAAACCTAAACCGTAGACCCTAAAACATAAACTTTAACCGTAAACTCAAACCCTAAACCCAAACCTTAAACCATAAACCCTAAACCCTAAACTATAAACCCTAAAAATCTAAAAACCTAAACCTAACTAAATAAAACCTAAAAATAAAATAAATAAAAACCTAAACCAAAATAAAATAAAATAAAAAAAAAACAAAAACCTAAACCTAAACCTAAACTTAGGAAAAAATAAAAGGAAAAATAAAAACTAAAATAAAATAAAATAAATAAAAATCTAATTACACTAAATAAATCTAAACAAAATAAAAATGAAACATAAAATAAAAATAAAATAAACCTAAAATAAAATAAAATAAAAACTAAATAAAAACCTAAACCTAAAAAATAAACCAAATAGTAAAATAAAAAAAATAAAAAATAAAACCTAAACCCTAAACTAAAAAAGGCTAAACCTAAAATAAAAATAAAATAAACCTAACCCTAAACCTAAACTAAAATAAACTAATCTAAACTAAATAAAACCTAAAACTAAACCTAAAATAAACTAAACATAAATCTAAACCTAAACTAAAAAATATGACCTAAAAACAAACTTAAAATAAAAATCTAAAACCTAAACCTAAATAAATAAAATAAGAACCTAAACCTAAACCTAAAAATATAAAATAAAACCTACACCTAAAAATATAATAAAAATAAAACCAGATTAAAAAATAACTTTAAATCTAGAAAATAAATGAAAATAAGAAACCTAAACTAAAATAAATAAACTAAACTAAATAAAAATAAAAAATAAACTTAAATAAAAATTAAAAATAAATTAAATTAAAATAAATAAAAAATAAACTAAATAAAAAAAATAAACCTAAACATACCAGTTTACTTAATTTAAAAATATTAAAAAATTAAAAAAAAACCCTAACACTAAACCATAAATTGTAAACCCTATACCTTGAACCATATTTTAACCTTAAAACCTAAGCTAACCCAAAAACCTAAACCCTAAACCCTAAACCCTAAAAATCCTAAATCCTAAAATAAAAATAAAACTAAACATAAAAATAAACATAAACCTAAACTTAAACCTAAAAAATAAACTAAAATAAAAAACCTAAACTAAAATTAATAAACTAAACTAAATAAAAATAAAAAATAAACTTAAAGAAAAATAATATAATAAATTAAACAAAAATAAAAAAAATAAACTAGCTAAAATAAATTAACCTAAACCAATCAGTTTACTTAATTTTTTTTAAAAATCTAAATCCTAAACCCTAAACTCCAAATCCTAAATCCTAAATCCTAAACTCTAAAAACAACCCTAAACCCTAAGTCTTAAACCCAAAACCCTAAAACAAGCACTAAACCCTAAACCCTGAACTCTAAACCCTAAACCCTAAAAAACCCTAAATCATGAACCCAAAATGTTAAACCCTAATAAACCCTAAACTTCAACTAAACCCTAAACCTAAGCTAACCCTAAACCCTAAACCATAAACCCTAAACCCTAAACCCTAAAAACCTAAAAACCTAAACCTAAATTAAATAAATCTTAAAAATAAAAAAAATAAAAAAACCAAAACCTAAATAAAATTAAAAAATAAAATAAAATAAAAACCTAAACTTAAACTTAAACCTAAACTGAAAAATAAAATAAAATAAAAAATAAAAACTAAACCATAATGAAATAAATAAAAACCTAAACTAAACTAAGAAATAAAATTAAACTAAAATTAAAAAATCTAAATAAAATAAAATACAAACGTAAAATAAAATTAAGATAAATCTAAAATAAAATAAAATAAAAACTAAATAAAAATATAAACCTAAAAAAACCTAAAAATAAATAAAAAATAAAACCTAAACCATAAACTAAAAACAAAAACCTAAACCTTAAATAACCAAAATAAAATTAATCTAAACCTAAACTAAAAAAACTAAACTAAAATATATAAAACCTAAACCTAAACTTAAACCCTAAAATAAATAAAATAAAATAAACTAAAATTATACCTAAACTAAAAAATTAAACTTAGAAATAAGCCTAAAATAAAAACCCACAACTTAAAGCTAAAAAAATAATATAAAACCTAAACCTAAACTTAAAAATAAAAAAATAAAACCTAAATCTAAAAAAAATAAAAATAAAACTAAACTAAAAATAAACATAAACCTAAACACAAATCTAAAAAATAAACAAAAATAGAAAAACCTAAACTAAAATAAATAAAGTAAATTAAATAAAAATAAAAAATAAACTTAAATAGAAAAATGAAAATTAACTAAAATAAAAAATAAATAAACTAAATAATCCTAAACCTATTGATTTACATAATTTTAAAAAAAAAGTCCTAAGTCATAAACTCTAAACCCTAAATCCTAAATTCTAAACCCTAAATCATAAAATTAACCTTAAACCCTAAACCCTAAACTAACCCTAATCCCTAAACTCTAAACCTTAAACCTTAAACCCTAAATTCTAATATTCTAAACCCTAAACTTAAACTACCACCTCTAAATAAAACCCACTTAAAAGCTAAAGCCTAAATCATAAACACTAAACTAACCTTAAACCCTAAGCTAACCTTAAATCCTAAACTAAACCACAAACCTAAACCTTACCTTAACAATGAACCCAACTAAACTAAACCTTAAACCTTAAACCTAAAACCCAAAACCATAAAAAATTATAAACCCTAAACCCTAATCCCTAACCCTAAACCATAAATCCTAAATATTAAACCCTATCCTAAATCATAAACCATAAACTTAAACCTAAACCCTAAACCCTAAACCCAAAACCCTAAACCTAAACTTAAAGTAACTAAAAAAATTAAAAAATTAACCTAAACCAAAAAACCTAATAAACCTAAACTTAAACCTAAACTCTAAGAATGAGAAGAACTTTGATGACATGAACATCATCGTCAACCAAGCTCAGTCTAGATCTGGCGGTGGAGGCGAAGGAGATGGCAGGGGTTATCGCAGTGGTGGTGGGGGATCTAGAGGTGTTGGTGGATATGGAGGTGGTGATCAGATTAGTGGTGGTTATGGAGGCGGGAGGACCGACGGAGGTTATAGCCATGGTGCTGGCGAGAGGAGAGATTGTGGATATGATGGTGGACCCCATCAATCGAAACATCAGGGGGTTGATGGGAACTAGAGAAATAGAAGAACAGTCGATCCAATCTACTGCTTATGGAATTATGTCTTTATAGTTAAGACGGTTCTAGTTATCTAGGGTTTTTGATTTGCTCGATGTGTGCTCATTTTTTATCTATGTCGTCGCTTATGTCTTAAAGAACTTGGTGTGTTAATTGGTTGATGAAATCAAAAAGAAGAAATATTGAATTTGAATTTGTTCTTTGTAAAATAAAACCTAAAAACCTAAATCCTAAATTAAAACTTAAACTTTAAACCTAAAACCTAAACCCTAAACCCTATAAATAAGAAAATAAAAAAATAAAAATGACCTCACAATAAACCCTAAACCCTAAACCCTAAACCTACAACTCTAAACCATAAACCCTAAAACCTTAAACCCCATATCCTAAACCCTAAGCCCTAAACCCTAAACATTAAACCATAATAATAAACTTATAAAACACTAAACTAAACTAACTAAAACTAAAACTAATTAACTTTTAATAAACAAAAAATAATAGAACAAACTAAACTAAACTAACTAAATAATAACTAAGAATCTAATAAACTAATAATAATAGAAACTAACTAAACTAATAAACAAACTAATGACTAAATTAAACATAAAAACCCACTAATAAACTAACTAAATGGCTAAAACTAACTAATAACTAAAACTAATAACTAAACTAAAATAATAAACTAATAAACTAACTAAACCTAAAAATAAACTAACTAAACCTAATAATAAACTAACTAAATAATAATTGCTAAAATTAATAATAAAACTAAAAAAAACTAATAAGCTAAAACTAAATAACTAATAATAACTAACACTAAACTATTAAACTAATAATAACTAAGCAAAATAAAACTAATAACTAAACAAATAATAAAAATTAAACTAATAATAAATTAAATAATAAATAAAACTTAAATAAATAAACTAAACCTAATAATAATAAACAAACCTAATAAACAAATAATAATAATAAACTAAATAAAACTAACTAAACTAATAAGCTAATAACTAATAATTAAAAAATAAACTAAACTAAAAACTAATAATAACTAAAAAACTCTGAATAATAATAAAACCTAATAACATAAAAACTAACTAAACTAAACTAATAATAATAATAATAAACTAAATAATCAATTACTTTAAATAAACTAAGCATTAAACTAACTAAAATAATAAATAATAATTAACTAAATAAAAATTAACTAATAAAACTAAAAATAATGAACTAATAATAATAGACTAATAATAACTAAACTAACAAAAAATTTAATTAATAACTAAACTAACTAAAACTAATAAACTAATAATAATAATAATAACTAAAACTAATAATAAAAATAATAATAAAAAAAACTAAATATACTAAACACTAAACCCCTGAACTTAAAGTAATAAAACTAATAATAATAAAACTAATAATAACAAAGTAAACTAAACTAAAATAACTAATAACTAAACTAATAAAATTAATAATAATAACTAAATAATAACTAAAAAACTAATAAACTAATAATAAAACTAAACTAAGCCTAACTAATAAAACCTAATAAACTAATAAATAATAAACTAATAAAACTACTAAACTAAAAACCTAATAATAACTAATCAAAAGCTAAAACTAATAATAAACTAAATAAAATTAATAAAACTAAAACTAATAATATATAACTAATAACAAAAACCAATAACTAATAAACTAAATAAAGAAATAAACTAACTAATGAAAAAACTAACTAATAAAACTAAACTAATTAATAAATAAACCTAAACCCTATTAAATAATAAACACTAAAACTAAACTAATAAACTAGTAATATTCACTAATAATAAATAACTAAATAACGAATTAAAACTAAACCCTAAACCTAAATTAATAAATAATAAAAACTAACAAATAAATAAACATAATAATAACTAAACGAAATAAACTAGCTAATAACTAATAATGAACTAAAAACAAAACACCAAGCTAAAAAAATTAATAATAACTAACTAATAATAAACTAAAAAACTAATAACTAAATAAAGCAAAATTAACTAAATAACAAAACTAATAAACATAATAAATAAACTAATAATAATAATAATAATAACTAACTAATAATAACTAAACTAATAAAAATAATAATAATAATAATAATAATAATAATAATAATAATAATTAATAACTAACTAAATAAATAAATTAACTAGTAATAATAAAACTAATAATAAACTAACTAATAAATAACTAAATAACTCAACCCTAAACCCTAACTAAATAAATAAACTAAATAATAATAATAAAGCTAATAATAATAAACATAAACTAATAATAATAATAAACTAAAAAAATTGATCTAAAACTAAAATAATAATAAACCCACTAACTAAACTAATAATAATAATAATAAAAAATAAATAACCAATAATAACTAATTAAAAATAACCTAAAAGACTAATAATAATAAACTAATAAACCAAAACCCATAGCTAAACTAATAAAACTAATTAACTAAACTACTAAACTAATAAATAAACTAACAAAACTAAACTAATAAAATTAAGCCACTAACTAAAACAAACTAATATCTAAAAAATAATAAAACCATTAACTAATAATAATAACTAGCTAAACTAAATAAATAACTAACTAGCTAATAAACTAATAAACTAATAATAATAACTAATAATAAAGAATTAAAAAACTAACTAAAACTAAAACTAAAACATAAACTAATAAACAATAAAAATGAACTAATAAAAAACATAATAATAACTACTACTAATAATAATAATAATAATAATAATAATAATAATAATAATAATAATAAAAATAACTAACAATAATTAAACTAATAAAAACTAAGAAGAATAATAATAATAACTAATAACTAACTAACTAAACCAATAAACTAATAATAATAAAACTAATAATAAATTATCTAATAAATAACTAAATAACTAAACCCTAAACCCTAACTAAATAAATAAGCTAAATAATAATAATAATAAAACTAATAATATTAAACATAATCTAATAATAATAATAAACAAAAAAAAGCTAATCTAATATAAAATGAATAATAAACCAACTAACTTAACTAAAAATAATAATAAATAATATATAACTAATAATAACTAATAAAAAAAAATCCATAAACTAAACTAAAACTAATAATAAACTAATAAACCTAAACCCATAACTAAACTAATAAACTAAAAAATAAACTAACAAAACTAAACTAATAAAACAAAACCACTAACAAAAACTAACTAAAAGTTAAATAATAATAAAACCATAAACTAATAATAATAATTAACTAAAATAACTAAATAACAAACTAACTAATAATAACTAATAAATATACTAAAATAAACTAAACCCTAAGAAATAAATAAACTAAATAAATTAACTAAATAAACTAATAAAATAAACCTATCCCCAACTAACCTAAAATAATATTAACTAAAACAAAACCGATAACCTAACTAAAACTAAACTAACTAAACTAAACATAAAAATAATAATACACTAATAAAACCTAATAATAATTAATAAACACTAAACCTAAAACTTAAACCCTAAAACTAAACTAAACCCTTTTATTGAGCGCTTTTGGGATCCCTCGTGTTCTTGGGGAATTTTTGAGTGGGCTGATCTTGACCTGTTCTTGTCATAGTGCCGACTTCTTCAAATCTATGGGGTAAATCCTTTGTGCCGATGGATCTAGCTAGGGCATCAGATTTTTTAGGTAGCCCTACCTCTAAATTACCTATTATTACTAAATATTTCAAAGAGGCTTTAGCTGGTAAGAATTCCTCCACTGAGCCTCTTTTGAATTTTCTTCATACGACTTTTAAAGGTACTCCATCAATTATGATTTTAGATGAGGATATTGAAATATTAGCTGACCCTTTTGCTTTTTCTTTGATTGAAAAGTTTTCATTTAAATGGCCAAAGATGAAAGATATTCTTTCTTTTTTTGATAGCTTAAATTTATTTAGTTCTTTTTATGTTAGGCTAATTGATGCAAGGCATGTTCAGATTAAACTTTCTAATGACCTTGATTACGAAATAATTTTTTCTAAGCATTCTTACTATGTTTTTAATTGTCAAATGTGTATTCTGAATTGGACGCCTATGTTTGATGTTAAAGAAGAGTCTCATATGTTCCAATTTGGATTTCTTTACCTAACTTGAGGATTCATCTATTTAATCATCAATTTATTTATGCTATTGGGTTGATTTTTGGTCCGCCTTGCCAAGTTGATCAAGCAACGACTGCTTCTTCTAGATCATCTATTGTTAGAATTCTTGTAGTGATTGATATTACTAAAAAATATCCAAATAAAATTTTGTTGGGTTCAGAGAAATGCGACTATTTTTAGAAAGTTATTTTTGAGAACTTTCCATTTTTGTAATTATTGTAAGATTCATGGGCATGAAATTTTTGAATGCTTTATTGCTCATCCCTCTCTTAGGAAGAAAACCACCAGTAAGAATTCAATTGCTAAAAAATGGATGATTCTCTCAAGTTGGATAATGTAAAATATGCATTTCAAAATTCTGATGTTTTGCAAAACCAAATTTCTAAATCTTCTGAAAATGTTTTACTTATTAATGATTTGTCTAATGCAGAAGGTAATTTTGATGTTTTTGAAAATATTTTAACTAATAATCATGCTCTCAGTGTTTATTTAGATTATTTTGTTAAAGGGAAGACTTTAGAGGTTGTGGTTACTGATTCTAATGGTTTGGATGTTGTGCAGAAGTCCTTTCATTATGATGGTTTGAGTATTATTGATGCTAACACCATTTCTTCCAATCAGTTGGATTTTGTTTATCTTTCTCTTATTTCTACTTTAGATAAGGGGAAAGAGACTATTTCCTTGCCTTCTTTGATTAAGAATGGTGGTGAAATTTTTTTTTTTTTTGATATTTTAACTTCTGGTCTGGACAATCTTGGTAATATTGATGATCCTCATTTAAAAAATAAGATTTAGATACCTGCGACAATTCTCTCATTGTTAATAGGTCTATTTCAGTTCAAAATGATGGTTTTTCTATGGCTGGTAATTCTATTCATAAATTTGGTAATATGCTATGTGTTTCTAAGTGATTTGAATCTTATTTTAATGCCTTACATGAAGATTATAATGAAAATCTAGATTATGCTTCTCTTGCTTCTTTTATGAATGAAGATAGGGAGGATACTCTTTAGATTTTATTGGAAGGTGAAAATATTGATAATTGTCTTCTTAATAAAGCTATTTTTGCTCCTTCTTTAACTTCTAATTTTGAAATGCATTCTATTTATGATTTTCCTTTGTCTAAAGTTGTGGATGATTTTGAATGCTCTTATTTGAAATTGATAGCTTCTATTGATCCCCATGCCTTTTATAATAATATTGATTTATTTTTGGATGGATATTTTTTGGAGAAAGGGCATGGTTATAAAACTATTTATAAGAAGAAAAAGAAGAAAAAGTGTTCAGATTTATGCCCCTCCTCAGTTGCCGAGGGTTACTTATTTTAAAGCTTCTTAGAAATAATCTCTTGTGCCTTTGGGAGGTTTCTGCTTTTGGCTTATTTTTTTTTTTGTTGGTTGTCTTTTATTGTGTGTTTTTTTGCTAGCTGGAGTATTAGCTTCTTGGCTAATTTTCCTCCCTTTGGCTAGGAGTTTCTGGCTTCCTGTGTGTTGGGTTTTTTTTGTTGCCCTTTGACTAGTTGGTTTTGTGCTGGTGGCTTTGTTCCTATTGGCTTGCATTTCTTTGGTTGGTGCTTTTGCTTTCTTTGTTGGTGGTAGGTTGGGCTTTTTGTCCTTGGTGTGTGGTTTGTCCATTGGTTGGTTGTTTCTCTAGGTATTTATTTTAGCTATTGCTAGCCTTCTTCTTTTTTTGTTGGTTGGTTTGGTTCAGTTGCTCTTTCCTGGGCCATTTTTCTTGAGTGCTCTGTTGGTTATTTTCTTTCCTTAGTTTGGTGCCTTGGTTACTTTGGATTGGTGTTGTTGTGGGCTCTGTTTGCTTGGTGCCTTTGTGGCATTAGATTGGTGTTGTTGTGGGCTCTGTTGGCTTCATCTTTGAGGGCTCTTTTTTTTTGGGCTATGAGCTTATTTTATCCCTCTTTTTAAGGAGGTGTTCATATTTGGTTTTCTTGGGATTACTTTATGTTAATTTTATCTGTTGGTCTCCTCTCTCTTTTTGTCTCCTTAGCTTCACTTTTTGTTTGGCTGGGTGGCTATTATGGTAGGTTTGTATTTTTCTTTGGCTGGGATGGCTATGATGATATGATGGATTTTTTCCTTGATATTTTTGTGGCTGGTGGCTCTACCTGTTTGTAACTCTTCTTTGAATGTGGATACACTTAGGATTTGATGCCCCTCATTATTATGACTATCCTTCTTTTCTCATATCTGAGCTTGAGTTTTTTTCTCTTTGTGTTTTTTGATCTCCTTCTGGCTGAGATTTCTTCAGGTTGTAGGTTCTTTTTTTCAGTTGGTCTTTTCTTCTTCTTGGTGGGAGTTATAGAGTCTTACTAATGGTCTCTTTTTTCTTAGATGGCTAGAGTTGTCTTCAGTTACAGGTTGCAGGTTTCCATTTCTTAAGGATCTTCATCTCTTTCGAGGTTCTTTTGGAGCTCCATGGATTCTTCCCCTTTACAACCTTTTGCTAGCCTTTCGTAGTTTTATCTTTGTTTTTTTCTTTATTTCTCTTTGATGTATTAGTTTAGGGACTAAACTATTTAGGATTTTTTTGTAGCTCATTTGAGTAGTAGTTTCTTTCTTCTTGAGTTTAGTCTCTAATATCGTCTTCTTGTACCTATTTTTTTGACCAATAAATTCCCTTTAGTTAAAAAAAAATCCTAAACCCTAAATCCTAAACCTTAAACCCTAAACCCTAAAGCCTAAATAGTAAACCTTAAACCCAAAACCCTAAAACCCTAAACCATAAAATCCTAAACCCTAAACCCTAAAACCTAAAAAACCTAAACCTAAACTAAATAAAACCTAAAAGTAAGATAAATAAATAAAACATAAACTTAAATAAAATAAAATAAAAAATAAAATAAAAACCTAAGATAAAACCTAAACCTAAACCTAAAAATAAAATAAAATAAAAATAAAAATAAACTAAAATAAAATAAATATGAACCAAAACTAAATTAAAAAAATAAAATAAACCTAAAAAACCTAAATAAAATAAAATAAATTAAAAGTAAAATTAAAGAAAAACCTAAACTGAAAAAATAAATCTAAAATAAATAATAAATAAAGCCTAATCCCAAAACTAAAAAAAACTAAACCTAAAATTAAAATAAAATAAACAAAATAAAATAAACGTAAACTTAAACTTAAATAAAGTAAACTAAAATAAATAAAACATAGATCTAAACCTAAAATAAACTAAACGTAAACCTAAACCTAAACTAAATAAAATAAAATAAACCTAAAAAAAACCTAAACTTAAACTAAAAAATAAAATCTAAAAATAAACCTAAAACCTAAACCTAAAAAAATAAAATATAAAGATAAACCTAAACATAAACATAAAAACTAAAACCTAAACCTAAAAATAAAATAAAAAGAAAACCAAAATAAAAAGTAAACCTAAACCTAAACATAAAAAATAAACAAAAATAAAAAAACTAAACTGAAATAAAGAAATTTAAAATAAATAAACTAAAATAAATAAAAATAAAAAATAAATATAAATTGAAATAAAAAATAAGACAAACTAAAAGAAATAATAAATATACTAAATAAACCTAAACTTATCGGTTTATTTAATTTATTTTTTTTTAAAAAAACTTTAAACCCTAAATCCTAAACCCTAAACACTAAACCTAAACCCTAAAACTAAACCTAAACCTTAAACCATAAACCTACAAGACTAAACCTATAATCCTAAACCCTAAACCCTAAACCACGAGCTAAAACCTTAAACCCTAATGCCTAAAACCCTAAACCACAACCCTCAAACCTAAACCCTAAACCCTAAACCAAACAAGAACCTAACCTAAACCCTAAACCCTAAACCCTAAAAACATAACCCTAAAACACTAAACCCTATACCCCGGTTGTGCTGATTTTTATGAAAGGTTGTGAAATACAAAGTTGGTGCTCATGCCCGTGTTGGTCTTATTGCACCTATTGGTGTTGTGGTTCCTCCATGCAACACTGATCTAGATCCTTCATGGACTTCTTTCTTCTAGGTTCTCAACATCCTAACTAAGATTAGTAAGGGTTTTGTTGAATTTATCACCTCGGTTAAGGTAATTAAAAAAGGTGATAAGGTGGGATCCTTAGAGGCTGCACTCCTCACTAAGCTGGGGATTAGGCCATTCTCTTATGGCCTTGTCGTCCAGTTTGTGTATGATGATGGATCGGTGTTTAGTCCCGAGGTACTTGACCTCCCTAAACATGATCTCATCGAGAAGTTTTTGATAGACTTTTCAATGATCACTTCTCTCTAACTAGCCCCCTCTTATCCCACCCTTGTTGCAGTGCCCCACATGTTCATCAATGCTTACAAGTCCTGTGTTGATTACACACATGCAGTAGAGAAGGTTAAGGAGTACTTGAAAGATCCTAGTAAATTTGTTGTGGATGTTGCGCCTAATGCTTCTGGTACTCCTGCTGCTACTACTTCTCCGACTACTGCAGTGGGAGAGAAGAAAGAAGAGCCTGCTGAGGAATCTAATGATGATATGGGATTCAACTTGTTCAACTAAGATTTGTTGGCCTTCGATCAAATAAAATTTGATTGTCTCTGGGAGTTAAATTTTTTTGTGAAATACTATTTTTGTGAATTTTTGAATTGCATTTTATTTTATCCTATTTTATTAGTTGTTAGAGGATAATGTCTTGTTTTATTTAGTAATTTCTTGTTTGTTATGAAATCATTTGATTTTAAAAAAATAACACTAAACCCTAACCACAAACCCCAAACCCTAAACCTAAATCTAAAGTAACTAAATAAATTAAAAAATAAACCTAAACCCTAACACCTAATAAACCTAAACCAAAACCCTAAGAATGGGAAGAACATTGACAGCAGGAACATCACCGTCAACCAGGTTAAGTTTAGGTCTGGCGGTGGAGGTGAAGGAGAAGGCGGCAGTTATCGCAGTGGTGGTGGGGGATCTGGAGGTGCTAGTGGATATTGAGGTGGTGGTCGGAGCAGTGATGGTTACGGAGGAGGGACGAGCGACAGAGGTTACAACCGTCGTGGTGGTGGAGGGAGAGATCAAGGATATGATGGTGGATCCCACTACTCGAGAGGTCGGGGTGGTTCTGATGGGAACTGGAGAAATTGAAGAACTGCTAATTCGAACTGTTGCTTATGGAACTGTGTTTTACATTAGAGACAGTTCTAGTTATCTAGGGTTTTTTATTTGCTTTAAGCGTGCTCATTTTTTATCTATGTCATATCTTGTGCCTTAGAGAACTTGGTGTGTTACTTGGTTGATGAAATTGAAAAGAAAAAAATGTTGAATCTAAACTTGTTCTCTATAAAAAAAACCAAAAACCCTAAACCCTAAACTAAAGCATAAACTCTAAACTTAAAACCTAAACCATAAATCATAAATGTAAACCCTAAAGCCTAAAAATATTAAATAAAAAAAATAAAAAAACCATAATGCTAAACCCTAAACCCTAAAACTAACCCTAAACCCTAAACCTACATCCCTAAACCCTAAAACCATAAACCCCAAACCCTAAACCTTAAACCCTAAACCCTAACCCCTAAACTTAAACTGTAAACCCTAAAACCCTAAACTTTAAAACCATAAACCCTAAACCCTAGACCCTAAAAGCTAAACCATAAACCCTATAAACCTAAAAACCTAAACCTAAACTAAATAAAACCTAAAAAAATTAATAAAAAAACCTAAACCTAAATAAAATAAAAAAAAAAAATAAAAACCAAAACAAAAACCTAAACCTAAACGTAAAGAAAATAAACCTAAAAATAAAAATAAAATAAATAAAAACCTAAACTAAATTAAAAAATAAAATAAACCTAAGAATAAAAAACCTAAATAAAATAAAAACTAAACGTAAAATAAAAATAAAATAAACCTAAAATAAAAAGTAAATAAGTACCTAAACCTAAAATAATAAACCTAAAAATAAATAAAAAAGAAAACCTAAACCCTAAACTAAAGAAAACTAAACCTAAAATAAATAATAAATAAACAAAATAAATTAAACCTAAACCTAAACTAAAATAAAGTAAAAATAAATAAATAAACCTAAACCTACACTTAAACATAAACTAAATAAAATAAAATAAAGTGAAAATAAACCTAAACATAAACTAAAAAGTAAAACTGAAAAATAAACCTAAAACCTAAACCTAAAAAATAAAATAAAAAGCTAAATGTAAACCTAAAAATGAAAAATATAACCTAAACATCAAAAATAAAATAAAAAAAAAAATAAACTAAAAAATAAACCTAAACCTAAACCTAAACCTATACAACAAACTAAAATAAAAAACCTAAACTAAAATAAATAAACCTAAAATAAGTAAACTAAATTAAATAAAAATAATAATAAACCTAAATAAAAATAAAAAAATAAACTACAATAAATAAAAAAATAAACTAAATATACATAAACTTACCAACTTACTTAATTTAAAAAAAAATAAAAAAAAATAAAAAATAAAAAATAAAAAAACCTAACCCTAAAACTAACCCTAAACCATAAACCCTAAACCCCAAATCTACAATCCTAAACCCTTAACCTTAAACCCTAAAACCCTAAACCCTAAATCGTAAGCCCTAAACCCTAAACCTTAAACCCTAAGACCCTAAGACCATAAGACCCTAAACCCTAAACCTACAACACTAAACCCTAAACCATAAACCCTTAAAACCTAAACCCTAAGCCTTAAATCTTAAACCCTAAACCTACAGCCTTGAACCCTAAACCCTAAACCCCAAACCATAAACCCTAAACCTTAAACCCTAAACCTTAAAAACTTAAAAACTTAAACTTAAACAAAATAAAACCTAAAAATAAAATAAAAAAAAACTTAAACCTAAAAAAATAAAAAATTTAAATAAAATAAAACTTGCACTAAAACCTAAACCTAAACCTAAACCTAAAAATATAATAAAATAAAAAATAAAACTAAACCAAAATAAAATAATTAAAACCTAAACTAAACTAAAAAAATAAATAAACTTAAAAATAAAAAACCTAAATTAAATCAAACTTAAATGTAAAATAAAAATAAATTAAATTAAAAACTAAATAAAAACCTAAACCTAAAAAACGAACTTAAAAATAAAACCTAAAAATAAATAAATAATATAACCTAAACCGAAAACTAAAAATTACCCAAACCTAAAATAAATAAAATAAAATAAATCTAAACCTAAACTAAAATAAACTAAACTAAAATAAATAAAACCTAAACCTAAACCTAAAATAAACTAAACCAAAACCTTAAATTAAATAAAATAAACTAAACTAAAAATAAACCTAAACCTAAACTAAAAGTTTAAACCAAAAAATAAACCTAAAACAAAAACTTAAAACATAGACCTAAAAAAATAAATTATAAACCTAAACCTAAACCTAAAAATAAAAAATAAAAGCTAAACTTAAAAATTAAAATAAGAATAAAAATAAACTAAAAAATAAACATAAACCAAAACCTAAAGCTAAAGCTAAAAGATAAACTAAAATAAAACATTTTAACTATAATAAATAAACATAAAATAAATTAATTAAATTAAATAAAAAAACCTAAATAAAAATATAAAATAAACTTAATAAACTAAACAAACCTAAACCTATTGGTTTACTTAATTTTTTTAAAAAAACTTAAACCCTAAACGCTAAGCAGTAAATCCTAAATCCTAAACCCTAAACCCTAAATGTGCAACCCTAAACCTACAACCATAAACCCTAAACAATAAACCCTAAACCTTAAACCCTAAACTATAATCAACAAACCCTAAAATAATAATCCTAAAAGTTATCCCTAAACCCTAAACTATCTAACCTAAACCCTAAACCCTAAACCCTAAAAACTCTAAACCCTAAAGCCAAAACACTAAATCCTAAACCCCAAACCCTAAACCCTAAACCCTAAACCCAAAGACCCTAAAGACTAAAACTAAACCCAAGAACTTAAAATCTTAAATGTAAACTAAATAAAAACTAAAAATAAAATAAAATAAAATAATTAAAAAAACCAAAATAAAATAAATAAAAACCTAAACTACACTAAAAATAAAACAAACCTAAAAATAAATAACCTAAATAAAAAAATAAGCAAAAATATTAATAAAATAACACTAAAATAAAATAAAATAAAAACTAAATAAAAACCTAAAACTAAAAAATAAACCTAAATGTAAAATCTAGAAATAAATAAAAAATAAAACCCAAACCTAAACTAAAAATAAAAAGTAAACCTAAATAAAAATAAAATAAACTAAATAAAATAAACCTAAACATAAACTAAAATAAACTAAACTAAAATAAATAAAACATAAATATAAAATAAACTAATCCTAAATCCTAAACTAAATAAAATAAAATAAATTAAAAGTAAACCTAAACCTAAACTTAAAAATAAAAAATAAAACCTCAACCTAAATAAAATAAAAATAAAACTACACTAAAAAATAAACATAAACCTAAACCTAAACTTAAAAAATATGCTACAACCGTTAACCTACAACCCAAACCCTAAACCTTAGACCTTAAACCCTAGAAAACCCTAAACCCAAACCCTAAACCCTAAACCATAATCCTAAACCCTAAAACCCTAAACCCTAAATTAACCCTAAACCATAAACCCTTAACCCTAAAAACCCTAAGCCCTAAACCCTAAACTAACCCTAAACCCTAAGTTAACCCTAAACCCTAAACCCTAAAAACTATAAACCCTAAAGCCTAAACACTAAACCCTAAACCCTAAACCCTAAACCCTAACCCAAAACTCTAAACCCTAAAACCCTAAACCTTAAAACCCTAAATAAACCTATAAAAAAATCCTAAAGCTAAAGTAAATATAACCTAAAAATAATATAAATAAAAAACTAAAATCTAAATAAAATAAAATAATAAAATTAAATAAAAACATAAACTAACTAAAAATATATAAAATAAACATAAGAATAAAAAACTTGAACAAAATAAAATCTAAATGGAAAATTAAATTAAAATAAACCTAAATTAAAGCAAAATAAAAACTAAATAAAACCTTAAACCTAAAAAAAACCTAAAAAATAAAACCTAGAAATAAAAAAAAATAAAACCCAAACCTCGAACTAAAAATATAAACTAAACCTAAAATATAAATAAAATACACCAAATAAAATAATCCTAAACCTAAACTAAAATAAAATAAACTAAAATAATTAAAACCTAAACCTAAACCAAAAAAATAAACTAAACCAAACTAAATAAAATAAAATAAAAGTAAACCTAAACCTAAACTAGAAATAAAACCCAAAAAATAAACCTAAATTAAAACCTAAAACTTAAGCCTTAAACCACAAACCCTAAAAAGCTAAAATCCTAAACCTAAACTCAATAAACCTAAAAATAAAATAAATAGAAAAACCTAAACTAAAATAAAATGTCAAAAATAAAATAAAATAAAAACATAAACTAAATCTTAAACCTAAAAATATAATAAAATAAAAAATAAAAACTAAACTAAAATAAAATAAACAAAAACCTAAACTAAACTAAAAAAATTAAAAACTTATATAAAATAGAAACTTAACCTAAAATATAAAAATACCTAAAATAAAATAAAATAAAAAGTAAATAAAAACTTAAACCTACGAAATACACCTACAAATAAATAATAAATAAAACCTCAATCCTAAACTAAAAAAAACCTAAACTAAAAAAAAACAATAATATAAACCTAATCCTAAACTAAGATGAACAAAACTAAAATAAATAAAACCTAAGCCTAAACCTAAAATAAACTAAACCTAAACCTAAACCTAAACCTAAACCAAATAAAATAAAATGAACTATCAAAAAACCTAAACCTAAACAAAAAATTCATACCTAAAAAAAAACTAAAATAAAAACCTAAAACCTAAACCTTAAAAAATAAAATAAAACCTAAACCTAAACCTAAAATAAAAAAACCTAAATAAAACTTAAACCAAAAAATAAACTAAAATAAATAAACTAAACTAAATTAAATATAAACCTAAATAAAAATAAAAAATAAAATAAACTAAAATAAATAATAAAGAAACTAAATAATCATAAACCTATGAGTTTACTTAATTTAAAAAATGTAAAACAATTTAAAAAAAACAAATTAAAAAACCTTAAACCCTAAACCCTAAACCCTAAAATCCATAACCCTAAACCCTAAAACCTAAACCCCAAACCTAAAACCATAAACCCTAAAATGTACAATACTAAACCCTAAAACTTAAATCCCAAACCCTAAACCCTAAACGCTAAACCCTAAAACCTAAACCCTAAACCCTAAAAATCTAAAAACCTAAACCTAAACAAAATAAAACCAAAAAATAAAATAAATAAGAAAACATAAACCTAAATAAAAAAAACCTAAAATAAATTGAAAGCTAAACTAAAACCTAAACCTAAACCTAAAACAAAACCTAAAAATAAAATAACATAAAAAAAACTAAAATAAGTAAAAATTGGAAATAAATTTGAAAATAAAATTAACCTAAAAATAAAAAAACTAAATAAAATAAAAATAAACCTAAAATAAAAAAATAAATCTAAAATAAAATAAAATAAAAACCTAAACCTAAAAATAAATAAAAAAGAAAACCCAAAACCCATACTAAAAATTGTAACTAAACCAAAAATAAAAATAAAATAAATGTAAACCTAAACTAAAATAACTAAACTAAAAAAAAATAAAACCTAAACCTAAACCTAAAATAAACTAAACCTAAACCCTAAACTAAATAAACTAAAAATAAACCTAAACCTAAACTAAAAAATAAAACTTAAAAATAAACCTAAAACCTAAAACTAAAAAAATAAAATAAAAACATAAACCTAAACCTCAAGAAAAAAAAGAACTAAACACAAAAATAAGCATAAACCTATGCTTGAATCTGAAAAATAAATTAAAATAAAAAACCTAAACTAAAATAAATAAAATAAATAAAAACTAATAAAAAAAATAAACCAAAATATAAATAAAAAATAAAATATAAAATAAAATAAATTAAACCTAAAAAAAACAACCCTAAACCCAAATCCTAAACCCTAAACCTAAACCCTAAAGCCTAAAGCCTAAATGCTAAACTAACTAAACCCTAAACTAACCTAATCCCTAAACCCTAAATTAACCCTAAACCCGAAACCCTAAACCCCCTTATAACCTTAAACCCTAAACCCTAAACTAACCTAAACCCTAAATCCTAAACCAAAAACCATAAAACCTAAACACTAAACCCTAAACCCTAAACCCTAAACCCTAACCCTAAACACTAAACCCTAAAACCCTAAACCATAAACCATAAATCCTATAAACCTAAAAGCCTAAACCTAAACTAAATAAAACCTAAAAATAAAATAAACAAAAAAACATAAACCTAATTAAAATAAAAAAATTAAATCAAATAAAAACCTAAATTAAAATCTAAACTAAACTTAAAAAAATAAAATAAAATAAAATAAATTAAAATAAAGGTAAACTAAGATAAAATAAAGAAAAACCTAAACTAAACTAAAAAACAAAATAAACCTAAATATAATAAACCTTAATAAAATAAAAACTAAACATAAAATAAAAATAAAATAAACCTAAAATAAAATATAGTAAAAACTTAAACCTAAAAATAAACCTAAAAATAAAACCTAAAAAATAAATCTTAAACCTTAAACTAAAAGAAAAAAATGTAAACCTAAAATTTAAACAAAATCAAATAAACATAAACCTAAATTAAAATAAACTAAACTAAAATATATAAAACCAAAACCTAAACCTAAAATAAACTAAACCTAAACCTAAACCTAAATAAAATAAAATAAAATAACCTAAAAAAAACCTAAACATAAAATAAAAAAGAAAACCTAAAAGTAAACCTAAAATAAAAAACTAAAACCTAAATCTAAAAAATATTATAAAACCTAAACCGACCTCAAAATAAAAAAATAAAACCTAAACCTAAAAAAATAAAAAAATAAAAAAACTTAACCAAAAAAATAAAATAAATAAACTAAAAATAAAAAATAAACCTAAATAAAATAAATAAATAAAAATAAAACAAATGAACCTAAACTTACACTTTACTTAATTTAAACCCTAAACCAAACCCTAAACAAACCCTAACCCTACAAACCCTAAACACTAAACCCTAAAAAACCCTAAATCGTAAACCCTAAACCCTAATCCTAAACCCTAAAATCCTAAACCCTAAACCCAAACCCTAAACCCTAAACCCTAAACCTAAACCTAAAGTAACTAAATAAATTAAAAAATAAACATAAACCCTAAAACCTAATAAACCTAAACCTAAACCTAAACTTTAAGAATAGGTAACCTGACTGGAATAGACTGGTCAACCGTGCCCGCCTAGATCAAGGGAGGCAAAGGTGGAGGTGGCTATTATCGTAGTGGCAGTGGGGGATCTGGAGGTGCTGGTGGATATTAAGGTGGTGGTCAGAGCAGTGGTGGCTATGGTGGCGGGGCTAGTAATGTAGGTTACAGTTGTGGTAGTGGGGGTGGTATAGATCGGAGATATGATGGCGAATCCAGCTACTCAAGAGGTCAGGGTGGTTCTGATAGGAACTAGAGAAATTGAAGAATGGTTGATCTGATCTGCTACTTAAGGAACTCTATCTTTACGATAGAGATGGTTCTAGTTATCTAGGGCTTTTGATTTACTATATGCATGCTAATTTTTGATCTATTTTATCACTTATGTCTTAGAAAACTTGGTGTGTTACTTGGTTGATGAAATCGAAAGAAGAAATGTTGAATTTTTATTTGATCTCTATTATAAAAAAAACTAAAATCCTTAAAACATGAATCCTAGGCCTAAATCCTAAAACCTAAACCCAAAACCCTAAACTCAAATCCCTAAACCGTAAACCCTAAACCCTAAAATCCCTAAATCGTAAACCCTAAACCCTAATATCCTAAACCCTAAACCCTAAACTCTAAACCCTAAGCCCTAAACCCCAAACCTTAAACCCTAAACCCTAAACCCTAAACCCCAAACACTAAACCCTAACCATTAAACCCTAAAAGCTAAAAACTTAAACCTAAACTAAATAAAACCTAAAAATAAAATAAATAAAGAAACCCAAACCGAAATAATATAAAAAAATAAAATAAAAACATAAACTAAAATCTAAACTTAAACCTAAAAGAAAATAAAATAAAAAATAAAAATAAAACTAAAATAAAATAAATAAAAATGTAAACTAAACTAAAAAATTAAAAAACCTAAATAAAATAAAAACTAAACCTAAAATAAAAATAAAATAAACCTAAAATAAAATAAAATAAAAAATAAATAAAAACCTAAACCTAAAAAATAAACCCAAAAATAAATCCTAAAAATAAATAAAAAATAACACCTAAAATTGGAACTAAAAAAACATAAACCTAAAATAAAAAATAAACCTAAAATAAATAAACTAAACTAAATGAAAATATAAAATAAACCTAAATAAAAATAAATAAATTAAAATAAACTGAAATAAATAAAAGATAAACTAAATAAACCTAAACTGATCACTTTACTTAATTTTATAAAAAAACCTTAAACCTTAAATCCTAAACCCTAAACCCTAAACCCAATACCCTAAACCTTAAAGCTACAACCCTAAACCTACAACCCTAAACCCTAAACCTACAACCCTAAACCTACAACCCTAAACCTACAATGCTAAACCATAAACCCTAAACCCTAAACCATAATATCCAAAACCTAAACCCTAAACACTAAAACCTACAACCCTAAACCATAAACCCTAAACTAACCCAAAAGCCTAGGAATGAGTAGAACCTTGACTGCAGGAACATCACCATCAATAAGGCTCAGTCTAGATTTGGTGGTGGAGACTAAGGCAGAGGTGGTGGTTATCGCAGTGGTGGTGGGGGATCTTGAGGTGCTAGTGGATATGGAGGTGGTGGTCAGAGTAGTGGTGGTTATGGTGGCAGGAGGAGTTATGGAGGTTACAACCGTGGTGGTGGCATAGGGAGAGATCGGGGATACGATGGCAGATCTTACTACTTGAGAGGCTGGGATGGTTCTGATTGGAACTAGACAAATTGAAGAATGGCTGATCTGATCTGCTGCTTATTGAACTATGTCTTTACAATAGAGAGGGCACTACTTAACTAGGGTTTTTATACTCTATGGGTGATCATTTTTTATCGATGTCATCGCTTCTATCTTACAAAACTTAGGGTGCTACTTGGTTGATGAAATTGAAAAGAAGAAATGTTGAATATGAACTTCTTCTCTATTTTTAAAAAAAACCTTAAACTCTAAACCCTAAACTAAAACTTAAACCTAAACCTAAAACCTAAACCCTAAACCCTAAACCCAAAACCATAAACCCTAAACCCCAAACCCTAAACCCTAAACCCTAAACTAACACTAAACCCTAAACCCCAAAATAAAATAAACCTAAAATAAAATAAATAAAACCTAAACCAAAAATAAAATAGAAAATAAAATAAAATAAAAAACATAAACTAAAACCAAAACCTAAACCTAAAAGAAAATAAAATAAAACTAAAACTAAATAAAATAAAATAAATAAAACCTAAACTAAACTAAAATAAAACCTAAATAAATAAAAAAACTAAACCTAAAATAAAAATAAAATAAACCTAAAATAAAATAAAATAAAAACTAAATAAAAACCTAAACTTAAAAAAATACACTTAAAAATAAAACCTAAAAAAATAAAAAATAAAATCTAAACCCTAAACTAAAAAAAACTAAACTTAAAATAAAAAAATAAAGAAAATAAAATAAACCTAAACTAAACCTAAACTAGAATAAACTAAACTAAAATAAATAAAACTTAAACTAAAATAAATAAAAAAACTAAACTAAAATAAATAAACCTAAAATAAATAAATTGAACTAAATAAAAAAACCTAAATTAAAAAACCCAAATAAATAAAAAAGAAACTAAATAAACCTAAACCTACCGATTTACTTAATTTAAAAAAACCTAAACTCTAAATCCTAAACCTTAAACCCTAAACCCTAAACCCCTAAACCCTAAACCCTAAAACCCTAAATCATAAACCCTAAACCCTAACCCCTAAAACCCTAAAACCCTAAATAATAAACCTTGAACCCTAAACCCCAAAACCTAAATCCTAAACTAACCCTGAACTCTCAACTAACCCTAAACTCTGAACCCTAAAAATGTGGAGAACCTTGATGGAAGGAACATCACTGTCAACTAGGGTCAATCTAAATATAGCGGAGGAGGAGAAGGCAGAGGTGATAGTTATCGCATTGGTGGTGGGGAGTCTAGTGGTACTACTGGATATGGAGGTGGTGGTCAGAGCAATGGTGGTTATGGAGGCGGAAGGAGCGAAATAGGTTACAGTCATGGTGTTGGCAGAGAGAGAGATCAGGGATATGATGGTGGATCCAACTACTCAAGAGGCTGGGGAGGTTCTGATGAGAACTAGAGAAATTGAAGAATGGCTGATCTAATTTACTACTTATGGAACTATGTCTTTATAGTAGAGATGGTTCTAGTTATCTAGGGTTTTTGATTTGCTCTATGCGTGCTCATTTTTTAAATATGTCATCACTCGTGTCTTAAAAAACTTGGTGTGTTTCTTGGTTGATGAAATTGAAAAGTAAAAATGTTGAACATGAATTTATTCTCTGTTAAAAAGAAAATGTTAAACCCTAAACCCTAAACTAAAACATAAACCCTAAACCTAAAACTTAAATCGTAAACCCTAAACCCTAAACCTTAAAAACTTTAAATGTTAAACCCTAAACCCTAAACCCTAAACCCTAATCCCTAAAATCCTAAACCCTAAACCCTAAACCTAAACCCTAAACCCTAAACCCTAAACCATAAACCCTAAAGCCATTAGCCCTAAACCCTAAAACCTACAACCCTAAACCTCAAACCCTAAGCCCTAAACCATAAACAAACCCTAAACCTAAAACCATAAACTCTAAACTAACCCTAAACCCTAACTCTCAAACCTAAACCATGAATAAAGATGTCATTAGGAGTAGATCTAAAGAATGACCTAATCCTAACATAGTTATGGTAGCTAAAGAAAATGTCTTCAAGAGACTTTCACTTGACTATTAGAGACTTAAATACCCTAAACCCTAACCCTAAATCATATTAAAATACCATATATTATAGTATAATGTAGCATCATATATTTGAGCATGTAGTGATGTGTTTTGGATGTTATAAGATGTTTTGAAATGTTTTAGTATATTATGGTATTGTGCCTTATAGTCTATATTAATATAAATCATAAAAATATTGATTTAATAAATTAGATGATGAAATTTATTAAATATAAAGTGGGAATTAGGTTGTAGTACCAAAGGTGTGCTACGCCACTTGTAGTAAAAAAAATAAGATTTTATGTTCAAAATAAATATTATATGTTGTAGCATAGTATATCATCATATATCGTAATATATTATTTTGCGCATTTTAAATTCTTTTAGTATTATACAATCATGCAGCCAATCCTACACTAGCATTATTTATAAAAATGTTGATTTAGGCTTTCAAATGTTGTAATTTGGCCAAATTCATAATAGCTAAAGCATGGCATCATAATGTACTATTTCAACTTAAAATATGTAAGTGATATAACTAAAATATATAGTTTTTTTTAATTATTTAGACTAATTTTATGATTTTTTATCTTAAGCAATCACTTGTGATGTGATATGCAATATAATATAATATAATATGTTATAATGTATTGTAATATAGGATGCCATAACATAGTGTAGCATCATGCTTTATAGCATACTATTGTGTATTACTACTTATTGTTTAGCATATTTTAGTTTATTATAGTATGATGTAGTAGAGTTCGTACTCGTATAATTCATAAAAATACTGATTTATAGGCTGAGATAATGGGATTTGGCCAAATTTAAGGTAAGATTTAGGGAACATCATTGGGAGTGTGCTATGGTGTGTCATTTAATAAAAAAAATAGAATTTTGCATCCAAAATAAATGTTCATTTTTCAGCCAAATTTTATAAATTTTTTACATAAAGTGATTCATTTTAAGGTGTAATGTAAGATAATATATAATATGAAAGTGTATTAAAATATAATGTACATAATAATATAACTTCATATATATGTGAATGTGGTAGTGTGTTACTAAATGTTATTGTACATTTTAGTATGTTTTACTTTTGTTATAATAAATTGGGTAAAAACTCACAAAAGTGTTAATTTGAAGGTTGTCATGGAAGAATTTTGCCAAATTCATGGCACACACCAAGAAGCAACACCAAAATTATCTATTTTGTACTATTTCTAATTGAAAATTAACAATTTTACATCCAAAATGAACATTATTCATATTTTGAGAAAAAATTGTTATTTGTTCTTTTAAAGTGATTCTAATGAGGTGTAATGTTAGACAATATATTATATTATAGAAAATTATAATATAACATCATATATTATAATATAATATAGTTTTAATTCACACTAAATTATGTTTAACATGATATTGTATATTAGTTTGATATTGCACCATCATAAATCATAAAATGTTGATTATAATTTTAAGATGATGTAATTTGAACGGATACATTGTTAGTCTTTTGGTTGAAGTATTAAAGGTGTGCATAAGAGAAGAAATAAGATTTGATGAGAATTCCATGTCAAGGACATGGAGGGAAATTCGCTAGGGGATCACACATGCATTGGACATGACATGTAAAGGGTCTATGTCGAGGGCATAGAAGAAGAAAATCTGCTGGGGATAAGGTTTGAATTTAATTTGATTATATGATTTGTGGAAAGAAGATCTGTTGGGTATAAAAAATTTATAATCCACCAAAGATTAAGATTAAATCAACTTTAATTTATTTTATTTTAATTGATAATGAGGCATATTTGATAGAGATATAGCTCGAGTCCGCTGGGGATCAGGTATATGAACCTTTCACTACGGACGTAGCCTCGGGCTATCCGCCAGGGATTGGGATTTGAGTTTGATTTCATAGATTTGTTTGGGGATGTATCTGCTGGGAATAAGAGTTTGGTTGGATTTTTTTGATTTAGACTCTACTAGGGGGAGTTGGTTTAATTTGGCTCCATTAGGGAGGTCAGTTTTGAATTTGATTTGTTTGCTTGACTTTTTTATATATGATTTGGGGCTCCACAGGGGAGAAGGGTGTGATTTAACTCCACTAGGAAAAATCATATTGGGTTTAATTTAATCTGAGTTAATTCTTGGACTTTGTTGGTGTGCAATGGACCCACTAAGAAAGGGCTATATTAGCCTTAACCTACCTAAGGTTTACAAATCCAAGGGGATAGTCTACCAGCTATGGGATAAAGCTAGCCAACCTAAGGGGTTTCCTTTCGATGTACAATGGTTGTGCTAGGAAAAAGGCATAGCACACTTAAATCTTCTAAAGCCAGGAACAACTGCTGGGGTGACCTGTTGGATGAACAATAAATCAAACTTGACCTAGGGTGACTACTAAGTAAATGCCGCTAGGGACTTATGTTATCTCAAAAGTAGTCAAGGTTAATTTTATTTTAGTTTCATGTGATTTGATATGGTTTGTTTGGTTTAGTTTGCTTTCGAATTGAAGGCATGTCTACTGGGGATGTGAGCTCAGTCAAATTTGATAGATTTAATTTATGAACCATGTCGGTGTGCAATGGACCCATTGAGTAGGGGCTATATCAGACTTGTCTTATCTCAAATTTACAAATCCAAATGGATATTCTACTGGTTGTGGGGTAGAGCTAGCCAATCTAAGGGTTTTTTTCGATGTGAAATGACTAGGAAGAAGGCTAAAGTAGGGAAAAATTGCATGGGTGACCTGTTGGTAGCACAATAAATCAAACCTGACTTAGGGTGACTACTGAGTTAATGTTACTGGGGACTTATATCAACTCAAGGGTAGTCACACAATTCTTATAGGGAGTTTTGCTGATACTACTCTAAAGATAAGATGCCTGCTTGGGAAAAGGTACCACTAGGGGTGTCCTAATCCACAAGTGAATATATATTTTCTTTATATGTTTGCTTGGACCCTGTTGGTGTGTGAGGGACCACACTAAGAAGGGGCTATATCAGCCTTGAGCTATCTCAGATTTACTATACTAAAGGAGAATCTACACATCCATAGGATGGATTCTCTAATCACAGGGGTAGTTACTAGAAATAGGAACTGTTGAATCTGATAGTAACCTGAGTAGTGTCTAAATGGGGTCGCAAAGGATGTGCTCCAAATATATTGCCCATAGGGGAGGTGCTACTAGGGGCATTATCCTAAGCCCTGGAAAAGAAAGCTTATAGGTGTACGGTGTCCAACTCAGGAAGAAAGTGTAGCAGGCTTACATCTGCCATGAGTGGTGTATTCTAAGGTGCAAAAACCAACCAACCTAAGGTGTATCTATCAGCATGAGTGATGTATCCATGAGCATAGTGAGAACCAACCAACCTACGGTGCCCATTGGTGTCTAATGATCAATGTGGAAAGAAAGCACATAGGCTTACAACTGACTTAGAGAGACTATTAAGCAGGGAGGCCCGAGGAAGGACTAGACTTATTCTTGAAGCAATAAGGAAGGAAGGAGCCACTAGGGGACTTATCCTAAACCTCAAATATACTTGACCCAGTCAGTGCATGAAGGTTAATATAAGAAGAAAACATAGCAGACTCACATCCTCGTAAATGAAGCCAACATGATGTAGCTTACCGGCCACACATTAAGGCCTATCAAACTAACAAAGTGCTCATCAGTGTGTGGTGGCCATGTAAGGAAGAAAAGCTTAGCAGACTTACATCCTCGAAAGCAAGAAGACCATTGGGGGACACACTAGCAAGGTAGCATGTTAGCTAGAGCAAAGCGGAGTGTGAGTGTCATTGACGTTATCTCAACTCAGAGTAGCCTAAGATAAAAGATATGAGTTTGTTTTATATATTTATGTGTAGTTTGTGTTCGTGTTATGTCGATGAAGGATAAGATGCTGCTCGAGTTCCTTACATCTACCCTAAAAACATCATGGAAGATTCCAAAATAAGAATACTTTCAACATGGAAGAGATTGAATTCAAAATGGAATTTTCATTGATAATAATTATTTTCAAACAAGATTTATAATATTTATTTAAGTAGAGCCTATTGATTGGAAGCATTGGGAATTCTCCCTTATGATTAATAAGCTGATAAGTATCCTAGTCTCTTGATCTTAGTTTTCATCTTCAGACTAGATTGGTTGGCTCCACATAATCTTAAGTGTACCTTGGTCATGATCTTACGGGATTCATGCTTGTCTAAATAATGTAACCATATATGAATGAAAAACTGTAGGTACAAGACACCATCCACAAGAGCATAGGAAAGTGCTTTCTACTTCATTTCATGGGTTTGAGACTTCTCTTGTGGTAGTTTTCCTTTATTTAAGTAATCCAATAATGGTTGCCTCCAATTTAACTCCTCATCCTTTCTGGTAATGGCAACCTCCCCTTCAAGAGAGTACTTTTTGATGAGTTCAATATCAATAAGGGATAACACTTATCTATTTTGGACCTTTATTGATATTGACTCATCCTCAGGACATGCCAACTCCTTGCAAGCAGCTTGAGGATACACTACAACATTCTCTCCTCAAGTATTCTTAAAAATGCTAACCTCTGGGATTTGGGTTAATAACTCCATGGTGTACTTATGGTAGTGATCGAGCTTGGGCTTTATAACCTTATAAGACTCAATAATTTGGTTGATAACTAGCTTAGAATCCTCGAATATGTTGATGTTATGGATGCTTAGAGTAACAACTAACTCAAGACTGGTAATAAGATCCTCATATTTGGCTTCATTGTTGGCGCAAAGATTAGACAGATGATATGAGTATCTCAAAACATTACAGTCAAGAATTAAGAGATTTATTCCTACCTCTGCCTTTCCTAGAATAGTAGACTGTGGTTCTTCTCCTCTTTTTTTAGGAAGCGCACCATCAAGTATATCTCCAAGGTGCTAGTATCCCCTAAGTTCATGATTTATTCATTGGGGAGATCATCACTAAGTGGAGAGTCAGCAAGAAGTGGGTGTGCTGCTATAAAATATTCTAGTGCTTGCCCTTTCACTACACAGAGGGGTGTGAAGGTAATGTCAAACTACGAGAGGATCATGGACTATCGTGCCAACTGTCTAGATAGAGTCAGTGTTATCATGAGATACTATAGTGGATTGATCCTAGAGTTTAAGTTCACCTTATGAGGAAGCATGTAGTGCTATAGTTTTTGGGATGCAAATATTAAAGCTAGGCAATGCTTCTCAATGAGTGGATAAATAGCCTCAGCATGGATTAGATGATAGGTGAGGTAGTAGAGTGTGCTTTCCTTCCCTTTGTTGTTGGCTTGGGCCAACAAAGCACCAAGGGTGTCATCTAACTAAGGGTTTGCCCAGGATAGGGGCTGCTAGAACTGGCGGCATCATCAGGTAATGCTTGATGTCTTTGAATGCATGCTCACACTTACCATCCCACTTAAACTTGGCATCCTATCTAACAAATGATGAGAATGGTTGACATCTTCTCGATGGGTTGAATATAATGCAACTTAGATATGCAAACCGCCCATGGAATGATCTTAGTTGAGTTAAGCTATTAGGGGGTGACATTTCTAATATCACCTTAATCTTCTCCAGATCGATTTGGATTCCATGTTGTCAAATAACAAACCCAAGGAATTTCCCTAAAGCTACTCTAAATGATACTTTATGGGGTATATTTTGAGGTTAAAATGTTTTAATTGTTCCAAAACTACTCTCAAGTCAAAGAGATGGTCTTCCTTTTCTCTACTTTTATTCATAAGATCATTGACATAACACTGGACCTGATGATGAATGAGTTCATCAAAGATTTGAGTCATAGCCCATTGGTATGTAGCACCGAGCATTTTAAGGCTGAAAGGCATGACCTTATAATAATAGATTTTGATCGTGGGTTCTAAAGGTAGTATTTCTTTCACCTTCAGGGGCCATCTTTATTTGGTTATATCCAGATGAGCTATCCATTAAAGAAAAAATTGCATGAGATGAGGCAATGTCCACCATCAGTTTTGGGTTTGGTAGTGGAAATTCATCTTTTGGACATGCCTTATTTAGATCTCTAAAATCGAGGCATATGTGAATTTGGTCATTCTTTTTCTTAACTGGGATGACACTAGCTAACCATGTAGCGTATCTTTCTTCAAGGATGAAGCTAGCATTGACTAGTTTCTTGACTTAATAAATGACCTATTATTCTATATCTAATGACATGTGTCTAGGAGATTGCTTAATAGGGTTAGTAGTAGGCTCTATTGCTAATTTATGGAATGCTATGTCATGAGCCAATCCAAGTATCTCTTCATAACTCCAAGCAAAGCAGTCCTTAAACTCAATCAATAGCATAACTAAGTCATTGGTTTTGATTTCATTCAACAAAGAACTGATGTATGTTTGGCATGGATCTTCTTTAGTTCCTAAGTTGATTTCCTTGAACTCATCGATGGTTGACTTGATCTCTTCTTCAAACTCTGGCGATGCATCTTTGACTTCAAAATTAGCTGGATCATCTAAAGTTTCTAAGCACAGCTCCTCATATGAGTTAATGTGATTTGAAAAGAACCTATCAGATTCCAGATGATTGGTGATGACATAGCAATAATTGTCATAATTGACTGGACCCACTATACCAAATCTTAGTCCCGGTCTTGATGGAGAGCTTTTGCATTTGGAAGATATTTGTTCTTCCATATTCTTTTGAAGTAGTCTGACCTATGCTTTGAGCAAGTATGTGGGATTAACCCTTTCTTTGCTAAATTATGAACATAGGACAAGTACCAACCAAAAGGTAATCTTATTAAAGCTTTGTATGAATCATCCTCAAGTTCTACATCAACTTTGACTTAGGATGATGCTAGTGTTTCACACCTATGGATGACTTAGCTTCTTTACCAAACTCTTAGCTTTTGAGAGGAAAGTGGGGTTAGAGCTAAGGTTCCCAATTGATGCCTAACTATTTCACATATAGACTTGGATACACTTATGCTTTGCTTTGGAGCCTTGTCTTCATCACTCTCAAGTGTCACCTCAAGAGAATCTCTGAGAAAATTTTGTGTTAACCATTTGTCATCCTATGAAGTAGATTCAAAGTCTATATGGATAGGAGGTGTAGTCCTAGTAGTTAGGACAAATCTTCTATTAAGTGGCTTATAAAGAGGTTTTTCACCCCTAGGATTGCCTCTGAATTGGCCTCTTCTTCTACCTGGTGGAGGTCAGGTCATCCTATCCATTTATTTGAATGGAGTAACAAACTATGGGTGGAATTTAATGTCATGCTCAACTTCCTCCTCCAAGTCTATTTTCGCTCATTTTATTTTCTTTTTCTTTTCTCTTTTCTTTTCCATTTATTTTTCTATTTCCTTTTCTCTCTCTTTTTTTTCTTTTATTTTTAAACTTTTGCCAAGTTTTCGAGAATAAACTTGTTGATTTTGAGGGACGTAGTATGCCGCATCCTCATATATGCCAACCTCGTGAACTATAAATGGCTTAAGATCTATTTTGACATAATAGTCGATCCCACCTCTCGTAAACTTCATACAATGATGTAGAGAGGATGGAACTATGTTGATCTCATGTATCCATAGTTTCCCAAGCAAAGTGTTGAAAGATGTATCTGAGTCTATAATGTGAAACATGGTTTCGGTCTTCCAATCATTTATATCCAAGGCAACACTATTAGCCTCCTCTTGACCTCACTTTTGATGGATTATCTTCCCATCTTAGACTTAGAGTCTTCTATACACTAAGACTTCCTAGTCATAAGACACTTCTAACAACTAGGTAAACACTTAACCTAAGCCTAAAGGCTTAGAAGGGTTAACCATAGGATTAGGTTATGCCTTGATTAGGATAATCCACACCTTACAACCCAATCCAATCCATATTCACCTTCAAACCAAACCTCAAGTTCAATTTCATCAAATTCAAATCCAAATCCAAGCCCCAATTCCAAAACCAAATGATTGAAGCCATCAAATCCAAACTTGAAACCCTTCTAAGCCATATGACCTATCCATGGACTTAGCCAAATATTAATTCAAATCAATCCAAAATCAATTTATATCTTCAATCATCTTCTAAATATAAATCAAATATACATTCAAATGATCAAAATTAAATCAACTAAATCAAATTAAATCAAGAACCCACAAGCCATATGACTATCCCATGGACTTAGCAAAATATTAATCCAAATCAATTCAAACTCAATTAATTTTCTCACAAATCAATCATATTTTCAATCATCTCTACAAATTTAAATAAAATATACATTTAATTCATCAAAACTAAATCAAACCAAACCAAAATCAAAACTTAAGCCACTTGACCTAACTCCATGGACTTAGCCAAATTACTTCATTCCAAAACCCAAATTCAATTGATTTTCTCATGAATCAATTATATTCATAAATATAAATTAAATATACAATCATCAAGCCAAACCAAAATCTACCCAAGTTAAACCCAACTTAATCCTTTTGACTTGAAATGCTCAAATGAACCAAAACCCATTTGAACCCAAGTCAATTGCAATTAAATTTATATATAAATACAAATCCATATATAAACTCAACTAAATCAAACTCAACCCAAAATCAAAATACTAAACCCAATTGGTCCACTTGACCCAAAGTTGCTAATTTGACCTATTTGAGCCAAGTTCTAATCCTACCCAAATTGGATTGAACCAAGCCCATCAAAACCTCCCATCATGATTGTTGATCACCCTAAGTTGATTAATTATCCTAAATTGGGTCAAACCAAGTCAACTTAGTCATTTGACCAAGTCAACCCCTTAACACATATAAACTTAAACTAGCTAAATTGTAACCTAATCCAAATCCCTTGAAACCAATGATTCATACCAAATCAAAATAAATATTTGAATATGACTTGACCTTCAATTGAGTCAAACCAAACCCAATTGTCTTGACCGAAGTTGATCCAAATTAACCTAAAGATCAAATTAGGTCAAATCAAAATATAAACCAAATTGATTGTAACAATGGCTCAAGTTTATTCCAAATTGATTGTTAAACTTGACCAAAGCATGATTGGAATTGAATTGATTTACTTAGCCCAAATTGACCTAAAGGTTCAAGTTGGCAAAACCAAATCCAAATTAATTGAAACAAAAGCCTACAATCAAATTTAATTGGTCAATAAACCAACGAACACCCAACCCAGGCAAATTTGGCCAATTTGGTCAAATTGGTCAACTTAACCCATTTGACCTAATTGAATTCAAATGAGCAAAAATCAAATCTAAACCAAACTAAACCAAACCAATTGAACCAAGATATCCCAAATGATCATATGAACTTGACCCAACATTTGGTTTGATCCAATTTGACCAATTGGTAAACTTGACCCAACCTAACCTAATTTGACTTAAATGAGTCAAATTGAGTCAAAGCTAACCAAATCAATTCCAACTGACTTGAAATTTGGGCTAACCATTTAAATTTTCATTTCAAATCCTCAAATCAATATAATTCTCTACCCTTGGGTCTAGGGCATCACATGAGACAAATCACCCATGTAAGTGGTCATTTTGGGCCACTTGGTACTCCCAATGGTCCACCAAAGCACCTAGGACACCCCAACCTAACCCAAGGGGTGGTTGGGTTAATGACCCATGGGAGGTGAAATCACCACCCACCCATTGGAGCATTTGAAACCCATAGGACACCCATGATTCCTCCTTGAAACCACCTCCTTCAAAAGCAAGACCTACGACTCCTTAGATGGCACATGACCATGAAGAAATAAACTTACCATCTAATCAAGATAGATGAACAAAACCCCTTTCCACTCAAAAACACACAAAAATCATTCCTCAAAGCCTTAGCTACCCAAGATGAGCTGCAAGAACCATTCCCTAAGCTCCTAAGCTCTTTCCTCAATTGAAAAATTCCATTCCCATTCATCCCAAAATAGGCCACTCCCATTTCTGACCTCACTTCCCCATTTCTCAATCAAACTCAAATTAACATTGCATGAACCTTCCCTAGGCATCATCCAGCAAGAACAAATCATCTCCCAAGCTTCCCGAGCATCAAAAGTGAGACTTCATCAAAGTGAGCTCCAAATCATCAATTCATGGCCTTTCAAGCAAACATCAGGAATTAATCCAATTGCTAGTCAGAGCTTCATCTCCACTAAATGAAGCTTCCAATCATTGACGTCTTGAGGTCGGTGAGGTATGCTTCCAAAACCAAACCTTAGAAAAAATGGGTTGGAGCTTTTTGTAGAAAACTTGCATCTCATGTGATCTTGACCGTTGGATCCCCTTCGATCAATGTTGTTTAGGTGTGGGATCTTTTTGGAGTTGATCCAAGCTGGGTAAGCTTGGATCAAGTGAGCAATGGAAAATAGACTCCATTCTCCCTCACTCGTGTGACATAAGATCACGCACTATCCATTCCACTTGATCAGAATGGATGCTCATGATTAGATCCACTAGATTGATCTAATTTAATCTTATTAAGCTGTGGGATGAATTGTAGCCATCGATCTTAGATCGGATGGCGAGATGAAAAACACATATGCCACGCAGTTAGATAAGTTTTAAGTAGCCAATCCATGTGTAAGGCCATGTAGGATTAGGCCTTAATTAGCTTATTTAATCATTTTAATGGCTAAAACTTCTAAAAATAATAAAAATGATAAAAATGCAAATAAATACTCATTTTAAAGGTATTTAGAAATTAATTAAAACTTAACTAATTTTGAATAGTAATTAAAGTTTAGTAAGGTTTAATTGCAAAATTTATTAATTACTTAAGTAATTAATGCAAATTTATGGGATAATTTAATGGGATGACCTCTACCTCCCTTGATTTTCTTGGGATTTATTACTCACTTATTAGAAAAATTGACTAATTAAACCTTTTTAAATTAATTAATGATTAATTAATCTCATGATTAGTAATTTTTTATTAATCATTGTTCAATAAGTGAACTAAGGAATAGGGTTGGAACCCCTTTCCCTAAGTTCATTTCACCCTTTTTTAAAAATAAAATTAATTAAGATTTAACTAATTAATTAAATCACTTAATCAAATTGAAATCATAATCACATCATACCTTAATTAATTAAATCAGGGAGTAGATATTTTGGTGTTTAATATCATAAATGAGTTTAATTAAATTATGGTTAGTCCATATATGTGGGAAAACCATAAGAGTAATTAATTAAGTTCCTTAATCTAATTAAATTTTAATCATAAGCCAATTGCATTAGGCCCTTTTTTTATTTTCGGATCATTGCAAGTTTATTTTCCATGCATATCATGTTTGCTCATAATTATTTAGTTAATTACTTTAAGGTGACATAAGTAAGGGTAATAATTCATCTAATTAATGGTTCAACTTAATTAACCCATAAAATCAACGTAATTACATTTCTTTAAATTAAATCAATTCACTATTGCAGAAATGGGTTTAAAACAACAAGTGATGATTCTCTTCTCCTCTTTAAATCAAATCAAATCCAAAACTTAATTAATAAAGAAGCTTAGCTTTGCTTTAAATAATCTTATTTGATTTGATTGTCCGTAAGAACTAGTTTGGTTGAATGAATCACATTCTTATATTTGATTGCCCTCTTTCCAATCATGTTAAATTTGGTATGTCATTTGAATTCATGCATCCCTCTTTGAAAATCAAGTAAAATAAAATGGATTTCTTTTATGTAAGCTTGCATATATTGATTTAATTTAATATATGCATGGGTATTATCGCTATTAAATCCAAATGTATTTTTCAAAAGCTTATAAATTAATAATAATATGTGTTATGATGATAATTATAAATACATAATAAAAGCATGTGTTTATAGCTTAAGTGTATGAATGTTGAGTTCTCCTTCCTCTATTCATGTGTTGATTTATATAAGATTTAATCGTAATGGTTATATAGTTTGGATATCTTGGGAACACGAGGCTTTAGCTAGCCCCAAGGAGCCATTTGATTACCTCACTTCCATGGTTCAACAAGAGCATGTACCCATTTGATTTCTATCTTATGTATTTCAACATTAGAATTTGGATAGAGCTTTAATTCATATATATAAATGATTCAATCAAAAATATATATAATCTTTGCATGGTTTTTTCCCTCATTTATGTATACATCCATGTGTGTCCAGGAAAAGCAAGTATATAGTCTGGACATCAGAATATGAGGCTTTAGTTAGCCCCAAGGAGGTCATTTGATTACCTCACTTCCAACAATGACATACTTGCTATATCTTTGTACATGTATATGTATATGTGATTAGTGAATGAAAATCACATTTTACATTAAAATTGCAAGCATTCATAATTAACCAAGTGGTTGAATTAATTAGCCATCTAATTTGGAGCTTACTTCTTATGTTCATGTATATGAATTTACATATGTTTGAATACAAATGGGTATATAGTCGGACATCCGAGCATGCTTTTAGCTAGCTCCAAGGAGGTCATTTGATTACCTTTGATTTAACAATGACATATGTATTTAATTTTATTCTTATGTCCTTTTGTATCATAATTTGGATAAAGTTTTAAGTTAATATGTTTAAATTATTCAATCAAATAAAATATAAATTCTTACATACACATACATTCATCATTTAAGTGTGCTAAAATATGTTGCATGTATAGATACACTTAGGATTAAATCATATGCATGTTACATGTGATGGAAAGAATGATTTAATATATGTCATGTGGTAGTAATTCAATTAAATTAATCTTAAGATGCCTTTCATTTTGAATAGGATTATTTAAAGTGAACCTAAACTTAGGATTAATTAAATCATTTAATAAGCCATTCACTAAAGAGAACTAAATTAAATTAATATACTTTAGAAAGTGACTTAAGGTATGTATGAAAGAGGGAAATCCTCTTTTTCTTTCTTTATAACACTTAGTTGCTAAGTGTAATCAAATGAAACAAAAGAAAACATAAATTAAAATTCTCAAATCAATTAAACTACTTTAAGTGAAATCAACCTTTCATGTTAAATTGAAACCTTCCACACTTAGAAAATATAACACTAATGCTTAACAAGACTTACCACATAAGCCTTAATACACACATTAGAATTAAGTCACCACTTCTAGTTCTAAATTAGGACAGTGTATGATGTGATGTATGTTTTATTTTATGATGTATTATTTTAAATTAGATGTTAGGGTGTATGCTTCGTAGACTATATGATTGGCCAATATTAGCTAATCATGTTTTCTTTAGGGATTATGCTTAAGGGATGCTTAAAAAAAATGTGAATGCTCTTTTTTTGCAAGTTGCTTAAATCCTTAAGCATAATCCAAGTTAGGATAGGTGGGCTTAGTTAACATGTGTAGGGTCTAAGTCCAAATTATAAATACAAATACTTGGGATTATATGTATATTTAGCTAATCTCTTTTATGCGTGTAGTTAGATTTACTTTTCCCCAAATAATGTAATTTTTGCAATAGGAATTAGGATTAGTGCTATGGGGATTAGGATGAGCATGGCCGAAGGCTTTGTCTGGGGTACCTGTGATGCCTTTGAAGCAAGCACCATCCAAATCAAAGAAGGAACCAAATCAAAATGGAGATATGAAGAAGAAGACCCATAGCATTTAATACAATTATAATTATTCTTTCATATTCCGGGTTGTATAAGGGTAGAGCTTCGCTAACCATCTTTTCTCCCTTAGGTTATGCGGTGGTAACCGCATCGACCTTTTATTCTTTTATGATATTTTATATAATTGTTTGATGTTATTTTATTACATTGTGCATTAGGGGCGGCATGCTTTTCATAGTGTCTTAAATGATTGATGCTTTAATGTGTGGCTTGGATAGATTAAGCTCTTAGGATAAAATAACTTTTCTACCCAACTAATCACTCATAACTAAATTTTAAACTAACCTCATAAAGCCTAAGACATAAATAATTAATTAAAGATTTAGCAACCCCTTAGCTATATGGTTGTATGTTTCACATCATGCATGCATAATCTTTTTCTCTTGAACATGAAGGATCTCTATCCTTGCATGATAAAAGAATGCTTGACCTTAGAGGGCATCCCTTGTGGTGAAGAACACCTTCTTCTAGTTGATTTGACCCATAACCTATTTCATCATGATTTAGGCATAAGAAATCCTAAAGCCTGTCAAAATGATGTGTCTAAAATGAAATAAAATTTGAAAAGATTTTGCATCTATAGATTAAGTCATATGCTCATACCACTCATGCTCTAGTCTCTTAGGGGTGTGTTTAGGACTTTCTAATTAAATAACTACCTAGCTATCTTGCAATTCACAAGATCGGACTACATTATTTTAAAATCATATGAGAGTTAGTTGGCACTCGGGATTATAAGTCAAAGTCGGACAATTTATTTACTCTTGTTGAGGTAAACCCTTATGTCCATTAAACTTAGATTTAGGTCTTTTTAGCTCATACTAAAGCTCCTATATTTAGGATCCAAGGTAGCTATTTTTTTTGGGCTATGAGCATAAATCCTCACCTCTTAGGCATTCCCACAACCTTGTGTTGCTGCATTATAAGCATTAGTAATCTAATTAAATTTCAACTCAAAACTTATAAACCTCCTCAACTTTAAAATTATAAAGCAACCATAGGATAGATTGGAAAGCTCACTAGGCTTCTAGTATCATGAGAATTTCCTACTTATTTCATTTGGATTCCAAAAATAAGTCTTCTCCTTGAACTTTCCCAATTGATTTTCCAAATACAACCAATCCTTTGATAGTCTAACCTTGAAATCTTTGGAGATGATAATTGTCTACTTTAATCGAGTATTCTTAGAAATTTCATTTCTAAGATGTAATTAATTATGAGGCTTGCCTCCATAGGGCAGAACCTTCTTTATTCATCCATGTAAAGTAGGGAAAAATTTTATTCATTGACCCATCATGCCTTAGGAGTCTTTTATTACGTGTCCATTGTAGGGTGATGTCTTTATCTTTCGAGATAGTACATCATACCTCAATGTTGTACCCAATCACCTCAAAAGTAACCCCCTATGACCTGCATGTTGTCCCCCCCCCCCATAAATCCAAAAAAAACCACAAGGCCTCTCACCTTGTTCATTGAATCCTCTCAACATCATCCTTTTTTTGGAGTTTGGAGATGTTGATACTCAAGTAGCAAGGGTTCATAGACTCATAATGTTGATTGATACACTGGACAACCAGAACTGATAGCTATCCGCCAACATCCACTATAATGTAAAGAGTTGTGCTGTCCCTAAGAGTAAGTCTTCATCAATGTAACTCCTAAGATGTCCTTCGAGTGACATGCCTCCCCTTTAGTAGCTAAAGCTAAGCATATCTCTAGATCAAGGCCTTGAGAGATTCTCTCTCTCTAGATAAGATAAGGGCATATATGCTTAACTTAGAAACTTTCTAAGGTGAGCTAGACAATATAATTAACTTTGATCCTCCACAAGCATATCTATGGGTGGAGCATCTTATGGAGGGGCTATCTGCTCATTGAAACCAATAACTTGCTTACCTTTATCCTGAGGTGCTACCCTAGGAGGTAGAACTTTGCCACTGCTAGGTTGACTTCAGTGACTTCTTGGAATGATGAGCTTGTGGAAAGTTCTACCTTCTCATCGGGCATACCTACAACTTCTCCTATTGGATCCTTAGAGTTAGTTGTCTCCAAGTCAATCTCAAGAGGTGAACTAATTGATTCAGAAGGATAGTCTAATTAATCAAAAAAGGAAAGGATCAAAACTACTAGAGCTATTATTTTATTTAGACTGAGAGCTTTCAATAGAATAAAATCAAGAGCATCGAGTAAATAATATAAGTAGAATCAACTTTCTTCATTAATTTCCTTTTGGGTGGAAATACATGATAGAAATCAAATAAGTAAGTAGAGTAAGGGATTTAGTGCCCTTATCCATAGATACAACTATTCTGCCATTAGAAAAGGAGCTAACAGAAGAGGTTGTAGCTACAACGGTGGAGAGAGTACTGGACTCGGATGGTGGTTACGTTATTGGACTATCCTGGGAAAGTATGGTCTGGCTATCCATCACCTTCCCTCGAGTTATCCTTGTAACTAGCAAACCTTCCTTGGTGTTGGAGGTTTGAGCTACTTCAAGCACCTGCAAGGAAAGCTTCTTGATCTTAGAAATAATCTTCTTAGAGGTTTGATGGGAGATATACTAACCTTCTTTGGTCTTAAGAGGATGCAAGTATCCCCAAGGATTACTCACATAATTGGATGGTTGTTCTAATAAGTATTTCTTAGGGATAACTATGGCTCAAATCATTTGCTCAATCTAGTCAAAAAGTGATACAATCCTAAGACATGGCCTAACATGTGGTGGAAATAGCTCAGATCATCTTCTTGCCCACCTTAGGCTCTAGTAATCAAAGTAGTTTCTTTAAGAGATTCTTAAAGATTTTCTAACTACCTCCCTCTTGAATGAATATGGCTTATTCAATCGACTAAGAGTAGGGAAAGTAGCTACTGGTGATGGATATGAATACCGCCGGGTAGGCTATTTGAACTGTCGTTGTGGTGGGATGCTACATATGATGGCAGGTGGTGGAGGAGGTGGCAAAGGAGGTAAGCTCAGTAGTCTCTCATACTAAACTCTAGTGTTGCTTCCCTCTCGCCCACACAATTGTCCCCGGCTTCTTCTCAAACACCTTCTCAACTTGGGCCTAGATGATTTGGGAAAGGGCAACTATTTGGCTCTTTAGGCTAGCCTTTTATTGTTAATTTCTCAAATGTTTTGATGGTAAAGCCTAGCATGAAGTACGGCCATGGATATTCTTGAGAAGAATCTCAATGGCATGCTATTCAGACATCTGTGGTTCACATTTTATGGTCAGGTTGCGCTACCTGAGAATGTAATCAACAAGGAACTCATTGAGTTTCTGTTTCTCTACAATGAGGTCACCTACAGTCACCCTCTACTGAGCTCTAGCAAACCTCTTGATGAAGAGGTGCTCCAACTCAGTGAAAGTCTTCACCAAACTGGCTTACCAATTAAATACAACACAACAGAGACTACAAAAAAGGAAAAAGGAGTGCATTCTCTTTGTTGCAAAAGTTGGGTGTGTAATGTGTTATGGGCTCCTGTCTCAAAGATCTTGAAGGATGGTGGCACAAAACCCTAAAAAAAACTAAATAAAACCTAAACCTAAATAATAAACCTAAAAGTAAAACCTAAAAATAAATAAAAAATAGAACATAAACCATAAACTAAAAAAAACTTAAACCTATAATAAACAAAAATAAAATAAACATAAACATAATCTAAAATAAACTAAACTAAAAAAAATAAAACCTAAACCTAAACCTAAAATAAACTAAACCAAAACCATAAATTATATAAAATAAACTAAAAATAACCTAAACCTAAACTAAAAAAAACTAAAAATTAACCTAAAATAAAAACCTAAAACCTAAACCAAAAAATAAAATTAAATAAAAACCTAAACATGTACCTAAAAAAAAAAAATAAAATAAAAATAAAACTAAAATAAAAACTAAACATAAACCTAAAACTAAACCTAAAAAATAAATTAAAATAAAAAACTTAAACTGAAATAAATAAACATAAAATAAATAAACTAAACTAAATAAAAATAAAATAAAAAAAATAAATAAAAAACTAAAATAAATAAACCTAACCTACCGGTTTACTTAATTAAAAAAAACCCTAAACCCTACTAAACCTTAAACCCAATACTATACCTAAACCCTAAAAAACACTAAACCTAAACACTAAACCCTAAACTCTAAACCTAAACCCAAAACCCTAAACCCTAAACCCTTATCCTAACACTAAACCCAAAACCTTAAAACCTAAACTAACCCTAAACCCTAAACCTTGAACACTAAAAATAATAAATCGTAAAACCTAAACCCTAAACCTTAAACCATAAACCCTAAACCCTAAAACTCTAAACCCTAAACGAATCATAAACCTAAACCCTAAAACCTAAAACCTAAAACCCTAAACCCTAAAACCTAAACCCTAAAAACCTAAACCAAAACCCTAAACCTAAACCCTAAACCCTAACCTAAAAAAACCTAAAACCTAAACCTAAACTAAATAAACCTAAAATTAAATAAATAAAAACCTAAACCTAAATAAATTAAAATGATAAACTAAAACCCAAACCTAAAATGAAAATAAAATAAAATAAGCTAATAAAAATAAAATAAAATGAAATAAATAAAAACCTAAACTAAATTAAAAAAATAAAATAAACCTAAGAATAAAAAACCTAAATAAAATAAAAACTAAACGTAAAATAAATGTAAAATAAACCTAAAATAAAATAAAATTGAATAAAAACCTAAAACTAGAAAATAAACATAAAATTTAAACCTAAAAATAAATAAAAAATAAAACCCATACCTAACCTAAAAATAAAAACTAAACCTAAAATAAAAATAAAATAAATAAAATAAACCTAAGCCCAAACTAAAATAAACTAAACTAAAATAAATCAAACCTAAACATAAACCTAAAATAAGCTAAACATAAAATCTAAACTAAATAAAATAAAAAAACTAAAAACAAACCTAAACCTAAACTAAAACATAAAACCTAAAAATAAATCTATAATAAAAACCTAAAACCAAAACCCTAAACCCTAATCCCTAAAAAAACTAAAAACCTAAACCTAAACTAAATAAAAGCTAAAATTAAACTAAATAAAAAACCAAACAAAAATAAAATTAAAAAGTAAAATAAAATATAAACATAAATTAAAACCAAAACCTAAACTTAAACCTTGAAAGAAAATAAAATAAATAAAAACCTAAACTAAACTAAAAAAATAAAAAACCTAAAAAAGATAAAAGCTAAACCTAAAATAAAAATAAAGTAAACTTAAAATAAATAAAATAGAAAACTAAATAAAAACCTAAAGCAAAAAAATATTCCTAAAAATAAAACCTAAAAATAAATAAAAATTAAAACCTAAACCCCAAACTAAAAAAAAACTAATATAAAATAAAAAATAAAAAAACTTAAACCTAAACAATGATAAACTAAAGAAAAATATATAAAACCTAAACCTAAACCAAAACTAAAAAAAATAAAATAAACCTAAACTAAAAAAACCTAATAAAAAATAAACCTAAAACAAAAACTTGAAACCTCAACCTAAAAAATAATATAAAAATCTAAACCTAAAATAAAATATAAAATTGAAACTTAAAAAAATAAAATAAAAATAAAACTAAACTAAAATATGAATCTAAACCTAAATCTATACCTAAATAAAATAAAGTAAAATAAATAAACATAAATAAATAAACTAAACTAAATAAAAAAATAAACCTAAATAAAATTAAAAAATAGAATAAATTGAAATAAATAAAAAATTAAGTAAATAAACTAAATAAATCTAAACCTACAGCTATACTTAATTTTAAAAAAAATCAAAAAAAAAAATTTAAAACAAATAAAAAAAACCTAAACCATAAACCTGCAAACCTAAACCCTAAACCCTAAACCATAGAACACTAAACCCTAAACCCTCAACCCTAACCCCTAAAATATATAACCCTAAACCCTAAACCCCTAACCATAAACCCTAAACCCTAAACCCTAAACCCTAAGAACCTAAAAAACTTAAAAACCTAAACCTAAACTAAATAAAACCTAAAAATAAAAAAATAAAAAAAGCTAAAACCTAAATAAAATAAAAACCTAAACTCAAACCTAAACCTAATCCTAAACATAAACCTAAAACTAATCATAAAATAAAATAAAATAAAAAATAAAAATGAAATTAAAATAAAATAAAATATAAAAACTAAAATAAATAAAAACCTAAACAAAACTAAAAAAATATAAACCTAAAAATAAAAAACTTAAATAAACTAAAAAATAAACTTAAAATAAAAATTAAACCTAAAAAAACAAAATAAAAAAATAAAATTAAAAATAAATCTAAAAATAAATAAAAATAAAATGTAAACCCTAAACTAAAAAAAACCTAAACCTAAAATAAAATAAAATAAACTTAAACTTAAACAAAATAAATTAAACTAAAATAAAAAACCTAAACATAAACCTAAAATAAACTAAACCTAAACCCCAAAGTAAATAAAATAAAAAAAATTAGAAATAAACCTTAACTTAAAAGGAAACCTAAACTAAAAACCAAAAACCTAAAGTAATTAAATTATTTTAAAAGTCAACATAAACCCTAAAACCTAATAAAGCAAAACCTAAACCTAAACCCAAAGAATGGGCAGAACTTTGACGGTAGGAACATCACACAACCGTGGTCACCAGATCCGGTGAAGGCAAAGGCAGAGGCGATTATCATAGTGGGGTGGGAGATCTGAGGTGATGGATATGGAGGTGGTGGTCTGAGTGGTTATGGAGGAGGAGGAGTGATGGAGGTTACCATGGTTGTTTGGAGGGACATCAGGGATATGATGGTGGATCTACACTGAGAGTGGTGTGGTTCTGTTGGGAATTAGAGAAACTAAAGAACGGTTGATCCGATCTACTACATATGGAGCTGTGTCTTTATAGTAAAGATAGTTTTAGTTATCTAGGGTTTTTGATTTGCTCTATGCGTTCTCATTTTTATCTATGTCATTGCTTGTGTCTTAGAAAACATGGTGTGTTACTTGATTGATAAAATTAAAAAGAAGAAATGTTGGATCTGAATTTGTTCTTTGTTAAAAAAAAAAAAAAGCTAAACCCTTAACTAAAACCTAAACACTATACCTAAAACCTAAACCCTAAACCCTAAACCCTAAAAAACCCTAAACCCTAAACCCTAATCTTAAACCCTAAACCATAAAACCCTAAACCCAAAACCTTAAATCCTACACACTAAATCTTAAACCTTAAACCTTAATCCCTAAACCCTAACCATAATCCCTAAACCCTAAACCTAAACCTAAACCTAAAGTAACTAAACTTATTTAAAAATAAACTTAAACCCTAAAACCTAATAAACTTAAACCCTAAGAATAGGTAGAACCTTGTCAGGCTCGATTCTAGATCTGGTAGTGGAGGCGAAGGCAGAGACGGCGGTCATCGTAGTGGTGGTGGGCGATCTGAGGTGCTGGTGGATATGAAGGTGGTGGTTGGAGTAGCGGTGGTTATGGAAGTCGCATGAGTGATGTAGGTTACAGCTGTGGTGGTGGCAGAGGGAGAAATCATGGACATGGTGGTGGATCCCGCAACTCAAAAGGTCGAGGTTATTTTGATGGGAATTAGAGAAATTGAAGAATGATCGATCACATATTCTGCTTATGGAACTGTGTCTTTATAGTAGAGATGGTTCTAGTTATCTAGGGTTTTTGATTTGCTCTATCGCTCATTTTTTTTATATGTGTCAACTTGTGTCTTAGAAACTTGGTGTTACTTGGTTGATAAAGTTGAAAAGAAGAAATGTTGAATCTAAATTTATTTTTTTAAAAAAATCTAAACCAACTAAAACTTGAACCCTAGCAAACCTAAATAAACCCTAAATAGTAAACCCTAAAACTAAAAGCCTAAACCCTAAACCCTAAACCCCAAACCTAAACCCACAAACCCCTAAACCCTAAACCCTAAACCCTAAACCTAAACCCCCAAACCCTAAACCTAAAACCCTCAAACCTAAAACCTAAAAGCTAAAACCTAAACCTAAATTAAATAAAACCTAAAACCCAAAAAAAAAATAAAATAATAATATAATAAAGAAAAACCTAAGTAAAAACCTAAATATTAAAATAAACTAAAATAATAAATTAATAAAATAAACCAAAAAACTAAAAATAAAACCTAAAATAAATATAATAAAACCTAAACCTAAACTAAAAAAAATAAAACCTAAACTAAAAAAAATATAAAATAAAACTAAACTAAAAATCATAAACTTAAATCTAAACCTAAACTAAACTAAAATTAAAAACTAATTAATAATAAACCTAAAATAAATAAACTAATTAAAAATAAAATAAAATAAAAATAAATAAAATAAACTAAAATAAATAAAAATAAACTAATTAACCTAAACCACTTTTTTTTTTTAAAAAAAAACAAACCATAAACTTAAATCCTAAACCCTAAACCTAAACCCCACTAACCTAAACCCACCCAACCTACAACTAAACTCTAAATCTAAACCCTAAACCCAACCCTAAACCACCCTAAAATCCCTATAACCTAACCAAACTCTAAACTAAACCCTAACTAACTCTAAACCCCAAACCCTAAACCTAAACTAAAGTAACTAAATTAATTAAAAATAAACCTAAACAATAAAACCTAATAAATCTAAACCTTTGAATGGGGAACTTGCATCACCATCCCAGGCTCAGTCAGATGGTGGTGCGAAGGCGCAAGTGGCGGTTATCATAGTGGTGGTGGCGGATCTAGAGGTGGTAGTGGATATGGAGGTGGTGGTGGATATGGATGTGGTGGTCGGAGCTATGGTGGTTATGGAGACGTGAGGAGGGAGGAGGTTACAGCCATCGTGGTGGTGGAGGGAGAGATTTGGGATATGATGGTGGATCACGAGAAGGGTGGTTAAGGGAAACTAGAGAGCGAAGAACATCAATCAATCAGCTTATGGAACTATGTATTTATAGAAGAGATAGTTCTACTTATCTATGATTTCTGATTTTCTCAGTGCATGCTCATTTTTGACCTATGTCATCGCTTGTGTCTTAGAAAACTTGGCGCATTACTTAGTTGATGAAATCAAAAAGAAGAAATGTTGAATCGTAATTTGCTCTTTGTTAAAAAAAGCAAAACCTAAATCTAAACCTACATAAACTAAACTCCTCTAAAACCCTAAACCCTCCAAAACTTAAACCACCCCTAAACCACTACCCCACTAAACCTAAACCTAACTAAACCTCCTAAACTAAAGCTAAAATCTAAACTAAACCTCTAAACCCAAACCTAAACTACCTAAACTAAAAAATAAAATAAATAAAATAAAATAATAAAACCTAAACTAAAATAAAACCTAAAATAAAACTAAACCTAAATAAATATAAATAAATAAAAAAACTAAATAAAATAAACCTAAAAAATAACTTAATAAAATAAATAAAAAACTAAATACCTAAATAAAAATAAAACCTAAAACTAAAATAAAATAAAAAATAAAATAAAACCTAAAATAAAAAAAATAAAACTAAACCTAAACCTAAAACCTAAACCATAAATAAAAATAAAATATAAAAAATAAACCTAAACTAAAAAATAAAACCTAAAATAAACTAAAATAAAACCTAAAAACTTAAACCTAAAAATAAAATAAAAAACTAAACTAAAACCTAAAAATAAAAATAAAACTAAACCTTAAAAATTAAATAAAAATAAAACTAAACTAAAAAAAATAAATCTAAACCTAAAACCTAAAACAAAATAAATAAAAATAAAAATAAATTAAAATAAATAAATCAAAAAATAAAACTAAATTAAATAATAATAAAAAATAAACTAAATAAAAATTTAAAATTAAATAAACCAAAATAAATAAAAAATAAACTAAATAAACTTAAACATGAGTTTATTTAATTTAAAAAAAAATATATAAAATATAAAAAAACCCTAAACCCAAACTGAACCCAAAGCCTACCAATCCTAAACCCTAAACCCCAAAACCTAAAATCCTAAACCCAAAACCCTAAACCCCAAACCCAAACCTAGGCCCTAAACCCTACTTAAACCTAAACCTACACCCTAAACCACTACCCCAAACCTACCCTAATAACCACCTGACCTAAAACCTAAACTAAAATAAATAAATAAAAAATGTAAACCTAAATAAAATAAATAAAATAAAACTAAACCTAAACCTAAACTAAATAAATAAAATAAAATAAAATAATAATAAAATAAATAAATACTAAACTAAACTAAAAAATAAAGCCTAAATAAGAACCTTAAATAAAATAAATGTAAAATAAAATAAAATAAACTTAAATAAAATAAAATAAACTAAACCTAAACCTAAAATATGCCTAAAATAAATAAATACCCTGCCTACCTAAATCCTGACCCTAAATCCAACCCAAAAATACCCTATGACCTACCCAAATCATTAAACTAACCACCCACAAAACCCTAAACCTAAACCCTAAACCTACCCTAAACCCTAACCACAAACCACAGCCTAACCCTAAACTCTAAAAAACCTAAAATAAACCTAAAATAAAACTAAATAAAAAATAAATAAATAACTAAAAAATAAATAAAAAATAAAATATAAAACTAAAACTTGGATCTAAACCAAATAAAATAAAATAAAAAATAATAATAAACTAAAATAAAATAAATAAAACCTAAACTAAACTAAAAATAAAATAAACCTAAGAAAAAAAAAAATAAAAAATAAAAACTAAATAAAAAAACTAAAAAAAAATATAAAATAAAACCAAAATTAAATAAAAAAAATAAAATACCAAAATAAAAAAAAAATAAAACCTAAAATAAAATAAAATAAACCTAAACCTAAATTAAAATAAATTAAACTAAATAAATAAGACCTAAACCTAAACCAAATATAAACAACTTAAACCTAAACTAAACTAAAAGTAAAATAAAATAAACTAAAAGTAAACTAAACCTATACTAAAAAATAAAACCTAAAATAAACCTAAAAAATAAAAAATGTAAAACCTAAACCTAAAATAAAATAAAACCTAAACCTAAACCTAAAATAAAAAAATAAAACTAAACTAAAAACAAAATAAAATAAAACTCAACTTAAAATAAACCAACCTAAAATAAACTAAAATAAAACTTAAACTAAAAAAATAAACCTAAAATAAATAAATAAAACTAATTAAAAATAAAAATAAACCTAAATAAAAATAAAATAAACTAAATAAAAAATAAAAAATAATATAAACTCAATAAACAAAAAAAAATAAACTAGATAAACCTATACTTACTTAACTTTAAAAACCCAAAACCTAAACCATAAACCCCAAACCCTAAACCATAAAGGTAAACCCTAAACTAACCCTAAACCTAAGAATGGGTAACTTTGATGGCGGGAACATCACCATCTAGGCTGTCTAGATCTTGTGGAGGGTGAGAGGGTGGCGTTAAGAGTGTGGTGGGGATATAGAGTTGGTGGATATGGAGGTGATGAGTAGTGGTTATGGATGGAGGGCGATGAGGTTATAGCATGGTGGTGGTGGAGGAGAGAGGATATCTGTGATCCATACTCGATAGGCGTGGTTTGATGGGAATGAGAGAAATTGAAGAATGGCCAATCCAATCTGCTACTTATGGAATTGTGTCTTTACAGTAGAGATAATTCTACTTATATAGGATTTTTGATTTGCTCTATGGGTGCTCATTTTTTATCTATGTCATCATTTTTGTCATAGAAAACATGGGGTGCTACTTGGTTTACAAATTGAAAAGAATAAATGTTGAATCTGAATTTGTTCTCTATTAAAGAAACCTTAAATCCTAAACCCTAAACCCTAAACCTGAAACCAAAACCCTATACACTAAACCTAAATCCAAACCTAAACCACAAAAACCTAAACCCAACCACAAACCCTAAACCTAAACCCTAAACCATAAAACCCTAAACCCTTAATCCTAAACTTTAAACCTAAAACCATAAACCCTAAACCCAAACCCTAAAACCACCCCAAACCCTAAAACTAAAACTAAACTAACCCTAAACTAACCTAAAACCCTAAACTAAACCTTGAATAAAGATGTCATTAGAGTAGATCTAAATAATAACCTAATCTTAACAAAGTTATGGTAGCTAAAGAAAATGTCTTCAAGAGACTTTCCCTTGACTATTAGAGATTTGAATACCCTAAACCCTAAACCTAAATCATATTATAATATCATATATTATAGTACAATGTAGAATCATATCTTTAAGCATGTAGTGATGTGTTTTTGGATCTTATAATATGTTTTGAAATGTTTTAGTATATTATGGTATTGTGCCCTATAGTCTAAATTAATATAAATCATAAAAATATTAATTTAATAAATCAGATGATGAAATTTGTTAAATTTGAAGTGGGAATTAGGTTGTAGTACCAAAGGTGTGCTACACCACTTGTAGTCTAAAAGTAAGATTTTATGTTCAAAATAAATATTATATGTTGAACTATAATCATGTATCATAAATATGTAGCATAGTATAGCATCATATATCATAATATATTATTCGCATTTTAAATTCTTTTAGTTTTTAATCATGTCGAACCTACTAACATTATTTATAAAATGTTGATTTAGACTTTAAAATGGTGGAATTTGAACAAATTCATAATTGGTAGAGCATGGCATCATAATATATTATTTCAATTTAAAATATGTAAGTGATACGACTAAAATATATAGTTTTTTATTATTTAGACTAATTTTATGATTTTTTTATCTTAAGCAATCCCTTTTGATGTGATATGCCATATAATATAATATAATATGTTATAGTGTATTATAATATAAGATGCCATAACATAGTGTAGCATCATGCATTATAGCATACTATTGTGTATTACTACTTGTTGTTTAGCATATTTTAGTTTGCTATAGTATGATGTAGTATAGTTTGTAGTATAATTCATAAAATTATTGATTTATAGGCTAAGATGATGGGAGTTGGCCAAATCTAAAGCTTTGGGGGAACATCATTGGGGTGTGCTATGGTGTGTCATTTAATCAAAAGAATGAAATTTTGCATCCAAAATAAATGTTCATTTTCAACCAAATTTGATAAATATTTTCTTAAAGTGATTCATTTTAAGGTGTAATGTAAGATAATATATTATATCAAAGCATATTAAAATATAATGTACATAACAATATAACTTTACATATATATATATATATATATATATATATATATATATATATATATATGAATGTGGTGGTGTTACTAAATGTTATGTACATTTTAGTATGTTTTACTTTTATTATAATACATTGGGTCAAAACTCACAAAAATGCTAATTTGAAGGTTGAGATGAAAGAATTTGGCCAAATTCAGCACACACAAGAAGCAACACCAAAATTATGCTATTTTGCAGCATTTCTAATAGAAAATTAACAATTTTACATCCAAAATGAACATTATACATATTTTGAAAAGTTATTTATTCCTTTTAATTGATTCTAATGAGGTGTAAAGTTAGACAATATATTATATTATAGCAAATTATAATATAATATAGTGTGTTAATTCTCATTATAATATGTTTAGCATGATATTGTATAGTTAGTTTGAGCTTACACCACAAATCATAAAATGTTGATTACAATGTTAAGATGATGTAATTTGAATGAATATATTATTAGGCTTTTGGTTCAAGTATTTAAGGTGTGCATAAGAGAAGAAATAAGATTTGATGAGAATTCCATGTGAAGGACATGGAGGGAGATCCGTTAGGGGATCACACATTCATTGAACATGACATGTGAGGGGTCTATGTCGAGGGAATAGAAGAAGAAAATCTGCTGGGGATAAGGTTTGAATTTGATTTGATTATATGATTTGTGCAAAGAAGATCTGCTGGGGATAAGAATCTATAATCCACTTTAAGATGAATCAACTTTGATTTGTTTATTTTTTAATTATGGAGGCATATCTGCTAGAGATATGGGATGAGTCCGGGGATTGGGTATATGAACCTTCCACTAGAGAAGCATGTTGAGGTTATCCGTTGGGGATTGGGATTTGAGTTTGATTTCATAGATTTATTTGGGGATGTATCCACTAAGTATAAGAGTTTGGTTGGATTTCTTTGATCTAAACTCTATTGGGGGAATTGGTTTAATTTGGCTCCACTAGAGAGGTTGGTTTTGAATTAGTTTTATTTGCTTAATTTATTTATATATGATTTGGGGATCCACTAGGGAGAAGGTGTGATTTAACTCCACTAGGAAAATTATTGGGATTAATTTAATGAGTTGATGTATGGACCTGTCGATGTGCGATGGACCCCAGAGAAGGGCTATATCAGCCTTGACCTACCTCAGGTTTACAAATCCAAAGGGATAGTCTACCGGCTGGGGGGTAGAGCTAGCCAACCTAAGGGGTTTCCTTTCGGTGTGCAACTGCTATGCTAGGAGAAAGGTGTAGCAGACTTACATCTTCCAAAGCGAGGAAAAATTGTTGGGGTGACACTGGATGCACAATCGAACCTAAGTTAGGTGACTCTTGAGTGAATGTCGGGGACTTATGTCAACTCAAAAGTTAGTCAAGATTAATTTTATCTTAATTTTATGTGATTTGATATGGTTTGTTTGGTTTAGTTTGTTTTTGAATTGAGGGCATATTTGCTAGGGATGTGAGCTTGGTCAAATTTGATAGATTTGATTTATGGACCATCATTGTGCAATGGACCCACTAAGCTATATCGACTTGTCATATCTCAATTTAAAATCCAAAGGCATAGTCTTGGTGTGGGGTAGCTAGCCAACCTAAGGGTTGCCTTTGGTGTGCAATGTTGTGATAGGAAGAAGAAGGCGTAGCAGACTTACATCTTCTAAGCAAGGAACAACCATTGGGGTGACCTATTGGTAGCACAACAAATTGAACCGGACTTAGGGGTGACTACTGAGTGAATGTCACTAGAGACTTATATCAACTCAAGAGTAGTCAGATGATTCTATGGGGAGTTTTGCTGACATTGCCCTAAAGACAGGATACCTTCTTGGGAAAAGGTGTCTCTAGGGGTGACCTCCTAATCCACAAGTGAGCATATATATATATATTTTTTATATGTTTGTGTGGACACTGTTGGTGTGCATGAGACCACCTAAGAATGGGTTATGGCCTTGACCTATCTCAGATTTATTAGACCAAGGAAGAATCTGCACATCCATAGGATGATTCTCCAACCATAGGGTGGTTACTAGGAAAGGGGAACTATCCAATCTAATAGTATCTTGGGTAGTGTCTAAATGGGGTCACAAAGGATGTGATCCAAATATAGTGCCTACAAGGGAGGTGCTGCTAGGAACATTATCACGAGCCAGAAAAAAAACTATAGGTGTGCGGTGGCCAACTCAAGGAGAAAACATAGAAGACTTATACATGCCATGAGTGGTGTATCCTAAGGTAGAACCAACCAACTAAGGTGTATCTATCAGCATGAGTGGTGTATCCATCAACATAGTGAGAATTGACCAACTAAGGTGTGGTGTGCAATGATCAATCTGGAAAGAAAGCATGTAGGCTTACAAGCGAAGATCATTGAAATAGTCTATCATCAAGAATAGATATCTCGATCTAGAGCCACCTAAGTGAGGAGCCCGAGGAAGGATGGACCTAAACTTGAAGCAATCAAGGGAAGGAGCCACTAGGGGACTTATCCTAAATGTCAAATATACTCTACCCGGTCGGCATGAAGGCTAATCCAAGAAGAAAGTGTATACTCACATCCTCTTAAATGAAGCCAACATGAGGTAGCTTACTAGCCCATGTAAGGCCTACCAAACTAATAAGGTGCTCATGGATTGTGTGTGGCCAAGTAAGGAAAAGTGTAGTAGACTTACATCCTCCAAAGTAAGACCGTGTGACACACTAATAGAGTAGCATTCGGCGACCTAAGCACTAGTGAGTGCCATGGTATCTCAACTTCAGAGTAGCGAGATAAGATATGTATTTATTTTTTATATGTTTGTGTGTAGTTTATGTTTGTCTTGTGTGAAGGATAGGACACCGGGTTCTTTACACCTACGTAAACCCATCATGGATTAACAAAGAATACTTTCAACATGGAAGAGGTTGAATTTGAAATGTAATTTTCATTGATGATAATTATTTTCAAACATGATTTATAATATTTTTTAAGTAGAGCCCATTGATTGGAAGCATTGTGCACTCTCCCTTATGATTAATAAGTTGATAAGATCCTCCTTGGTAGGTTTTCTCTATGGAAAAAGGGCCTTCCCAAGTGGGTTCAAACTTTCCTCCCATCTTACGATGGGCAACAATTGATCTTCTCAAAACAAAAATAAGCTCTCTGACTTGAAAAGCTCTATGAGACCAACTTGATGTGAGCTTGAATCATTTTAGCTTTGTACAACTTGAGCTTTTGGCATGACGCAAGCATCTCTCTCCAAACCTTTGAGCTCTTCTAGCAACTTGGTGTTCTTTCTATTTTGATCTTGCTACCCAGCTATCCTTAGTGATGGGAGTTGGATTTATAATGGTAGAATAGATTGAACCCATATACTAAGAGAAAGAGACGAGTTGGAGTTCTATATGTGGTGTGGTAGGCCCACAAGGCTTCAACTAACTTCATGCTACTACTATCATATTATTGTTGAGTGTCTTCTTTAGTATTTTGATTAGAGTTTTTTGAAGGCTTACGAAGTTTTCCCTCAGTAGTTGATGGTAGAATATCCTCAATCTATGTTGTGATTACGGGCAAGTTGTTGATCTTGTTGCTCTTGAATGAGTACCATTATTAGATATAATTCATCGAGGTACTCGAACCTATATACGATATGGTTCTAAAAACTAGAGCACATGCTGGTTGTGACCTCTTTATCGAATCACCTTCACCCATTTAGAAAAGTAGTTAATAGCGACTAAGATGAACCGATGACCCTTGGAAGATGGAGAATCAATCGGACCACTATATGGGTACCCCAACACTTTCGAATGGCCATGAGGATAATGTAAGATGTAGAATGTTGGGTGGTTGGTGTACCACCTTTGTATTTGATATTGGTGGCATCGCTAGCATATCCATGCAATCTTTGATCATCGATGACGGTGGTATCTAGTCTCTTGATCTTGGCTTTCATCTTTGGACTAGCTTGGTTGGCTCAACATAATCCTGAGTGTACCTCGATCATGATCTTACAGGCTTCATGCTTGTCTAAATAACTTAACCACATATGATCGAAAGACTGCCAGTACAAGACACCATCCACAAGAGTGCAGGAAAGTGATGTTTGCTTCATCTGATAGGCTTGGGACTTCTCTTTAGGTAGTTTACCTTTATTTAGGTAATCCATGAATGGTTGCCTCCAATATAACTCCTCTTCCTTCTTGGCAAACCTCCCCTTCAAGATAGTACTTTTGATGAGTTCAATATGAATAAGGGATAAGACTTATCTATTTTGGACCTTTATTAATATGGACTCATCCTTTGACATGCAACTCCTTGGCAAGCTTGGCTAAAGCATACACTATGAGTTCTCTCGAGGAATCTTATAAATGGAAACCCTGATTTGGGCCAACAACTCTATGGTGTACTTGTGGTAGTGATGGAGCTTAGGCTTTATAACCTTATAGGACCCAATGATTTGGTTGATAACTAGTTGAGAATCCGAAGGTTGATGTTAGATGATTAGAGTAATGAATAACTCTAGACTAGCAATTAGAGCCTCATATTCAGCTTCGTTGTTGGTTCAAAGATTGGACAGATGATATTAGAATCTCATCACATCATGGTCTAAAGTTTAGAGAACTATTCCTACCCCTGCCTTTCTTGGAATAGTAGATTGTGGTTCTTCTCCTCTTTGAGAAGCGCACCATCAAAGTACATCTAGCGGTGAATGCTAGTATCCCTAAGTTCATGATTTGTATGGAGATCATCACTAAAGAGTCAAGGAAGTGGGTGTCTTCTTTAAGAAATCTGCTAGCTCTTATAATTTCACCGCATGGAGTACAAAGGTAATGTCGCTGAGAGGATCACGGACTATTTTCAACCATCGATAGCATTAGTTGTATCATGAGATACTTTGATCATTGAGATTAAGTTCACCTTATGTGGAAGCATGTAGTGGTGTAGCTTTTGGGATACAAAGATTAAAGCTAGGCAATGCTTCTTAAAGGGTGGATAATTTGCCTCAATAGGGATTAGATGATGGTAGTAGAGTGCATTTCCTTCCCTTCATCATTGGCTTGGGAAAATAAAGCACAAAAGGAGTCTTCTAATGCAGTAGTGTAAAGTTTGAGCAGCTTGAACATAATAGGGGCTGCTAGAACTAGCGGTGTCATCATGTAATGCTTGATGTCTTCGAAGGCATCCTGACATTTGTTATCCTACTTGAACTTGGCATCCTTTTAGAATGGTGATATCTTCTCGATAGGTTTGATATAAAGCTCTTATCCCCTTAGAATGATTTGAGTTGAGTCAAATTTTTAGGGGGAGGCATTTCTAATATCTCCTTGATCTTCTCTAGATCAATTTTGATTCTCGTGTGGGACAACAAACCCGAAATTTCCCAAGCTATTTCAAATGAACACTTCAAGGGTCATTTTGAGGTTAAATTATTTTAACTATTTGAAAACTACTCTCAAGTCAAAGAGATGGTCTTCCTTTCTCTACTTTTGTGCACAAGATCATCAACATAACACTCAATTTTATGATGAATGAGTTCATCAAAGATTCGAGTCATAGCCTGGTATGTAGCACCAACATTTCTAAGGCTGAAAGGCATGATTTTATAGCAATAGATTACGTCGAGGTTCTAAAAGCGGTGTTTCTTTCATCTTCGGGGCCATCTTTATTTGGTTATACCGATGAGCCATCCATGAAGGAGACGCATGAGATGAGGCAATGTCCACCACTAGCTCGATTGGTAGTGAACTTCATCTTTTGGGCATGCCTTATTTAAATCCTTAAAATCGATGCATATGTTGAATTTGGCCATTCTTTTTTTTTTTGGGATGATGTGGCCGGTAGGGTATTTTTTTCAAATGAGTTAATGTGATTTGAAAAGAACCTATCATATTCCAAATGATTGGTGATGACTATGGGTAATCATCATCATCATGGACCCACTGCCGTCTAATCTAGAACTTGATTGAGAGCTTTTGCATTTGTTCTTCCATATTCTTTTGAAGTAGTCGACGTGCTTTGACCAAGTATGTGGGATTAACCCTTTCTTTTCTAAATTATGAACAAGGAAAGCACCAATCAAAAGCTAATTCTATTAATTCTTTTATATGAATCATCCTCAAGTTCTACATCAACTTCTTGACTTGAGGATGATTCCCAGAACATGAGTCTTCACACGTGGATGACTTAGGGCTTCCTTAACTACCAAACCCTCAACTTTTTTGAGAGCAAGTGGGGTTAAAGCTAAGGTTCCAAACTGATGCCAAACTATTTCACATATAGAATTGGATATAGTTTTGCTTTGCTTTGGTGCCCGGTCTTCAACCCTATTTGGTTCAAGTGTCACATCCAACAAAATCTCGAAAGGCTGGTGCTAACCATATAATACTCATCCTATGAACTAGATTCTAGTCTATATGGATAGTAGGTGCACTCCTAGTAGTTGGGATATATTTTCTACTAGGTGGCCAATAATGAGGTTTTCCACCCCTCGGATTGCCTCTGAACTGGCCTCTTCCTCTGTCTAGTGGAGGTCAGGTCGTCCTACCCATATGTTTGAATGGAGTGATGAACTGTGGGTGTAATCGAATGTCATGCTCCACTTCCTCCTTCTAAGTCTTTTCGTTCCATTTTATTTTCTTTTCCTTTTTATTTTTCTCTTTTTCTTTTCTTTTTCTTTTTTTATTTTTAAACTTTGGCCAAGTTCATGAGAATATACTTGTTTATTTTGAGGAAATCTCCTTTGAGTAGATGATCCCACCTCTCACAAACTTCATACACTGATTTAGAGAGGATGGAACTATGTTGTTCTCATGTATCCATGGTGTCCCAAGAAATGCTTTGAAAGATGTATATGAGTCTATTTGTGAAACTTGGCTTGGTCTTCCAATAATCTATCTCCAAGGGCAACAACATAGAACCTAAGGCCTATTAGCCTCACTTTTGGAGTATGATTCAATCCCATCTTAGACTTAGAGTCTTCTAAACACTAAGACTTCCCTAGTCATAAGACACTTCAAACAATTAGGTAAACACTTAACCTAAGCTAAAGACTTAGAAGGGTTAACCATAGGATTAGGTTATGTTTAGATTAGGATAATCCACCCTACAACCTAAATCCAATCCATGTTCACCTTCTCAAACCAAACTTCAAGTTCAATTGAAACATCAAATTTAAATCCAAATCCAAGCCCAAATTCTAAAACCAAATGATTGAAGCCCATGATCAAATCCAAACTTGAAACCCTTCTAAGCCATACAACCTATCCCATGAACTTAGCCAAATCTTAATCCAAATCAATCCAAAATCAATTGATTTTCCTAATCAATTTATATCTTCAATCATCTTTCTAAATATAAATCAAATCTACATTCAAATGATCAAAACTAAATCAAACTTAATCAAATAAAATCAAAACCCTTCAAGACATATGACCTATCTCATGGACTTAGCCAAATCAAGTCAAACTCAATTGATTTTCTCACAAATCAATATATTTTCAATCAACTTCACTTAAATGAAATATGCATTTAAATCATCAAAACTAAATCAAACCAAATCAAAATCCAAACCTAAGCCACATGAACTCCATGGACTTAGCAAAATTCCTTCATTCCAAAACCCAAATTCAATTGATTTTCTCATGAATCAATCTTACCTTCAATCATATTCACAAATATAAATGAAATATACAATCATCAAGCCAAAATCAACTCAAGTAAAACCCAACTTAACCCTTTTGATTTGAAATGTTCAAATGAACCAAAACCATTTAAACCCAAGCCAATTGCTATTGAATTTTTATATCAATCCCAAATCCATATATAAACTCAACTAAATCAAACTCATCCCAAAATCAAGCCAATTAAAGCCAATTGGTCCACCCAGTGGCCAATTTGATATTTGAGCAAGTTCTAATCCTACCGAAATTGGATAGAACGAAGTCCATCAAAACCTCCCATCATGATTGTTAATCACCCTAGTTTGATCAATTATCACAAATTGGGTCAAACCAAGTCAACTTGTTCATTTGACCAAGTTAACCCCTTAACCCATATGAACCCAAAAGTTGCAACTAAGCCAAATCCTTTAAACCAATGATTCATACTAAATCAAAATCAATATTTGAATATGACTTGACCTTCAATTGAGTTAAACCAATTGGCCCTCTTGACCCAAGTTGACCCAAATTGACCTAAAGACTAAATTGGGTTAAATCAAAATATAAATAAAATTGATTACCAATGATCAAATCATTCCAAATTGATTGTTGAACTTGACCAAAGCCATGCTTGGACCCATTGAATTGATTGACCAACTTAGCCCAAATTGACCTAAAGGTTCAAGTTGGCAAATAAAACCAAATCCAAAAATTGACCAAAGCCTACAATCATCTTCAATTGGTCAACTAAACCTATACAAGCTAAACCTAGCAAACCCAACCCTAAACTTAACCTAAACCTAAACCCTGACCTAAACACCCTAAATCCTAACCTCCTAACCTAAACCTAAACCCTAAACTAACCCTGAACCTTAAACCCCAAAACCCTAAAAACCTAAACTCTAAAACCTAAACATTAAAACCCTAAACCCTAAACCCTACAACCCTAAACCCTAAACCCTAAAACCTAAACTAAATAAAACCTAAAAAATAAATAAATAAACAC